>OZ014519.1:73597824-74197824 GCA_963966055.1 Lathyrus aphaca
CCTACCTTCATCAGCACCTGCTTCAGTTTAGCTATCTGCTTCAGCTATCACCTGCACCAGCCAATCAGTGGCTCATTACTTCAGCATTATCATCAGCACCTGTCTCTACTCAGTCTTCAGCATCATGGCTCCTAAAAAGAGCAACATCACCTATCACTTTTTCCAGCCAGAGTTATCAGATATCAGGAGGATTCAGACCCTGATCACTCCAGATCACATACCATTGTTCAGGGAAAGTTATGGAGATATACTCGATTTGGTTATGGATCTGGACCCATCACAGAGAAGTCTGATCCACACTTGCATTCAGTTTTATGATCCCCCACTGAGATGTTTCACTTTCCAAGACTTTCAGCTAGGCCCTCTATTGGAAGAATACTCCTCATTAGTTGGTATGCCTATCAGGGGTGGAATCCCTTTCAACCCTGAGATGGTCTTTCCTGGTAATGGAGAAGTAGCAAAGGCTTTGCATCTGGAACCCATACTGATTAAGCAGCATATGACTTCTAAAGCTGGAATCCCTGGCTTCCATCTGGATTTCCTGATCTCTCAAGCTACCCTGAAAGCTTCTCTAGGAGAGTGGAAAGCTGTCTGTGCTTTGTTGGCCTTGAGTATATATGGGATTGTATTGTTTGCGGATGAGCCTCGATTCATTAGCAAGAATGCAATCCATATTTTCATCCTGAGGAACCCAGTGCCAACTTTATTGGGGGATCTTTACTATTCAGTGCATCAGAGGAATGAAAAGCAGAGGGGAAGATTAGTGAGGTGTTGTGCTCCATTATTCCATACTTGGCTTCTCAAGCATTTACCCAGGACAGATGCATTTTTGAACCCTCATCAGCAGAGCAACTGGGCTAAGAGACTCACTGCTCTAACTTCAGCCGATATCAGATGGTGCACCCAAAGCACCAGGGGTAGGGATATCATCACCAGCTGTGGGCATTTTCCTAATGTGCCACTAATAGGAGTTAAGGGTAGTATCAACTACAACCCTCTGCTGTTCAGAAGGCAACTGGGCTATGCACTGGTCCACACTCCTAGAGCACAGGACTTGGTTGAAACTCTTTATTGCGAGAACAAGATTAATCCGGCTATTGTTAGGCAGGCTGCTTGGGCCTGGGATAATGTTCAAACCAAGGGAGTGACCATCCTAGGGAAGTGCAACAATGTGGCATCAACGCAATATTATGAGTGGTCCCGTGCCAGGGCTCAATTCTCAGGAATGCCCTTTACCATAGAAGATATGCCTGAGTCATCTTCAGCACCACCCCCTGCCACTATCAGTTTGGAGGAGTTTGAGAGCTTAAAGGAAAGAAATGAGAAGTTAACCCAGGCTTTGCAGAAGACCCTCCGGGAGAGGAGTGAGGGTATGAGGGAGATTGAGAGGTTGGAGAAGTTGAGAGTGGAGCATTTGACTAAGATTGAAAAGTCTGGGGATTATATCAAAAAGTCTAAAGCTGGAGAACAAATTCTGAAGAATGCTTGCAAAGAAGCCCAGTTCCAGAGAGCAAGGACAGACTTGTATTTGAAGGAGAGCCAAGCCCGGTGGGTCAGGATCACCGAGGCTCGTACCCTGGAGGACAAGAGAGTTCAAGACAAGATGGAGCAACTGGAAGCTAGTGCAAGAGAACAACAAGAAGCCCTGGCAGCAGCCCAGAGGGAGATATCAGAACTGAAGATCAAAGCTGGAGTGAAGAGGTCCAAAGACCAAGGTCAACTCAAGAAGCTCACTACAGCTGTTACAACCCGGAATCTCCTCATCAGGAATCTCACGGAGCGTCCGACTGATCCTGTGACCGAAGCACTTCTCAAGGAAGTTCGTGAGGATGAGTTTGGTCTTGGTGTTTGACCATTTGTTTGTTGTTGCTTTCTTTCCATGTACTTTTATTTTCTTGTAATGTATTTTGACCCCTTAGAGGGCTTGTGTTGTAAAATGAACAAGTTGTATTATTTCACCTTCTGTAATATATTTATGTTAGTTTGCTTCGTCTGAGTTTTCTTCAAGCAACAACAACATCTTCAAGGGTCTGGAAGGGTCAAAACTGAATGCCAAACCGGATACCTTGAAAGCAAATAAGCATACTGCATTGCATGCTAACCTTTTGTTTGTTTTGTAGTTTTTTTTGTTTTATTGCCACTAACTCTGTTGTGATGCTCAGGAACTATTGCTAGGCGTCGGGTATTTCCCCTCAACCGTCCGCACCGTTATCCGACCCGTAGCAACCTTCCGGGCATTCAAATGGATCAGATGCAGCAGGACCTTACTGAGGTCAGAAATCAAATGGCAAATGAAAGGTTAGAAATGAGGAATCAAATGACTCAGTTTATGGAAGTGATGAACAACATGGCTCAGAGCCAGGAAAGATTGAGGGCCATGGTGGAAAGGCAGAATCAAGAAGATCCACATATAGGAACTGCCGGGACCAGCAACAATGAAAGGGTCCAACCTCATGTAAATCCCCCAGTCTTTGGACCCCACCTTCATCCAGAGGTCAATATTCCTGCAAATGTTCAAGGGACTGCCACTGCAGCCAGGGTACTTCAAGAAGACCCCCAAGAGGACCAATTCACAGTAATGGGTGCTGGGGAAGAAGCTTATGATAGAAGGCTGGATGAGATAGCTGAGAAATTGAGGTCCTTAGAGTCTCAAAACTCTTTGGGATTCGATGTCATGGACATGGGCTTGGTAGACGGGGTCAGGATCCCCCATAAGTTCAAGCCTCCTTGTTTTGAAAAATACAACGGGACTTCATGCCCCCGGACTCATTTGCAATCATTTCTGGGAAGGCTGAAGGCCTATACTATGGATGAGAAGCTCTGGATGTTCTATTTCGAGGATAGCTTAACAGGAGCGTCAAGAGAATGGTACTCTCACTTGACAAGGGCAACTATCAGGTGTTGGAAGGACCTGGCAGAGGCTTTCATCAGACAGTATCAGTATAACCTGGACATGGCACCCAACAGGACCCTCCTAATGGGGATGTCACAGTCTTCAAGGGAGAGTTTCCGAGAATATGCCCAGAGATGGAGGCAATTGGCTGCTGCTGTTCAACCCCCTATGTCTGAGAGGGAAATGGCAGACATGTTTATGAACACCCTTCAGGGAACCTATATTGACAGGCTGGCTGCTTTCTCCTCCACTAGCTTTGCGGATGTTGTCATAGCTGGGGAGAGAATTGAGAGCCTGTTGAAAATGGGCAAGATTTCTGATAATGGTGCCAGCTCGTCCAGTAGTACAAGAAAGCCTTTAGCAGGCCCAAGAAGAACTGGCGAGACCAACGCCATCCACACCAACAGGGGCAGGCCCCAATATGTTCACAGGTCAATAGCAGCAGTCACCATCCCCGCTCCAGCTCATCCTCAGCCGGTTTATCAACCTCCGCATCAAGACTATCAGCAACAACCCCAGTACCATCAACAAAATCAGTATCCTCCGAGAAATTACAACAACAGCAATACCAACAATAACAACAATAACCAGCAAAGGCCATTCCAGCAGAGGCCTTCTCAAGCCAACAGGGTAATCGATCCGATCCCTATGCCATATGCTACATTGCTGCCACAACTCCTGAAACTCAACCTAGTTGAGCTAAGGACATTGGCACCTCACGACCCCAACAGTCTACCCAGGAATTATGACTCCAACGCTAGGTGTGCCTTCCATTCAAACGCACCTGGCCACAGTACAGAGAAGTGCAGAGCTCTGCATATGAAGGTACAAGACCTGGTAGACTCAAAAGCTCTGAATTTCGCACCACCACCCAATGTCAATAAAAACCCAATGCCAAACCACGGTGGTCCCCGAATTAACGCTATTGATAAGGACAAGCCGTCTTATTTAATAACCAGTGTGGGTCAGATCAGGACACCGTTGGTAGAAATTAAGGCTCAACTCCTCGAATGTCAAATGTTCCCGGGGTGTGAGTTGGGGTGTGCTTACTGCAATATCTCGGTAAATGGGTGCGATAACCTGAGGAATGGCATAGACGGTCTCATTCAGAGTGGCCAACTTCAGATCACCACATCATTTCCTACAAATCCAGCAACCTCATCAGCAACAACTCCAGAACCTCCTACAACTGCAACAACCATTGTTCCTGACAATTCTTCGGCTTCATCAACAAGTACCCCATCTGTCATTTCAACTGACCAGATGTCGACAAATGTTCCTTCTACAACTCCAGCACCACTCCATTTTGAAACTCCTACAATAACAACATCCATCCTTCCACCAATGTCTCCTACAACACCAGCAACGAATCATGAAGATGTCTCAACTGTCACAATATTCTATGATCCTGAAAACAACTCTGTCTACAACTCAGAAGGTGCTGCTCCCATCAGGGCACCAGTCACAATTTATTACGATCCACAGACTGTCACAGTTCCTTCCACAGCTGCAATCAGTCCAGTCACTGTCACGGTGCCTGGACCAGTACCTTATGAAAGCAGTAATGCCATCCCCTGGCATTACGGCTCTGACCTGTACTGTGAAGGACAAAGAATCACTTTTGAATCATCAACCCCTGCACCACAAATTGACAATGTGGGAGGAGGCGGAGGCTTCACTCGAAGCGGACGTCTTTTCGCCCCACAAATTCAGAGACCCACTGCCGAAGCAGAAGCTGCTGCTAAAGCAAAAGGGAAGAGCCCTGTGCAGGAAGATTTGACCGTTAAAGAAGCCTTGAAAACACCCTTCGATCAAGAGGTTGATGAGTTCATGCGAATCATCAAGAAGAGTGATTATAAAATAGTGGATCAGCTTCATCAGACGCCTTCCAAGATCTCAATCCTATCATTGCTTATGTGCTCCGAAGCCCATCGGAATGCACTACTCAAAGTCCTGCACGCAGCTTACGTGCCTGAAGAGATCACTGTCAATAAGCTAGAAGCAGTAGTTGGAAATGTTAATGCTAGTCACGGACTAGGGTTCACCAATACTGATTTGACAACGGAAGGCCGCAACCATAACAAAGCCTTGCACATAACCATGGAATGTAAAGGTGCTGTCCTTTCCCATGTGCTGGTAGACACAGGGTCATCCCTTAATGTCTTACCAAAGAAGGCCCTGGTGAAGCTAGAATATGATGGATTGGCATTGAGACCCAGCAACCTGGTGGTGAGAGCCTTTGATGGTTCAAAGAGATCGGTTCTGGGAGAGATTGAGTTACCTGTGACGATTGGCCCGCAGACCTTTACAACTATCTTCTACGTGATGGATATACAGCCCGCCTACAGCTGTCTATTGGGTAGGCCATGGATCCACGCCGCTGGCGCCGTGACCTCTACCCTTCACCAGAAGTTAAAATACGAGTGGGAGGGTCAAATCGTTACAATCTGTGGAGAAGAGGATATTTTTGTCAGCCACCTGGCTACCTATAAGTACATTGAAATGGACGGAGAGATCCATGAAACAATGAGCCAGGGGTTTGAAGCTTTGAATGTGAATAAAACATCTGCTGTGCCTGGAACTTCTATATCATCGTACCAACAAGCCCGGAAGGTTGTTGAAGGAGGAAACGCCCAAGGCTGGGGCAAACTGCTATCGGTGGAAAAGAAAGAGGACAGATTTGGGTTGGGTTACAAACCAACTCAACAAGATCAAGCAGCGGCTGCGAAAGAGCCCAACTTTGTGAGTGAGGGGATGCTCACCCCTGATGCTGTCAACTGTCTGGAAGACGAGCTGGAAGAAGAACGCAACCTGGAAAGCTGGATTCGTCCAAAGATCCCGGGGAGCAGTATCTCAAACTGGTCTTCCCAGGAAATTATAAGAGTTACTCATGCAGAGTAATTATTATTTCCTGTATTTTTATAAGCATGCATCAAAGTCTTGCATCTTGCCCAAGATGACAAGACTCATTTTGTAATCGGGCCATCTGTACTTTTTTGTGCAAACAAGATTAATCAATGAAATATCAGACATCTTTTTGCAAATGAGTCTTTTTCTTTTCCGCTCACTGTTTTTTTTTCTATTTTTTCTTTTTGTACAAAAAATAAATGGCAGTGTTTTCAAAATGACAACTTTATTTCACTTTTCTAAAACAAGATTAAAAGCAAATCACTAAAATGAACAAACTGAACCCTTGCAGAGAGTGCCTTCCAGACAGCACCGACAACAGCACGGCTATGACTTCGTATGACTTTGACAATCCAATCAATCAAGCTGATGAAGGGGTTGAAGAAGAATATGAGCTTCCTGAAGAGCTAGCCAGATTGTTGAGACAAGAGGAGAAGGTTATCACTCCTCACCAGGAGGAGGTTGAAGTGATTAATCTTGGTACAGATGAAGACGTGAAAGAGGTTAAAATCGGGGCCTGCCTGCAAGACTCAGTGAAGAAACAACTGATTGACCTGCTTCAAGAGTATATGGATGTGTTTGCTTGGTCTTATCAAGATATGCCAGGGTTGGACACCAACATTGTGGTGCATAAGCTGCCTTTAAGAGAAGATTGCCCACCGGTTAAACAGAAGCTGCGCCGTACTCGTCCGGACATGGCAATGAAAATCAAGGGGGAGGTACAAAAGCAATGGGACGCCGGGTTCCTTGCTGTGACTAGCTATCCACCGTGGGTTGCTAATATAGTACCTGTGCCTAAGAAAGACGGCAAAGTAAGGATGTGTGTTGACTACCGGGATCTGAACAGAGCCAGCCCGAAAGATGACTTCCCATTACCTCACATTGATGTATTGGTTGATAATACGGCTCAGTTCTCGGTATTTTCCTTCATGGACGGATTTTCAGGATACAATCAGATTAAAATGTCACCTGAAGACATGGAGAAGACAACATTCATTACACCTTGGGGCACATTCTGTTACAAAGTGATGCCATTCGGACTGAAGAATGCTGGTGCAACATATCAACGGGCTATGGTGACATTATTCCACGATATGATCCATAAAGAAATAGAATGTTATGTGGATGACATGATTGCCAAGTCCCTTACAGAGGAAGATCACCTGGTAAACCTGCTGAAGTTATTCAAGCGTCTGAGGAAGTACCAATTGAAGCTGAACCCCAACAAATGCACATTCGGGGTGAGATCTGGTAAGCTGCTGGGATTTATTGTAAGTGAGAAAGGGATTGAAGTTGACCCTGATAAAGTCAAAGCCATCCAAGAGATGCCTGCACCAAAAACTGAGAAAGAAGTTCGAGGGTTCTTGGGTCGATTGAACTACATCTCAAGGTTCATATCTCACCTTACAGCAACCTGTGAACCCTTGTTCAAATTGCTGAGAAAAGAACAGACGGTTAGGTGGAACGGAGACTGCCAAAAGGCTTTTGACAAAATCAAAGAGTACTTACAAGAACCTCCAATCCTTATGCCTCCAGTTGAAGGAAGACCTCTGATAATGTACTTGACAGTATTAGAAGAGTCGATGGGGTGTGTGTTGGGCCAGCATGACGAGTCTGGTCGAAAAGAGTATGCAATATACTACCTAAGCAAAAAGTTTACCGACTGTGAACAACGTTATTCACTGCTCGAGAAAACTTGCTGTGCTTTAGCGTGGGCTGCTCGCCGACTGAGACAGTATATGTTGACCCACACTACTTTATTGATCTCGAAAATGGACCCAGTCAAGTACATTTTCGAGAAGCCAGCTCTTACCGGACGGGTTGCAAGATGGCAGATGATTCTCACAGAGTATGACATCCAGTACACATCTCAGAAAGCTATCAAGGGCAGTGTACTATCTGAATATCTTGCTGAGCAACCCATTGATGACTACCAGCCTATGAGGTTTGACTTCCCTGATGAAGACATCATGTTCATAAAAGCAAAAGATCATGAAGAGCCTATTCACACTGAAGGTCCTGACCCGGAAGAAGAATGGACTATGATGTTTGATGGGGCTGTTAATATGAATGGTCGTGGTGTTGGTGCAGTACTCATTACACCTAAAGGAGTTCACATGCCTTTCTCGGCAAAACTCACTTTCAACTGCACTAACAACGAAGCTGAATACGAAGCTTGCATTATGGGTCTTGAGGAAGCCATTGACCTCAGGATCAAGACATTGACTGTGTTCGGAGATTCAACTCTGGTAGTTAATCAAACCAACGGAAAATGGTACACCCACCAGGATCATCTGATACCTTACAGGGATTATACAAGGAGGTTATTGACTTTCTTTACAACAGTCAAACTTGAGTATATCCCTCGGGACGAGAATCAGTTTGCAGATGCTCTGGCTACCATTTCATCCATGATCAAAGTTCAGGCTGCCAACTTTGTACCTCAGATTTCAGTGTCCAGACTTGACAGACCAGCATATGTGTTCGCAGCAGATGTTGTTAAAGATGATAAGCCTTGGTTCCATGACATTAAGTGCTTCTTGGAGGATCAAACATACCCGCCTGGGGCATCTTCCAATAATAAGAAGACTTTGAGAAGGCTTGCTGGTAGTTTCTTCCTGAACACTGATAGGTCTTTATACAAAAGGAACTTTGATATGGTACTCCTCAGATGTGTTGTCAAGACGGAAGCGGAGTTGTTAATGCATGAAGTGCACGAGGGATCCTTTGGTACCCATGCAGGAGGGCATGCCATGGCTAAAAAGTTGCTAAGATCAGGCTATTACTGGATCACGATGGATGCTGACTGTTGTGCCTATGCCAGAAAATGCCACAAATGCCAGATCTACGCAGATAAGGTGCATGTGCCTCCCAATCCTTTGAACATAATGTCTTCACCCTGGCCCTTTGCTATGTGGGGCATTGACATGATTGGTAAGATTGATCCAACTGCTTCGAATGGCCACAGATTCATCCTGGTCGCCATTGACTATTTCACCAAGTGGGTTGAAGCAGCCTCATATGCAAACGTCACAAGGCAAGTGGTAGCCAGATTTCTGAAGAGAGATATCATCTGTCGATATGGAGTGCCCGAGCGAATCATTACCGATAATGGTTCCAACTTAAACAACAAAATGATGGCAGAGCTGTGCCGGGACTTCAAAATCCAACATCACAATTCTTCTCCTTACAGGCCAAAGATGAATGGTGCTGTTGAGGCGGCAAATAAAAACATCAAGAAGATTGTGCAGAAGATGGTAGTCACTTACAAAGACTGGCATGAAATGCTACCGTTTGCCTTGCATGGGTATCGCACGTCAATCAGGACATCCACTAGGGCAACACCGTATCAACTTGTGTATGGTATGGAAGCAGTCCTACCAGTTGAAGTTGAATTACCCTCCTTACGGGTACTAATGGATGTTAAACTGAGTGAAGCAGAATGGGTTCGGGCCCGATACGAGCAACTGAGTCTGATCGAAGAAAAGAGATTGGCTGCAATCTGCCATGGGCAGTTGTATCAGAAAAGAATGAAGAGAGCCTTAGATCAGAAAGTCAGGCACCGAGAGTACCAAGTAGGAGATCTTGTGCTGAAAAGAATCCTCCCTCCTCATACAGACCACAGGGGCAAGTGGACTCCAAACTATGAAGGACCATTCGTGGTAAAGAAAGTTTTCTCTGGTGGAGCACTGATGCTCAGCACCATGGATGGTGAAGATTTCCCGTCCCCTGTGAATTCAGATGCAGTTAAAAAATACTTCGCATAAAAATGACCCGCTGGACATAAAAACAGAATGTAAGTCCAGGCAAAAATAGGGCATCCCGGCGAGTCAAAAACAGAATAAAAGACTCGGGCAAAATAAGGGAAAATAAACAAAAATGTACACCCGCTGAGTTGAAAAGCCGCATTGGACAACTCAGGCAAAAATGGGTATCCCGATGGATTGAAAACCCGAAAGGGCAATCCATGCAAAATAAGGGAATAAGCGAACAACTGCATTCTGAATTCGTCTGTATCATCTACAACCTGGTAAGCTTCAACAAGATCAAGCTTCAATCAGAATCAACATTCTTCAAAAGCAAGATGAGAAGAACGTCAAAAGTCATACGGGTCATAGTGAAGAGGAAGCTCCTTAAAGCGTCATCAACACTGCCAACATTTTGTTTCTCAATTTGTAACGATCTCCTCATTTCAGGGGATATGTTCCTTTGACTGTATCTCGCCGATTCAGGGCATATGAATTAATAAAATCAGATTTTCAGTCATGTCTCGTTTTGTACATTTTATTTGCAAAAAATGTCTGATGTCTGAAAAACTGATTTGCACAGAATACAGATGTTTTATCCTCAAATAAAAAAAACATGCTTGCAGGAAATATGCTTACTCTCGAAAGTACTTAACTCCTATGACGGAATCCAATGAAGGATACCTCGGGATTATCTTGTGCGTCTCTCTATCTTTTTCAGGATTGCAGGTATCTAGAACGCAACTCGGGGCATGTAAACTTTATCCCAGTAAGCTGGCAAATCAACACTCAATTTTAGCACCCGAAGTGCTCTTTCCCCAGCTGAGTTGCCTTTCATGACTTCCCCAGTGGAGTTGCCATTTATTACTTATCTCCATCAGAGTTGCCAAGCATCCTAGAAGGCACTTACATCCCCGGCTGAGTCAAGGATCCTCTTCAACAGAATCCCTAGGGAGGCCTCTCAATGATCTCTCCAGCCGAGTTGCCATCTCGCCCTCAGCCGAGTACAAAAGTCAGGTGATCATCTCCCCACAAAGTTCCAGCCGCTGTCCAGAGGAGCAACGCATAGAAGATCACAACAGGGTGAAGAAAGCTTCTACAGACCCCAGCTGGGTCCTATATTACAAGGATATGTCAATCAGTGACTTATATCCCCAAGCAGATACATCTCATCAGATCTATCAATGGTCTCATCCCCCAGCTGGGATACTCACTCCAAGCAGATCAAGGATCTTCGCAGCAATGGGACCCGGATCCCGAGTCTGTACCCTCGCATAATCATAGCATTCGCATCATATTCACCCACAAAGCGTAGCATCCCGTCTAAAACGGAGCATTACGGCAAAAACCAATACATAGCATAATCATAAGCCATGTTTTGAATCAGCACTTGTGACCAGTAACCGTTCATCAGAATGCATAATACTTTCCCCCAGCGCCCCCACCAGAGTCCCAGCAAAAGCAGTTGCCTCACAAATCACAAACACCAGTATATACTCCTTTTGGCACCCGTCCGTGCCATCTTTCCCCAGTAAAGTCGTCTGAACACTCTTACAACAAAATCACCCGTATTACAGATACTTCCTGACACCCGTCCGTGTCATACCCCAGCAGAAAGCCAAAGACATCCTCTCTGCACTCGCATACACCTATATATACACTTTCTTGACACTCGTCCGTGTCATAACCCCAACGCAGTCGCCTAGACTTTGTATATCAGATACTTGTTCATATTACACCCTTCTCCTTTTGACACTCGTCCGTGTCACTCTCCTCAGCAGATAAACACTCATCTATACACTCATACAGATGCTCGTCCGTATGTTGTATATACTTTCATATCCCCACAGATTCGGCATTAGTCCTTGTTCTTTGTTAACCAGTTGGAACTCGTCCGTACCAACATCTCAGAGCATGCGTCTAGCGTTTGTTTCTACATGATACTCGTCCGTATCATAGTCTTAGGGATGCTCGTCCGCATCTTCAAACACATACGTCTCTTTGAATATAGATACTCGCCTGTATCTACTATTCCCCAGAAGAATCCTCTCAGATTCAACGCTCGTCCGTGTTCCTTGTTAACCAGTTGATACTCGTCCGTATCATCATCTCTGAACACGTGTCAGTATTTGTTTCTACATGATACTCGTCCGTATCATAATCTTAAGGATGCTCGTCCGCATCTTTAATCTATACACAACATCTAAGCACTTATACTTTCCTTTCTTGGTTGTGAACACTCGTCCGTGTTCACTATATCCCCAGTAGATCGCCAAGTAAGCATTTTCTTTTTATCCGACACTCGTCCTGTGTTATGATAAACCCTGAGAGCAGCCGTACCCTGCTGAGTGGTCGTCCTCCACTTCTTGATGGTCGTCCTCCATCATGCTCATCCGATGGCCGTCCCCATCGTTGATATTTTTAGCAGCCGTCCCCTGCTAGGTGGTCGTCCTCCACCTCTTGATGATCGTCTTTCATCATTTTATCCAATGGCCGTCCCCATTGTTGATTTTGGTTATCTAACATTCGTCCTATGTTATGACAAACCTTGAGAGCAGCCATCCCCTGCTAGGTGGTCGTCCTCCACCTCTTGATGGTCGTCCTCCATCATGCTCATCCGATGGCCGTCCCCATCGTTGACCTTTTATCCGATGGCCGTCCCCATCGTTGATATTTTCGGCAGCCGTACCCTGCCAGGTGGTCGTCCTCCACCTTTGATGGCCGTCCCCATCATATTTCTTTTATTCCCAACAGAGCAGCCGTCCCCTGCTAGGTGATCGTCCTTCGCCTTTGATGGCCGTACCCCATCATCTGTTTATTCCATTTATTCTTTAACCCGATGGCCGTCCCCGTCGCGGTCCCTTTTCCTTTTCTTTTAGCCCGATGGCCGTCCCCATCGTTGGTTACTTTGCTTTATGAACTTGATGGCCGTCCCCGTCATGTTTCATTAATCCCCAGAGAATTTTACAGTTTTACTTGATGGCCGTCCCCATCATAATATCTTATTTTCCCCAGCCAGTCGGCCGTCCCCGTCTTGGCTTTACCTTTTATCCCCAGCATGTCGGCCGTCCCCGTCATTGCTTTATTTTCCGCACTTTCCCAGCATGTCGGCCGTCCCCGTCATTGCTTTATTTTCCGCACTTTCCCAGCATGTCGGCCGTCCCCGTCATTGCTTTATTTTCCGCACTTTTCCCAGCATGTCGGCCGTCCCCGTCATTGCTTTATTTTCAGCACTCCCCCCAGCATGTCGGCCGTCCCCGTCATTGCTATTTACCCAGCAGTCGTCCTCTGCTCGACGGTCGTCCTCCGTCGCCCACACTTTACAATATACTTTATTTCCCTTTACAATCTATATCCCTTTTCTTCTTCATTCTGTGAGTGCAAATTTTGGACTGTCTTTGGTATTCAACCACAAGTTATCTCGCTTGCCTGTTAAGCCGTTGCTTACATCCTGCACAGCTAACTCATGTTTGAATAGGGGCAGCTGTAAACACCCCAAATTTGCCCTCACCCATTCACACCATGGCTTGTGATTATTCTCATATGCATAAACACAATCATATCATCTCATATCTCATTTTTGATCCACTGCATAGATTCAAAGTCATCTGCACCTAGGGTTTGTGATATGAGCAATCCAAGGGCTTCTTGAGCCACTCCAAAGGCAACCAATCACTTCAAAGGGGTCCATGTGTGTTCTTATATCATATTCCATCCTCTCAAAGTCAAGAATGTCAAAGAATCACAAGGACTGGGTTTGGTATGGAAGCAGAGCCAGGATAGACTGCACAGTTGACCTAAGATTAGGGTTTTGGTTTCAGAGGCCATAGCTCCAAATTTTTTGGTCATTCTTGTTTCTATTGGTCTCTATATGGTATAGGGAGTATGCATATCAATTTTCATGAAGAAATTCCATGGGGAAGTCATCTGATCAAGAGTTGACTTCTCAGACAAGCCAGTGTAAAATCAGGGCATCTGAGGCCCCCCAATGACCCAACCAATGGGTGATCTTCATCATTTTGAGTGTATATGATCTTTATTTGATCATGGAAGAGGGTTGAAGTTCACAAAAATCAAGAATTTGGAGCTTTTGCAAATGTTGACTTTTTGGGCATAGTTGACTTTTCAAGAATGCTTCATTTTAGGTCATTTTTTCAAGCCTTGATTCTTGATCCCAAAATGCTTCAAATGGAAAAACTTTGGTCATGAAAGTTGTAGATTACATCTTTCCCTTTTCAAAAAGTACAAGAACATGATCAAATTTTTCTTGGATCAAAAGTTATGGTGTGACAAAGTTGGCTAAAATCATTGATTTTCAAGATGTGCACTAAATGAGAATTTTGCAAAACCATGAACCAATGCCATTTGTAACTTCTAGTTCACTTCAAACCATGACATAAACATTCTATGTGACCTAAAAATCAGGATTGAACCAAAAATCACATGTGAATGGTTTGTGTAACAAGGCATTTTTCATGAAGTTTCAAAAAGTAACAACTTGCAAAACCACTCATCACACTTCACCAACTTGATGCATTGGATGCTGCACCTTGCTAGCCCTCTCACCTCATCTTGCTGCACCAGAACCATGCCTTGTACTAGCCTAGAACCAAGCCATACTTTCCTTACACAAAAAGTTGACTTTTGGCAAAAGCAAACATCCCTATCACCACAGGCCATGTCACATCCTCTGGCCACTTGGATTAAAATATACTATCCATTTGCAAGCCATTTCAAGGAGAAGCAAGGCTGAAACCTCATATAGCAAGCCATTCACAAAAACACTCCCTTTTGCAAAACCATTCGGATCTGCCTACACAGCTCAAAAACACTCAAACAAATTCCTCTAATCATCTCACCTTGCCTTATTGAGTAGAAACCACCAAGAGCCAGACCTGATTTGAGCAAGAACACCCCATTGCCATCATTCACCTCAAGCTGCAGTTTCATTCGAAACTCTCTCCACAGCTCGCAAACACCAAAACAAACTCCATAAACCTTCTCCACTCATCATCTGGACCACAAACAACCACCTACATTGGCCTGAAACTACCTGAATCACCATTGCCATTTCCAACTGAGCTTGAGCAGAAGTTACTCAAACTCTTCATCCGGCCAATATAAATTTCTCCTGAGCATTCAAACATCATCAAGAGGTCCTAAGGAGTGGATTGCACAAGGAAAAGGGGTCTGAAAGTTGCTGGAGTGAAAGTTTCGAATCTCAGGTAGCTCAAGAACTTTTTTTCCAGAAATGGATTTTTAAGTTCTAAACTTGTTCTTTATGTCTTCCTGATCATGAATATGCTTTTAGTTTCAAAAATGGTGATGAAATGAGGATTTAATTGCTTCCTGAAACTGTTTTGCCCTAGTTTGTGTTTGCTTCGATTCAGCTCTTCCATGAATGATAAATTTGTTTTGAGTAGGGGTTTTGGTTCGTGAGTGAGTGGGGATCATTTCCCAGTTTTTAGATTTCATTTTAGTTAGGTTTTTGGAGTTTTGGGGATTCTCAGGGGGGATGCTGGCCGGAGAAGACGACCGGAAGTCTTCTCCGGCAGCCTGAATGTCATTTGTGCCCTAATCCTGTAATTAATTTCCATTTGAATTCTGGGCGTTGGATTGGTTGACCCAGTTGACTTACCGCGCGAATGAAAGGCCCAGATCATTTTGCTTAGCCCTAATCTTCATTATTTATTTAATTAATTGGGATTAACTCAGAGTGAACCACAGCCGTCCAGATGCGCGCTGGTCAATGCATTTAAATCCAGGGTTCATCTCATCCTTCCATTCTGATTACTTTCCTTTTATTTTCATTTATTTTTGTTTCTTTTTCATTTAACTTGCACATTTAATTTAAAATAGTAAAAAATGTTTAAAAATTATGAAACTTTTTCTCATGAGTTTTAATAATTTTTATGACACAAAAATATTTTTGTTTTTATTTTTATCATTAAAAAAGCATTTTTAAATATTTAAAGGATTATTTTTAATAGATTAATGGAAATTAATTTATTAAAAATACTTTTAGGTATTTAAAAATCACCAAAAAATTCATGAAATGTTCTAAGACATTTAGAAACATTGTCCAACTTTCAAACCAAATTTCTTTTTTGATCTTGATGCATTTTGAGAATTTTTCATTGAATTAAAATCATTTTTGTGCATTATTTTGATCCAAAGTTCAAAAAATCATTTCTGCCTATCCATGAAGAGTTGGACATTGGTTCTTCTTGCATTGCATTATGTTTAGCATGTAGTTTTTGAGATAAAATGGTCATGATTTGATCTTTCATTTTCATTTTGTTTGGCATTTCTTTTGTTTAGGAACCCTAAAAACCCTAATAACCTGTAAAAATCATAACTTGAGATTGGTTAAGAGTTGAGACCTCTCCTTTGGGCATTGGTTTAGTATAGGATTAAGGGTCCTTTGTGTGGCATTTTCCATTTTTTTTATCTTAGGGTTTGCTTCTGTTTTTGGTTTTTGTTTGATGTATGATCCATAAACCCTAATTTAGGCTTCCATTTGCATCCTTCTTGCATTCTCTAGCATAACATGACTTGCCATGACATTTCAAGCATCCATGTGATTCATTTGACATCATAAAACATATAGAAAGCATGTTTGATCATTGCATCATGTATTTGCCTTGTGGTATGCCTTGTATGCTTCATAACTTTTCATGTATGTCCATGCTTCTAAACTTGCTTCATGTGCATTCATAAACTTGTATGATCATTTCCATGTGTTGCCTCATGTTCATAGCACTTCATAGCATCATTATCATCATCAACATGCTTCTGGTTTTGTTTCTCATCATGTCATCTCATCTCATCTTGCATTGCATTGCATTTCTTTTCTAACATTTCAGGTGGTAAGTAACTTTGAGAAGTGAATTTGCCTTCACTTCTCACAACTTCTTTTCATCTCTCTTATGCATCCTTGCTGCATTTTGCTTTGTGTTTGAGTTTGAGCTTGCTCATTCTTGTTCCTCCCACTTTCTTTCTTCAAGTGACTTGACTTCTTGAATGAAGCAAGTCACTTTGCTTCTCTTGATCCTGTTCATCTGCCTCCTGGTGGTTCCATTGAAGACTTCTCTTGAAAACCTCACAAACCTTAGGGACAACCAAGCATGACAATGATTAGGGTTTTGATTAGTCTCCCCTCTTAGTTTCACCTTTGAGTCTCCTTTGAGTCTTCTTTTCTCATCTCATAATCAGGGACTAAACCCTAAAGGCTTTAAGGCTTTGTGATTAAGCTTATGCCTGCATCCTTCTATTAGGATGGAGTGTATAACTTTAATCCTAAGTGTTAAACCCTTAATGTGTTTAAATCCTTTAATTAATCCACTTAATAATCATCAAGACATCAAGCTTGCAACTTGGGCCTTGCATTAGGGTTCTAATTCTTCCTTAATTGGTTAAGAAGGACTAACCCTAGTGTTAATGGACAAGTCCTCCTCAAGTTGTCTTACAAATCATAAAATTCACTTCATCATCATATCATTAAATAAAATCCACTTAATCAAAGGCTTGTTATGTCATGAGTTTAATCCCTAATCATGGATTAAGTTGAGGAGCTTTCCTCAGCTTAAACATTCTCATCTATTATCCTTCTATTAGGATGGTGTAATGAGTCTGTTTAATCCTTGATTATGGCTTAACCTCATTACTTAACACTAAACAAAAACAACAAAAACATCTAAATAATCACAAGTAGGTTAATGATCTTAATCCTACATCAGGGTGATTAAGTGTGAGATGCTGACTTCACACTTAAGGTGTTCTCATTACCCCTAATCAAAGGGAAGATGTGATGAGTTTACTAAATCCATTGGTTTAGGCTTAAGCTCATTAACTTACGACAAACTATCAAAAGCAATAAAAGACTGAAGACACAAAAACAAACAATAATCGTCTCCTTCGGGATTCTTTTCTCATCTCATTCACTCATAAACGAGAACTTGCTTCCTCCGTCTAATGCAAGACAGTTTGCACCTGAGCCAGACAGGTCATACACTTGAGCATAGGCAAGTAAGCAGTTCACAAGTCAATTCATCTTTCAGTCTCTTTGGGTCGAACTACGGTGTTCTGACTTCCTCATTGCACGAGAGGATACGTAGGCATAACTTAACGGTTATCGAACAAAAGTCTCTGTATATTCCCCCTCCTTCTAGCTTCATTCTTTAGCCTCATTATCTTGAGCAATTCATTCTCATTCTTACACTGTACATTCATATCACTTATACACTATACACTGACACCTGTACATTCTTTTTCCAGCTATTGTATACACAAATTGCACTGACACTACCCCTTTAAAACACAAATCTTTTAAGCGTGGATCCCGTCGAGTACGACGGACAATCTGGGTGCTAATACCTTCCCAGGTTGTAACCAACCCCCTTTCTCAGTCTCTCTGGTTCGCAACCGTCTTATCCATTCTTTTCCTAGGTCTATGCAGCATTGCCTTTCCTCCGGGATAAAAATGCCTAGCTGGCGACTCTATTCATCTCCAGTGAGTTCACGGCTGTGTGTTCTCATTGTCCCTTTCGCCGACCGTTCGCGTCTGTACCTTTATCTGGGCCAGTCCCATTTGTCGGGAGCGACAGAGGTCAAAACGATTAATCTTGGAACAGATGAAGATGTGAAAGAAGTTAAAATCGGGGCCTGTTTACAAGACTCAGTGAAGAGACAACTGATTGACCTGCTTCGGGAATATGTGGATGTGTTTGCTTGGTCTTATCAGGATATGCCAGGGTTGGACACCGACATTGTTATGCACAAGCTGCCTTTAAGAGAAGATTGCCCGCCGGTCAAACAGAAACTGTGCCGTACTCGCCCAGACATGGCAATGAAAATCAAAGAAGAGGTACAAAAGCAGTGGGACGCCGGGTTCCTTGCTGTAACTAGCTATCCACCGTGGGTTGCTAATATAGTACCTGTGCCTAAGAAAGACGGCAAAGTAAGAATGTGTGTTGACTACCGGGATCTGAACAGAGCCAGCCCGAAAGATGACTTCCCATTACCTCACATCGACGTATTGGTGGATAACACGGCTCAGTTCTCGGTATTCTCCTTCATGGACGGATTTTCAGGGTACAATCAGATCAAAATGTCACCTGAAGACATGGAGAAGACAACCTTCATCACACCCTGGGGCACGTTCTGTTACAAGGTGATGCCATTCGGACTGAAGAATGCTGGCGCAACATATCAACGGGCTATGGTGACATTATTCCACGATATGATCCATAGAGAAATCGAATGTTATGTGGATGACATGATTGCCAAGTCCCTCACCGAAGAAGACCACCTGGTAAATCTGCTGAAGCTATTCAAGCGTTTGAGGAAGTACCAATTAAAGTTAAACCCCAACAAATGCACATTCGGGGTGCGATCTGATAAGCTGCTGGGTTTTATTGTGAGCGAGAAAGGGATTGAAGTTGACCCTGATAAAGTTAAGGCCATTCAAGAAATGCCTGCACCGAAGTCTGAAAAAGAAGTTCGAGGTTTCTTAGGTCGATTGAACTACATTTCACGGTTCATATCTCACCTTACAGCAACCTGTGAACCCTTGTTCAAACTGCTAAGAAAAGAACAAACGGTCAGGTGGAACGAAGACTGCCAGAGGGCTTTTGACAAAATCAAGGAATACTTACAAGAGACTCCCATCCTTATGCCTCCAGTTGAAGGAAGACCTCTAATCATGTACTTGACAGTATTAGAAGAGTCAATGGGGTGTGTGCTGGGCCAGCATGACGAGTCTGGTCGAAAAGAGTATGCAATATACTACCTAAGCAAAAAGTTTACCGACTGTGAACAACGTTATTCACTGCTCGAGAAAACTTGCTGTGCTTTAGCGTGGGCTGCTCGCCGACTGAGACAGTATATGTTGACCCACACCACTTTATTGATCTCAAAGATGGATCTAGTTAAGTACATTTTTGAGAAGCCAGCACTTACCGGACGGGTTGCGCGATGGCAAATGATCCTCACAGAGTATGACATCCAGTACACATCTCAGAAAGCCATCAAGGGCAGTGTATTGTCTGAATATCTTGCTGAGCAACCTATTGATGATTACCAGCCTATGAGATTTGACTTCCCCGATGAAGACATCATGTTCATAAAAGCAAAAGATCATGAAGAGCCTGTTCACACTGAAGGGCCTGACCCAGAAGAGGAATGGACTATGATGTTTGATGGGGCTGTTAATATGAATGGTCGTGGTGTTGGTGCAGTACTCATTACACCTAAAGGAGTCCACATGCCTTTCTCGGCGAAACTCACTTTCAACTGCACTAACAACGAAGCTGAATACGAAGCTTGTATTATGGGTCTTGAGGAAGCCATTGACCTCAGGATCAAGACATTGACTGTATTCGGAGATTCAGCTTTGGTGGTTAATCAAACCAACGGTAAATGGTACACACACCAGG
Source organism: Lathyrus aphaca (assembly GCA_963966055.1). Taxonomy (NCBI): domain Eukaryota; kingdom Viridiplantae; phylum Streptophyta; class Magnoliopsida; order Fabales; family Fabaceae; genus Lathyrus; species Lathyrus aphaca. The sequence continues at coordinate 73,617,807 of OZ014519.1, forward strand.
ATCATCTGATACCTTACAGGGATTATACAAGGAGGTTATTGACTTTCTTTACAACAGTCAAGCTTGAGTATATCCCTCGGGACGAGAATCAGTTTGCAGATGCTCTGGCTACCATTTCATCCATGATCAAAGTTCAAGCTGCCAACTTTGTACCTCAGATTCCAGTATCCAGACTTGACAGACCAGCATATATGTTCGCAGCAGATGTTGTCAAGGATGATAAGCCTTGGTTCCACGACATTAAGTGCTTCTTGGAGGATCAGACATACCCACCTGGGGCATCTTCCAATGATAAGAAGACTTTGAGAAGGCTTGCTGGTAGTTTCTTTCTGAACACTGACGGTTCCCTGTACAAGAGAAACTTTGATACGGTACTCCTCAGATGCGTTGATAAAACAGAAGCAGACTTGTTAATGCATGAAATGCACGAAGGATCCTTTGGCACCCATGCTGGAGGACATGCAATGGCCAAGAAATTGTTAAGATCAGGTTATTACTGGATCACAATGGATGCCGACTGTTGTGCCTACGCCAGAAAATGCCATAAATGCTAGATTTATGCGGATAAGGTGCATGTGCCTCCCAATCCTTTGAATGTGATGTCTTCACCCTGGCCCTTTGCTATGTGGGGCATTGACATGATTGGCAAGATTGAGCCAACTGCTTCAAATGGCCACAGATTCATTCTGGTTGCTATTGACTATTTTACCAAGTGGGTTGAAGCAACTTCCTATGCAAACGTTACAAGGCAAGTGGTAGCCAGATTTCTGAAGAGAGATATCATCTGTCGATACGGAGTTCCCAAGCGAATCATTACTGATAATGGTTCCAACTTAAACAACAAAATGATGGCAGAACTGTGCCGGGACTTCAAGATCCAACACCACAATTCTTCTCCTTACAGGCCAAAGATGAATGGCGCTGTTGAGGCAGCTAATAAGAATATCAAGAAGATTGTGCAGAAGATGGTAGTCACCTACAAAGACTGGCATGAGATGCCACCGTTTGCTTTGCATGGGTACCGCACGTCAATCAGAACATCCACTGGGGCAACGCCGTACCAGCTTGTGTATGGTATGGAAGCAGTCCTACCAGTTGAAGTTGAATTACCCTCCCTACGGGTACTGATGGATGTTAAGCTGAACGAAGCAGAGTGGGTCCAATCCCGATACGAACAACTGAGTCTGATTGAAGAGAAAAGATTGGCTGCAATCTGTCATGGGCAGTTGTATCAGAGAAGAATGAAGAGGGCCTTCGATCAGAAAGTCAGGCACCGAGAGTACCAAGTAGGAGATCTTGTGCTGAAAAGACTTCTCCCTCCTCATACAGACCACAGGGGCAAGTGGACTCCGAATTATGAAGGACCATTTGTAGTAAAGAAAGTTTTCTCGGGTGGAGCACTCATGCTCAGCACCATGGATGGTGAAGACTTCCCGTCCCCTGTAAATTCAGATGCAGTTAAAAAATACTTCGCATAAAATGACCCACTGGACATAAAAACAGAATGTAAATCCAGGCAAAATAGGGCGTCCCGGCGAGTCAAAAACAGAATAAAAGACTCGGGCAAAAATAAGGGAAAATAAACAAAAAAATGTACACCCGCTGAGTTGAAAAGCCGCATTGGACAACTCAGGCAAAAATGGGAATCCCGATGGATCGAAAACCCGAAAGGGCGATCCATGCAAAATAAGGGAATAAGCGAACAACTGCATTTTGAATTCGTCTGTATCGCTTACGACTTGGTAAACCTCGAAAGGATTAAGCTTCTCTCAGAATCAGCCTTCTTCAGAAAGCAAGACGAGAAGAACGTCAAATGTCATACGAGTCATAGCAAAAGGGAAGCTCCTTGAAGCATCGTCAACATTGCCAACATTTTGTTTCTCAATTTGTAACAATCCCCTCATTTTAGGAGATATGTTTCCTTGACTGTATCTTGCCAATTCAGGGCACATGAATCAATAAAATCAGATTTTTAGTCACACGTTGTCTCGTACTCTTTTATTTGCAAAAATGTCTGATGTCACTACTATATCGATTGCATAAATACAGATGCGCCTTTCTGAACCTACGTGCTTGCAGGAAATGTACTTATTCCCGGGAGTGTCTGAACTCCTATGACGGAATCCGGTAAGGGATACCTCGGGATTACTTGTGCGTCCCTCTGTCTTTACATGATTGCAGGTATTCAAAGCGCAACATAGGGCATGTAAGCTTCATCCCAGCAAACTGGCAAATCAACACTCACTCAGTCTTAGCACCTAAAGTGTTTTCTCCCCAGCTGAGTTACCACTTGTCACTTCTCCCAGCCGAGGTGCCAATCATTCTTCCTCCTCAGCCAAGTACAGAAGCCAGGGAACCACTTCCCCACAGAGTTTCAGCCTCTAGCCAGAAGAGCAACGCATGAAGGAATCGCAACAGAGTGACGAAAGCTTCTACAAACCCCAGCTGGGTCACTCATTACCAAGGGGGTCTATCAGTGACCTGTTTTCCCAAACAGATACATCTCATCAGATCTACCAATGATCTCATCCCCAGCTGGGATGTCCATTTCAAGCAAGATCGGCCAGAGATCTTCACAGCAACGGGATCTGAATCCCAGATTGGTATCCTTGCATAATCATAGCATTCGCATCATATTTTCCCCACAGAGCGTAGCATTCCGTCTAAAATGGAGCATTACGGCAAAAATCAAACATATTGCATAATCATAAGCCACGTTCTGAATCAAACACTTGTGAATAATGACAATCCATCAAACGATATACAGAATGCTCACCAGATTCCCCAGCGGAGAGCTAAAGCTAAAGCAGTTGCCTTACATTTACGGACATCAGTATATACTCCTTGTGGCACCCGTCCGTGTCATATCCCCAGTACAAAGCCAAAGCGTCCCCTTCGCACTCACAAATACTCATATATACGATTCCTTGACACTCGTCCGTGTCACTTTCTCCAGCACAGTAACCTAAACACCTTGTATATCAGATACTTGTTTATACTATACTTTTCTCCTTTTGACACTCGTCCGTGTCACTCTCCCCAGCAGGTTAAACACTCATCTATACACCATTCATACTTATTACTGTTATACAGGTACTCGTCTGTATTTTATATGCACCACTTATATCATCTCAGATTAGACACTAGTCCTTATTCTTTGTTAACTGGTTGGTACTCGTCCGTACCATCATCTCAGAACATGCGTCAAGCGTTTGTTTCTACCTGATACTCGTCTGTATCATAGTCTTAAGGATGCTCGTCCTCATCTTTAATCCATACAACGTGTCAAACACTCATGTCTTCTTGAATATAGACACTCGTCTGTGTCTACTATTCCCCAGAAGAGTCCCCTCAGATTCAACACTCGTCCGTGTTCCTTGTTAATCAGTTGATACTCGTCCGTATCATCATCTCTGAACACGTGTCAGTATTTGTTTCTACCCGATACTCGTCCGTATCGTAGTCTTAAGGGTGCTCGTCCGCATCTTTAATCTATACACAACGTCAAAACACTTATACCTTTTATTTCCTGGATATAAACACTCGTCCGTGTTTACTATTCCCCAGTAGATCGCCAACAAAGCAAAAAATCTCTTTTCTATCTGACATTCGTCCTATGTCATGATAAACCTTGAGAGAAGCCGTCCCCTGCTAGGTGATCGTCCTTCACCTCTTGATGATCGTCCTTCATCATGCTCATCCGATGGCCGTCCCCATCGTTGATCTTTTCTATCCGACATTCGTCCTATGTCGTGATATTTTTAGCATCCGTCCCCTGCTAGGTGATCGTCCTTCACCTTTTGATGATCGTCCTTCATCATTTTATCCGATGGCCGTCCCCATCGTTGATATTGTTATCTGACATTCGTCCTATGTCATGATAAACCTTGAGAGCAGCCATCCCCTGCTAGGTGATCGTCCTTCACCTCTTGATGATCGTCCTTCATCATGCTCATCCGATGGCCGTCCCCATCGTTGACCTTTTATCCGGCATTCGTCCTATGTCGCGATATTTTTGGCAGCCGTACCCTGCCAGGTGATCGTCCTTCACCTTTGATGACCGTCCCTCATCTTACCCCTTTCAGAGCAGCCGTCCCCTGCTAGGTGATCGTCCTTCACCTTTGATGACCGTCCCTCATCATTATTTCATTTATTCTTTAACCCGATGGCCGTCCCCGTCGTGGTCCCTTTTCCTTTTTCTGATGATCGTCTTTCATCAGTTTAGCCTGATGGCCGTCCCCATCGTTGCTTACTTTACTTTATGAACTTGATGGCCGTCCCCATCATTTTTCATTAGTCCCCAGAAAATCTTATAGCTTTACTTGATGGCCGTCCCCATCATAATCCCTTTTATCCCCAGCATGTCGGCCGTCCCCGTCATTGCTTTATTTCCCGCACCTTTCCCAGCGTGTCGGCCGTCCCCGTCATTGCTCTTTCCCCAGCAGTCGTCCTCTGCTCGACGGTCGTCCTCCGTCGCCCGCACTTTACAATATACTTTATTTCCTTTTACAATCTATATCCCTTTTCTTCTTCATTCTGTGAGTGCAAATTTCGGACTGTCTTTGGTATTCAACCACAAGTTATCTTGTTTGCCTGTTAAGCCGTCGCTTACATCCTACACAGCTAACTCATGTTTGAATAGGGGCAGCTGTAAAAACTGTCGCTCCCGCCAAATGAAGCCGGGTCAAATGGGGTACAGACGCGAACGGTCGGCGAAAAGAGATGCGAGAACACACAGGAGTGAACTCACAGGGAATGAAAAGAGTCGCCAGCTAGGCATTTTTATCCCGGAGGAAAGGTAATGCTGCATAGACCTAGAAAGATGTGGATAAGACGGTTGCGAACCAGAGAGACTGAGAAAGGGGGTTGGTTACAACCTGGGAAGGTATTAGCACCCAAATTGTCCGCCGTACTCGACGGGATCCACGCTTAGAAGATTTGTGTTTAAAAGGGGTAGTGTCAGTGCAATTTGTGTATGGAAAGCTGGAAAAGGATGTACAGGTGTCAGTGTAAAAGAAGTGCAATGTGTAATATATACAGTGTCAGTGTAAGGATGGGAGTAAAATGCTCATGATAATGAGGCTAAGAATAATGCTGGAAGGAGGGGGAATATACAGAGACTTTTGTTCGATAACTGTTAAGTTATGCCTACGTATCCTCTCGTGCAATGAGGAAGTCAGAACACCGTAGTTCGACCCAAAGAGACTGAAAGATGAATTGACTTGTGAACTGCTTACTTGTCTATGCTCAAGTGTAAGACCTGTCTGGCTCAGGTGCAAACTGTCTTGCATTAGACGGAAGAAGCAAGTTCTCGGTTATGAGTGAAGATGATGAGAAAAGAATCCCGAAGGAGACGATTATTGTTTGTTTTTGCATTTTCAGTCTTTTATTGCTTTTGAAAGTTTGTCATAAGTTAATGAGTTTAAACCTAAACCAATGTATTTAGTAAACTCATCACATCTTCCCTCTGATTAGGGGTAATGAGAATACCTTAAGTGTGAAGTCAGCTTCTCACACTTAATCACCATGATGTAGGATTAAGATCATTAACCTACTTGTGATTAATTAGATGTTTTTATTGTTTTTGTTTAGTGTTAAGTAATGAGATTAAGCCACAATCAGGGATTAAACAGACTCATTACACCATCCTAATAGAAGGATAATAGATGAGAATGTTTAAGCTGAGGAAAGCTCCTCAACTTAATCCATGATTAGGGATTAAACTCATGACAAAACAAAACCTTTATTAAGTGGGTTTTAGTTAATGATAAGATGATGAAGTGATTTTTATGGTTTGTAAGACAACTTGAGGGGAACTTGTCCATTAACACTAGGGTTAGTCCTTCTTAACCAATCAAGGAAGAATTAGAACCCTAATGCAAGGCCCAAGTTACAAGCTTGATGTCTTGGTGATTATTAAGTGGATTGATTAAAGTATTTAAACACATTAAGGGTTTAACACTTAGGATTAAAGTTATACACTCCATCCTAATAGAAGGATGCAGGCATAAGCTTAATCACAAAGCCTTAGAGCCTTTAGGGTTTAGTCCCTGATTATGAGGTGATAAGAGAAGACTCAATGAGACACAAAGGTAAAAACTAAGTGGGGGACTAATCAAAACCCTAATCATTGTCATGCTTGGTTGTTCCTAAGGTTTGTGAGGTTTACAAGAAAGATCTTCAATGGAACCACCAGAAAGCAGATGAAAGGATCAGGAGAAGCAAAGTAACTTGCTTCATTTAAGAAGACAAGTCACTTGAAGAAAGAAAGTAAGATGAAGAAGAAAGAGCAAGCTCAATCTCAAACACAAAACAAAAATGCAGCAAGGATGCATAATAGGAGATGAAAAGAAGTTGTGAGAAGTGAAGGCAAATTCACTTCTCAAAGTGACTTACCACCTGAAAAGTTAATGGATGAAATGCAATGCAATACAAAATGGGATGGAATGGCATGATGCAAACCAAAACCAGAAGCATATATGAGATGATGATGATGCTATGGGATGATGCAAACATGAACCAAAACATGAAAATGATCATATGAACAAATGGATGCAAGAGAAACAAGTTTAGAACCATGAACACACATGAAAAGTTATGAGATGCAAATGACATACAACATGGCAAATACATGATGCAATGATCAAACATGCTTTTAACATGTCTTAAGATGTCAAATGAATAAAATGGATGCACAAAATGCTATGGCTAATCATGGTATGCAAACAAATGCAAGATGTATGCAAGAGGAAGCCCAAATTAGGGTTTATGATCAATGCATCAAACAAAAACCAAAATCAGAAGCAAACATCAAGATAAAAAAATTGAAAATGCACTCAAAGGAAACCTAAACCTATACTAACTCACTGCCCAAAGGAGAAGTTCCAACTCTTAACCTAATTAGGGTTATGAATTTCCTAAGTTTTCTAGGGTTTTAGGGTACCTTAACAAGAAAAATGTCAAACAAAATGAAAATGGAAGATCAAATCATGCCAATTTAATCTCACAAACTACATGCTAAACAAAATGCAATGCAAAAAGAATCAAAGTCCAACTCTCAATGGTTAGTCAGAAATGATTTTTTGAAGTTTGGATCAAAATAATGTCTTGAAATGATTTTAATTCCATGAAAAATTCTCAAAAGTCATCAAGATCAAAAAAGAAATTTGGTTTGAGGGTTGGACAATGTTTCTAAATGATTATGAAGGTTTCATGAATTTTTTGGTGATTTTTAAATACCTAAACGTATTTTTAATTAATTAATTCTCATTAATTAATTAAAAATAAACTTTTAAATAATTTAAAAATATTTTTTAATGCAAAAAATAAAAATAAAAATGTTTTTGGTTTCTGAAAATTAATAAAAGTTTATATAAAAATTTTCAGAATTTTTGAAAAGGTTTTACTATTTTAAATTAAATGGAGAAATTAAATGAAATAAAATGAAAATAAAACTAATTAAATGAAAAGTATATGCAATGAACGAATCAGATTGAAACTGGGGAAGGGGCTGTTGACTTGGCGCGTAATCCAATGGTCACAATTCAAATCTGGTTAATTAACTAATTAAACCTAATTAATTAAGTTAAATGGAAATTATGAATTAATGACATGATCTGAGCCTTTGGTCCACACGCGGGAAACAACATCCTAGGGTCCAGATTCAAAACACACTAATGACTCAGCTAAACCCTAATTAGGGCACACTAATCTCAGACGGCCGGAACAGTGGTTCCGGTCGTCTTCTCCGGCGGGTTAAAAACCCTAGAACATGCTACAGGCCACCATTCACCAAATTGAAGCTAGGGAAATGATCCTCTACCCAAACCCCATTCAAATCACCCTTCAAACAACATTTATCATTCAAAAACAGAGAGAATCGAATCAAACAAGTTTCACGGGTGAAGTTTCAGAGTATCAATACATCCTCATTTTTCACTCATTTTCAATTTCAAACACATCATTATGATCAACACAACATACACTTTCATTTTATAACAAGAAAAACAAGTTCTGTGAGAAAGTGTTCTTGGCCATACCTGAGCTGGAAAGCTTCAATGGTGAGCTTCCAGAACCTCCCACTTGTGCAAATGAACTCCCTTGGCCCTTCTGAACTCAATGGAATGCCTCAAAGCTCTTGTGGATGGCTGATTTGTGAAGGTGAGTTCTGGTATAGCAGATTTCACAGTTATGTTCTAGAGGGTTTCAAGCTGTGTTCATGGTGGATTCTGGTTCTTTGGAGTATGTATGATTTGCTGGTGAAGAGAAAATGAGTGTTTGATGGGTGTAGAGAGAGATTCGAAGAAGAGGAGTTTTTTGACAGATTTTTGTGAGGGCTGTGTTGTGTCTTGTTTCAATGGCCAATGAGTTGCTATAACACTCCCATGATGTGTGAGTAGCCTGTGGAGCAGGTCAGTAGAGGTGGCTGATCACTGTTCCAAGAGTATGGGGTTTTGGCCAAAAAGTCAAGTTGATTTGTACTTGCAGCATGGGCTATGGCAGCAGCAGTCTAAGGGCTTGTCTTGCTTCAGCTTGAGTCAAGGATGACCCTTGGATTGCTTGTGAAAGTCTGCAGCATTTGGATCATGAGTTGTGAGAGATTTTGTAACTTGCCCACTTGTGTTATTTCATGATTTTTTGGTTATGTACATGAGATGATCCTTGCTGAATTTTGGTGTATGATGCTTCATTTGGTCATGGCAATGTGTTAGAACCAGCTAGTGATCACACAATTCATGGGAGAATGATTTTGCCAAAAATTCCTCTTTGCATCTTTATGAAAATGGCTTATGGATTCTTGAAAATCAAGTCACACAAATGAGAAATTCCTTGGGACAATTCTGATTTTATGTCATGTGTAGCATTGGTATGATGATTAGAGGTCATGTTGAAGTCACATAAAGGCTTGCCATGAGAAATTGCAAGTTTTCCATTTGGTGCAAAAGTGAATTTTTAATGATTTTGCTCAACTTTGCAAGGCCATAACTTTTGATCCAAAATGAATTAGGTCATGTTCTTGTACTTTTTGAAAAGGGAATGATCCATTCTACAACTTTCATGACCAGAGTTTTTTCATTTGAGGCTTTTTTGAATCAAAAAGTAAAGGTTGAAAAAGTTGCCTAAAATGGCAATTTCATTAAAAGTCAAACTTTCCCAAAAAGTCAACTTTGCAAAAGACTTGAAATTCTTCAATTTTGTGATCCTCCAACATCTTCTATGATCAAATAAAGATCATATACAATCAAAATGATGAAGAACACCCTTTGGTTGGGTCATTGGGGGCCTCAGATGCCCTGATTTTGCACTGACTTGCTTGAAAAGTCAACTCTTGATCAGATGACTTCCCCATGGAATTTCTTCATGAAAATTGATATGCATACTCCCTATACCATATAGAGACCAATAGAAACAATAATGACCAAAAAATTTGGAGTTATGGCCTCTGAAACCAAAACCCTAATTTTAGGTCATCTGTGCAGTCAGGCCTGGCTCTGCTTCCATGCCATTCTCAGTTCTTGTGATTTCTTGGCATTCTTGACTTTGAGAGGATATAATATGATGTTTGAGCATACATGGACCCCTTTGAAGTGATTGTTGACCTTTGGAGTGGCTCAAGAAGCTCTTGGATTGCTCAGATCACAAACCCTAGATGCAGATGACTTAGAACCAATGCAATGAATCACAAATGTGATATGAGATGGTATGATGAAATGATCACAAGCCATGATGTGAATGGGTGAGGGCAAATTTGGGGTGTTTACAGCTGCCCCTATTCAAACATGAGTTAGATGTGCAGGATGTAAGCAACGGCTTAACAGGCAAACAAGGTAACTTGTGGTTGAATACCGAAGACAGTCCAAAATTTGCACTCACAGAATGAAGAAGAAAAGGGATATAGATTGTAAAAGAAAATAAGTATATTGTAAAGTGTGGGCGACGGAGGACGACATGCTGGAAAAGTGCGAAAAATAAAGCAATGGCGGGGACGGCCGACATGCTGGGGAAAAGTGCGAAAAATAAAGCAATGACGGGGGACGGCCGACATGCTGGGGATAAAAGGGATTATGACGGGGACGACCATCAAGATAAAGCTGTAAGATTCTCTGGGGATTAATGAAACATGACAGGGACGGCCATCAAGTTCATAAAGTAAAGTAACCAACGAAGGGGACGGCCATCGGGCTAAACTGATGAAGGACGATCATCAGGAAAAGGAAAAGGGACCACGACGGGGACGGCCATCGGGTTAAAGAATAAATGAAATAAACAGATGATGAGGTACGATCATCAAAGGTGAAGGACGATCACCTAGCAGGGGACGGCTGCTCTGTTGGGGATAAGATGAGGGACGGTCATCTAAGGTGAAGGACGATCACCTGACAGGGTACGGCTGCCGAAAATATCGCGACATAGGACGAATGCCGGATAAAAGGTCAACGATGGGGACGGCCATCGGACGAGCATGATGAAGGACGATCATCAAGAGGTGGAGGACGACCACCTAGCAGGGGACGGCTGCTCTCAAGGTTTATCATGACATAGGACGAATGTCAGATAACCAAAGTCAACAATGGTGACGGCCATTGGATAAAATGATGGAGGACGACCATCAAAAAGGTGAAGGACGATCACCTAGCAGGGGACGGCTGCTAAATATCACGACATAGGACGAATGTCGGATAAAAGGTCAACGATGGGGACGGCCATCGGATGAGCATGATGAAGGATGATCATCAAGAGGTGGAGGACGACTACCTAGCAGGGGACGACTGCTCTCAGGGTTTATCATGACATAGGACGAATGTCAGATAGAAAAAGAATTTTCTTCGTTGGCGATCTACTGGGGAATAGTAAACACGGACGAGTGTTTACATCCAAGAAATAAAGGGTATAAGTGTTTAGATGTTTGTGTATAGACTAAAGATGCGGACGAGCATCCTTAAGACTACGATACGGACGAGTATCGGGTAGAAACAAAAACTGACACGTGTTCAGAGATGATGATACGGACGAGTATCAACTGGTTAACAGAGAACACGGACGAGTGTTGAATCTGAAGGGACCCTTCTGGGGATAGTAGACACAGGCGAGTATCTATATTCAAGAAGACAAGAAGGTTTGACACAGTGTATGGATTAAAGATGCGGACGAGCATCCTTAAGACTATGATACGGACGAGTATCAGGTAGAAACAAATGCTTGACACATGTTCTAAGATGATGGTACGGACGAGTACCAACTGGTTAACAAAGAACATGGACTAGTGCTGAATCTGCGGGGATATAAGTGGTATATATAAGATACGGACGAGTATCTGTATGAGTAGTAAGTACGAGTGATGTATAAATGAGTGTTCAATCTGCTGGTGAGGGTGACACGGACAAGTGTCAAAAGGAGAAGACGTATAGTATAAGCAAGTATCTGATGTACAAAGTGTTTAGATGTCAAGGAAATGTATATATAAGCATGTCTGTGAGTGCAAAGGGGATGTCCCTGGCTTTCTGCTAGGGATATGACATGGACGGGTGCCACAAGGAGTATATACTGGTGTTTGGGCATGTAAGGCAACTGTGTTTGCTGGTGAATCTGGGGGGTATTCTGTATATTGCGGATGGATTGTCATTATCCACAAGCGTTCGATTCATAACATGGCTTATGATTATGCAATATGTTTGATTTTTGCCATAATGCTCCGTTTTAGACAGAATGCTACGCTTTGTGGGTGAATATGATGCGAATGCCATGTTTATGCAAGGATACCAATCCGGGATTCGGATCCCGTTGTTGTGAAGATCTCTGGTCGATCTGCTGGAAATGGACGTCCCAGCTGGGGATGAGATCATTGGTAGATCTGATGAGATGCATCTGCTTGGGGAAATGGGTCAATGATAGACCTATTCCTATAAATGAGAGACCCAGCTGGGGTTTGTAGAAGCTCGTCACTCTGTTGTGATTCCTTCATGTGTTGCTCTTCTGGATAGAGGCTGAAGCTCTGTGGGGAGACGATTCCCTAGCTATTGTACTTAGCTGAGGAGAAAGAATGATTGGCACCTCGGATGGGAGAAGTAACAAGCGGCAACTCAGCTGGGGAGAAAACACTTTGGGTGCTAAGACTGAGTGAGTGTTGTTTTGCCAGCTTGCTGGGATGAAGCTTTCATGCCCCATGTTGTGCCTTAAGTACCTGCAATCCTAAAAGGACAGAGAAACGCACAAGTGATCCCGAGGTACCCCTTACCGGATTCCGTTATAGGAGTTCAGACACTCCCGGGAGTAAGCATATTTCCTGCAAGCATGTAGTTTTTTAGATTTTTTGAAGCTAAGCATTTGTATTCATGCAACCATTTTTTAGAGACATCAGACATTTTTTGCAAAATAAAACGTACGAGACATGACTGAAAATCTGATTTTATTAATTCATGTGCCCTAAATTGGCAAGATACAGTCAAAGAAACAAATCCCCTAAAATGAGGAGATTGTTACAAATTGAGAAACAAAAGATGTTGGCAATGTTGATGACGCTTCAAGGAGCTTCCCCTTTTGCTATGACTCGTATGACATTTGACGTTCTTCTCGTCTTGCTTTCTGAAGAAGGATGATTCTGAGAGAAGCTTGATCCTTTCGAAGCTTACCAAGTTGTAAGTGATACAGATGAATTCAGAATGCAGTCATTCGCTTATTCCCTTATTTTGCATGGATCGCCCTCTCGGGTTTTCAATCCATCGGGATACCCATTTTTGCCTGAGTTGTCCAATGCGGCTTTTCAACCCAACGGGTGTACATTTTTTGTTCATTTTCCCTTATTTTTGCCCGAGTCTTTTATTCTGTTTTTGACTCGCCGGGATGCCCTATTTTTGCCTGGACTTACATTCTGTTTTTATGTCCAGCGGGTCATTTTATGCGAAGTATTTTTTAACTGCATCTGAATTCACAGGGGACGGGAAGTCTTCACCATCCATTGTGCTGAGCATCAGTGCTCCACCGGAGAAAACTTTCTTTACTACGAATGGTCCTTCATAGTTCGGAGTCCATTTGCCCCTGTGGTCTGTATGAGGAGGGAGGATTCTCTTCAGCACAAGATCTCCTACTTGGTACTCTCGGTGCCTGACTTTCTGATCGAAGGCTTTCTTCATTCTTTTCTGATACAGCTGCCCATGACAGATTACAGGCAATCTTTTCTCTTCAACCAGACTCAGTTGTTCGTATCGGGATCTGACCCATTCTGCTTCGTTTAGCTTAACATCCATCAATACCCGTAAGGAGGGTAATTCAACTTCGACAGGTAGGACTGCTTCCATACCATACACGAGCTGATACGGTGTTGCCCCAGTGGATGTTCTGATTGACGTGCGGTACCCATGCAAGGCAAACGGTAGCATCTCATGCCAGTCTTTGTATGTGACTACCATTTTCTGCACAATCTTCTTGATATTCTTATTAGCTGCCTCAACAGCGCCGTTCATCTTTGGCCTGTAAGGAGAAGAATTATGGTGTTGAATCTTGAAGTCCCGGCACAGCTCTACCATCATTTTATTGTTTAGGTTGGAACCATTATCAGTAATGATTCGCTCGGGAACTCCGTATCGACAGATGATATCTCTCTTCAGAAATCGGGCTACCACCTGCCTTGTAACATTTGCATAGGAAGCTGCTTCGACCCACTTGGTGAAATAGTCAATGGCTACCAAGATGAATCTGTGGCCATTTGAAGCAGTCGGCTCAATCTTACCAATCATATCAATGCCCCACATAGAAAAGAGCCAGGGTGAAGACATCACATTCAAAGGATTGGGAGGCACATGCACCTTATCCGCATAAATCTGGCATTTATGACATTTTCTGGCGTAGGCACAACAGTCTGCATCCATTGTGATCCAATAATATCCTGATCTGAGCAACTTCTTAGCCATGGCATGCCCTCCAGCATGGGTACCAAAAGATCCTTCGTGCACTTCGTGCATTAACAAGTCTGCTTCTGTTCTATCAACGCATCTGAGGAGTACCATATCAATGTTTCTCTTATACAAAGAACCATCAGTGTTCAGGAAGAAACTACCAGCAAGCCTTCTCAAAGTCTTCTTATCATTGGAAGATGCCCCAGGTGGGTATGTTTGATCCTCCAAGAAGCACTTAATATCATGGAACCAAGGCTTATCATCTTTGACAATGTCTACTACAAACACATATGCTGGTCTGTCAAGTCTGGACACTGAAATCTGAGGTACAAAGTTGGCAGCTTGAACTTTGATCATAGATGAAATGGTAGCCAGAGCATCTGCGAACTGATTCTCGTCCCGAGGGATATACTCAAGCTTGACTGTTGTAAAGAAAGTCAATAACCTCCTTGTATAATCCCTGTAAGGTATCAGATGATCCTGGTGGGTGTACCATTTGCCGTTGCTTTGATTAACTACCAGAGCTGAATCCCCGAATACAGTCAATGTCTTGATCCTGAGGTCAATGGCTTCCTCAAGACCCATAATGCAAGCTTCGTATTCAGCTTCGTTGTTAGTGCAGTTGAAAGTGAGTTTTGCCGAGAAAGGCATGTGAACTCTTTTAGGTGTAATGAGTACTGCACCAACACCACGACCATTCATATTAACAGCCCCATCAAACATCATAGTCCATTCTTCTTCCGGGTCAGGCCCTTCAGTGAGAACAGGTTCTTCATGATCTTTTGCTTTTACGAACATGATGTCTTCATCAGGGAAGTCAAATCTCATAGGCTGGTAATCATCAATAGGTTGCTCAGCAAGATATTCAGACAATACACTGCCCTTGATGGCTTTTTGAGATGTGTACTGGATGTCATATTCTGTGAGGATCATTTGCCACCTTGCAACCCGTCCGGTAAGTGCTGGCTTCTCAAATATGTACTTGACTGGGTCCATCTTTGAGATCAACAAGGTAGTGTGGGTCAACATATACTGTCTTAGTCGGCGAGCAGCCCACGCTAAAGCACAACAAGTTTTCTTGAGCAGTTAATAACGCTGTTCACAGTCGGTAAACTTTTTGCTTAGGTAGTATATTGCATACTCTTTTCGACCAGACTCGTCATGCTGGCCCAGCACACACCCCATTGACTCTTCTAATACTGTCAAGTACATTATCAGAGGTATTCCTTCAACTGGAGGCATAAGGATTGGAGGCTCTTGTAAGTATTCCTTGATCTTGTCAAAAGCCTTCTGGCAGTCTTCGTTCCACCTGACCGTCTGTTCTTTTCTCAACAATTTGAACAAGGGCTCACAGGTTGCCGTAAGGTGAGATATGAACCGTGAAATGTAGTTCAATCGTCCCAAGAACCCTCGAACTTCTTTTTCAGACTTCGGTGCAGGCATTTCTTGGATGGCTTTGACTTTATCAGGGTCAACTTCAATCCCTTTCTCGCTCACGATAAAACCCAGCAGCTTACCAGATCGCACCCCGAATGTGCACTTGTTGGGGTTCAACTTCAGTTGGTACTTCCTTAGACGCTTGAACAGCTTCAGCAGATTTACCAGGTGGTCTTCTTCTGTGAAGGACTTGGCAATCATGTCATCCACATAACACTCAATTTCTTTATGGATCATGTCGTGGAATAATGTCACCATAGCCCGTTGATATGTTGCACCAGCATTCTTCAGTCCGAATGGCATCACCTTGTAACAGAATGTGCCCCAGGGTGTGATGAAGGTTGTCTTCTCCATGTCTTCAGGTGACATCTTGATCTGATTGTATCCTGAAAATCCGTCCATGAAGGAGAATACCGAGAACTGAGCCGTGTTATCCACCAATACATCAATGTGAGGTAGTGGGAAATCATCCTTTGGGCTAGCTCTGTTCAGATCCCGGTAGTCAACACACATTCTCACTTTGCCGTCCTTCTTAGGCACAAGTACTATATTAGCAACCCACGGTGGATAGCTAGTTACAGCAAGGAACCCGGCGTCCCATTGCTTTTGTACCTCTTCTTTGATTTTCATTGCCATGTCTGGGAGAGTACGGCGTAACTTCTGTTTAACCGGCGGGCAATCTTCTCTTAAAGGCAGCTTGTGCATAACAATGTCGGTGTCCAACCCTGGCATATCTTGGTAAGACCAAGCAAACACATCCACATATTCTTGAAGCAGGTCAATCAGTTGTCTCTTCACTGAGTCTTGTAAGCAGGCCCCGATCTTAACCTCTTTCACGTCTTCATCTGTACCAAGATTAATCGTTTCGACCTCCTCCTGGTGAGGAGTGATAACCTTTTCCTCTTGTCTCAACAACCTGGCTAGCTCTTCAGGAAGCTCATATTCTTCTTCAACCCCTTCATCAGCTTGATTGATCGGATTGTCAAAGTCATACGAGGTCATAGCCGTGCGGTCTGGAAGGCACTCTCTGCAAGGGTTCAGTTTGTTCATTTTAGTGATTGATTTTAATCTTGCTTAGAAAAGTGAAATAAAGTTGTCATTTTGAAAACATTGCCATTTATTTTTTGTACAAAAGAAAAATGGAAAAACAGTGAGTGGAAAAGAAAAAGACTCATTTGCAAAAGATGTCTGATATTTCATTGATTAATCTTGTTGCACAAAAATTACAGATGGCCCGATTACAAAATGAGTCTTGTCATCTTGGGCAAGATGCAAGACTTGATGCATGCTTAAAAAATACAGGAAATAATAATTACTCTGCAGGAGTAACTCTTATAATTTCCTGGGAAGACCAGTTTGAGATACTGCTCCCCGAGATCTTTGGACGTATCCAACTCTCCAGGTTGCGGTCGCTTTCATCCTCGTCTTCCAAATTGTTGACAGCATCAGGGGTGAGCATCCCCCCACTGACAAAATTGGGCTCCTTAGCAGCCTCTGCTTGATCTTGTTGAGTTGGTTTGTAACCCAACCCAAATCTATCCTCTTTCTTCTTCACAGGCAACAGTTTGCCCCAGCCTTGGGCAGTCCCTTCTTCAACAACCTTCCGGGCTTGTTGATAAGACATCATTGAGGTTCCAGGTACAGTAGATGTTTCATTTATGTTCAAGGCCTCAAACCCTTGACTCATAGTTTCGTGGATCTCCCCATCCATCTCAATGTATTTGTATGTAGCCAGGTGGCTAACAAAAATATCTTCCTCTCCACAAATGGTAACGACTTGGCCCTCCCACTCGAATTTTAACTTCTGGTGAAGGGTAGACGTAACTGCGCCAGCGGCATGAATCCAGGGTCTACCCAACAAACAGCTGTAGGCAGGCTAAATGTCCATCACGTAGAAGGTCGTTTTGAAAGTTTGTGGGCCAATCGTTATAGGCAAATCAATTTCTCCCAGAACTAATCTCTTAGAGCCGTCAAAGGCTCTTACTACCAAGTTACTGGGACGTAATGCCAATCCTTCATACTCTAGCTTCACAAGGGCTTTTTTAGGTAAGACATTGAGGGATGATCCTGTGTCTACCAGCACATGGGAAAGAACTGCACCCTTACACTCCATGGTAATGTGCAAAGCCTTGTTATGATTGCGGCCTTCCGTAGTCAAATCAGTGTTGGTAAACCCTATCCCATTACTAGCATTAACATTCCCAACCACAGCTTCCAACTGATTGACGGTAATCTCCTCTGGCACATAAGCTGCGTGCAAGACTTTTAGTAGTGCGTTCCGATGAGCTTCGGAGCACATAAGCAACGATAGAATAGAGATCTTGGAAGGCGTCTGGTGAAGCTGGTCCACTATCTTGTAATCACTTTTCTTGATGATTCTCATGAATTCATCAACTTCTTGATCAAAAGGTGTTTTCAAAGCTTCCTTAACAATTTGCTCTTCTTGCACCATGCTCTTCCCTTTTGCCTTGGCAGCAGCTTCTGCTTCGGCATTGGGTCTTGGAATTTGCGGGGCAAAGAGACGTCCGCTTCGAGTGAAGCCTCCGCCTCCTCCCACATTGTCTATTTGTGGTGGAGAATTTGATGATTCAAGAGTGATTTTCTGTCCTTCGCAGTATAGATCAGAGCCGTAATGCCAAGGGATGGCATTACTGCTTTCATAAGGTACTGGCCCAGGCACTGTGATAGTGACTGGACTGATGGCAGCTGCAAAAGGGACCATGATAGTATGTGGATCATAGTATATTGTAACCGGTGCTCTGATAGGAGTGGCATTTTGTGAGTTGTAGGCAGAATCATTTTCAGGATCATAATAAATCGTAACCGTTGAGACACTTTCACTGTTTGCTGTTGATGTTGTAGGAGACACTGTTGATTGGATGGGTGTTGCTGTTGTAGGAGATTCTGAATGAAGGGGTGCTGAAGTTGTAGAAGGGATGTTTGCTGATATTTGGTCTGTTGAAGTAACAGATGAAGCATTTGTTGATGAGATTGAAGAGTTGTTTGGAACAATGGTTGTTGCAGTTGTAGAAGACTCGGGAATTGTTGTTAAGGAGATTGCTGGATTGGTAGGTATTGATGTTGTGATTTGAAGCAGGCCACTCTGGATGAGACCATCTATGCCATCTCTCAAGTTATCACACCCATTCACCGAAATGTTGCAATAAGCACATCCTAGCTCACATCCCGGGAATATTTGACATTCAAGGAGTTGAGCTTTAATCTCTACCAAGGGTGTCCGAATCTGACCCACACTGGTTATCAAGTAAGACGGCTTGTCTTCTTCAATAGCATTGATTCTGGGTCCTCCGTGGTGTGGCATAGGGTTCTTGTTAACATTTGGTGGTGGTGCAAAGTTTAGAGCTTTAGAGTCTACCAGGTCTTGCACCTTCATGTGCAAGGCTCTGCACTTCTCTGTACTGTGGCCAGGTGCATTTGAGTGAAAAGCACATCTGGCGCTAGCGTCATAATTCCTGGGTAGACTGGCAGGATCTGGAGGTGCCAATGTCCTTAGCTCAACCAGGTTGAGTTTCAGGAGTTGTGGCAATAATGTGGCATAGGGCATAGGGATCGGATCGATCACCCTATTGGCCTGAGAAGGTCTCTGTTGGAACGGTCTTTGCTGATTGTTGTTGCTGGTGTTGTTGTAGTTTCTCTGAGGAGGATACTGAGTTTGTTGTTGGTAATTTTGTTGCTGTGGTTGATAAGCTCGTTGTGGATGAATTGGAGCGGGAATGGTGACTGCTGCCACAGACCTATGAACATATTGGGGTCTGCCCCTGTTGGTATGGATAGCATTGGTCTCACCAGTTCTTCTTGGGCCCACAAAAGGCTTTCTTGTGTTGCTGGATAAGCTGGCACCGTTGTCAGAAATTTTGCCCATCTTTAATAGGCTCTCAATTCTTTCTCCAGCTATAACGACATCTGCAAAGCTGGTAGAAGAAAAGGCAGCTAGCCTATCAATGTATGTCCCTTGGAGGGTGTTCATAAACATATCAGCCATCTCCCTCTCTGACATGGGTGGCTGGACAGCAGCAGCAAGCTGTCTCCACCTCTGGGCGTACTCCCGGAAGCTTTCTCTGGATGATTGTGACATTCCCATCAGGAGGGTCCTATTGGGAGCCATATCCAAATTATACTGGTATTGTCTAATGAAGGCTTCAGCCAGGTCTTTCCAGCATCTGATGGTTGATCTAGTCAAATGGGAGTACTATTCCCTTGAAGCTCCAGTTAAGCTGTCTTCGAAATAAAACATCCACAGCTTTTCGTCCATGGTGTATGCCTTCAGCCTCCCCAGAAAGGATTGTAAGTGGGTCCGTGGACAGGAAGTCCCGTTGTACTTCTCAAAGCACGGTGGTTTAAATTTGTGGGGAATCCTGACCCCGTCCACTAAGCCCATGTCCATAACATCAAAACCCAAAGAGTTTTGAGACTCCAAGGATCTTAGTTTTTCAGCAATTTCATCTAGCCTTCTGTCATAGGCCTCATCCCCAGCTCCCATCACTGTGAACTGATCTTCCTGGGGGTCTTCTTGAAGCACTCTGCCTGTAGTAGCATTCCCTTGTACATTAGCGGGGATGTTGATCTCTGGATGAAGGTGGGGTCCAAATACAGGTGGGTTGATATGAGGCTGAACCCTCTCATTGTTGCTTGTCCCACCAGTCCCTAGATGGGGATCTTCCTGGGTCTGCCTCTCTACCAAGGCTCTTAATCTCTCTTGGCTCTGTGCCAATCCATTCATCACCTCCATAAATTGTGTCATATGAGTCCTCATTTCCAATCTCTCATTGGCCATTTGGTTCCTGACCTCTGTAAGGTCCTGTTGTACCTGGTCCATCTGTATACCCGGAAGGTTGTTGCGGGTTGGATATCTGTGTGGACGGTTGAGTGGGAACACCCGACGTCGAGCAATAGTTCCTGAGTCACAACAGAGTTAGTAACAAAAATAAAACAAACCTACAAAACAAAACAAAGGTTAGTATGCAATGCAGTATGCTTATTTGTCTCCAAGGTATCCGGCTTGGCACTTGGTTTTGACCTTTCCAGACCCCTGAGGAAGATGCTTTTGATGTTGCTTGAAAGAACTCAGATAAAACAAACCAATACATATATTACAAAAAGTGAATGATACATAGTTTGTTTTTTACAATTCGTGCCCTCTGAGGGGTCAAAATACAACATAAAAAGGAAAAGTACAATGAAATGAAAGCAACAACAAGCAAAAGTCAGACACCAAGACCAAACTCATCCTCCTGAACTTCCTTTAGAAGTGCTTCAGTCACAGGATCAGCTGGACGCTCTGTGAGGTTCCTGATAAGAAGATTCCTGGTAGCAACAGCTGCAGTTAGCTTTTTGTGTCGACCCTGGTCCTTTGACCTCTTCACACCAGCCCTGATCTTCAACTCTGAGATCTCTCTTTGGGCTGCTAGCAGGGCTTCCTGTTGCTCTTTTGCACTACCCTCCAACTGCTCAATCTTGTCCTGAGTCCTCTTATCTTCCTGAGTGCGAGCTTCGGTGATCTTGACCCACCTAGCTTGACTCTCTTTCAGATACAAATCAGTCTTGGCCTTTTGGAACTGAGCCTCCTTGCAGGCATTCTTCAAGATCTGCTCTCCAGCCCTTGACTTCTTGATGTAATTCTCTGACTTCTCAATTCTGGCTAGATGCTCCACCTTTAGCTTTTCTAACCTTTCAATGTCCAGCCGACCATCACTCCTCTCCCAGAGGGTCTTCTGTAGAGCCTGAGTCAGATTCTCATTTCTCTCTTTCAATTTCTCAAACTCCTCTAAGCTGACAGTGGCAGGAGGTGGTGATGTGGATGGTCCAGGTGCATCCTCAATGGTGAAAGGCATCCCAGAAATTTGTGCCCTGGCATGAGACCACTCATAGTACTGAGCTGAGGCCACGTTGTTGCATCGTCCAAGAATGATTATTCCCTTGGTCTGAACATTGTCCCAAGCCCAGGATGCTTGCCTGACAATAGCCAGATTAGGCTTAATCTCACAATAAAGGGTCTCAGCCAAGTCTTGTGCTCTAGGAGGATGGACCAATGCATAGCCCAATTGTCTTTTGAATAGCAGAGGGTTGTAGTTGATGCAACCCTTCACTCCTATCAGGGGTACATTGGGGAACTGCCCACAACTAGTAATGATGTCTCTGCCCTTGGTGCTCTGAGTGCACCACCTGATGTTAGCTGAGGTCAAAGCAATGAGTCTTCTAGCCCAATTCTTTGGCTGGTGAGGATTCAAGAATGCATCAGTCTTAGGCAAGTGTTTGAGCATCCAGGTATGGAACAAAGGAGCACAGCACCTCACTAATCTTCCCCTTTGCTTTTCATTCCTCTGGTGGACAGAGTAATAGAAATCTCCCAGTAAGGTGGGCACTGGGTTCCTCAGAATTAAAAGGTGAATGGCATTCTTGCTAATGAATCTAGGCTCATCTGCAAAAAGTATGACCCTATATATGCTAAGGGCCAACAAAGTACAGACTGCCTTCCACTCTCCCAAAGAAGCCTTCAGGGTGGCCTGAGAGATCAAGAAATCCAAATGTAGACCAGAGATTCCAGCCTTGGCAGTCATATTCTGCCCAATCAGAACTGGTTCCAGATACAAGGCCTTTGCCACTTCTTCATTACTAGGAAAAGCCATCTCAGGGTTGAAGGGGACTCCACCCCTGATAGGTATACCAACCAATGATGAATACTCCTCTAATAAAGGCCCCAACTGAAAATCCTGAAAGGTGAAGCACCTCAAAGGGGGATCATAGAACTGCAGGCAAGTATGAATCAAGCTCCTCTGGGAAGGGTCCAAATCCATAACCACATCAAGGATGCCTCCATAATGTTCTCTGAATAGTGGTATATGGTCTGGAGTAATCAAGGCCTGGATCTTCCTGATGTTAGCTAGCTCAGGCTGAAAGAAATGATATGAGATGTTACTCTTCTTGGGTTCCATGTTGCTGAAGAAAAGCTGAGACAGATGCTGATGATGGAGAATAATACTGAAGATGGGCCACTGACAGGCAGATGCTGGTGACAACAGTAGCTGAAGCAGGTAGGTCTATGCAGATAAAGGGGTCAAAACCAAGCCAAAATATAGTATGGACACCCTGAAAAACAAATAAGCAAATGTTAAAATGATGCAATGATGATGTATGCAAATGATATGCAAGGGTTTGTGACTGAGCTGGATTTGATCAAGTGCTCTGATATAAGTCCATGTATGTTCAAGAAATCCAGATGGAGGTTCATAAGTCCAGTAACCAAGGTGGGGGACTCAAATAAAGAGTCACATGTCCAGGGTTAAAAAATCACAAGAACTGTTCCAACATGGAGTATTCTTAATCAAAACAAAGTAACAGGGTATGCTGAGGTCAAGGGTACCTGCAAACCTGTAAACAGCCCAACCCCCTCACAGGTGATGTTCTAAAACAAGGATCCTCAGACTCAGATCAGTTATGAGAAGTGTAAACACTTCTAACCCGGAGGCACAATGTTTACAATAACCATAAAAGATCCTCCTCTAATTCACCTCAGTTTCTGAAGGTCAATACTAAAGGTCATCCAGACTTAGCAGGCTTCCCAGATAGCCCTAGCACTACAGGAAATCTGTAGCACAGAGTTCTCAAGAAGAAACCCATATCTGAACCGTGTTTCATATTCCCGCACCAGACCGAAATGGAATGGGAAAGAACATGAACCACTCTAGCCTAGGTGTCACTCAGGTCCCAGGTATATGGCCTTAACTCTCAATAGAACCCTACCCACCAAAGCAACAAAACCAGATCCAGCCAGAACAGTATGACAGTATGATATATGTAAAGCTATAAAGAAAGCAATAAAATAACTGTACATAAAGCAAAAATAAATACAAATATACAAACACAAATAGCACATAACACCCCAGTAAACACAAATCAAACAAGCGCTAGGAGGAACCCACAAAAAGAACCAGAAGCCCTGGTTACAGTATAAGGGTCCCCAGCAGAGTCGCCAAGCTGTCGCTCCCGCCAAATGAAGCCGGGTCAAATGGGGTACAGACGCGAACGGTCGGCGAAAAGAGATGCGAGAACAACCAGGAGTGAACTCACAGGGAATGAAAAGAGTCGCCAGCTAGGCATTTTTATCCCGGAGGAAAGGTAATGCTGCATAGACCTAGAAAGATGTGGATAAGACGGTTGCGAACCAGAGAGACTGAGAAAGGGGGTTGGTTACAACCTGGGAAGGTATTAGCACCCAGATTGTCCGCCGTACTCGACGGGATCCACTCTTAGAAGATTTGTGCTTAAAAGGGGTAGTGTCAGTGCAATTTGTGTATGGAAAGCTGGAAAAGGATGTACAGGTGTCAGTGTAAAAGAAGTGCAATGTGTAATATATACAGTGTCAGTGTAAGGATGGGAGTAAAATGCTCATGATAATGAGGCTAAGAATAATGCTGGAAGGAAGGGGAATATACAGAGACTTTTGTTCGATAACTGTTAAGTTATGCCTACGTATCCTCTCGTGCAATGAGGAAGTCAGAACACCGTAGTTCGACCCAAAGAGACTGAAAGATGAATTGACTTGTGAACTGCTTACTTGTCTATGCTCAAGTGTAAGACCTGTCTGGCTCATGTGCAAACTGTCTTGCATTAGACGGAAGAAGCAAGTTCTCGGTTATGAGTGAAGATGATGAGAAAATAATCCCGAAGGAGACGATTATTGTTTGTTTTTGCATTTTCAGTCTTTTATTGCTTTTAAAAGTTTGTCATAAGTTAATGAGTTTAAACCTAAACCAATGGATTTAGTAAACTCATCACATCTTCCCTCTGATTAGGGGTAATGAGAATACCTTAAGTGTGAAGTCAGCTTCTCACACTTAATCACCATGATGTAGGATTAAGATCATTAACCTACTTGTGATTAATTAGATGTTTTTATTGTTTTTGTTTAGTGTTAAGTAATGAGATTAAGCCACAATCAGGGATTAAACAGGCTCATTACACCATCCTAATAGAAGGATAATAGATGAGAATGTTTAAGTTGAGGAAAGCTCCTCAACTTAATCCATGATTAGGGATTAAACTCATGACAAAACAAAACCTTTATTAAGTGGGTTTTAGTTAATGATAAGATGATGAAGTGATTTTTATGGTTTGTAAGACAACTTGAGGGGGACTTGTCCGTTAACACTAGGGTTAGTCCTTCTTAACCAATCAAGGAAGAATTAGAACCCTAATGCAAGGCCCAAGTTACAAGCTTGATGTCTTGGTGATTATTAAGTGGATTGATTAAAGGATTTAAACACATTAAGGGTTTAACACTTAGGATTAAAGTTATACACTCCATCCTAATAGAAGGATGCAGGCATAAGCTTAATCACAAAGCCTTAGAGCCTTTAGGGTTTAGTCCCTGATTATGAGGTGAGAAGAGAAGACTCAATGAGACACAAAGGTAAAAACTAAGTGGGGGATTAATCAAAACCCTAATCATTGTCATGCTTGGTTGTTCCTAAGGTTTGTGAGGTTTACAAGAAAGATCTTCAATGGAACCACCAGAAAGCAGATGAAAGGATCAGGAGAAGCAAAGTAACTTGCTTCATTTAAGAAGACAAGTCACTTGAAGAAAGAAATTAAGATGAAGAAGAAAGAGCAAGCTCAATCTCAAACACAAAACAAAAATGCAGCAAGGATGCATAAGAGGAGATGAAAAGAAGTTGTGAGAAGTGAAGGCAAATTCACTTCTCAAAGTGACTTACCACCTGAAAAGTTAATGGATGAAATGCAATGCAATACAAAATGGGATGGAATGGCATGATGCAAACCAAAACCAGAAGCATATATGAGATGATGATGATGCTATGGGATGATGGAAACATGAACCAAAACATGAGAATGATCATATGAACAAATGGATGCAAGAGAAACAAGTTTAGAACCATGAACACACATGAAAAGTTATGAGATACAAATGACATACAACATGGCAAATACATGATGCAATGATCAAACATGCTTTTAACATGTCTTAAGATGTCAAATGAATCAAATGGATGCACAAAATGCTATGGCTAATCATGGTATGCAAACAAATGCAAGATGTATGCAAGAGGAAGCCCAAATTAGGGTTTATGATCAATACATCAAACAAAAACCAAAATCAGAAGCAAACATCAAGATAAAAAAATTGAAAATGCACTCAAAGGAAACCTAAACCTATACTAACTCACTGCCCAAAGGAGAAGTTCCAACTCTTAACCTAATTAGGGTTATGAATTTCCTAAGTTTTCTAGGGTTTTAGGGTACCTTAACAAGAAAAATGTCAAACAAAATGAAAATGGAAGATCAAATCATGCCAATTTAATCTCACAAACTACATGCTAAACAAAATGCAATGCAAAAAGAATCAAAGTCCAACTCTCAATGGTTAGTCAGAAATGATTTTTTGAAGTTTGGATCAAAATAATGTCTTGAAATGATTTTAATTCCATGAAAAATTCTCAAAAGTCATCAAGATCAAAAGAGAAATTTGGTTTGAGGGTTGGACAATGTTTCTAAATGATTATGAAGGTTTCATGAATTTTTTGGTGATTTTTAAATACCTAAAAGTATTTTTAATTAATTAATTCTCATTAATTAATTAAAAATAAACTTTTAAATAATTTAAAAATATTTTTTAATGCAAAAAATAAAAATAAAAATGTTTTTGGTTTCTGAAAATTAATAAAAGTTTATATAAAAATTTTCAGAATTTTTGAAAAGGTTTTACTATTTTAAATTAAATGGAGAAATTAAATGAAATAAAATGAAAATAAAACTAATTAAATGAAAAGTATATGCAATGAACGGATCAGATTGAAACTGGGGAAGGGGCTGTTGACTTGGCGCGTAATCCAATGGTCACAATTCAAATCTGGTTAATTAACTAATTAAACCTAATTAATTAAGTTAAATGGAAATTATGAATTAATGACATGATCTGAGCCTTTGGTCCACACGCGGGAAACAACATCCTAGGGTCCAGATTCAAAACACACTAATGACTCAGCTAAACCCTAATTAGGGCACACTAATCTCAGACGGCCGGAACAGTGGTTCCGGTCGTCTTCTCCGGCGGGTTAAAAACCCTAGAACATGCTACAGGCCACCATTCACCAAATTGAAGCTAGGGAAATGATCCTCTACCCAAACCCCATTCAAATCACCCTTCAAACAACATTTATCATTCAAAAACAGAGAGAATCGAATCAAACAAGTTTCACGGGTGAAGTTTCAGAGTATCAATACATCCTCATTTTTCACTCATTTTCAATTTCAAACACATCATTATGATCAGCACAACATACACTTTCATTTTATAACAAGAAAAACAAGTTCTGTGAGAAAGTGTTCTTGGCCATACCTGAGCTGGAAAGCTTCAATGGTGAGCTTCCAGAACCTCCCACTTGTGCAAATGAACTCCCTTGGCCCTTCTGAACTCAATGGAATGCCTCAAAGCTCTTGCGGATGGCTGATTTGTGAAGGTGAGTTCTGGTATAGCAGATTTCACAGTTATGTTCTAGAGGGTTTCAAGCTGTGTTCATGGTGGATTCTGGTTCTTTGGAGTATGTATGATTTGATGGTGAAGAGAAAATGAGTGTTTGATGGGTGTAGAGAGAGATTCGAAGAAGAGGAGTTTTTTGACAGATTTTTGTGAGGGCTGTGTTGTGTCTTGTTTCAATGGCCAATGAGTTGCTATAACACTCCCATGATGTGTGAGTAGCCCGTGGAGCAGGTCAGTAGAGGTGGCTGATCACTGTTCCAAGAGTATGGGGGTTTTGGCCAAAAAGTCAAGTTGATTTGTACTTGCAGCATGGGCTATAGCAGCAGCAGTCTAAGGGCTTGTCTTGCTTCAGCTTGAGTCAAGGATGACCCTTGGATTGCTTGTGAAAGTCTGCAGCATTTGGATCATGAGTTGTGAGAGATTTTGCAACTTGCCCACTTGTGTTATTTCATGATTTTTTGGTTATGTACATGAGAAGATCCTTGCTGAATTTTGGTGTATGATGCTTCATTTGGTCATGGCAATGTGTTAGAACCAGCTAGTGATCACACAATTCATGGGAGAATGATTTTGCCAAAAATTCCTCTTTGCATCTTTATGAAAATGGCTTATGGATTCTTGAAAATCAAGTCACACAAATGAGAAATTCCTTGGGCCAATTCTGATTTTATGTCATGTGTAGCATTGGTATGATGATTAGAGGTCATGTTGAAGTCACATAAAGGCTTGCCATGAGAAATTGCAAGTTTTCCATTTGGTGCAAAAGTGAATTTTTAATGATTTTGCTCAACTTTGCAAGGCCATAACTTTTGATCCAAAATGAATTAGGTCATGTTCTTGTACTTTTTGAAAAGGGAATGATCCATTCTACAACTTTCATGACCAGAGTTTTTTCATTTGAGGCTTTTTTGAATCAAAAAGTAAAGGTTGAAAAAGTTGCCTAAAATGGCAATTTCATTAAAAGTCAAACTTTCCCAAAAAGTCAACTTTGCAAAAGACTTGAAATTCTTCAATTTTGTGATCCTCCAACATCTTCTATGATCAAATAAAGATCATATACAATCAAAATGATGAAGAACACCCTTTGGTTGGGTCATTGGGGGCCTCAGATGCCCTGATTTTGCACTGACTTGCTTGAAAAGTCAACTCTTGATCAGATGACTTCCCCATGGAATTTATTCATGAAAATTGATATGCATACTCCCTATACCATATAGAGACCAATAGAAACAAGAATGACCAAAAAATTTGGAGTTATGGCCTCTGAAACCAAAACCCTAATTTTAGGTCATCTGTGCAGTCAGGCCTGGCTCTGCTTCCATGCCATTCTCAGTTCTTGTGATTTCATGGCATTCTTGACTTTGAGAGGATATAATATGATGTTTGAGCATACATGGACCCCTTTGAAGTGATTGTTGACCTTTGGAGTGGCTCAAGAAGCTCTTGGATTGCTCAGATCACAAACCCTAGATGCAGATGACTTAGAACCAATGCAATGAATCACAAATGTGATATGAGATGGTATGATGAAATGATCACAAGCCATGATGTGAATGGGTGAGGGAAAATTTGGGGTGTTTACAGCTGCCCCTATTCAAACATGAGTTAGATGTGCAGGATGTAAGCAACGACTTAACAAGCAAACAAGGTAACTTGTGGTTGAATACCGAAGACAATCCAAAATTTGCACTCACAGAATGAAGAAGAAAAGGGATATAGATTGTAAAAGAAAATAAGTATATTGTAAAGTGTGGGCGACGGAGGACGACATGCTGGAAAAGTGCGAAAAATAAAGCAATGGCGGGGACGGCCGACATGCTGGGGAAAAGTGCGAAAAATAAAGCAATGACGGGGGACGACCGACATGCTGGGGATAAAAGGGATTATGACGGGGACGGCCATCAAGATAAAGCTGTAAGATTCTATGGGGATTAATGAAACATGACAGGGACGGACATCAAGTTCATAAAGTAAAGTAACCAACGAAGGGGACGACCATCGGGCTAAACTGATGAAGGACGATCATCAGGAAAAGGAAAAGGGACCACGACGGGGACGGCCATCGGGTTAAAGAATAAATGAAATAAACAGATGATGAGGTATGGTCATCAAAGGTGAAGGACGATCACCTAGCAGGGGACGGCTGCTCTGTTGTGGATAAGATGAGGGACGGTCATCTAAGGTTAAGGACGATCACCTGGCAGGGTACGGCTGCCGAAAATATCGCGACATAGGACGAATGCCGGATAAAAGGTCAACGATGGGGACGACCATCGGACGAGCATGATGAAGGACGATCATCAAGAGGTGGAGGACGACCACCTAGCAGGGGACGGCTGCTCTCAAGGTTTATCATGACATAGGACGAATGTCAGATAACCAAAGTCAACAATGGGGACGGCCATTGGATAAAATGATGGAGGACGACCATCAAAAAGGTGAAGGACGATCACCTAGCAGGGGACGGCTGCTAAATATCACGACATAGGACGAATGTCAGATAAAAGGTCAACGATGGGGACGGCCATCGGATGAGCATGATGAAGGACGATCATCAAGAGGTGGAGGACGACCACATAGCAGGGGACGGCTGCTCTCAGGGTTTATCATGACATAGGACGAATGTCAGATAGAAAAAGAATTTGCTTCGTTGGCGATCTACTGGGGAATAGTAAACATGGACGAGTGTTTACATCCAAGAAATAAAGGGTATAAGTGTTTAGATGTTTGTGTATAGACTAAAGATGCGGACGAGCATCCTTAAGACTACGATACGGACGAGTATCGGGTAGAAACAAAAACTGACACGTGTTCAGAGATGATGATACGGACGAGTATCAACTGGTTAACAGAGAACACGGACGAGTGTTGAATCTGAAGGGACCCTTCTGGGGATAGTAGACACAGGCGAGTATCTATATTCAAGAAGACAAGAAGGTTTGACACAGTGTATGGATTAAAGATGCGGACGAGCATCCTTAAGACTATGATACGGATGAGTATCAGGTAGAAACAAACGCTTGACACATGTTCTAAGATGATGGTACGGACGAGTACCAACTGGTTAACAAAGAACATGGACTAATGCTGAATCTGTGGGGATATAAGTGGTATATATAAGATACGGACGAGTATCTGTATGAGTAGTAAGTACGAGTGATGTATAGATGAGTGTTCAATCTGTTGGTGAGGGTGACACAGACAAGTGTCAAAAGGAGAAGACGTATAGTATAAGCAAGTATCTGATGTACAAAGTGTTTAGATGTCAAGGAAATGTATATATAAGCATGTCTGTGAGTGCAAAAGGGATGTCCCTGGCTTTCTGCTGGGGATATGACATGGACGGGTGCCACAAGGAGTATATACTGGTGTTTGGGCATGTAAGGAAACTGTGTTTGCTGGTGAATCTGGGGGGTATTCTGTATATTGCGGATGGATTGTCATTATCCACAAGCGTTCGATTCATAACATGGCTTATGATTATGCAATATGTTTGATTTTTGCCGTAATGCTCCGTTTTAGACGGAATGCTACGCTTTGTGGGTGAATATGATGCGAATGCCATGTTTATGCAAGGATACCAATCCGGGATTCGGATCCCGTTGCTGTGAAGATCTCTGGTCGATCTGCTGGAAATGGACGTCCCAGCTGGGGATGAGATCATTGGTAGATCTGATGAGATGCATCTGCTTGGGGAAATGGGTCAATGATAGACCTATTCCTATAAATGAGAGACCCAGCTGGGGTTTGTAGAAGCTCGTCACTCTGTTGTGATTCCTTCATGCGTTGCTCTTCTGGATAGAGGCTGAAGCTCTGTGGGGAGACGATTCCCTAGCTATTGTACTTAGCTGAGGAGAAAGAATGATTGGCACCTCGGCTGGGAGAAGTAACAAGCGGCAACTCAGCTGGGGAGAAAACACTTTGGGTGCTAAGACTGAGTGAGTGTTGTTTTGCCAGCTTGCTGGGATGAAGCTTTCATGCCCCATGTTGTGCCTTAAGTACCTGCAATCCTGAAAGGACAGAGAAACGCACAAGTGATCCCGAGGTACCCCTTACCGGATTCCGTTATAGGAGTTCAGACACTCCCGGGAGTAAGCATATTTCCTGCAAGCATGTATTTTTTTAGATTTTTTGAAGCTAAGCATCTGTATTCATGCAACCATTTTTTAGAGACATCAGACATTTTTTGCAAAATAAAACGTACGAGACATGACTGAAAATCTGATTTTATTAATTCATGTGCCCTGAATTGGCAAGATACAGTCAAAGAAACAAATCCCCTGAAATGAGGAGATTGTTACAAATTGAGAAACAAAAGATGTTGGCAATGTTGATGACGCTTCAAGGAGCTTCCCCTTTTGCTATGACTCGTATGACATTTGACATTCTTCTCGTCTTGCTTTATGAAGAAGGATGATTCTGAGAGAAGCTTGATCCTTTCGAAGCTTACCAAGTTGTAAGTGATACAGATGAATTCAGAATGCAGTCATTCGCTTATTCCCTTATTTTGCATGGATCTCCCTCTCGGGTTTTCAATCCATCGGGATACCCATTTTTTCCTGAGTTGTCCAATGCGGCTTTTCAACCCAGCGGGTGTACATTTTTTGTTCATTTTCCCTTATTTTTTCCCGAGTCTTTTATTCTGTTTTTGACTCGCCGGGATGCCCTATTTTTGCCTGGACTTATATTCTGTTTTTATGTCCAGCGGGTCATTTTATGCGAAGTATTTTTTAACTGCATCTGAATTCACAGGGGACGGGAAGTCTTCACCATCCATTGTGCTGAGCATCAGTGCTCCACCGGAGAAAACTTTCTTTACTACGAATGGTCCTTCATAGTTCGGAGTCCATTTGCCCCTGTGGTCTGTATGAGGAGGGAGGATTCTCTTCAGCACAAGATCTCCTACTTGGTACTCTCGGTGCCTGACTTTCTGATCGAAGGCTTTCTTCATTCTTTTCTGATACAGCTGCCCATGACAGATTACAGCCAATCTTTTCTCTTCAACCAGACTCAGTTGTTCGTATCGGGATCGGACCCATTCTGCTTCGTTTAGCTTAACATCCATCAATACCCGTAAGGAGGGTAATTCAACTTCGACAGGTAGGACTGCTTCCATACCATACACGAGCTGATACGGTGTTGCCCCAGTGGATGTTCTGATTGACGTGCGGTACCCATGCAAGGCAAACAGTAGCATCTCATGCCAGTCTTTGTATGTGACTACCATTTTCTGCACAATCTTCTTGATATTCTTATTAGTTGCCTCAACAGCGCCGTTCATCTTTGGCCTGTAAGGAGAAGAATTGTGGTGTTGGATCTTGAAGTCCCGGCACAGCTCTGCCATCATTTTATTGTTTAGGTTGGAACCATTATCAGTAATGATTCGCTCGGGAACTCCGTATCGACAGATGATATCTCTCTTCAGAAATCGGGCTACCACCTGCCTTGTAACATTTGCATAGGAAGCTGCTTCGACCCACTTGGTGAAATAGTCAATGGCTACCAAGATGAATCTGTGGCCATTTGAAGCAGTCGGCTCAATCTTACCAATCATATCAATGCCCCACATAGCAAAGGGCCAGGGTGAAGACATCACATTCAAAGGATTGGGAGGCACATGCACCTTATCCGCATAAATCTGGCATTTATGACATTTTCTGGCGTAGGCACAACAGTCTGCATCCATTGTGATCCAATAATATCCTGATCTGAGCAACTTCTTAGCCATGGCATGCCCTCCAGCATGGGTACCAAAAGATCCTTCGTGCACTTCGTGCATTAACAAGTCTGCTTCTATTCTATCAACGCATCTGAGGAGTACCATATCAAAGTTTCTCTTGTACAAAGAAGCATCAGTGTTCAGGAAGAAACTACCAGCAAGCCTTCTCAAAGTCTTCTTATCATTGGAAGATGCCCCAGGTGGGTATGTTTGATCCTCCAAGAAGCACTTAATATCATGGAACCAAGGCTTATCATCTTTGACAATGTCTACTGCAAACACATATGCTGGCCTGTCAAGTCTGGACACTGAAATCTGAGGTACAAAGTTGGCAGCTTGAACTTTGATCATAGATGAAATGGTAGCCAGAGCATCTGCAAACTGATTCTCGTCCCGAGGGATATACTCAAGCTTGACTGTTGTAAAGAAAGTCAATAACCTCCTTGTATAATCCCTGTAAGGTATCAGATGATCCTGGTGGGTGTACCATTTGCCGTTGGTTTGATTAACTACCAGAGCTGAATCCCCGAATACAGTCAATGTCTTGATCCTGAGGTCAATGGCTTCCTCAAGACTCATAATGCAAGCTTCGTATTCAGCTTCGTTGTTAGTGCAGTTGAAAGTGAGTTTTGCCGAGAAAGGCATGTGAACTCCTTTAGGTGTAATGAGTACTGCACCAACACCACGACCATTCATATTAACAGCCCCATCAAACATCATAGTCCATTCTTTTTCCGGGTCAGGCCCTTCAGTGCGAACAGGTTCTTCATGATCTTTTGCTTTTACGAACATGATGTCTTCATCAGGGAAGTCAAATCTCATAGGCTGGTAATCATCAATAGGTTGCTCAGCAAGATATTCAGACAATACACTGCCCTTGATGGCTTTTTGAGATGTGTACTGGATGTCATATTCTGTGAGGATCATTTGCCACCTTGCAACCCGTCCGGTAAGTGCTGGCTTCTCAAATATGTACTTGACTGGGTCCATCTTTGAGATCAACAAGGTAGTGTGGGTCAACATATACTGTCTTAGTCGGCGAGCAGCCCACGCTAAAGCACATCAAGTTTTCTCGAGCAGTGAATAACGCTGTTCACAGTTGATAAACTTTTTGCTTAGGTAGTATATTGCATACTCTTTTCGACCAGACTCGTCATGCTGGCCCAACACACACCCCATTGACTCTTCTAATACTGTCAAGTACATTATCAGAGGTCTTCCTTCAACTGGAGGCATAAGGATTGGAGGCTCTTGTAAGTATTCCTTGATCTTGTCAAAAGCCTTCTGGCAGTCTTCGTTCCACCTGACCGTCTGTTCTTTTCTCAACAATTTGAACAAGGGCTCACAGGTTGCCGTAAGGTGAGATATGAACCGTGAAATGTAGTTCAATCGTCCCAAGAACCCTCGAACTTCTTTTTCAGACTTCGGTGCAGGCATTTCTTGGATGGCTTTGACTTTATCAGGGTCAACTTCAATCCCTTTCTCGCTCACGATAAAACCCAGCAGCTTACCAGATCGCACCCCGAATGTGCACTTGTTGGGGTTCAACTTCAGTTGGTACTTCCTTAGACGCTTGAACAGCTTCAGCAGATTTACCAGGTGGTCTTCTTCTGTGAAGGACTTGGCAATCATGTCATCCACATAACACTCAATTTCTTTATGGATCATGTCGTGGAATAATGTCACCATAGCCCGTTGATATGTTGCACCAGCATTCTTCAGTCCGAATGGCATCACCTTGTAACAGAATGTGCCCCAGGGTGTGATGAAGGTTGTCTTCTCCATGTCTTCAGGTGACATCTTGATCTGATTGTATCCTGAAAATCCGTCCATGAAGGAGAATACCGAGAACTGAGCCGTGTTATCCACCAATACATCAATGTGAGGTAGTGGGAAATCATCCTTTGGGCTAGCTCTGTTCAGATCCCGGTAGTCAACACACATTCTCACTTTGCCGTCCTTCTTAGGCACAAGTACTATATTAGCAACCCACGGTGGATAGCTAGTTACAGCAAGGAACCCGGCGTCCCATTGCTTTTGTACCTCTTCTTTGATTTTCATTGCCATGTCTGGGAGAGTACGGCGTAACTTCTGTTTAACCGGCGGGCAATCTTCTCTTAAAGGCAGCTTGTGCATAACAATGTCGGTGTCCAACCCTGGCATATCTTGGTAAGACCAAGCAAACACATCCACATATTCTTGAAGCAGGTCAATCAGTTGTCTCTTCACTGAGTCTTGTAAGCAGGCCCCGATCTTAACCTCTTTCACGTCTTCATCTGTACCAAGATTAATCGTTTCGACCTCCTCCTGGTGAGGAGTGATAACCTTTTCCTCTTGTCTCAACAACCTGGCTAGCTCTTCAGGAAGCTCATATTCTTCTTCAACCCCTTCATCAGCTTGATTGATCGGATTGTCAAAGTCATACGAGGTCATAGCCGTGCTGCTGTCGGTGCGGTCTGGAAGGCACTCTCTGCAAGGGTTCAGTTTGTTCATTTTAGTGATTGATTTTAATCTTGCTTAGAAAAGTGAAATAAAGTTGTCATTTTGAAAACATTGCCATTTATTTTTTGTACAAAAGAAAAATGGAAAAACAGTGAGTGGAAAAGAAAAAGACTCATTTGCAAAAGATGTCTGATATTTCATTGATTAATCTTGTTGCACAAAAATTACAGATGGCCCGATTACAAAATGAGTCTTGTCATCTTGGGCAAGATGCAAGACTTGATGCATGCTTAAAAAATACAGGAAATAATAATTACTCTGCAGGAGTAACTCTTATAATTTCTTGGGAAGACCAGTTTGAGATACTGCTCCCCGGGATCTTTGGACGTATCCAACTCTCCAGGTTGCGGTCGCTTTCATCCTCGTCTTCCAAATTGTTGACAGCATCAGGGGTGAGCATCCCCCCACTGACAAAATTGGGCTCCTTAGCAGCCTCTGCTTGATCTTGTTGAGTTGGTTTGTAACCCAACCCAAATCTATCCTCTTTCTTCTTCACAGGCAACAGTTTGCCCCAGCCTTGGGCAATCCCTTCTTCAACAACCTTCCGGGCTTGTTGATAAGACATCATTGAGGTTCCAGGTACAGTAGATGTTACATTTATGTTCAAGGCCTCAAACCCTTGACTCATAGTTTCGTGGATCTCCCCATCCATCTCAATGTATTTGTATGTAGCCAGGTGGCTAACAAAAATATTTTCCTCTCCACAAATGGTAACGACTTGGCCCTCCCACTCGAATTTTAACTTCTGGTGAAGGGTAGACGTAACTGCGCCAGCGGCATGAATCCAGGGTCTACCCAACAAACAGCTGTAGGCAGGCTGAATGTCCATCACGTAGAAGGTCGTTTTGAAAGTTTGTGGGCCAATCGTTATAGGCAAATCAATTTCTCCCAGAACTGATCTCTTAGAGCCGTCAAAGGCTCTTACTACCAAGTTACTGGGACATAATGCCAATCCTTCATACTCTAGCTTCACAAGGGCTTTTTTAGGTAAGACATTGAGAGATGATCCTGTGTCTACCAGCACATGGGAAAGAACTGCACCCTTACACTCCATGGTAATGTGCAAAGCCTTGTTATGATTGCGGCCTTCCGTAGTCAAATCAGTGTTGGTAAACCCTAGCCCATTACTAGCATTAACATTCCCAACCACAGCTTCCAACTGATTGACGGTAATCTCCTCTGGCACATAAGCTGCGTGCAAGACTTTTAGTAGTGCGTTCCGATGAGCCTCGGAGCACATAAGCAACGATAGAATAGAGATCTTGGAAGGCGTCTGGTGAATCTGGTCCACTATCTTGTAATCACTTTTCTTGATGATTCTCATGAATTCATCAACTTCTTGATCAAAAGGTGTTTTCAAAGCTTCCTTAACAATTTGCTCTTCTTGCACCATGCTCTTCCCTTTTGCCTTGGCAGCAGCTTCTGCTTCGGCATTGGGTCTTGGAATTTGCGGGGCAAAGAGACGTCCGCTTCGAGTGAAGCCTCCGCCTCCTCCCACATTGTCTATTTGTGGTGGAGAAGTTGATGATTCAAGAGTGATTTTCTGTCCTTCGCAGTATAGATCAGAGTCGTAATGCCAAGGGATGGCATTACTGCTTTCATAAGGTACTGGCCCAGGCACTGTGATAGTGACTGGACTGATGGCAGCTGCAGAAGGGACCATGATAGTATGTGGATCATAGTATATTGTAATCGGTGCTCTGATAGGAGTGGCATTTTGTGAGTTGTAGGCAGAATCATTTTCAGGATCATAATAAATCGTAACCGTTGAGACACTTTCACTGTTTGCTGTTGATGTTGTAGGAGACACTGTTGATTGGATGGGTGTTGCTGTTGTAGGAGATTCTGAATGAAGGGGTGCTGAAGTTGTAGAAGGGATGTTTGCTGATATTTGGTCTGTTGAAGTAACAGATGAAGCATTTGTTGATGAGATTGAAGAGTTGTTTGGAACAATGGTTGTTGCATTTGTAGAAGACTCGGGAATTGTTGTTAAGGAGATTGCTGGATTGGTAGGTATTGATGTTGTGATTTGAAGCAGGCCACTCTGGATGAGACCATCTATGCCATCTCTCAAGTTATCACACCCATTCACCGAAATGTTGCAATAAGCACATCCTAGCTCACATCCCGGGAATATTTGACATTCAAGGAGTTGAGCTTTAATCTCTACCAAGGGTGTCCGAATCTGACCCACACTGGTTATCAAGTAAGACGGCTTGTCTTCTTCAATAGCATTGATTCTGGGTCCTCCGTGGTGTGGCATAGGGTTCTTGTTAACATTTGGTGGTGGTGCAAAGTTTAGAGCTTTAGAGTCTACCAGGTCTTGCACCTTCATGTGCAAGGCTCTGCACTTCTCTGTACTGTGGCCAGGTGCATTTGAGTGAAAAGCACATCTGGCGCTAGCGTCATAATTCCTGGGTAGACTGGCAGGATCTGGAGGTGCCAATGTCCTTAGCTCAACCAGGTTGAGTTTCAGGAGTTGTGGCAATAATGTGGCATAGGGCATAGGGATCGGATCGATCACCCTATTGGCCTGAGAAGGTCTCTGTTGGAACGGTCTTTGCTGATTGTTGTTGCTGGTGTTGTTGTAGTTTCTCTGAGGAGGATACTGAGTTTGTTGTTGGTAATTTTGTTGCTGTGGTTGATAAGCTGGTTGTGGATGAATTGGAGCGGGAATGGTGACTGCTGCCACAGACCTATGAACATATTGGGGTCTGCCCCTGTTGGTATGGATAGCATTGGTCTCACCAGTTCTTCTTGGGCCCACAAAAGGCTTTCTTGTGTTGCTGGATAAGCTGGCACCGTTGTCAGAAATTTTGCCCATCTTTAATAGGCTCTCAATTCTTTCTCCAGCTATAACGACATCTGCAAAGCTGGTAGAAGAAAAGGCATCTAGCCTATCAATGTATGTCCCTTGGAGGGTGTTCATAAACATATCAGCCATCTCCCTCTCTGACATGGGTGGCTGGACAGCAGCAGCAAGCTGTCTCCACCTCTGGGCGTACTCCCGGATGCTTTCTCTGTTGGGAGCCATATCCAAATTATACTGGTATTGTCTAATGAAGGCTTCAGCCAGGTCTTTCCAGCATCTGATGGTTAATCTAGTCAAATGGGAGTACCATTACCTTGAAGCTCCAGTTAAGCTGTCTTCGAAATAAAACATCCACAACTTTTCGTCCATGGTGTATGCCTTCAGCCTCCCCAGAAAGGATTGTAAGTGGGTCCGTGGACAGGAAGTCCCGTTGTACTTCTCAAAGCACGGTGGTTTAAATTTGTGGGGAATCCTGACCCCGTCCACTAAGCCCATGTCCATAACATCAAAACCCAAAGAGTTTTGAGACTCCAAGGATCTTAGTTTTTCAGCAATTTCATCTAGCCTTCTGTCATAGGCCTCATCCCCAGCTCCCATCACTGTGAACTGATCTTCCTGGGGGTCTTCTTGAAGCACTCTGCCTGTAGTAGCATTCCCTTGTACATTAGCGGGGATGTTGATCTCTGGATGAAGGTGGGGTCCAAATACAGGTGGGTTGATATGAGGCTGAACCCTCTCATTGTTGCTTGTCCCACCAGTCCCTAGATGGGGATCTTCCTGAGTCTGCCTCTCTACCAAGGCTCTTAATCTCTCTTGGCTCTGTGCCAATCCATTCATCACCTCCATAAATTGTGTCATATGAGTCCTCATTTCCAATCTCTCATTGGCCATTTGGTTCCTGACCTCTGTAAGGTCCTGTTGTACCTGGTCCATCTGTATACCCGGAAGGTTGTTGCGGGTTGGATATCTGTGTGGACGGTTGAGTGGGAACACCCGACGTCGAGCAATAGTTCCTGAGTCACAACAGAGTTAGTAACAAAAATAAAACAAACCTACAAAACAAAACAAAGGTTAGTATGCAATGCAGTATGCTTATTTGTCTCCAAGGTATCCGGCTTGGCACTTGGTTTTGACCTTTCCAGACCCCTGAGGAAGATGCTTTTGATGTTGCTTGAAAGAACTCAGATAAAACAAACCAATACATATATTACAAAAAGTGAATGATACATAGTTTGTTTTTTACAATTCGTGCCCTCTGAGGGGTTAAAATACAACATAAAAAGGAAAAGTACAATGAAATGAAAGCAACAACAAGCAAAAGTCAGACACCAAGACCAAACTCATCCTCCTGAACTTCCTTTAGAAGTGCTTCAGTCACAGGATCAGCTGGACGCTCTGTGAGGTTCCTGATAAGAAGATTCCTGGTAGCAACAGCTGCAGTTAGCTTCTTGTGTCGACCCCGGTCCTTTGACCTCTTCACACCAGCCATGATCTTCAACTCTGAGATCTCTCTTTGGGCTGCTAGCAGGGCTTCCTGTTGCTCTTTTGCACTAGCCTCCAACTGCTCAATCTTGTCCTGAGTCCTCTTATCTTCCTGAGTGCGAGCTTCGGTGATCCTGACCCACCTAGCTTGACTCTCTTTCAGATACAAATCAGTCCTGGCCTTTTGGAACTGAGCCTCCTTGCAGGCATTCTTCAAGATCTGCTCTCCAGCCCTTGACTTCTTGATGTAATCCTCTGACTTCTCAATTCTGGCTAGATGCTCCACCTTTAGCTTTTCTAACCTTTCAATGTCCAGCCGACCATCACTCCTCTCCCAGAGGGTCTTCTGTAGAGCCTGAGTCAGATTCTCATTTCTCTCTTTCAATTTCTCAAACTCCTCTAAGCTGACAGTGGCAGGAGGTGGTGCTGTGGATGGTCCAGGTGCATCCTCAATGGTGAAGGGCATCCCAGAAATTTGTGCCCTGGCATGAGACCACTCATAGTACTGAGCTGAGGCCACATTGTTGCATCGTCCAAGAATGATTATTCCCTTGGTCTGAACATTGTCCCAAGCCCAGGATGCTTGCCTGACAATAGCCAGATTAGGCTTAATCTCACAATAAAGGGTCTCAGCCAAGTCTTGTGCTCTAGGAGGATGGACCAATGCATAGCCCAATTGTCTTTTGAATAGCAGAGAGTTGTAGTTGATGCAACCCTTCACTCCTATCAGGGGTACATTGGGGAACTGCCCACAACTAGTAATGATGTCTCTGCCCTTGGTGCTCTGAGTGCACCACCTGATGTCAGCTGAGGTCAAAGCAATGAGTCTTCTAGCCCAATTCTTTGGTTGGTGAGGATTCAAGAATGCATCAGTCTTAGGCAAGTGTTTGAGCAGCCAGGTATGGAACAAAGGAGCACAACATCTCACTAATCTTCCCCTTTGCTTTTTATTCCTCTGATGGACAGAGTAATAGAAATCTCCCAGTAAGGTGGGCACTGGGTTCCTCAGAATGAAAAGGTGAATGGCATTCTTGCTAATGAATCTAGGCTCATCTGCAAAAAGTATGACCCCATATATGCTAAGGGCCAACAAAGCACAGATTGCCTTCCACTCTCCCAAAGAAGCCTTCAGGGTGGCCTGAGAGATCAAGAAATCCAAATGTAGACCAGAGATTCCAGCCTTGGTAGTCATATTCTGCCCAATCAGAACTGGTTCCAGATACAAGGCCTTTGCCACTTCTTCATTACTAGGAAAAGCCATCTTAGGGTTGAAGGGGACTCCACCCCTGATAGGTATACCAACCAATGATGAATACTCCTCTAATAAAGGCCCCAACTGAAAATCCTGAAAGGTGAAGCACCTCAGAGGGGGATCATAGAACTGCAGGCAAGTATGAATCAAGCTCCTCTGGGAAGGGTCCAAATCCATAACCACATCAAGGATGCCTCCATAATGTTCTCTGAATAGTGGTATATGGTCTGGAGTAATCAAGGCCTGGATCTTCCTGATGTCAGCTAGCTCAGGCTGAAAGAAATGATATGAGATGTTACTCTTCTTGGGTGCCATGTTGCTGAAGAAAAGCTGAGACATATGCTGATGATGGAGAATAATACTGAAGATGGGCCACTGACAGGTAGATGCTGGTGACAACAGTAGCTGAAGCAGGTAGGTCTATGCAGATAAAGGGGTCAAAACCAAGCCAAAATATAGTATGGACACCCTGAAAAACAAATAAGCAAATGTTAAAATGATGCAATGATGATGTATGCAAATGATATGCAAGGGTTTGTGACTGAGCTGGATCTGATCAAGTGCTCTGATATAAGTCCATGTATGTTCAAGAAATCTAGATGGAGGTTCATAAGTCCAGTAACCAAAGTGGGGGACTCAAATAAAGAGTCACATGTCCAGGGTTAAAAAATCACAAGAACTGTTCCAACATGGAGTATTCTTAATCAAAATAAAGTAACAGGGTATGCTGAGGTCAAGGGTACCTGCAAACCTGTAAACAGCCCAACCCCCTCACAGGTGATGTTCTAAAACAAGGATCCTCAGACTCGGATCAGTTATGAGAAGTGTAAACACTTCTAACCCGGAGGCACAGTGTTTACAATAACCATAAAAGATCCTCCTCTAATTCACCTCAGTTTCTGAAGGTCAATACTAAAGGTCATCCAGACTTAGCAGGCTTCCCAGATAGCCCTAGCACTACAGGAAATCTGTAGCACAGAGTTCTCAAGAAGAAACCCATATCTGAACCGTGTTTCATATTCCCGCACCAGACCGAAATGGAATGGGAAAGAACATGAACCACTCTAGCCTAGGTGTCACTCAGGTCCCAAGTATAGGGCCTTAACTCTCAATAGAACCCCACCCACCAAAGCAACAAAACCAGATCCAGCTAGAACAGTATGACAGTATGATATATGTAAAGCTATAAAGAAAGCAATAAAATAATTATACATAAAGCAAAAATAAATACAAATATACAAACACAAATAGCACATAACACCCCAGTAAACACAAATCAAACAAGCGCTAGGAGGAACCCACAAAAAGAACCAGAAGCCCTGGTTACAGTATAAGGGTCCCCAGCAGAGTCGCCAAGCTGTCGCTCCCGCCAAATGAAGCCGGGTCAAATGGGGTACAGACGCGAACGGTCGGCGAAAAGAGATGCGAGAACAACCAGGAGTGAACTCACAGGGAATGAAAAGAGTCGCCAGCTAGGCATTTTTATCCCGGAGGAAAGGTAATGCTGCATAGACCTAGAAAGATGTGGATAAGACGGTTGCGAACCAGAGAGACTGAGAAAGGGGGTTGGTTACAACCTGGGAAGGTATTAGCACCCAGATTGTCCGCCGTACTCGACGGGATCCACGCTTAGAAGATTTGTGTTTAAAAGGGGTAGTGTCAGTGCAATTTGTGTATGGAAAGCTGGAAAAGGATGTACAGGTGTCAGTGTAAAAGAAGTGCAATGTGTAATATATACAGTGTCAGTGTAAGGATGGGAGTAAAATGCTCATGATAATGAGGCTAAGAATAATGCTGGAAGGAAGGGGAATATACAGAGACTTTTGTTCGATAACTGTTAAGTTATGCCTACGTATCCTCTCGTGCAATGAGGAAGTCAGAACACCGTAGTTCGACCCAAAGAGACTGAAAGATGAATTGACTTGTGAACTGCTTACTTGTCTATGCTCAAGTGTAAGACCTATCTGGCTCATGTGCAAACTGTCTTGCATTAGACGGAAGAAGCAAGTTCTCGGTTATGAGTGAAGATGATGAGAAAAGAATCCCGAAGGAGACGATTATTGTTTGTTTTTGCATTTTCAGTCTTTTATTGCTTTTAAAAGTTTGTCATAAGTTAATGAGTTTAAACCTAAACCAATGGATTTAGTAAACTCATCACATCTTCCCTCTGATTAGGGGTAATGAGAATACCTTAAGTGTGAAGTCAGCTTCTCACACTTAATCACCATGATGTAGGATTAAGATCATTAACCTACTTGTGATTAATTAGATGTTTTTATTGTTTTTGTTTAGTGTTAAGTAATGAGATTAAGCCACAATCAGGGATTAAACAGGCTCATTACACCATCCTAATAGAAGGATAATAGATGAGAATGTTTAAGTTGAGGAAAGCTCCTCAACTTAATCCATGATTAGGGATTAAACTCATGACAAAACAAAACCTTTATTAAGTGGGTTTTAGTTAATGATAAGATGATGAAGTGATTTTTATGGTTTGTAAGACAACTTGAGGGGGACTTGTCCGTTAACACTAGGGTTAGTCCTTCTTAACCAATCAAGGAAGAATTAGAACCCTAATGCAAGGCCCAAGTTACAAGCTTGATGTCTTGGTGATTATTAAGTGGATTGATTAAAGGATTTAAACACATTAAGGGTTTAACACTTAGGATTAAAGTTATACACTCCATCCTAATAGAAGGATGCAGGCATAAGCTTAATCACAAAGCCTTAGAGCCTTTAGGGTTTAGTCCCTGATTATGAGGTGAGAAGAGAAGACTCAATGAGACACAAAGGTAAAAACTAAGTGGGGGACTAATCAAAACCCTAATCATTGTCATGCTTGGTTGTTCCTAAGGTTTGTGAGGTTTACAAGAAAGATCTTCAATGGAACCACCAGAAAGCAGATGAAAGGATCAGGAGAAGCAAAGTAACTTGCTTCATTTAAGAAGACAAGTCACTTGAAGAAAGAAATTAAGATGAAGAAGAAAGAGCAAGCTCAATCTCAAACACAAAACAAAAATGCAGCAAGGATGCATAAGAGGAGATGAAAAGAAGTTGTGAGAAGTGAAGGCAAATTCACTTCTCAAAGTGACTTACCACCTGAAAAGTTAATGGATGAAATGCAATGCAATACAAAATGGGATGGAATGGCATGATGCAAACCAAAACCAGAAGCATATATGAGATGATGATGATGCTA
Organism: Lathyrus aphaca; assembly: GCA_963966055.1. Classification (NCBI taxonomy): domain Eukaryota; kingdom Viridiplantae; phylum Streptophyta; class Magnoliopsida; order Fabales; family Fabaceae; genus Lathyrus; species Lathyrus aphaca. The sequence continues at coordinate 73,661,620 of OZ014519.1, forward strand.
TGGGATGATGGAAACATGAACCAAAACATGAGAATGATCATATGAACAAATGGATGCAAGAGAAACAAGTTTAGAACCATGAACACACATGAAAAGTTATGAGATACAAATGACATACAACATGGCAAATACATGATGCAATGATCAAACATGCTTTTAACATGTCTTAAGATGTCAAATGAATCAAATGGATGCACAAAATGCTATGGCTAATCATGGTATGCAAACAAATGCAAGATGTATGCAAGAGGAAGCCCAAATTAGGGTTTATGATCAATGCATCAAACAAAAACCAAAATCAGAAGCAAACATCAAGATAAAAAAATTGAAAATGCACTCAAAGGAAACCTAAACCTATACTAACTCACTGCCCAAAGGAAAAGTTCCAACTCTTAACCTAATTAGGGTTATGAATTTCCTAAGTTTTCTAGGGTTTTAGGGTACCTTAACAAGAAAAATGTCAAACAAAATGAAAATGGAAGATCAAATCATGCCAATTTAATCTCACAAACTACATGCTAAACAAAATGCAATGCAAAAAGAATCAAAGTCCAACTCTCAATGGTTAGTCAGAAATGATTTTTTGAAGTTTGGATCAAAATAATGTCTTGAAATGATTTTAATTCCATGAAAAATTCTCAAAAGTCATCAAGATCAAAAGAGAAATTTGGTTTGAGGGTTGGACAATGTTTCTAAATGATTATGAAGGTTTCATGAATTTTTTGGTGATTTTTAAATACCTAAAAGTATTTTTAATTAATTAATTCTCATTAATTAATTAAAAATAAACTTTTAAATAATTTAAAAATATTTTTTAATGCAAAAAATAAAAATAAAAATGTTTTTGGTTTCTGAAAATTAATAAAAGTTTATATAAAAATTTTCAGAATTTTTGAAAAGGTTTTACTATTTTAAATTAAATGGAGAAATTAAATGAAATAAAATGAAAATAAAACTAATTAAATGAAAAGTATATGCAATGAACGGATCAGATTGAAACTGGGGAAGGGGCTGTTGACTTGGCGCGTAATCCAATGGTCACAATTCAAATCTGGTTAATTAACTAATTAAACCTAATTAATTAAGTTAAATGGAAATTATGAATTAATGACATGATCTGAGCCTTTGGTCCACACGCGGGAAACAACATCCTAGGGTCCAGATTCAAAACACACTAATGACTCAGCTAAACCCTAATTAGGGCACACTAATCTCAGACGGCCGGAACAGTGGTTCCGGTCGTCTTCTCCGGCGGGTTAAAAACCCTAGAACATGCTACAGGCCACCATTCACCAAATTGAAGCTAGGGAAATGATCCTCTACCCAAACCCCATTCAAATCACCCTTCAAACAACATTTATCATTCAAAAACAGAGAGAATCGAATCAAACAAGTTTCACGGGTGAAGTTTCAGAGTATCAATACATCCTCATTTTTCACTCATTTTCAATTTCAAACACATCATTATGATCAGCACAACATACACTTTCATTTTATAACAAGAAAAACAAGTTCTGTGAGAAAGTGTTCTTGGCCATACCTGAGCTGGAAAGCTTCAATGGTGAGCTTCCAGAACCTCCCACTTGTGCAAATGAACTCCCTTGGCCCTTCTGAAATCAATGGAATGCCTCAAAGCTCTTGTGGATGGCTGATTTGTGAAGGTGAGTTCTGGTATAGCAGATTTCACAGTTATGTTCTAGAGGGTTTCAAGCTATGTTCATGGTGGATTCTGGTTCTTTGGAGTATGTATGATTTGCTGGTGAAGAGAAAATGAGTGTTTGATGGGTGTAGAGAGAGATTCGAAGAAGAGGAGTTTTTTGACAGATTTTTGTGAGGGCTGTGTTGTGTCTTGTTTCAATGGCCAATGAGTTGCTATAACACTCCCATGATGTGTGAGTAGCCCGTGGAGCAGGTCAGTAGAGGTGGCTGATCACTGTTCCAAGAGTATGGGGGTTTTGGCCAAAAAGTCAAGTTGATTTGTACTTGCAGCATGGGCTATGGCAGCAGCAGTCTAAGGGCTTGTCTTGCTTCAGCTTGAGTCAAGGATGACCCTTGGATTGCTTGTGAATGTCTGCAGCATTTGGATCATGAGTTGTGAGAGATTTTGCAACTTGCCCACTTGTGTTATTTCATGATTTTTTGGTTATGTACATGAGAAGATCCTTCCTGAATTTTGGTGTATGATGCTTCATTTGGTCATGGCAATGTGTTAGAACCAGCTAGTGATCACACAATTCATGGGAGAATGATTTTGCCAAAAATTCCTCTTTGCATCTTTATGAAAATGGCTTATGGATTCTTGAAAATCAAGTCACACAAATGAGAAATTCCTTGGGCCAATTCTGATTTTATGTCATGTGTAGCATTGGTATGATGATTAGAGGTCATGTTGAAGTCACATAAAGGCTTGCCATGAGAAATTGCAAGTTTTCCATTTGGTGCAAAAGTGAATTTTTAATGATTTTGCTCAACTTTGCAAGGCCATAACTTTTGATCCAAAATGAATTAGGTCATGTTCTTGTACTTTTTGAAAAGGGAATGATCCATTCTACAACTTTCATGACCAGAGTTTTTTCATTTGAGGCTTTTTTGAATCAAAAAGTAAAGGTTGAAAAAGTTGCCTAAAATGGCAATTTCATTAAAAGTCAAACTTTCCCAAAAAGTCAACTTTGCAAAAGACTTGAAATTCTTCAATTTTGTGATCCTACAACATCTTCTATGATCAAATAAAGATCATATACAATCAAAATGATGAAGAACACCCTTTGGTTGGGTCATTGGGGGCCTCAGATGCCCTGATTTTGCACTGACTTGCTTGAAAAGTCAACTCTTGATCAGATGACTTCCCCATGGAATTTCTTCATGAAAATTGATATGCATACTCCCTATACCATATAGAGACCAATAGAAACAAGAATGACCAAAAAATTTGGAGTTATGGCCTCTGAAACCAAAACCCTAATTTTAGGTCATCTGTGCAGTCAGGCCTGGCTCTGCTTCCATGCCATTCTCAGTTCTTGTGATTTCTTGGCATTCTTGACTTTGAGAGGATATAATATGATGTTTGAGCATACATGGACCCCTTTGAAGTGATTGTTGACCTTTGGAGTGGCTCAAGAAGCTCTTGGATTGCTCAGATCACAAACCCTAGATGCAGATGACTTAGAACCAATGCAATGAATCACAAATGTGATATGAGATGGTATGATGAAATGATCACAAGCCATGATGTGAATGGGTGAGAGAAAATTTGGGGTGTTTACAAACACCCCAAATTTTCCCTCACCCATTCACACCATGGCTTGTGATTTTCTCATGTGCATAAGTTCAATCATAGCATCTCATATTACATTTTTGATTCACTGCATTGCTTCTAAGTCATCTGCATCTAGGGTTTTGTGATCTGAGCAATCCAAGAGCTTCTTGAGCCACTCCAAAGGTCATCATTCACTTCAAAGGGGTCCATGTATGTTCAAGCATCATATTATATCCCCTCAAAGTCAAGGATGTCAAAGAATCACAAGAACTGAGAATGGCATGGAAACAGAGCCAGGTTTGACTGCACAGATGACCTAGAATTAGGGTTTTGGTTTCAGAGGCCATAACTCCAATTTTTTTGTCCATTCTTGTTTCTATTGGTATCTATATGGTATAGGGATCATACATATCAATTTTCATGAAGAAATTCCATGGGGAAGTCATCTGATCAAGGGTTGACTTTCTAAGCAAGTCAGTGTAAAATCAGGGCATCTGAGGCCCCCAATGACCCAACCAAAGGGTGTTCTTCATCATTTTGATTGTGTATGATCTTTATTCGATCATGGAAGGTGTTATAAGTTCACAAAATTGAAGAATTTCAAGTCATTTGCAAAGTTGACTTTTTGGGAAAGTTTGACTTTTAATGAAATTGCCATTTTGGGAAACTTTTTCAACCCTTACTTTTTGATTCAAAAATGCTTCAAATGGAAAAAATTTGGTCATGAAAGTTGTAGAATGGATCATTCCCTTTTCAAAAAGTACAAGAACATGACCTAATTCATTTTGGATCAAAAGTTATGGCTTGTCAAAGTTGGCTAAAATCACAAAATTTGAAGTTTTCCACCAAAGAGACATTTTGCAAAATGGTTTGATCAAGTGTTCTAAAGGCCTTAAATGTGTACCAATTATTCACAACATGATCACATGACCTCTAAAATTCAGAGTGGGCCAAAGAAATTTGCACTTTGATGCCTTGAAACTCAAGAAATCCCAAAGGAACCAAACATGAACCAACTTGCAAAACCTATCACAAATTACAAACCACTTGCTGCATTGCCTCTAAACCTCTTTCATAGCATTCCTTGATTCAAGCTGAGCAAAAGCAAGCCAAAAATCAAGTTGTAGCATAGCCCATACCTCAAGTACACATCAAGTTGACATTTTGGCCAAAGACCCATACCAATCACCATAGGCCACCAACAACTTTCTGACCTATCCCCTTTTGATACATGGACCAAAGCCAGCATAACACACCATTCACTTCAGGCTGAAAGACAACACAAGCCATAGTTATCAAAATCTCTCCAACTTGCATTTTCATTGGAAACACTCAGCACAAGCCTCAAACACATAAACAAATTTCACAAACAATCTCAGCAGGCCTCACTGATCACAAACTACCCATCACCATAGCCTGAAACTCCCTGAATCAAAAACACGATTTCAACACACCCTTGACCTGAGTTTCTGCCAGCTTTCTATAGAGGCTATATAAACCCCAACCAAGTGTCAAAAGCTTCTAAGGAGGACCATTGGGACTTGTTTGAGCCAAAGAGACAGCCAGAAAGCTCCTGAATCGAAAGCTCAATCTCAGGTAGCATGATGAACAATTTTTCCAGAACTTTAATTTCTTGTTAGAATATTGTTCTGTATGTTGCCCTGGTCATGGGGATCTATTTGTTTTTGAAAATGAGCCAGAAACAAGCATGTTATGATGTTCTGAAAGTTTGACCTATAAACTTCTTTGATTCGATTCGTGTTTGTGTTGGAAGTTAAACATGATTTTGTGCTTGATTCGTGTTTGGGATGGGTAGAGGATGAATTCTGGAGAGTTAGAGCTTCTGAAATGGCCTGGAGAGTGAGATTGAATTTTTGGTTGGTCGGAGAAGATGACCGGAACACTGTTCCGGTCATCTGAAAGTCATTAGGGCATTTAATTAGGGTTTAATCATAATTAGGGGATTTTGAATGCTGGCCGTCCAGATGAGCGCCAAGTCAATTCGCGCGCGTGTGAGTTTGAATGTCAGCCTTTGATTCTGTTGACTTTTCTATTTTTCAGTTTAAATTCATTTTATTTTCTTTTTATTTCATTTGATTTCTACATTTTATTTAAAATAGCAAAACATTTTCAAAAATTCTGAAAATTTTTATACAAACTTTTATTAATTTTCAGAAACCAAAAACATTTTTATTTTTATTTTTTGCATTAAAAAATATTTTTCAATCATTTAAAAGTTTATTTTTAATTAATTAATGAGAATTAATTAATTAAAAATACTTTTAGGTATTTAAAAATCACAAAAAAATTCATGAAACATTTAAAACCATTTAGAAACATTGTCCAACCTTCAAACCAAATTTCTTTTTTGATCTTGATGTCTTTTGACAATTTTCCATGGAATTAATTTCATTTCAAAGCATTATTTTGATCCAATGTTCAAAAATTCATTTCTGCCTAGTCTTTGAGAGTTGGACTTTGATTCTTTTTGCATTGCATCTTGCATAGCATGTAGTTAATAGGATTAAATTGGCATGAATTGATCTTGCATTTTCAATTTGTTTGACATTTTTCTTGACAAGGTACCTTGAAACCCTAGCAATCTTAGGAAATTCATAACTTTCATTAGGTTAAGAATTGGATCCCCTCCTTTGGGTAGTGAGTTTGTATAGGTTTAGGGTTCCCTTGAATGCATTTTCAATTTTTTATCTTGATGTTTGCTTCTGGTTTTGGTTTTTGTCTTGTGCATTGATCATAAACCCTAATTTGGGCTTCCTTTTGCATTCATCTTGCATTTGCTTGCATACATTTGATTCCATTTGATTCATAACACATCTTAGGACAAATTAGAATCATGTTTGATCATTGCATCTTTCATTTGCCATGTTGTATGTCATTTGCATTCCATAACTTTTCATGTATGTTCATGGTTCTAAGCCTGCTTCTCTTGCATCCATATGTTTGTATGATCATCCCCATGCCTTGTTTCATGTGTGCATCACCTCATAGCATCATTAACATCATATTTATGCTTCTGGTTTTGGTTTTCATCATCACATCTCATCTCATTTTGCATTGCATTGCATTTCTTTCACTAACTTTTCAGGTGGTAAGTTACTTTGAGAAGTGAATTTGCCTTCACTTCTCACAATTTCTTTTCATCTCTCTTATGAATCATTGCTGCATTTTGTTTTGTGTTTGAGATTGAGCTTGCTCATTCTTCTTCTCCATACTTTCTTTCCTCAAGTGACTTGTCTTCTTAAATGAAGCAAGTTACTTTGCTTCTTTGTTCCTTTCATCTGCTTCCTGGTGGTTCCTCTGAAGATTTCTCTTGTTAACCTCACAAACCTTAGGAACAACAAAGCATGACAATAATTAGGGTTTTGATTAGTCCCCCCATTTAGATTTTACCTTTGTGTCTCTTTTGAGTCTTCTCTTCTCACCTCATAATCAGGGACTAAACCATAAAGGCTTTAAGGCTTTGTGATTAAGCTTATGCCTGCATCCTTCTATTAGGATGGAGTGTATAACTTTAATCCTAAGTGTTAAACCCTTAATGTGTTTAAATCCTTTAATCAATCCATCTAATAACCATAAAGACATCAAGCTTGTAACTTGGGCCTTGCATTAGGGTTCTAATTCTTCCTTAAGTGGTTAAGAAGGACTAACCCTAGTGTTAATGGACAAGTCCCCCTCAAGTTGTCTTACAAACCATAAAACTCACTTCTTCATCTTATCATCAACTAAAATACACTTAATAAAGGCTTTGTTTTGTCATGAGTTTAATCCCTAATCATGGATTAAGTTGAGGAGCTTTCCTCAGCTTAAACATTCTCATATATTATCCTTCTATTAGGATGGTGTAATGAGTCTGTTTAATCCCTGATTATGGCTTAATCTCATTACTTAACACTAAACAAAAACAACAAAAACATCTAAATAATCACAAGTAGGTTAATGATCTTAATCCTACATCAAAGGTGATTAAGTGTGAGATGCTGACTTCACACTTAAGGTATTCTCATTACCCCTAATCAGAGGGAGGATGTGATGAGTTTACTAACCCATTGGTTTAGGCTTAAGCTCATTAACTTATGGAAAACTTCCAAAAGCAATAAAAGACTGAAAATTCAAAAACAAACAATAATCGTCTCCTTCGGGATTCTTTTCTCATCATCTTCACTCACAAACGAGAACTCGCTTCTTCCATCTAATGCAAGACAGTTAGCACCTGAGCCAGACAGGTCATACACTTGAGCATAGACAAGTAAGCAGTTCACAAGTCAATTTATCTTTCAGTCTCTTTGGGTCGAACTACGGTGTTCTGACTTCCTCATTGCACGAGAGGATACGTAGGCATAAGTTAACAGTTATCGAACAAAAGTCTCTGTATATTCCCCCTCTTTCAGCATTATTCTTCTTACCTCATGATCTTGAGCATCTTATTCCTGTTCTTACACTGACATTGTACATTTACACACTTCACTTCTTTTACACTGACACCTGTACATCCTTTTCCAGATTTGATACACAAATTGCACTGACACTACCCCTTTAAAACACAAGTATTTTAAGCGTGGATCCCGTCGAGTACGACGGACAATCTGGGTGCTAATACCTTCCCAGGTTGTAACCAACCCCCTTTCTCAGTCTCTCTGGTTCGCAACCGTTTTATCCATATCTTTCCAGGTCTATGCAGCATTACCTTTCCCCCGGGATAAAAATGCCTAGCTGGCGACTCTTTTCTTTTCCTGTGAGTTCACTCCTGTGTGTTCTCACATTCATCCTTTCGCCGACCGTTCGCGTCTGTACCCCTTCTGACCAGGTGTCATTTGGTGGGAGCGACACCCAACATGGAACCAAAGTGGATTTTTTCATCAAATTGAAGTTATATGGTCTTTATTTGATCATTGAAGGGCTTTGAAGTTCACAAATTTGAAGAAAAGTGAGCAAAACCAAAAGTTGCCAAAAATGGAAATGACTTGTAATGTAAACTTTCCATTTTGGGAAAGTTTTTCAACCTCCTCTTTCTTAACCAAAAATGCTTCAAATGAAAAATTGTTGGTCATGAAAGTTGTAGATTGGATCATTCCCTTTTCAAAAAGTACAAGAACAAGATCTAATTCATTTTGGAACTCAAGTTATGGCTTTCCAAAGTTGGCAAAAATCACATAATTTCATGTTTCATGCCAAAGAGGCATTTTTGCAAAACCTCATGCCAAGCCATTTTGTGACTTCAAATTGACTTCCAATCATCATACAAACATGACACATTGCCTAAAACTCAGAATTGGCCCAAGAATTTCCAAATTTCATGACTTGCACATAAAGAAATCTCAAAAGGGCCAAATGTTCACAAATTTGCAAAACCTCCCATAACCTTTCATAAACTTGCTGATTTGCCTCAAAGTGATTTTCATGGACATCCTCAATCCCAGCTGCACCAGACACCCCTTTTTCCTTGGCCTGAAACAGCCTATACCTCAAAGTACAACTTTGTTGACTTTTTTGCAAGAAGGCCATACCAATCAGTATAGCCCACACCAACTCCACAGACCTATCATAACTTGATATGTGGACAAAATGAAACTCAAAACACACAAGAAGCAACCCTGAAACCACAACATTGCCATAGTTCACAAAAACTCTCCCTCTTGCATTTTCTATCGAATCACACAACTCAGCCACCCATTCTCAAAAACTTCTTCCACCATTCATCTCCAAATTCATCACTGAACATTTCCCACCCTTCATTTTGCCCTGAATGTCACCATACACAAAACACGATTCCCCCTCCCCCTAAACTAAACTTCACTGAACTTTTAAAAGAGGTTGCATATACTTCAGCAAAGCATCAAAGAAGCTCAAGGGAGGTTAGAGGAGGTTGTTTGCATCAAGAAGAAGGCTCAGGCAGCTCCATTGGCAAAGCTTCATCTCAGGTACCTTCTTGAAACTTTTTTCCAGAAGCTTTATTTTAAGTTATTAAATGATTAAGCATGCTCCCCTGAATACACTGAGCTTTGTATTTTTGAAAATGGTTGAGAAATGAAGTTGTATGGTTGTTCTGAAATTTCTGCCATTTTTAAACTTTGAATCGAATCTTGATTTTGGGTGAAAAGAAATGAAGTTTGAGGGTGAGGTTGATCTTAGAAAGATGAGAGGAATCAATCTGGAGCTTTAGAGCTCCAGAAATGGCCTAGGGAGTGATTTGGAGAATTCTCAGGGGAGGTGTGGCCGGAGAAGATGACCGGAGGTCATTTCCGGCCACCTGAAAGTAATTAAGTTAATAAATTAGGGTTAGGGCATTTTTTAAATGTGAGCCGTTAGATGGGCCTTTCCCGCGTGCAATGTGTGGACCAGATTGCTTCACTTAAGTTTAATTAGGTTTATTAAATTAATTAAATCAGTTTAATGAAGTTTAAATTTGGGTCGTTCAGATACGCGCCCAGTCAAACATTTTAAACCCAGATTTCATCCTGTCCACCCATTCAGCATACTTTTCATTTAATTTGTTTTTATTTCATTTTTTCTATTTTATCTTTCACGAATTTTTAAAAATAGTAAAAATAGTCAAAAAATTCTGAAATTTTTTTATCAAACCTTTTATTAATTTTCAGAACCCAAAAATATTTTTATTTTTATTTTTTGCATTAAAAAAGTATTTTTAAATCATTTAAATGTTATTTTTAATTAGTTAATTAATTTTAATTAATTAAAAATACATTTAAGTATTTAAAAATCACAAAAACAATCAGAGAACATCTTTGAACATTTAGAAGCATTTACAAACTCACCACACAAATTTCTTTTTGGTTTTGATCATGCTATGACATTTTTCATTTGAATTAGGGTTCTTAAATTGTTCATTTTCTAACCCTAACTTCAAAAATTCATAACTTTTAAACCAAGTTGAGTTTGTGAATGATTCTTTTTGCATTGTTCTATGCATGTTTCCTAGTTTCTAAAACCATTTTTGTTTCATTTTTATCTTTCATTTTTAATTTGTTTGGCATTTTATCTTGAGAATCACCTTTAGAACCCTAGAAACTTAGGAAATTCATAACTCCTTTTAGGTTTAGCTTCTGACCTCCCCCTTTGGATGGTAACTTAGTATAGGTTTAGGGTTTCTTTGAGTGCATTTTCAATTTTTTATCTTGTCATTTGCTTCTGTTTTTGAGTTTTGCATCTCACATGTTCATATAACCCTAATTTCTCATCTCACTTGCATTCACCTTGTATATGCTTGCATTCATGAACTTTCCATGACATTTTGTGTATTCACATGACATATAAAACATCTTAGGACACATTATAATCATGTTTGATCATTGCATCATCCATTTGCCATGTTATGCTTTCATTTCATTTCATGTGCATTCATGAACTTTCAGGCTTCTTATATGCTCCATTTGCATCTTCATCACTTGTATGATCATTCATATGTCATGACATACATTTGCATCATCTCTTTGCATCATTAGAATCATGAACATGCTTCTGGTTTTGGTTTGCCTCTTTGCATACATTTCATCCTCATTTCATTTTCATTTCCTTTTGCTAACTTTTCAGGTGGTAAGTCTTTGAGAAGTGAATTTGCCTTCACTTCTCACATTATCTTCTCATCTCTCTTATGAATTCATTGCTGCATTTTGTATGTGTATTAGAGTGAGCTTGCTCATTCATGTTCCCTCCTCACTTTCTTTCTTCAAGCAACTTATCTTCTTAAGTGAAGTAAGTTGACTTGTTTCTTTTGCTTCTCTTCCTTTCATCCTGCTTCTTCCTTGGTAGATCTCTTGGAGGTCTCTTGCAAGCCTCATAAACCCTAGGAACACCCAAGCATGATCACAATTAGGGTTTGATTAGTCCCCCATTAGTTTTACCTTTGTGTCATCTTTTGTGTCTTCTCTTCTCCTCTCATAATCAAGGACTAAACCTTAAAGGTTTTAAGGCTTTGTGATTAAGGTTATGCCTGCATCCTTCTATTAGGGTGGAGTGTATAACTTTAATCCTAAGTGTTAAACCCTTAATGTGTTTAATTCCTTTAATCAATCCACTTTAATAATCACTAAGACACCAAGCTTGTAACTTGGGCCTTTCATTAGGGTTCTAATTCTTCCTTAATTGGTTAAGAAGGACTAACCCTAGTGTTAATGGACAAGTCCCCCTCAAGTTGTCTTACAAACCATAAAATCCACTTCTTAATATTATCATTAACTAAAATCCACTTAAATAAAGGCTTTGTTTTGTCATGAGGTTAATCCCTAATCATGGATTAAGTTGAGGAGCCTTTCTCAGCTTAAATGTTCTCATCTATTATCCTTCTATTAGGATGGTGTAATGGGTCCATTAAATCTTTGATTATGGCTTAAACTCATTACTTAACACTAAACAAAAACTCCAAAAACATCTAAATAAATGCAAGTAGGTTAATGATCTTAATCCTACATCACGGTGATTAAGTGTGAGGTGTTTACTTCATACTTAAGGCATTCTCATTACCCCTAATCAGAGGGAGGATGTGATGAGTTTACTAACCCTTGGTTTAGGCTTAAGCTCATTTTCTTATAACAAACTTCAAAGGCAATAAAAGATTAAAATACCAAAAACAAATAATAATCATCTCCTCCGGGATTCTTTTCTTATCTCATTCACTCACAAACGAGAACTCGCTTCTTCCGTCTAATGCAAGACAGTTTGCACCTGAGCCAGACAAGTCATACACTTGAGCATAGACAAGCAAGCAGTACACAAGTCAATTTATCTTTAAGTCTCTTTGAGTCGAACTACGGTGTTCTGACTTCCTCATTGCACGAGAGGATACGTAGGCATAACTTAACAGTTATCGAACAAAAGTCTCTGTATATTCCCCCTCTTCCAGCATTATTCTTTTAAGCCTCATTGTCTTGAGCTTTGCACTCTTTCCTTACACTGACACTCCTTTATTCACTTCACATTTCTTTTACACTGACACTTGTACATTCTTTTCCAGCTTTTGCACATAGATAACACTGACACTACCCCTTTAAACACAAACTTTCAAGCGTGGATCCCGTCGAGTACGACGGACAATCTGGGAGCTAATACCTTCCCAGGTTGTAACCAACCCCCTTTCTCAGTTTCTCTGGTTCGCAACCGTCTTATCCATCTTTTCTTAGGTTTATGCAGCATTACCTTTCCTTCGGGATAAAAATGCCTAGCTGGCGACTCTTTTCAGTTCACCCTTGTGTTCTCCATTCGCCGACCGTTCGCGTCAGTACCCCTTCTGACCAGGTGTCATTTGGCGGGAGCGACAACTTGGCGACTCTGCTGGGGAACCTTATATTGCAACCAGGGCTTCTGGTTCTTTTTGTGGGTTCCTCCTAGCGCTTGTTTGATTTGTGTTTACTGGGGTGCTATGTGCTAATTGTGTTTATTTATTTGCTTTATTTATTGCTTTATGTACAACTTTATTTATTGCTTTACAGTCTTATGCATATTTCATACTGTCATTGCTGGATCTGGTTTTTTGTTTTGATGAGTGGGGTTCCACTGAGTGATTAAGGTCCTATACCTGGGACCTGAGTGACACCTATGCTAGAGTGGTTCTTGTTCTTTCCCATTCCATTTCAGTCTGGTGCGGGAATATGAAACACGGTTTAGATGTGGGTTTCTTCTTGAGAACTTTGTGCTACATATTTCCTATAGTGCTAGGGCTATCTGGGAAGCCTGCTAAGTTTGGATGACCTTTATTATGACCTTCAGAATCTGGGGTGAATTAGAGGAGGATCTTTTATGGTTATTGTAAACACTATACCTCCGGGTTAGAAGTGTTTACACTTCTCATAACTGATCCAAGTCTGAGGATCTTTGTTCTAGAACATTACATGTGAGGGGGTTGGGTTATTTACAGGTTTGCAGGAACCCTTAGCCACATCATACCCTGTTACTGTATTGTTTAAGAATACTTCACTTTGGACAGTTCTTGTGATTAACCCTGGACATGTTGTCGCTCCCACCAAATGACACGGGGTCACGAGGGGTAGAGACGCGAACGGTCGGCGAAAGAGAAGAACACACAAGGGTGAACTGAGAAGAAAAGAGTCGTCAGCTAGGCATTTTTATCCCGAAGGAAAGGTAATGCTGCATAAACCTAAGAAAATATGGATAAGACAGTTGCGAACAAGAGAAACTGAGAAAGGGGGTTGGTTACAACCTGGGAAGGTATTAGCACCCAGATTGTCCGCCGTACTCGACGGGATCCACGCTTGAAAGATTTGTGTTTAAAGGGGTAGTGTCAGTGCTATTATATGTGCAAAAGAGATGGAAAAGGATGTGCAAGTGTCAGTGTACAAGAAATGTGAAGTGGAGAAAAAGGAGTGTCAGTGCAAGAAAAGAGTGAAGCTCAAGATTATGAGGCTTAAAGAATAATACTGGAAGAGGGGGAATATACAGAGACTTTTGTTCGATAACTGTTAAGTTATGCCTACGTATCCTCTCGTGCAATGAGGAAGTCAGAACATCGTAGTTCGAATCAAAGAGACTGAAAGAATAAATTGATTGATGAACTGCTTACTTGTATATGCTCAAGTGTATGACCTATCTGGCTCAGGTGCAAACTGTCTTGCATTAGACGGAAGAAGCAAGTTCTCGTTTGTGAGTGAATGAGCTGAGAAATGAATCCTGGAGGAGACGATTATTGTTTGTTTTTGGTGTTTTCAATCTTTTATAGCCTTTTGAGGTTTGTCATAAGTTAATGAGCTTAAGCCTAAGACAAGGGTTAGTAAACTCATCACATCCTCCCTCTGATTAGGGGTAATGAGAATACCTTAAGTATGAAGTAAGCACCTCACACTTAATCACCATGATGTAGGATTAAGATCATTAACCTACTTATAATTATTTAGATGTTTTTGTTGTTTTTGTTTAGTGTTAAGTAATGAGTTTAAGCCATAATCAAGGATTTAATGGACCCACTACACCATCCTAATAGAAGGATGATAGATGAGAACATTTAAGCTGAGGAAGGCTCCTCAAATTAATCCATGATTAGGGATTAACCTCATGACAAAGCAAAGCCTTTATTAAAGTGGATTTTAGTTAATGGTAAGATTAAGAAATGGGTTTTATGGTTTGTAAGACAACTTGAGGGGGACTTGTCCATTAACACTAGGGTTAGTCCTTCTTAACCAATTAAGGAAGAATTAAAACCCTAATGCAAGGCCCAAGTTACAAGCTTGATGTCTTAGTGATTATTAAGTGGATTGATTAAGGTATTTAAACACATTAAGGGCTTAACACTTAGGATTAAAGTTATACACTCCATCCTAATAGAAGGATGCAGGCATAACCTTAATCACAAAGCCTTAGAACCTTTATGGTTTAGTCCTTGATTGAGAGGTGAGAAGAGAAAACTCAAAGATGACACAAAGGTAAAACTAATGAGGGGACTAATCAAACCCTAATTGTGATCATGCTTGGGGGTTCCTAGGGTTTATGAGGTTTGCAAGAGACCTTCAAGAGAGCCACCAAGGAAGAAGTAGGAGAAAGAAGAGGAGCAGAAAGAAACAAGTCAACTTACTTCACTTAAGAAGATAAGTTGCTTGAAGAAAAAAAGTGAAGAAGGAGCATGAATGAGCAAGCTCACTCTAAAACAAAAGTAAAATGCAGCAATGAATGCATAAAAGAGATGAGAAGAAAGTATGAGAAGTGAAGGCAAATTCACTTCTCAAAGTAACTTACCACCTGAAAAGTTAGCAAAAGGAAATGAAATGAAATGAAAATGAAATGTATGCAAAGATGCAAACCAAAACCAGAAGCATGTTTATGTTGTAAATGATGCAATGCCTTGTTGTGATTGCGACCTTCCATTGTCAGATCAGTGTTGGTAAATCCTAGTCCATGACTAGCATTGACATTTCCAACCACGGCCTCTAACTGATTGACAATAATCTCCTCTGGCACATAAGCTGCGTGCAGGACTTTTAATAATGCGTTCTGATGGGCCTCGGAGCACATTAGCAATGATAGTATGGAGATTTTGGAAGGTGTTTGGTGATGCTGGTCCACACCTTATAATCACTCTTTTTGATGATCCTCATGAATTCATCAACCTCTTGATCAAAAGGAGTCTTCAAAGTTTCTTTAGGAACTGATTCTTCTTGCACCATGTTCTTCCCTTTTGCCTTAGCAGCAGCTTCTGCTTTAGCAACGGGTCTTGGTATTTGCGAGGCAAATAGACGTCCGCTTCTGGTGAAGTCTCCGCCTCCCCCCACATTGTCTATCTGTGGTGAAGAAGTTGAAGATTCTAAGGTGATTCTCTGCCCCTCGCGGTATAGATCTGAGCCATAATGCCAAGGGACGGCATTGTTGCTTTCGTAAGGAACTGGCCCAGGCACTGTGATAGTGACTAGACTGATAGCAGCTGTAGAAGGGACCACAATGGTGTGTGGATCATAATATATGGTAACCGGAGCTCTGACAGGAGTGGCATTTTATTGCAAATTGTTGGAAGGAACATTTGTGGGATCGTAGTATATCGTAACTGCTGAGACACTTTCATTAACTGTTGCTGATGTTGTAGAAGATACTGTTGACTGGGCAAGTGCTGAAGTTGTAGCAGGAAAAGATGGAATAATGGGTGTTGTCGTTGTAGAAGGAATTGTGACTGAACTTGTATCCGCTGAAGTGATTGATTGAGTAATTGTTGGAGTTGTAGTAGAATCTGTTGGAACAATGGTTGCTGACGTTGTAGGAGTATCTGTGATTGTTGATGAAGGAATTGTTGGAGTTGTAGTTGCTGTTGTTGTAATCTGAAGAATGCCATCTTTAATGAGGCCATCTATGCCGTTTCTCAGCCTTTCGCATCCATTAACGACAATGTTGCAATATCCACAGCCGACTTCACATCCGGGGAACACTTGGCATTCTAACAGCTGAGCTTTGATTTCAACCAAGGGTGTTCGGATTTGTGCAACACTGGTAATTAATGTGGATGGTTTGCCTTCCTCAATAGCATTAATCCTAGGCCCGTTGTGACTAGGCATTGGATTTCTTGTGACGTTTGGAGGAGGTGCAAAGTTGAGAGCTTTTGAGTCCACCAAATCCTGGACTTTCATTTGTAGGGCCCTACACTTTTCAGTATTATGCCCCGGTGCGTTTGAGTGGAATGCACACCTGTCATTTGCATCATAGTTCTTTGGCATATTAAGAGGGTCTGGGGGTGCCAATGTCCTTAACTCAACTAGGTTGAGCTTCAGGAGTTGTGGCAAGAGTGCAACATACGGCATTGGAATTGGGTCAATTACCCTATTTTCTTGTGATGACCTTTGTTGGAAAGGACGCTGTTGTTGGTTGTTGTTGTTATACGCCCTTTGCTGCGGATAATGAACTTGTTGTTGATACTGTGGTTGTTGTTGTTGAGGATATGCTGATTGTTGTGGTATTGGAGCTGGGATGGTAACAACTGCTACTGACCGGTGAGCATATTGAGGCCTGCCCCTGCTTGTATGAATGGAGTTTGTTTCGCCTACCCTTCGGGGTCCCATAAAAGGCTTTCTAGGATTGCTGGACGAACTTGCACCACTGTCGGAAATTTTGCCCATCTTCAAGAGACTTTCAATCCTCTCACCAGCTATGACCACATCAGCAAAACTGGTAGAGGAAAAAGCAGCCAGCCTATCAATATAGGTCCCTTGCAATGTGTTCATGAACATGTCAGCCATTTCCCTTTTTGACATGGGTGGTTGGACAACAGCAGCAAGCTGTCTCCACCTTTGAGCATAATCCCGGAAGCTCTCTCTAGAAGACTGAGACATGCCCATTAGAAGAGTTCTATTGGGAGCCATGTCCAGGTTGTACTGATATTTCCGGATGAAATCTTCAGCTAAGTCTTTCAAGCATCTGATGGTAGCTCTGGTCAAGTGCGAATACCATTCTCTCGAAGCTCCAGCCAGACTGTCTTCAAAGTAGAACATCCATAACTTTTCATCCATAGTATAAGCTTTGAGCCTTCCCAAGAAAGACTGCAGATGAGTGCGAGGACATGAGGTACCATTGTACTTTTCAAAACATGGGGGTTTGAATTTGTGGGGAATTCTCACCCCATCCACCAATCCCATATCCATCACATCGAAGCCCAAAGAATTCTGAGATTCCAAAGATCTTAACTTTTCAGCAATCTCGTCCAATCTTCTATCATATACCTCATCTCCAGCCCCCATAACAGTAAACTGTTCTTCCTGGGGATCCTCCTGCAGGACTCTGCCCCCAGCAGTATTACCTTGAACATTCCTTGGGATGTTAACTTCTGGATTCAAGTGAGGTCCATACTCCGGTGGGTCAATACGGGGCTGGCCCCGTTCATTATTGCTAGTTCCTCCTGTTCCCAGATGGGGTTCCTCAGGAGTTTGTCTCTCCACCAGCTCTCTTAACCTTTCCTGGCTCTGGGCTAGGCCAATCATCACTGCCATGAACTGAGACATCTGATTTCTCATCTCCAATCTCTCATTGACCATCTGATTTCTAACCTCAGTCAGATCCTGCTGTACTTGTTCCATTTGAATGCCGGGAAGGTTGTTACGAGTCGGGTACCGGTGTGCGCGGTTGACAGGGAACACTCGGCGACGAGCAATGTTTCCTGAGATCACAACAAAGTTAGAAACAAAGATAGAAATAAAACCTACAAAACAAAACAAATTTAGTATGCAATGCTGTATGCTTATTTGTTTTCCAAGGTATCCAGTTTGGTTCTTGGTTTTGACCTTTCCAGACCTCGAGGAAGATGCTTGATGTTGTTGAGAGAAGATCCAAATGAGAACAAACTAAAATATATTACAAATGGTGAACAATACATAGTTTGTTTTACAACACATGCCCATGGAGGGTCAAAATACAAATACAAGGAAAAGTACATCAAATGGAAATAAACAACAAGCAAAGAATCAGACATCCAGTCCAAACTCATCTTCTCTGACCTCCTTCAGGAGTGCCTCAGTCACTGGACTAGCTGGGTTCTCTGTAATGGTCCTAATGAGGAGGTTCCTGGTGGCAATGGCAGTAGTCAACTTCTTATGCATGTCCTGGTCCTTAGACCTCTTCAATCCTGCTCTGAGCTTCAACTCTGATATCTCTTTCTGTGCAGCCAATAGAGCTCCCTGCTGTTTCTTCTCATTGGCCTCCAGCCGTTCAATCTTGGCTTGAGTCTTCTGGTCCTCTTGTGTACGGGCTTCGGTGATCCTGACCCACCTAGCCTGACTCTCTTGCAGATAGAGCTCAGCCCTAGCCTTCTGAATTTTGGCCTCTTTACAGGCATTCTTCAATATTTGTTCCCCAGCTCTTGCTTTCCTTATGTAGTCTTATGTCTTCTCAATTTTGGCAAGATGCTCCACCCTGAGCTTTTCCAATCTCTCAATGTCCAGGCGACCATCACTCCTTTCCCAAAGGGTCTTCTTCAAGGCTTGAGATAGCTTCTCATTCCTCTCCTTCAACTGTTCAACCTCCTCCAGGCTAATTGTTGCTGCAGGCTGTACTGTGGATGGCCCAGGTATGTCTTCTAAGGTGAAAGGCATCATGGTAATCTGAGCTCTAGTACGGGACCAGTCTAAGTACTGAGCTGAAGCAACATTATTACATCTTCCAAGAATAGCCACTCCTTTTGTCTGGATGTGGTCCCAAGCCCAGGATGCTTGCCTGACAGCAGCTGAATTAGGTTTCACTTCACAATACAGGGTCTCAGCTAAATCCTGTCCTCTGGGAGGGTGAACCAAGGCATAGCCCAGTTGTCTCTTAAAAAGTAAAGGATTGTAGTTGATGCAACCCTTTACTCCTATCAGAGGCACATTTGGGTATTGTCCACAGCTGGTGATAATGTCCTTGCCTTTGGTGCTCTGGGTGCACCACCTGATATCCTCTGAAGTCAAGGCAATGAGCCTTTTGGCCCAATTCTTTTGCTGGTGTGGGTTCAGGAAGGCATCTGATTTGGGCAGGTGTCTGAGCAGCCAGGTGTAAAACAAAGGAGCACAACATCTTACCAACTTCCCCCTTTGTTTCTCATTCCTCTGATGAATGGAATAATAGAAATCTCCTAGCAATGTAGGCACTGGGTTCTTTAGAAGAAACAGATGGATGGCATTCTTGCTGACAAATTTGAGCTCATTTGCAAACAGTATAGCCCCATATATGTTGAGGGCTAACAGAGCACAGACTGCCCTCCACTCTCCTAATGAAGCCTTCAGGATAGCCTGAGAAATCAAGAAGTCCAGATGCAAACCAGGGATCCCAGCTTTTGTTGTCATACTTTGCTCAATCAAAGCAGGCTCTAAGTATAGTGCCCTTGCTACCTCCTCATTTCTGGGAGCAGTCATCTCTGGGTTGAAAGGGATTCCACCTCTGATAGGTACTCCAATCAATAAAGAGAACTCTTCCAGCAGAGGCCCTAGCTGAAAGTTTGGAAATGTGAAACATCTCAAAGGAGGGTCATAGAACTGCAAGCATGTGTGGATCATGCTCCTCTGAGAAAGGTCAAGGTCCATAACCATATCTAGGATACCTCCATAATGCTCTCTGAACAAAGGGATATGGTCAGGGGTGATAAGTGACTGGACCTGCCTGATACCAGTCAATACATGCTCAAAAAAGTGGTAGGATATGTTGCTCTTCCTGGAAGTAGTCATGAATGCTGCTGAAAAAGCTGAAGATAGGTGCTGATGAAGATCACAGACTGATGTTGGAAATGAGCCACTGACAGGCAGATGCTGGTGAGGATGGAGATGACTGAAGCAAATAACTGATGAAGATAGCTGAAGCAGAGGTCTATGCAGAAGAAGGGGTCAAAACCAAACCAGATATGATATGGATACCCTGAAAAACAAATAAACAAATGTTAAATGATGCAATGATGATATATGCAAATGATATGCAAGGGTTTGTGATCAAGCTGGATCTGATTATCTGTCTTGATATAAGGCCCATGTATGTTCAAAAGTCCAGATGGAGGCTTAGAGATCCAGTAAATAGGGTGGGGAACTCAAATAAAGAGTCACATATCCAGGGTTAATCACAAGAACTGTCCAAAGTGAGGCATTCTTAAACAATACAGTAACTAGGTATGATGTGGCCATGGGTTCCTGCAAACCTGTAAACAGCCCAACCCCCTCACAGGTAATGTTCTAGAACAAAGATCCTCAGACTTGGATCAGTTATGAGAAGTGTAAACACTTCTAACCCGGAGGTACAGTGTCTACAATAACCATAAAAGATCCTCCTCTAATTCACCTCAGTTTCTGAAGGTCATAGTAAATGTTATCCAGACTTAGCAGGCTTCTCAGATAGCCCTAGCACTACAGGAAATCTGTAGCACAGAGTTCTCAAGAAGAAACCCATATCTGAACCGTGTTTCATATTCCCGCACCAGACCGAAATGGAATGGGAAAGAATATGAACCACTCTAGCCTAGGTGTCACTCAGGTCCCAGGTATAGGACCTTAAACTCTCAATGGAACCCCACCCAACAAAACAGCAAACCAGATCCAGCATAGTGACAATGACAGTATGAAATATGCCTAAGGTTGTAAAGAAAGCAATAGATAAAGTTGTACATAAAGCAGTAAATAAAGCAAAATAAATAAACACACATAGCACATAACACCCCAGTAAACATAAATCAAACAAGCGCTAGGAGGAACCCACAAAAAGAACCAGAAGCCCTGGTTGCAGTATAAGGGTCCCCAGCAGAGTCGCCAAGCTGTCGCTCCCACCAAATGACACGGGGCCACGAGGGGTGCAGACGCGAACGGTCGGCGAAAGAGAAGAACACACAAGGGTGAACTGAAAATAAAAGAGTCGCCAGCTAGGCATTTTTATCCCGAAGGAAAGGTAATGCTGCATAAACCTAAGAAAAGATGGATAAGACGGTTGCGAACCAGAGAAACTGAGAAAAGGGGTTGGTTATAACCTGGGAAGGTATAAGCACCCAGATTGTCCACCGTACTCGACGGGATCCACGCTTGAAAGATTTGTGTTTAAAGGGGTAGTGTCAGTGCTATTTTGTGTGCAAAAGAGCTGGAAAAGGATGTGCAAGTGTCAGTGTACAAGAAATGTGAAGTGGAGAAAAAGGAGTGTCAGTGCAAGAAAAGAGTGAAGCTCAAGATTATGAGGCTTAAAGAATAATACTGAAAGAGGGGGAATATACAGAGACTTTTGTACGATAACTGTTAACTTATGCCTACGTATCCTCTCGTGCAATGAGGAAGTCAGAACACCGTAGTTCGACTCAAAGCGACTGAAAGAATAAATTGACTGATGAACTGCTTACTTGTCTATGCTTAAGTGTATGACCTGTCTGGCTAAGGTGCAAACTGTCTTGCATTAGACAGAAGAAGCAAGTTCTCGTTTGTGAGTGAATGAGGTGAGAAAAGAATCCCGGAGGAGACAATTATTGTTTGTTTTTGGTGTTTTCAATCTTTTATTGCCTTTTGAGGTTTGTCATAAGTTAATGAGCTTAAGCCTAAGCCAAGGGTTAGTAAACTCATCACATCCTCCCTCTGATTAGGGGTAATGAGAATACCTTAAGTATGAAGTAAGCACCTCACACTTAATCACCATGATGTAGGATTAAGATCATTAACCTACTTATAATTATTTAGATGTTTTTGTTGTTTTTGTTTAGTGTTAAGTAATGAGTTTAAGCCATAATCAAGGATTTAATGGACCCACTACACCATCCTAATAGAAGGATGATAGATGAGAACATTTAAGCTGAGGAAGACTCCTCAACTTAATCCATGATTAAGGATTAACCTCATGGCAAAACAAAGCCTTTATTAAAGTGGATTTTAGTTAATGGTAAGATTAAGAAATGGGTTTTATGGTTTGTAAGACAACTTGAGGGGGACTTGTCCATTAACACTAGGGTTAGTCCTTCTTAACCAATTAAGGAAGAATTAGAACCCTAATGCAAGGCCCAAGTTACAAGCTTGATGTCTTAGTGATTATTAAGTGGATTGATTAAGGGATTTAAACACATTAAGGGATTAACACTTAGGATTAAAGTTATACACTCCATCCTAATAGAAGGATGCAGGCATAACCTTAATCAGAAAGCCTTAGAACCTTTATGGTTTAGTCCTTGATTGAGAGGTGAGAAGAGAAAACTCAAAGATGACACAAAGGTAAAACTAATGAGGGGACTAATCAAACCCTAATTGTGATCATGCTTGGGGGTTCCTAGGGTTTATGAGGTTTGAAAGAGACCTTCAAGAGAGCCACCAAGGAAGAAGCAGGAGATAGAAGAGGAGCAGAAAGAAACAAGTCAACTTACTTCACTTAAGAAGATAAGTTGCTTGAAGAAAAAAAGTGAAGAAGGAGCATGAATGATCAAGCTCACTCTAAAACAAAAGTAAAATTCAGCAATGAATGCATAAAAGAGATGAGAAGAAAGTATGAGAAGTGAAGGCAAATTCACTTCTCAAAGTAACTTACCACCTGAAAAGTTAGCAAAAGGAAATGAAATGAAATGAATGCAAAGATTCAAACCAAAACCAGAAGCATGTTTATGTTGTAAATGATGCAAAGAGATGATGCAAAGACATGTCAAGAGATGCAAATGATCATATAAACAATGAGGATGCAAATGAAGCATGAAAGGAGGCATGAAAGTTCATGAATGTCCATGGAATGTAATGAATGCATAACATGGAAAATGGATGATGCAATGATCAAACATGATTCTAATGTGTCCTAAGATGTCTTAGAAGTCATGTGAATGCATAAAATGTCATGACAAGATCATGTATGCAAGCATGTGAAGAATGAATGCAAATGAAGGCAAAGATTAGGGTTTATGAACAAGATGCAATGCAAAAATCAAAATCAGAAGCAAATGACAAGATACAAAATTGAAAATGGGATCAAAGGTACCCTAAACCTATGCAAGTTCACTGCCCAAAGGGGAAGACCTAACTCTTAACCTAATGGAAGTTATGATTTTCCTAAGTTGGCTAGGGTTTTAAGGGTGATCCTAAAGGGAAAATGCTAAACAAATGGAAAATGCAAGATAAAAATGAAACAAAAATTTTCCTAGAAGCTTGAAAGTATGTAGAACATAATGCAAAAAGAACCATTCACAAACTCAACTTGGATCAAAAGTTATGAATTTTTGAAGTTAGGGTTAAAAATATTCAAATTAAAGAACCCTAATTCAAATGAAAATTGTCAAATCATGATCAAAACCAAAAAGAAATTTGTCTTGTGAGTTTGTAAATGTTTCTAAATGTATTAAAATGTTCTCTGAATTTTTTTGGAGTTTTTAAATACCTAAATGTATTTTTAATTAATTAATTCTCATTAACTAATTAAAAATTATCATTTAAATGATTTAAAAATAATTTTTAATGCAAAAAATAAAAATAAAAATATTTTTGGTTTCTGAAAATAAATAAGAGCTTGGATAAAAAATTTCAGAATTTTTTGATGTCATTTACTATTTTTAAAAATTTGTTCAAATAAAATAGAAAACAAATGAAATTAATATTGAATTAAATGAGAAAATGGGAAAGTCAGCCAATCCAAAGGCCCAGGTTTGAAATCAGGTTGGAGGGAATTGACTTCGCGCGCTATCCAAGGGCTAGAATTCAAACTACGCTAATTAAGATTAAAAACCTAATCTGAGCCCTAATTACTTTCAGGTGACCGGAACAGTGTTCCGGTCATCTTCTCCGGCTAGCCAAACATGCTATCTCACTCAATACGCAACCCTAAGCCCTCTAACTCTCCAGAATCAAACATCTAACAACCCTAAACATGAATCCAACCCCAAAACTCATTTATTTTTCATCAAGAACACGAATCAAAGCAAAATGGAAAATACATCAAAAATTTCAGAAGCACGATACATCCTTGCTTCTCAATCATTTTCAAAAGTAAAGACATCATGATCATCAGGATAGCACATAGAATCAATTAAGAACGTAAAATGAAGGTTCTGGAAAAAAAGTTCTTGAGCTCACCTGAACTTGAGCTTTCACCTTTGGTACTTTCTGGCCAGGTCTTTGCTTCAAATAAGCTCCAATGATCCTCCTGAAGAGTTTGTGATGCTTGGTTGGAGTTTATATGGCCTCTATGTGAAGTTGGCTGAAGCTCAGTTCAAGAAATGTCAAAATCGTGTTTTTGATACAAGGTGTTTTAAGGAAAAATGAAGGGTGGGAAATGATCAGTGATGAATGTGGAGTTGAATGGTGGAAAAAGTTTGAAGATTTGATGGCTGAGCTATGAGTTTCGAAGGCTTTTGCAAATTTGAGGGATTTTGTGTATGCTGAGGATTCTCAAGTGTTAGGCTGCAATGTTGTGTGTTTTGGCTTGGTTTTGATCCACATAATAAGCTGTGATAGGTCAGAGAGTGGGTGATGGCCTATGGTGATTGGTATGGGCAAGTTGCCAAAATGTCACCATGACTTGTACTTGAGGTATGGGCATGTGGCAGGCTGTGATAGAGGCATGGCTGTGCGTAGCAAGGATCAAGGAATGCTATGAAATCAGATTTGATGAGCTGTGGCAAGTGGATGGAGGGTTTTGATCCATTTTGCAATTTTGGGGAAGTTTGGCCCCTTTTGAAATTTGTGAAGTTCAAGGCATGAAAGCTTGTTATTCAAGGCATAAATCTGATCCAAATGAGTTGCACTAGGATGGTATGAGGTGTAGAGATGTATTAGAAGTCCCAAATTGGCTTGGCATGAGAATTTGCAAACTTCCCTCTTTGGTGCATAAGTGAAAATTAAGTGATTTTTCCCAACTTTGCAAGGCCATAACTTGAGTTCTATGATGAATTAGATCAAGTTCTTGTACTTTTTGGAAATGGAATGATCCAATCTACAACTTTCATGACCAAGAATTTTTCATTTGAAGCAGTTTTGAATCAAAAAGAGGAGGTTGAAAAACTTTCCCAAAATGGCAAGTTTGCATTACAAGTCACTTTCCCAAAATGGCAACTTTGCAAATGGCTTGAAATTCTTAAATTTTGTGAACTTATAACTTCTTCTAAGATCAAATAAAGATCATAATCATCCAAAATGATGGAAAATACCCTTTGGTTGGATGATTGGGGGCCTCAGATGCCCTGATTTTGCACTGACTTGCTCAAGAAGTCATTTATTGATCAGATGCCTTCCCCATTGAATTTCTTCATGAAAATTGGTGTGTAGGATCCTTATGTCATATAGAGACCAATAGAAACAAGAATGACCAAAAAATTTGGAGTTATGGCCTCTGAAACCAAAACCCTAATTTTAGGTCATCTGTCCAGTTAAGCTTGGCTCTGCTTCCATGCCTTCCTCAGTTCTTGTGATTCTTTGACTTTCTTGATCTTGGGAGGATATAATATGATGCTTGAACATACATGGACCCTCTTGAGATGATTGGAGACCCTTGGGGTGGCTCAGATAGCTCTTGGATTGCTCAGACCACAAACCCTAGATGCAGATGACTTTGAAACAATGTAGTGAAGCAAACATGCAATATGAGATGATATGATTGAGCTTATGCAAATGAAAAGGTCACAAGCCATGGTGAAATGAGTGAGGGAAAATTTGGGGTGTTTACACATGTGACTCTTTATTTGAGTCCCCCACCCTGGTTACTGGATTTCTGAACCTCCATCCGGACCTTTGAACATACATGGACCTTATACCAAGACAGATAATCAGATCCAGCTCTTGATCACAAACCCTTGCATATCATTTTCATATATCATCATTGCATCATTTAACATTTGTTTATTTGTTTTTCAGGGTATCCACCTCATTACATTTTGGTTTGGTTTTGACCCCTTCTATTGCTTAGACCTCTGCTTCAGCTGTCTTCTTCAGCATCTACTTCAGCTATCTCCTTCAGCACCTCCATCAGTCTGTCAGAGACTCCCTTGCATCAGTCTGTCAGAGACTTACCTTCAGCTTCTCAGTTTGTGATCTTCATCAGCATTTGACTTCAGCTTCTTCATCAGCACTCATGGATGTTCCAAGGAAAAGCAACATATCTTATCACTTATTTGAGCCCATATTGACTGGTATCAGGCAGGTCCAGTCACACATCACACCTTACCACATCCCATTGTTCAGAGAGCACTATGGGGGTATCTTGGATATGGTTACGGATCTTGATTCTTCTCAGAGAAGCATGATCCACACATGTTTGCAGTTTTATGACCCTCCACTCAGATGCTTCACTTTTCTAGACTTTCAGATAGGGCCTCTGTTGGAAGAGTTTTCTTTGTTGATTGGAGTACCTATCAGAGGAGGGATCCCCTTTAACCCAGAGATGACTACTCCCAGAAGTGAAGAGATAGCAAGGGCATTGTACTCGGAGCCTGCCCTTATTGAGCAAAACATGACAACAAAGGCTGGAATTCCTGGTTTACATTTGGACTTCTTGATTTCTCAGGCCATCCTGAAGGCTACCTTAGGAGAATGGAGGGCAGTCTGTGCATTATTAGCCCTCAACATATATGGGACTATATTGTTTGCAGATGAGCCTAAATTTGTGAGTAAGAATTCCATCCACTTGTTCTTGCTAAGAAACCTAGTTCCTACATTGCTAGGAGATTTTTACTACTCCATCCATCAGAGGAATGAAAAACAAAGGGGGAAGTTGGTCAGATGCTGTGCTCCCTTGTTCTACTCTTGGCTACTCAGACACCTGCCTAAGTCAGATGCTTTCTTGAACCCACACTAGCAGAAGAATTGGGCCAAGAGGTTCATTGCCTTAACATCAGAGAATATCAGATGGTGCACCAAGAGCACCAAAGGCAAGTAGATTATCACCAGCTGTGGGCATTACCCTAATGTGCCTCTAATAGGAGTAAAAGGTTGCATCAATTACAACCCTTTACTGTTTAAGAGACAATTGGGCTATGCCTTAGTTCACCCTCCCAGAGGACAGGATTTAGCTGAGACCCTATACTGTGAATTGCTACCTAATTCAGCTGTTGTCAGGCAAGCTGCCTGGGCTTGGGACAACATCCAGACAAAGGGGATAGCCATCCTTGGAAGATGTAACAATGTTGCTTCAGCTCAGTGCTCTGACTAGTCCTATACTAGAGCTCAGATTACCAGAATGCCTTTCACCCTGGAAGACACGCCTGGACCATCCACAGTACAGCCTGCAGCAACTGTTAGCCTAGAGGAATTTGAAAAGCTGAAAGAGAGGAATAATCAGCTATCTGAGGCCCTGAAGAAGACTCTTTGGGAAAGAAATGAAGGTCTCCTGGACATTGAGAGATTGGAAAGGCTCAAGACTGAGCATCTTACTAAGATTGAGAGAACAAATGACTATATAAGGAAAGCAAGAGCTGGGGAACAGATATTGAAGAATGCCTGCAAGGAGGCCAAGATTCAGAAATCTAGGGCTGAGCACTATCTGGAGGAAAGCCAGGATAGGTGGATCAGGATCACCGAAGCTCGTGCACAAGAGGACCAGAGGACTCAGGCCAAGATTGAGCAGCTGGAGTCCAATGAGAAGAAGCAGCAGGAAGCTTTGTTGGCAGCTCAGAAGGAGATATCAGAACTGAAGCTCCGAGCTGGGTTAAAGAGATCAAAAGATCAGGACAGGCATAAGAAGCTGACTAATGCCATTGCTACCAGGAACCTCCTCATTAGGACCATTACAGAGCACCCAGCTGGTCCGGTGACTGAGGCACTCCTGAAGGAAGTCAGGGAAGATGACTATGGATTGGATGTCTGATTCCTCTTTGCTTGTATTTCTTTCCTTTTGATGTACTTTTCCCTTTTGTTGTATTTTTTACCCTCCATGGGCATGTATTGTAAAACAAACTATGTATTTTCATTATTTGTAATATACCAGTTTGTTTTATTTTGGTGGGCTTTCTCTCAACATCATCAAGCATCTCCTCGAGGTCTGGAAAGGTCAAAACCAAGAACCAAACCGGATACCTTGGAAAACAAATAAGCATACTGCATTGCATACTAACATTTTATTTGTTTTGTAGGTCTTTGTTTATTTTTTGTTTCTCACTTTGTTGTGCTTTCAGAAAACATTGCTCGTCGCAGAGTGTTCCCTGTCAACCGCACGCACCGGTACCCTACGCGTAACAACCTTCCAGGCATTCAGATGGAGCAGGTACAACAGGTCCTGACTGAAGTGAGAAATCAGATGGTGAATGAAAGGGTCGAAATGAGAAACCAGATGACCCAGTTTATGGCTGTGATGACTGGCTTATCCCAGAGTCAAGAAAGGTTGAGAGAGTTGGTAGAAAGACAGACACCTGAAGAGCCCCACCTTGGGATAGGAGGAACCAACAATAATGAACGGGGACAACCTCGTATTGACCCACCAGAGTATGTTCCCCATTTGAATCCCGATGTTAATATCCCGAGGAATGTTCAAGGTAATACTACTGGGGGCAGAATCCTGCAAGAGGATCCCCAAGAAGAACAATTCACTGTTATTGGGGATGGAGATGAGGTATATGATAGAAGGTTGGATGAGATTGCTGAAAAGTTAAGATCTTTGGAATCTCAGAATTCTTTGGGCTTTGACGTAATGGATATGGGGCTGGTAGATGGGATGAGGATTCCCCACAAATTCAAACCCCCATGCTTTGAGAAATACAATGGCACCTCATGCCCGCGTACTCATCTGCAATCTTTCTTAGGAAGACTCAAGGCTTATACCATGGACGAGAAGTTATGGATGTTCTATTTTGAGGACAACCTAACTGGAGCTTCAAGAGAATGATATTCGCATCTGACAAGGGCCATTATAAGGTGTTGGAAGGACTTGGCCGAAGCCTTCATCCGGCAATACCAGTACAACCTAGACATGGCCCCCAATAGAACTCTTCTAATGGGCATGTCTCAGTCTTCAAGGGAGAGCTTTCGGGATTATGCTCAGAGGTGGAGACAGCTTGCTGCTGCTGTCTAGCCACCCATGTCAGAAAGAAAGATGGCTGACATGTTTATGAACACCTTGCAGGGAACTTATATTGATAGACTTGCTGCTTTCTCCTCTACCAGTTTTGCTGATGTAGTTATAGCTGGTGAGAGAATTGAGAGTCTTTTAAAGATGGGCAAAATCTCTGACAATGGTGCAAGTTCCTCCAACAACCCCAGAAAACCTTTTGCAGGACCCCGAAGGGCGGGTGAAACAAATGCTATCCATGCAAGCAGGGGCAGACCCCAATATTCTCACAGATCGATAGTAGCCGTTACTATCCTGGCTCCAGTTCCACAACAACCATTATACCCGCAACAACAACAACAACATCACTATCAGCAGCAATCTCATTTTCCGCAACAAAGAACGTACAACAACAACAATAGCAACCAACAGCAGCGCCCTTTTCAACAGAGGCCATCACATGCAAACAGGGTGATTGACCCTATCCCTATGCCTTATGCTGCTTTACTGCCACAACTCCTGAAGCTTAACCTGGTTGAGTTAAGGACGTTGGCCCCACCAGATCCCCTTAATCTCCCGAAGAATTATGATGCTAATTCCAGGTGTGCCTTTCACTCCAACGCACCTGGTCACAATACTGAGAAGTGCAGAGCCTTGCAAATGAAGGTGCAGGATCTGGTCGATTCCAAAGCTCTCAATTTCGCACCTCCTCCGAATGTTAACAGAAATCCCATACCTAATCATGGTGGGCCCATGATTAATGCCATAGAAGAGGACCAACCATCTACGCTAATTGATAATGCTGCACAGATTCAAACACCATTGGCTGAAGTCAAAGTTCAACTTTTAAGATGTCAGGTGTTCCCAGGCTGTGAGGCCTGCTGTGAATTGTGCAAGACTTCCATTAATGGTTGTGAGAAGCTAAGGTTTGGCATAGATGGTCTCATCAGAGATGGAATCTTGCAAATTACCACAATGGTTCCCTCAACATCAACAACTCTTTCTTTAACAACAATGGATTCTCCTTCATCAACAACAAATCTTTCTTCAGCAATAACAGATCCTCCTACAACTGCAACAACTATCATTCCCACTGATTCATCCACAATCCAGCAATTACTCCATCCGTTATTTCAACAGATTAGAGTTCAGCAACTTTTTCTTCTATAACATCAGCACCCATTTTATCAACGGAGTCATCTACAACGTCAGCAAACATTAATGAAGATGTCTCAACAGTCACGATCTATTATGACCCATTAAGTGTTCATCCCAACAACAATTTCCAACAACAAACCGCAACACCTCCTGTCAGATCTCCAGTCACAATCTACTGCGATCCGCACACCATCACAGTTCCTTCCGCTGCAGCAATCAGTCCGGTCACCATTACGGTACCTGGACCTGTTCCTTATGAAAGCAGTAATGCCATACCTTGGCACTACGGCTCTGATCTTTATTGCGACGGAAAGAAGCTCACTCTAGATCCAGTAACCTCTTCACCACAAGTTGACAATGTTAGGGGGGCGGAGGCTTCACCAGAAGCGGACGCCTTTTTGCCTCACAAACACCAAGACCCAATCCTGAAGCAGAAGCTGCTGCTAAGGCAAAAGGGAAGAATGTGGTATCTGAAGAATCAACTGTTAAAGAAACTCCGAAGACGTCTTTTGAGCAAGAGGTATACGAATTCATGAGAATAATAAAGAAGAGTGATTACAAGGTGGTGGACTAGCTTCACCAAACCCCCTCCAAAATCTCTATATTATCATTGCTAATGTGTTCCGAAGCCCATAGGAATGCATTGTTGACGGTCCTGCACGCAGCATACGTGCCGGAAGAGATTACTGTTAATCAGTTAGAAACTGTGGTTGCAAATGTCAACACCAGTCATGGACTGGGCTTTACAAATGCTGATTTGACAATGGAGGGACGCAACCATAACAAGGCCTTGCACATCACCTTGGAATACAAAGGTGTTGTCCTTTCTCATGTACTGGTGGACACTGGGTCTTCGCTCAATGTTCTCCCAAAGAAGGCCTTGGTGAAGTTGGAGTATGATGGCTTGGCATTGCGCCCAAGTAATTTGGTGGTGAGTGCATTTGATGGCTCTAAAAGATCAGTGCTTGGGGAGATTGATCTGCCTGTGTTGATTGGCCCACAGACCTTTAAAACTACCTTCTTCGTGATGAACATACAGCCGGCCTACAGCTGTCTGTTGGGTAGACCCTGGATTCACGCCGCTAGCGCTGTTACGTCTACCCTTCACCAGAAGTTAAAATTCGAGTGGGAGGGCCAGATCATCACCATTTGAGGGGAGGAGGATATTTTTGTTAGCCAGCTGGCTGCGTACAAGTACATAGAAATGGATGGGGAGATCCATGAGACCATGAGTCAGGGGTTTGAGGCCCTTAACATCAATGAAGCATCTGTTGTGTCTGGAACTTCCATCACTTCTTATCAACAGGCCCAGAAGGTTGTTGAGGAGGGTACCGCTCAAGGCTGGGGCAAGCTGCTGCCAGTTGAAAAGAAAGAAGACAGATTCGGGTTGGGTTACAGACCAACTCGACAAGATCAACCAGAGGCTGCAATGGAGCCCAATTTTGTCAGCGGGGGAATGCTCACCCCGGATGCTGTGAACAGTCTGAAAGACGAGGAAGAAGACGAACGCAACCTGGAAAACTGGATACGTCCAAGGATCCCGGGGAACCAAGTCTCAAACTGGTCTTCCCAGGAAATTATAAGAGTTACTCCTGCAGAGTAATTATTTTTTCCTGTCTTTAAGCATGCATCAAGTCCTGCATCTTGCCCAAGATGTCAGGGCTCATTTTGTAATCGGGCCATCTTGTATTTTGTGCAAACGATCAATTAATGAATATCAGGACATCTTTTGCAAATGAGTCTTTTTTTCTCGCTCACTGTTTTTCATTTTTCATTTTTTGTACAAAATTAAAATGGAAATGTTTTTCAAAATAAAAACTTCATTTTCACTTTTTAAGCAAGATAAAACTGATCACTAAAATGAACAAATCTAAACCCTTGCAGAGAGTGCCCTCCAGACTGCACCGACAACAACACAGCTATGACTTCGTATGACTTTGACAATCCGATTAATGAAGCCGATGAAGGGGTTGAAGAAGATTACGAGCTACCTGAAGAACTAGCCAGGTTGTTAAGGCAAGAGGAGAAGGTTATCACTCCTCATCAGGAGGAAGTTGAGACGGTCAATCTTGGTACAGAAGAAGACTTGAAAGAAATTAAGATCGGGGCCCATCTGCAAGATTCAGTGAAAGAGCAACTTATTGACATGCTTCGGGAGTATGTGGATGTTTTTGCTTGGTCTTATCAGGACATGCCAGGTCTAGACACCGACATTGTTATGCACAAGATGCCACTAAAAGAAGACTGTCCTCCAGTAAAACAGAAGTTGCGCCGTACTCGCCTGGATATGGCCATGAAGATAAAAGATGAGGAACAAAAACAATGGGACGCCGGTTTCCTTGCTGTAACTAGTTACCCGCCGTGGGTTGCTAACATTGTACCCGTGCCTAAGAAGGATGGCAAAGTGAGGATGTGTGTAGATTACCGGGATCTGAACAGAGCCAGCCCAAAGGATGACTTCCCATTACCTCACATTGATGTATTGGTCGACAATACGACTCAGTTCTCGGTGTTTTCCTTCATGGATGGATTTTCAGGATATAATCAGATCAAGATGTCACCTGAAGACATGGAGAAGACAACTTTCATCACACCCTGGGGCACATTCTGTTATAAGGTAATGCCATTCGGACTGAAGAATGCAGGTGCCACTTATCAACGGGCTATGGTAACATTATTCCACGACATGATCCACAAAGAAATTGAATGTTATGTGGATGACATGATTGCCAAGTCCCTCACAGAAGAAGACCACCTGGTAAATTTGTTGAAGATATTCAAGCGTCTGAGAAAGTACCAGCTGAAGCTAAACCCCAACAAATGCACATTCGGGGTGCGATCCGGTAAGCTGCTGGGATTTATTGTAAGTGAGAATGGGATTGAAGTTGACCCAGACAAAGTCAAAGCCATTCAAGAAATGCCTGCACCGAAGACTGAAAAAGAAGTTCGGGGGTTTCTAGGTAGATTGAACTACATTTCAAGGTTCATATCTCACCTTACTGCAACCTGTGAACCCCTGTTCAAGTTGTTAAGGAAAGAACAAATGGTCAGGTGGAATGAAGACTGCCAAAGGGCTTTCGACAAAATCAAGGAATACTTACAAGAGCCTCTAATCCTTATGCCTCCAGTTGAAGGAAGACCTCTAATAATGTACTTGACAATATTAGAAGAGTCAATGGGGTGTGTGCTGGGCCAGCATGACGAGTCTGGTTGAAAAGAGTATGCAATATACTACCTAAGCAAAAAGTTTACCGACTATGAACAACGTTATTCACTGCTCAAGAAATTTTGCTGTGCTTTAGCGTGGGCTGCTCGCTGACTAAGGCAGTATATGTTGACCCACACTACCTTATTGATCTCGAAGATGGATCCAGTCAAGTACATTTTTGAGAAGCCAGCACTTACCGGACGAGTTGCAAGATGGCAAATGATTCTCACAGAATATGACATTCAGTACACATCTCAAAAAGCCATCAAGGGTAGTGTATTGTCTGACTATCTAGCTGAGCAACCTATTGATGATTACCAGCCTATGAGATTTGACTTCCCTGATGAAGACATCATGTTCATAAAAGCAAAAGATCATGAAGAACCTATTCACACTGAAGGGCCTGACCCATAAGAAGAATGGACAATGATGTTTGATGGGGCTGTTAATATGAATGGTCGTGGAGTTGGTGCAATACTTATTACACCGAAAGGAGTTCACATGCCATTCTCGGCAAAGCTCACTTTTAACTGCACTAACAACGAAGCTGAATACGAAGCTTGCATCATGGGTCTTGAGGAAGCCATTGACCTCAGGATCAAGACTTTAACTGTATTCGGAGATTCAGATCTGGTAATCAATCAAACCAACGGCAAATGCTACACTCACCAGGAGCATCTGATTCCATACCGGGATTATACGAGGAGATTACTGACTTTATTCACTACAGTCAAGCTAGAGTATATCCCTCGAGATGAAAATCAGTTTGCAGATGCTCTGGCTACCATTTCATCCATGATCAAAGTTCAAGCTGCCAACTTTGTACCTCAGATTTCTGTATCCAGACTTGACAGACCAGCATATGTATTCTCAGTAGACATTGCTAAAGATGATAAGCCTTGGTTCTATGACATCAAATGCTTCTTGGAGGATCAAACGTACCCACCTGGGGCATCATCCAATGATAAGAAGACATTAAGAAGGCTAGCTGGTAGTTTCTTCCTGAATGCTGATGGCTCCTTATACAAAAGAAACTTTGATATGGTACTTCTCAGATGTGTTGATAAGACAGAGGCAGAATTGTTAATGCACGAGGTGCATGAAGGATCTTTCAGTACCCATGCTGGAGGACATGCAATGGCTAAGAAATTATTACGATCAGGCTATTACTGGATCACAATGGATGCAGACTGTTGTGCTTATACCAGAAAGTGTCACAAATGCCAGATTTATACAGATAAAGTGCATGTATCTCCGAATCCTTTGAATGTAATGTCTTCACCTTGGCCCTTTTCCATGTGGGGCATTGACATGATTGGAAAGATCGAGCCGACTTCTTCAAATGGCCACAGATTCATCCTGGTAGCCATTGATTATTTCACCAAGTGGGTTGAATCAGCTTCGTATGCTAACGTCACCAGACAAGTGGTAGCCCGATTCCTGAAAGGAGACATCATTTGTCGGTATGGAGTACCCGAGCGAATCATTACTGATAATGGTTCCAATCTGAACAATAAAATGATGGCAGAATTGTGCCGGGACTTCAAAATCCAACACAACAACTCTTCTCCTTACAGGCCAAAGATGAATGGTGCTTTTGAGGCAGCTAACAAGAATATCAAGAAGATTGTGCAGAAGATGGTGGTCACATACAAAGACTGGCATGAAATGCTACCATTTTCCTTGCATGGGTACCGTACCTCAATCAGAACATCCACTGGGGCAACACCGTATCAGCTTGTGTATGGTATGGAGGCAATCCTACTTGTTGAAGTTGAATTATCCTCTTTACGGGTACTGATGGATGTCAAACTGAATGAAGCAGAATGGGTCTGATCCCATTACAATCAACTGAATCTGATCGAAGAGAAGAGATTAACAACAATTTGTCATGGGCAGTTGTATCAGAAGAGAATGAAGAAAGCCTTCGATCAGAAAGTCAAGCTTCGGGAATACCAAGTGGGAGATCTTGTGCTGAAAAGACTCCTCCCTCCTCATACAGACCACAGGGGTAAGTGGACTCCGAATTACGATGGTCCGTTCATAGTAAAGAAAGTTTTCTCTGGTGGAACACTGATGCTCACTACTATGGATGGTGAAGATTTCTTGTCCCCTGTGAATTCAGATGCAGTTAAAAAATACTTCGCATAAAATGACCCGCTGGACATAAAAACAGAATGTAAGTCCAGGCAAAAATAGGGCATCCCGGCGAGTCAAAAACAGAATAAAAGACTCGGCCAAAAATAAGGGAAAATAAAAAGAAAAATGTACACCCGCTGAGTTGAAAAGCTACATTGGACAGCTCAGGCAAAAATGGGTATCCCGGTGGATTGAAAACCCGAAAGGGAGATCCACGCAAAATAAAGGAATAAGCGAACAACTGCATTCTGAATTCGTCTATATCACTTACAACATGGCAAGCGTCGAAAGATTCAAGCATCAGTCAGAATCAACTTTCTTCAGAAAGCAGGATGAGAAGAACGTCAACGTCATACGAGTCATAGCAAAAGGGAAGCTCACTGAAGCATCATCAACATTGCCAGCACCTTTGATTTTCTCAATTTTGTAACGATCTCCTCATTTGAGGGGATCTGTTTCTTTGACTGTATTAGCCAATTCAGGGCACCCAAATTAATAAAATGAGTTTTTCAGTCACACTCCGCCTTGTACATTTTATTTCATTTGCAAAATGTCCGATATCCTTGATATAATGGTTGCATAAAAAGCAGATGTGCCTTTCTAATTACATGCTTACAGGAAATATATTACTTACTCCCGGGAGTGTCTAAATTCCCATGACGGAATCCAGTAAAGGATACCTGGGGTACTTGTACGTTTCTTTGTCATAACAGGATTGCAGGCATTCAAATCGCAACATGGGGCATGAAAGGTTTTCCCCAGCAAAGTTGTCAAAACATCATCTTCCAAACAGCACCGAAAATGCTCTCTCCCCATCAGAGTTGTTGGGCATCACTTCTCCAAAACATCTTTCTTCAGAGCAGCACCAGAAGGGGCTCATTTCCCCCAGCTGAGTTGTCAGATATTCTGATCCTCAGAAGGATCCACGGAAATCTCTAGGAAGATCGTTCAATGATCTTTCTCTTCCCCAACCAAGTGCTAGACAGGGAACCATCCTCCCACAGAGCTCCAGCTTCTCCCAGAAGAGCAATGTCTGAATTTCCCGCACAACAAAGTGATGAAAGCATCCATAGCCCCAGCTGGGCTCCTCATTATAATAGGTCTACCAGTAACCTATCTCCCCAAGCAAAGCTATATGTCAGATCTACCAATGATCTCATCCCCCAGCTGGGATATCCTTGCAAGCAGATCGGTCGGAGATCTCCACAACAGCAGGATCCGAATCCCGGATCAGTATCTTTTGCATAATCATAGCATTCGCATCATAAATC
The DNA here is from genome assembly GCA_963966055.1 of Lathyrus aphaca. Lineage (NCBI taxonomy): Eukaryota > Viridiplantae > Streptophyta > Magnoliopsida > Fabales > Fabaceae > Lathyrus > Lathyrus aphaca. The sequence continues at coordinate 73,698,533 of OZ014519.1, forward strand.
ACCTCAGAGCGTAGCATTCCATCTAATACGGAGCATTACGGCAAAAATCAAACATATTGCATAATCACAAGTCATGTTTTGAATCACCACCTGTATATACCAGCATTCCGTCAGCAATGTATATGAGAACTCACAATCCCAGCAGAAAGCCAAAGTGTTCCCTTTGCACTCACAAATACATGTTTATATATACTCTTTTCGACACCCATCTGTGTCATATCATTCCCCTGCAGATATAAACCACAAACAGATATCTATACACTCTTTGGACACTCGTCCGTGTCACCACTCCCCAGCATGGTTGCCCATGCACTTGTTGAAAACCAAACACTTATTATAATACACTTCTTTTGACACCCGTCCGTGTCATCTTATCCCCACAGACCGTCAGAATATCTTTCACACTTATAAGTTCATAACTTATACAATTTCTCTTTGATACTCGTACGTGTCACTTTCCCCAGCAAATTGAACACTCGTCTGTGTCTCACTCATGCTTATTTTCACTTATACAGATACTCGTTCGTATCTTGTATACACTACTTATTTCCCCTTAGATTCAACACTCGTCCGTGTTCTTTGTTAACCAGTTGGTACTCGTCCATACCATCATCTCTGAACACGCGTCAGCGTTTGTTTCTACCGATACTCGTCCGTATCATAGTCTTAAGGATGCTCGTCCGCATCTTTAATCTATACACAGTGTCAAACACTTATACCTTTCATTTCTTGGATGTAAACACTCGTCCGTGTTTACTATTCCCCAGCAAGTCCCTAATTATTTCTTTTCTATCTGACATTCGTCTTATGTCATGATACTTTCGGCAGCCGTACCCTGCCAGGTGATCGTCCTTCACCTTGTGATGACCGTCCCTCATCATTCCCCCAGCGGAGTCTCCATTATTGGAACCTTTTCTATCCGACATTCGTCCTATGTCGTGATATGTTAGCAGCCGTCCCCTGCTAGGTGATCGTCCTTTACCTTTTGATGATCGTCCTTCATCACTTTATCCGATGGCCGTCCCCATCGTTGATCTTGTTATCTGACATTCGTCCTATGTCGTGATATGTTAGCAGCCGTCCCCTGCTAGGTGATCGTCTTTCACCTTTTGATGATCGTCCTTCATCACTTTATCCGATGGCCGTTCCCATCGTTGATCTTGTTATCCGGCATTCGTCATATGTCGTGATGCTTTCGGCAGCCGTCCTTCGCCTTTGGATGACCGTCCCTTATCCTTATCCCCAACAGAGCAGCCGTCCCCTGCTAGGTGATCGTCCTTCACCATTGATGACCGCACCTCATCATTTATTCATGCTTTGCAAATCTGATGGTCGTCCCCATCATTGCCTTTACCTTTAATCCCCAGAGAACTTTGCTTGATGGTCGTCCCCATCATGGTCTCTCTATTTCCCCAGCACGTCGGCCGTCCCCGTCATCGCTTTATCCCCAACAGTCGTCCTCTGCTCGATAGTCGTCCTCCATCGCCCGCACTTTATAATCATACTTTACTTCCTTTTACAATCTATATCCCTTTTCTTCTTCACCCAGTGAGTGCAAATTCTGTACTGTCTTTGATACTCAATATGTTATAAGGATCATGTGTACCAAGTTTGATGAAGAAATTCATTGTGGAAGTCATCTGATCACTGAGTAACTTCTTGAGCAAGTCAGAGCAAAATCAGGGCATCTGAGGCCCCCCAACATGGAACCAAAGTGGATTTTTTCATCAAATTGAAGTTATATGGTCTTTATTTGATCATTGAAGGGCTTTTAAGTTCACAAATTTGAAGAAAAGTGAGCAAAACCAAAAGTTGCCAAAAATGGAAATGACTTGTAATGTAAACTTTCCATTTTGGGAAAGTTTTTCAACCTCCTCTTTCTTAACCAAAAATGCTTCAAATGAAAAATTGTTGGTCATGAAAGTTGTAGAGTGGATCATTCCCTTTTCAAAAAGTACAAGAAAAAGATCTAATTTATTTTGGAACTCAAGTTATGGCTTTCCAAAGTTGGCAAAAATCACATAATTTCATGTTTCATGCCAAAGAGGCATTTTTGCAAAACCTCATGCCAAGTCATTTTGTGACTTCAAATTGACTTCCAATCATCATACAAACATGACACATTGCCTAAAACTCAGAATTGGCCCAAGAATTTCCAAATTGCATGACTTGCACATAAAGAAATCTCAAAAGGGCCAAAGGTTCACAAATTTGCAAAACCTCCCATAACCTTTCACAAACTTGCTGATTTGCCTCAAAGTGATTTCCATGGACATACTCAATCCCAGCTGCACCAGACACCCCTTTGTCCTTGGCCTGAAACAGCCCATACCTCAAAGTACAACTTTGTTGACATGTTTGCAAGAAGGCCATACCAATCAGCATAGCCCACACCAACTCCACAGACCTATCACAGCTTGATATGTGGACAAAATGAAACTCAAAACACACAAGAAGCAAGCCTGAAACCACATCATTGCCATAGTTCACAAAAACTCTCCCTCTTGCATTTTCTATCGAATCACACAACTCAGCCACCCATTCTCAAAACTTCTTCCACCATTCATCTCCAAATTCAGCACTGAACATTTCCCACCCTTCATTTTGCCCTGAAAGTCACCATACACAAAACACGATTTCCCCCCCCCCTAACTGAACTTCACTGAACTTTCAAAAGAGGTTGCATATACTTCAGCAAAGCATCAAAGAAGCTCAAGGGAGGTTAGAGGAGGTTGTTTGCATCAAGAAGAAGGCTCAGGAAGCTCCATTGGCAAAGCTTCATCTCAGGTACCTTCTTGAAACTTTTTTCCAGAAGCTTTATTTTAAGTTATTAAATGATTAAGCATGCTCCCCTGAATACACTGAGCTTTGTATTTTTGAAAATGGTTGAGAAATGAAGTTGTATGGTTGCTCTGAAATTTCTGTCATTTTTAAACTTTGAATCAAATCTTGATTTTGGGTGAAAAGAAATGAAGTTTGAGGGTGAGGTTGATCTTAGGAAGATGAGAGGAATCAATCTAGAGCTTTAGAGCTCCAGAAATGGCCTAGGGAGTGATTTGGAGAATTCTCAGGGGAGGTGTGGCCGGAGAAGATGACCAGAGGTCATTTCCGGCCACCTGAAAGTAATTAAGTTAATAAATTAGGGTTAGGGCATTTTTTAAATGTGAGCCGTTAGATGGGCCTTTCCCGCGTGCAATGTGTGGACTAGATTGCTTCACTTAAGTTTAATTAGGTTTATTAAATTAATTAAATAAGTTTAATGAAGTTTGAATTTGGGTCGTTCAGATGCGCACCCAGTCAAACATTTTAAACCCAGATTTCATCCTGTCCACCCATTCAGCATACTTTTCATTTAATTTGTTTTTATTTCATTTTTTCTATTTTATCTTTCACGAATTTTTAAAAATAGTAAAAATAGTCAAAAAATTCTAAAATTTTTTATCAAACCTTTTATTAATTTTCAGAACCCAACAATATTTTTATTTTTATTTTTTGCATTAAAAAAATATTTTTAAATCATTTAAATGTTATTTTTAATTAGTTAATTGATTTTAATTAATTAAAAATACATTTAAGTATTTAAAAATCACAAAAAAAAATCAGAGAACATCTTTGAACATTTAGAAGAATTTACAAACTCACCACACAAATTTATTTTTGGTTTTGATCATGCTTTGACATTTTTCATTTGAATTAGGGTTCTTAAATTGTTCATTTTCTAGCCCTAACTTCAAAAATTCATAACTTTTAAACCAAGTTGAGTTTGTGAATGATTCTTTTTGCATTGTTCTATGCATGTTTCCTAGTTTCTAAAAACATTTTTGTTTCATTTTTATCTTTCATTTTTAATTTGTTTGGCATTTTATCTTGAGAATCACCTTTAGAACCCTAGAAATTAGGAAATTCATAACTCCTTTTAGGTTTAGCTTCTGACCTCCCCCTTTGGATGGTAACTTAGTATAGGTTTAGGGTTTCTTTGAGTGCATTTTCAATTTTTTATCTTGTCATTTGCTTCTGTATTTGAGTTTTGCATCTCACATGTTCATATAACCCTAATTTCTCATCTCACTTGCATTCACCTTGTATATGCTTGCATTCACCTTGTATATGCTTGCATTCATGAACTTGCCATGAAATTTTGTGCATTCACATGACATATAAGACATCTTAGGAAACATTAGAATCATGTTTGATCATTGCATCATCCATTTGCCATGTTATGCTTTCATTTCATTTCATGTGCATTCATGAACTTTCATGCTTCTTATATGCTCCATTTGCATCTTCATCACTTGTATGATCATTCATATCTCATGACATACATTTGCATAATCTCTTTGCATCATTAGCATCATGAACACGCTTCTGGTTTTGGTTTGCCTCTTTGGATACATTTCATCCTCATTTCATTTTCATTTCCTTTTGCTAACTTTTTAGGTGGTAAGTCTTTGAGAAGTGAATTTGCCTTCACTTCTCACATTATCTTCTCATCTCTCTTATGCATTCATTGCTGCATTTTGTATGTGTATTAGAGTGAGCTTGCTCATTCATGTTCCCTCCTCACTTTCTTTCTTCAAGCAACTTATCTTCTTAAGTGAAGTAAGTTGACTTGCTTCTTTTGCTTCTCTTCCTTTCATCCTGCTTCTTCCTTGGTGGCTCTCTTGGAGGTCTCTTGCAAGCCTCATAAACCCTAGTAACACCCAAGCATGATCACAATTAGGGTTTGATTAGTCCCCCATTAGTTTTACCTTTGTGTCATCTTTTGTGTCTTCTCTTCTCCTCTCATAATCAAGGACTAAACCTTAAAGGTTTTAAGGCTTTGTGATTAAGGTTATGCCTGCATCCTTCTATTAGGGTGGAGTGTATAACTTTAATACTAAGTGTTAAACCCTTAATGTGTTTAATTCCTTTAATTAATCCACTTTAATAATCACTAAGACATCAAGCTTGTAACTTGGGCCTTACATTAGGGTTCTAATTCTTCCTTAATTGGTTAAGAAGGACTAACCCTAGTGTTAATGGACAAGTCCCCCTCAAGTTGTCTTACAAACCATAAAATCCACTTCTTAATCTTATCATTAACTAAAATCCACTTAAATAAAGGCTTTGTTTTGTCATGAGGTTAATCCCTAATCATGGATTAAGTTGAGGAGCCTTTCTCTGCTTAAATGTTCTCATCTATTATCCTTCTATTAGGATGGTGTAATGGGTCCATTAAATCTTTGATTATGGCTTAAACCCATTACTTAACACTAAACAAAAACTCCAAAAACATCTAAATAAATGCAAGTAGGTTAATGATCTTAATCCTACATCACGGTGATTAAGTGTGAGGTGTTTACTTCATACTTAAGGCATTCTCATTACCCCTAATCAGAGGGAGGATGTGATGAGTTTACTAACCCTTGGTTTAGGCTTAAGCTCATTTTCTTATAACAAACTTCAAAGGCAATAAAAGATTAAAAATACCAAAAACAAACAATAATCGTCTCCTCCGGGATTCTTTTCTTATCTCATTCACTCACAAACGAGAACTCGCTTCTTCCGTCTAATGCAAGACAGTTTGCACCTGATCCAGACAGGTCATACACTTGAGCATAGACAAGCAAGCAGTAAACAAGTCAATTTATCTTTCAGTCTCTTTCAGTCGAACTACGGTGTTCTGACTTCCTCATTGCACGAGAGGATACGTAGGCATAACTTAACAGTTATCGAACAAAAGTCTTTGTATATTCCCCCTCTTCAAGCATTATTCTTTTAAGCCTCATTGTCTTGAGCTTTGCACTTTTTCCTTACACTGACACTCCTTTATTCACTTCGCATTTCTTTTACACTGACACTTGTACATTCTTTTCCACCTTTTGCACACAGATAACACTGACACTACCCCTTTAAATACAAACTTTCAAGCGTGGATCCCGTCGAGTACGACGGACAATCTGGGTGCTAATACCTTCCCAGGTTGTAACCAACCCCCTTTCTCAATTTCTCTGGTTCGCAACCGTCTTATCCATCTTTTCCTAGGTTTATGCAGCATTACCTTTCCTTCGGGATAAAAATGCCTAGCTGGCGACTCTTTTCAGTTCACCCTTGTGTTCTCCATTCGCCGACCATTCGCGTCTGTACCCCTTCTGACCAGGTGTCATTTGGCGGGAGTGACACTTGTCCTCGAGGGTTTTGTTGAGGTTGTCCAAGAAATTGTCCTCCAGGTGTGGCTGGGGTGCTTGTTTTAGAGCTATCTGAGAGATCTGAGTTTCAAGCATCTTATTATGAGTAACTATTTGGTCAACCTTGGTTCCTAATTGGGTAATTATTTTGTTCACATGAATGTTCTGGTTTAGGAATTCTTTGTTTTGCTGAGACTGAGCCAAGATGAAATTTTCCACAATTTTCTCAAGCCTTGGTTTTGGTGGAAAAACTTGCATAAGTTAGTTTTTTCTCTGGGCTTGAAAACCTGGTGGTATGGAGGTGCATGGTTTTGGATAGGGTTATTATTTTTATAGAAGAAGTTTGGGTGATACCTCCATCCAGGGTTATAAGTGTTTGAAAATGGGTTTCCTTGGGCATAGTTGACTTGGTCTAAGTTAGTTTCATTTAACAGATTGCATTCCACTGATTGGTGTCCTTTGGTTCCACATAGTTCACATTCTGACGCGCCTGCTACTGCAGTGGCTGGGTTTGTATTTATATGTTCAACTTTAAGAGCCAACGCGTCCATTTTGGCTTGCATAATGTCTATAGAACTGATCTCATGTATTCCTCCTTAGGCTTCTTTATTTTCCACTGTTGCTCATTCTGTTCCCCATTGATAATGATTTTGGTCCATATCTTCGATGCGAACACAAGCTTTAGGGTAGGGTTTATTCATCAGAGCACCGCCAGCGGCAGCGTCGATGGTCATTTTAGTGTTATAATGAAGTCTATTATAGAAGGTATGAATAATTAACCATTGTTCTAGGCCATGGTGTGGACATATTCTTAATAGGTCTTTATATCTCTCCCAAGCTTCAAAGAGTGATTCACCTTGGTTTTGGGTAAATCTAGATATCTAGTTCCGAAGAATAAAAATCTTACTTGGGGGAAAATATCTGGCAAGGAACACTCTCCTAGGATCTTCCCAGGTTGTTATAGAATTGGTTGAAAGGGAATCTAACCATGTAAGGGCTTTATCTCTGAGGGAGAATCGCCTCGGGAGTAGCAGGGTTGGTTTTAAAAGTATCTTCTAATTGTATAAAGACTATTAGGTGTTGATTTGGGTTCTCTGAAGGGAGACATGTGAATTTATTTTGTTGCACTAATTGTAATAGAGAGGGTTTCAGTTCGAAACTATTGGTAGGAATAATAGGGTTTACTATACTAGAATTGGGTTCCTCATCTGATGGTTGGGAGGAATCCTTAAGGGGTCTTTAGTTACAATTTTTGGCCATATTTTTCTTAATTCTACGTAGTAAGAGACGTGTGTGAGCGAAAAGTTCGGGTTCCACTAAAGGGTCTAGTAAACTACTGGTGCTACGAGCTCTTTGCATTGACCAACTAGTAAATCCTTAGTCTAGACGGTGTAACAACATGGTACAAAAATGTAAATTCAAATGAAAACAACAGGCTCAAATGTAATTCACACAGTTTTATAATATTCCAAATGCTTGTAAATAGAACTACGCATCGGGCAATGTTCTCTACTTATGAAAAGACCTAATTTAACGGTAACTGTCGCTTTCGCGTGTTCAGAACCGAGTTTATCCCTTAATCAAACCCTCTTATTGTCACTTATAAAAAGGCATGAATTGTGTTAAAGTAATAAACCTATTTTTAAGAAATATAGTTTCTTGACTCAATGAAAAAGTATTTTGACTTGGAATTTTCAATCATTTGAGATTCATGCGAACCGGACTCTAAACCCACAAACGTGTCCGAAAATAGTTTTAAAATCGTTTTTTATTATATTAAAAACTCATACTTAACTGGACAAAGTGTTGTCGCTTCCTTTGAATAATTAAGATTAACCAAGTTTGACTAAAGGTTGGACGACTTTCGATCTTACCCAACAAAAATAAAGTACATAAAACTTGTGTTAAAAATCAAAATAGCCCCTTAGATTCCTATAAACACATTATGTGAAATATTATTTTACCATGATCCTTACATTCTAACCTTTAAAATTTAGCTAGACATGGAAATGTAAATGAACATATTAAAATGGATCATGTTACAAGTAAGTTAAAAGCGAGTGCGGGAAATAAAGGAAAGTAAAGCGAGTGAGATAAATAAAGGAAAGTAAAGTGGGTGCGAGAAATAAAGGAAAGTATAGTGAGTGCGAGAAATAAAGGAAAGTAAAGCGAGTGCAATAAAATAAACGAAGTAAAACACAAATGCAATAAAATAGAAATCTGCTCCAAATCAGAGGCTTTGAATCAGGTACAACTGGAAATAAACGCAACTGGAAATGAAAATGATGGCAGTATTAACTTCTACCAAAGTGCTACAAACTCAATTACAAACTCGATCTATAGTGTGATAACTATTTGATATGAATGGATTATCACTTACAAACTGAATAATATAATGCCTAAGTTGTAACTAAGCTTGGATGAAGAGAAATGAACAATGAACTACTCTATATATATCCAGGGAAAATGAAATGGAAAGACTATAGTGCCCCCAACTCCTTTTGGGAGTGAAAGCGAAATACAAAGGTGACGCCTGTAATGCCCGTTTATTTAATTAAATAATTTAATTAAATATAATTGCGGTATGTTGTGGTTATTCACGTTAATTTAAGTATCTTGGTTGATTTGTGTTGCTTTGTGTAGAATTGTGTCGATTTGTGTTGATGGCCGAATTTATTAGAATATTATGTTGATGGTATAAGTTGGTTTATGTCAAATTTAATTATTTAGTCGATATAAGTTGAGGAAGACGATATGGAGTATTTTCCGTTCATTGTTGGATATGTTGATTGGACCGTTTGGACCATTTGGTTGATAATCAAAAGTTAATCTATTAAGTCGGGAATACGTAGTTGGTCGCGAATTATTATTCAGTTGGTTTTATGTTACGAAGAATTATGTCGTTAAGTCGAAAAGTCGAAGAAATAATATTATAAATGATATTATTGATTATTGGAGCATGTGGGTAAATGGGCTTGGATTGCGTCCGAATTAGCAATTAAGGGGTGTAAGACTTAGGCCCATTAGTTGTTATATTAGATTATTATTATTTTAATAAAAAGAAAGAAAGTAAGAGAATTAGTCAATGGAAGTATCAGTAAGAAGAAGAAAAACGTGAAATTGGAGAAAAAGGAAAAGTAGGAGAAAACTGATACGAGAAGTTGCCGTCAGAAAGACAAATCGGAAGAGTCGATCGGAGATTCGAGCGGCTACCGATTAAGGTAAGGGTGGGTGTAACACGGTGGGAGAACTGACTTTTAGTCATGTTACGGATAGCAAGAGTCGCCACCGACTTTTATTTTATCCAAGTGGAAAGGACATAAAAGAACAGGAAAGACCTATTTTAAAAGACTTGAGTTCGGGGGGTAGGTTATACAAAGGGAAGGTGTTAGCACCCTTTATATCCATGGTTATCCATGGGCTCTTAGTTAATTAGCTCACTTAAATTGTTTTTGAAGAGTGTAGTGTGTGATTAGAAATTTTTCTAAGTACTTTGTAATGATCCTCGTATGGATGTATACAAAGCCTTGTTTTGAAAAATGTTTAAGAAAGTGAGGTGTAACAAGTAATTTGAAATGTGAGCAAGCAACTAAGAGGTACCTACCCTAGATTAAGTTTTTCATGTTCTCATATGTTCTTTCAATGGTAAGACTATCCCTATTATTAAGGAATAGGTAGTCATTACCTTGGATGTGTTAAGGGACAAGCGTAGGGTCATCATATGGTCATAGAAGGCAACTTAAAGGGTGTCTTTAGCAATTCGTAGGGACTATCATCATTTATTTGAAGGGACAAGATCATTATTTCATAGGCAACCTCGAAGGGACTTGATCTTTTAAATCTATAGGGACTTGATGATTTATACGTGAAGGGACTTTGCTTAAGACACCCATATATTCGAGGGACTTGACCATTTAGATAAGGCAACCAAGAGGGATACCCTAGGAAGTGCAGATGGCGATCAAAGATTGACTTACGTGTGTGAGTGTACATTTTTAAATATTTATCTTATTTAATTAATTTTCTAAGTTAATTTTAATTACATTTAGGTTATACACACCCTAAAATTACTAACCATAGCAATTATAATAAACTAAATAAAATACGGAAATATAAAATCTACGCTATTACATGGCTTATGGGCAGTTACAAAATAATCGAGCAAGAAAAATAAAATACAATATAATAACCTATACACTTTTCTAATAAGGTAAATAAAATAAAAATTAAATATAGAATAATAAAGCAACATTAAATAAATAATAAAGCAAAAAGAATTACAAAATAAAAATATTAAAATAAAAATTAGGGTTAGTAAGTTAGGTTTTTTTTTTTAGAAAATAATTAAAATTTTAAATATTTACAAAATATATAATAAAAAAATAATAATAGAATAAAACTTTTGAAAAAATTAGAGCTTATTAAGAAAATCAAAACCTAATTACTAAATTAATTTAAAATATAATAAAAATAAATTAATTTACATAAGAAAATAATTAGTGAAATTAATTTAAAAAAAACATATTTAAGGATTTATTAGTAAAAAAAATTTAACTAGTTATTTTACAAATAATAATAATACTAAATTATTTAAGAAAAAGAAAGTTATTTCTATTTTGTTTATTTTTAATAAGAAAAATTAATGGTGGTTATCTTAATTAAATTAAATTAGTTATAATTGATTATCTAATTACCCTAATATAATATATAATTATTAATTTATTAAAAATTAAAAAAAAACAAGAAAAAGAAAGAAATCAGGCACACAAAAGAATATCGGGGAGGCCTGGATTTGATCCCAGGACCTCCCCTTTACCAAACCAAAGAGTTACCATCAGGCTGCGCACAGCTTGTTGCCCTAGGAAGGAGCAACAAACATTATATGATGAACTTGCAGTATAAAACAAAATATAAAAAAAAAGGAGGGATCTGGGAATCGAACCCAGGCCCTTTGCTACACAGACGCGCACGCTTACCATCTGAACCAATACACATTTTGTTAAACAAAATACAAACAATATATAATAACATAACTCCAATTTTCAAAATCCAGATTCGCGCCAAACTTCATCTTCAACCTTCGTCTGTTGGTTTAGACCTATACCCACGGTTTTCCGTCACTAGAGGTTCTAGTGACGAATTTTCGTCGTCACTATAAAGCATGCATATCAAATATTGAAAAATAACATGGATAAATGATTTTTAATGGTCTAGGTTAATTAATATAAGGTCCCTGAACACAAATACAACATCAATTTCAACAGAAATTGATTCAATCATGCGCCCCCAAACAAAACTTTCAAGAACCCTAGTTATGGCATTCTACGGATTTGGCCATGATTCTTCAAATTGCTTGCCCAGAAACGTACCTTGTAACCTCATTAACACAAATCAAATGCTAGATATCATTTATAACCAATACATTCATGAAATCGAAAAACTCAATAAAGATGAAGAAAAATGATTCGGTTATGGCATTTCAATGCATTATGGATGATGATGATTATTGGGAAACACTCAGTGATCATCCAAGAAGGGATTGCAACCTTTAAATCACCTGAAAATAGCCTGCAAATTATAAACCGAATTTGAATTTTTCTAGCAAAATTTGAGTTTGGATAATGCCTCTCTTGTGCCAATTTTTGTCCCTTGACTTTGTGCTCTTGTTGTCTAGTTATAGGAGAGTCAAATTAGGTCAAAAAAACATATCACTTTCTGGGCTTATGGATACCTTGAGTGTGAAGAAATCTCCTTGCCAAATTGGTCACAAAATCAAATATATTCATGCCAAATTGCCTTACCACGAAATTGGAACCTCTCAATCAACTTTAAATGACTTTTAAGAGTTTCTAGAAGAAGAATCCAATCAAATAATTGTGTTTTTATATTTTATTTTGATTTAAAATGAATTTTAATGAATAAAATCCAAATAAATATAAAATAAATTATAAAAATCTGAAAAAATAAGCATTGGGTCGTGCATGATGTCATTGTAAAGATTGGATTACAAAATTGCAAGCCCATTTGGAAAAATTTGGTTTTAAGACCTCATTTGCTCAATATACCCCTAAAAAATTTCCCAACTTTTCCAAGGCACAAATCCCTCAATTTTAAGGCTATGAAGGTGTTCTTGGAGATTTTGGAAAGCTTAAATAGTCCTCTAACCAACCTCTTTGATCTCATGTCCATATATTTTACCATTTTCAAATTATGCCCTTTGGAAGATGTTGACTTTTTGTTGACTTTTGAAATGACCTATAATGTTTTAGCTTATACCTTCTAAATGAAGCATTTTTAGGCTTGGCTTGTGAGACACAAAGTTTTAGATAATTCAATTTCCTTTAAAATGAGCTTTGTATGGGAATTTTTTGATGAAGCATGTGAAAGTTATGGCTGGTCAAAGTTCAGTTGACTTTCCCAAAAAAAAACCTAATTTAGAAACTCCTGATTCTTGATGATCTGAAACTTTCTTGATGAATCATGATCAACCCTTGATCAAATGATGAATTTTACTTCATAAACTTGATGTTGGGAAAAAATATTGAAGTTTGACTTTAGTTTGACCACAGTTGCCCTCAGTTTGACTTTTTAACTACTTTGACTGATTTTTGCATATCTTATCATCTGACTGAGCAAACTTATTGGGAAAGCCTTGAAACTTGACATGGGGATTCTTGAACACATGTGGGATGTTATGAAGCTCACTTGAGGTCTTGAAACTCATTTTAACCTGAGGAAACACAAAACCCTAGTTTTGGACACTTGGCTTAGGAGGAGGCATTGTCTGAAGAAACTTCCATACTTCTTGACCAATTGAGAGCCTTGAGGATCTTATGATCATCTAGAAGTATTGAGAGAGGTTGTCTTGATTGTGGAGGGAAAATTTTGGGGTACAACAGCTTCCCCTTGTTCAATTTTCTAGAATTTGAGGAGTTAGATTGGCATGTACGTCATTCGTGACTTGAAGATTGAAGAGGATTGAACACAAAAACCCAAAAATTTGCACTTGCTGGTGTGTAGAATGATATTGTTGGTTGACTGTAATGCTTAAATGGGCTTAAAGATGCCATCTGAATAAAGAGTCTTCTGATATGCTTCTTGAATAATGAGATAACCTGCGGGAAGAATAAATGACGGCCCGAGGTAACAAGATAACCATTGGGAAGAATGAACGATGGCCCAAGGTAAGTTGATTTCTGGGAAGAATAAACGATGGCCCAAAAAATGAGATAACCTGCGGGAAGAATAATCGACGGCCCGAGGTAACAGGATAACCATTGGGAAGAATGAACGACGGCCCAAGGTAAGTTGATTTCTGGGAAGAATAAACGACGGCCCAAAAATGAGATAACTTGCGGGAAGAATAATCGACGGCTCGAGGTAACAGGATAACCATTGAGAAGAATGAACGATGGCCCAAGGTAAGTTAATTTCTGGGAAGAATAAACAACGGCCCAAAAATGAGATAACCTGTGGGAAGAATAAACGACGGCCCGAGGTAACAGGATAACCATTGGGAAGAATGAACGATAGCCCAAGGTAAGTTGATTTCCGGGAAGAATAAACGACGGCCTAAAAATGAGATAACCTGCGGGAAGAATAAACGACGGCCCAAGGTAACAGGATAACCATTGGGAAGAATGAACGACGGCCCAAGGTAAGTTGATTTCTGGGAAGAATAAACGACGGCCCAAAAATGAGATAACCTGCGGGAAGAATAATCGACGGCCCGAGGTAACAGGATAACCATTGGGAAGAATGAATGACGACCCAAGGTAAGTTGATTTCTGGGAAGAATAAACGACAACCCAAAAATGAGATAACCTGCGGGAAGAATAATCGACGGCCCGAGGTAACAGGATAACCATTGGGAAGAATGAACGACGGCCCAAGGTAAGTTGTTGATGAAGTTTGTCTGCTGGAGAATTAACCTGAAAAACAAGGTTAGTTTGGTGCAAGTATAATGATATAGATAACAATCTTCAAGATAATATTTTATGAGAATGCATATGATATGATATGATATGATATGATATGATATGATATGATATGATATGATATGATGTGATGTATGTACGAATGAATTATGTCGAGAAGCTGAACAGTAGCTTCATATAACAATTGTTGGCTGGGGAAAATAAATCCCAATTTGTTGCTGAGGAGCATGAAGACTTCGTTCTCGTCTTGTTTAAGAATATCGTACTTAGAACTTCCCGTTTTTCGTTCTTCGTACTTCTTATTGAATGATTAAGTTCCTGAATATCCTGACTGAGGATAAAAGAGATGGACATAGATCCAGGAGACCTATCCGGTTAAGTATCAATTCTTCGGAGGATATGAAGCTGCTTGGAGACTTCGTAGAGTTGGAAGTGTAAGATATTACTTGAAGTATTCCGTAAGGATATCCGTAAAGATTACTCTGCGGGGATGAACCGACGAAGCTTCGTTGAATTCCTACCTCCGTTCATTCTTAGTAAATGCTATTATTGTATTTTATGCATTTCTGGTAAATATCAATCATATTCAAAGGCATATATTCATTCAAACATAGTCAATGGACGTTTTTTCGCTTTAGTAAAAGGGGAAAAGTAAAGCTGAATAAAGAGGGAAAAGTAAAGCTGAATAAAGGAGGAAAAGTAAAGCTGAATATAAAAAATGGAAATTTTCTTATTCTTAGCAATAAACTTATAACTTGACATGTTTTAATACGGAGACGGAAATCCTAGTAAGAGGAATTTGTCAAGGAAATTTTTACAAGGAGAAATAGCTACGTGTACATGACCCTATTTGAGTTTCAACTTTGCTATTGCCATTATCTTCAATTATCTCATCTTCAGCTATCGGGGAGGAAACGATTGGACTGATCGGTATCTGTTGAACTTGACATATATAACACAACTGATAAAGGTTGCATAGGTGATCTAACGAGACATAGTCATACGCTTTAATCCCTAACTTTTGCCTGGATTGTCCTTTCAGGTTTTCAATCCACCGGGATACTCTTTTTTACCCAAGCCGCCTTTTCAGGTTTTCGACTTGCCGGGTGTACATATTTATATATATATATATATATATATATATATATATATATATATATATATATATATATCCCTAATTTTTGCCCGAACCCTTTTGGTTCGCCGAGATGCCCTTATTTTTGCCTAGGCCAGTCAACCTAGCGAGTCTCTTTTCATGCGTAGTATTTTTTAACTATGTCTGCGTTCACAGGCTGTGGGAAATCTTCACCATCCATAGTGGTAAGCATCATGGCACCTCCAGAAAATATTCTCTTAACAACAAATGTCCCTTCATAGGTGGGAGTCCATTTGCCCCTGGGATCACCCTGTGGTAATATACTACGCTTGATTACCAAATCACCAGTATGATACACCTTCTGCCTAACTTTCTTATTGAAGGTTTTGATCATCCGCTTCTGATACATCTGACCATGACAAACAACTGCTAGTCTTTTCTCATCAATTAAGTTTATTTGGTCAAGTCGAGTCTGAATCCATTCATCTTCATCTAAGCCTGCATCCTTCATAATCCTCAAAGAGGGAATCTGAACTTCAATGGGCAAAACTGCTTCCATACCATAGACAAGGGAAAATGGGGTTGCCCCTGTTGAAGTACGCATGGTGGTACGATAACCGTGAAGAGCAAATGGTAACATCTCATGCCAATCCTTATATGTAGCTGTCATCTTTTGCAAGATCTACTTAATATTCTTGTTGGCGGCTTCCACTGCGCCATTCATCTTTGGACGATATGGAGAAGAATTGTGATGTTTAATCTTGAATTGCGTGCAGAGATCAGTAATCATAGTGTTGTTCAAATTAGTACCATTGTTTGTGATAATCCTTTCAGGGATGCCATATCTGCATATAAGATTATATTTGATGAATCGAGCCATAACATTCTTAGTAACAGAAGCAAATGAAGCTGCCTCTACCCATTTTGTGAACTAATCAATTACTACAAGGATGAAACGATGTCCATTAGAGGCAGTAGGTTTGATTTCACCAATCATATCAATGCCCCACATGGCAAAAGGCCATGGAGCAGTTAGAACATTCAACGGAACTGGAGGCACGTGAACCTTATCAGCATAAATCTGGCATTTGTGACAAGTTTTGGAATGTTGATAGCAGTCAGCTTCCATGGTAGACCAATAATAACCTGCTCTCAGAATCTTCTTAGCCATTGTATGCCCACTAGAGTGAGTACCAAAGATCCCATCATGCATGTCTTCCATAATCTCTACTGCTTCTTTCTTATCCACACAGCGAAGTAAAGTTGAATCGTGATTGCGCTTGTACAAAATTCCATTAGTCAGGAAGAATTTAGCAGAAAACCTCCTTAGAAACTTTTTATCATTGACAGATGCCCCTTCAGGGAACTCCCGAGCTTCAAGATATCTCTTCACTTCATGGAACCAAGGTTTTTCTTCTACTCCTTCAGTAACCACTTCATTGTAGTATGCAGGTTTGTCAAATCGATCAATAGTAATTCTCGGAGCTTCATCCTCCCAACTGATTTCAAACATAGATGCCATGGTAGCTAATGCATCTGCCAACTGATTCTCTTCTCGTGGAATATGCCCAAAAGTAATATCTTCAAAATACGGGATCAGAGACAAAACATGCTCTTTGTAAGGGATGAGATTAGGATGCCTGGTATCCCAATCCCCTTTAACTTGACTGACTACTAAGGCTGAATCTCCATACACATCCAAAAATTGAATCTTCATTTCAATAGCAACCTTGATACCCATGATGCACGCTTCATACCCAGCCATATTATTAGTACATTTAAAACAAAGCTTTGCAGTAACTGGTGTATAATAACCTTTAGGAGAGATAATCACAACACCAACACTATTACCAAGCGCATTAATAGCTCCATAAAAAACCATAGTCCATCGGGATCCTTTTCCAGGTCCTTCATATTGTCTAGGTTCTTTAGTAACAATCATAATATCTTCATCCGGAAACTTAAAATTCATAGATTGGTAGTCATCCACTGCTTGATGAGCCAAATGGTCAGCTACTACACTTCCCTTGATTGCTTTCTGAGTAGTATACTGTATGTCATATTCTGTTAAGATCATTTTCCATCTTGCTATTCGTCTGGAGAGAGCAGGTTTCTCGAATATATACTTGATTGAATCCATTTTTGAAATCAATAAAGTGGTATGAGTCAACATATACTGTCTTAGTCGGCGAGCAGCCCATGTCAAAGCGCAACAAGTTTTCTCGAGCAGTGAGTATCTTGTTTCACAGTCGGTAAACTTTTTGCTAAGGTAGTATATTGCCTGCTCTTTTCGACCAAACTCGTCATGTTGCCCCAACACACACCCCATTGAGTTATCCAATACTGTCAAGTACATAATCAAGGGTCTTCCTTCAACTGGTGGCATCAATATAGGAGGTTCCTGTAGGTACCTTTTGATCTCATCAAAAGCTACCTAGAATTCATCATTCCATTCCAATACTTGATCTTTCTTCAACAACTTGAAGATTGGTTCACAAGTAGCAGTCAACTGGAAAATAAATCTTGCAATGTAATTCAGTCGTCCCAGGAAACCTCTAACTTCTTTCTCAGTATGAGGAGCAGGCATCTCTTGTATAGCTTTTACCTTTGCAGGATCTACTTCAATACCTTTACCACTGACAATAAAACCCAGAAGTTTACCAGATCTAACTCCAAAAGTACATTTGTTTGGATTTAACCTCAACTTGTATTTCTTCAACCTCTCAAACAACTTATGCAGGTGATCAAGGTGTTCTTCTTCATTCTGAGATCTGGCTATCATATCATCCACATATACCTCTATCTCATGGTGAATCATATCATGGAACAAAGCTGCCATAGCACGCTGATATGTTGCCCCAACATTCTTCAAACCAAATGGCATTACCTTATAGCAGAAAGTGCCCCATTGTGTAACAAATGTAGTCTTCTCCATATCTTCAGGTGCCATCTTGATCTGATTATACCTAGAGAAACCATCCATAAAAGAGAATACCTTATGCTGAGCAGTGTTGTCTACCAAAACATCAATATGTGGAAGTGGAAAATCATCTTTTGGGCTGGCTCTATTCAAATCCCTGTAATCTACACACATGCGTACTTTACCATCTTTCTAAGGCACCAGCACCACGTTTGCAACCCATTGTGGATAAGAAGTAACAGCTAGAAACCCTGCATTTATTTGTTTCATCACCTCTGCCTTAATCTTTTCTGACATATCTAGACGCATATGACGAACTTTCTATTTTATCAGACGACAATCCTCTTTCACTGGTAGACGGTGAACCATAATATCTGTATCCAACCCTGGCATATCTTCATAAGACCAAGCAAAAATTTCCACATAGTCATGTAACATCTGAATCAACCTGTCCTTGATACTATCTTCTAGTTCAGCACCTATCTTGATTTCTTTCCTATTTTCCTTGGTTCCTAAGTTCACGATTTCAATTGGTTCCTCATGTGGTTGCATAGTTTTCTCTTCTTGTTGTAGTAATCTAGCTAACTCTATAGGTACTTCACAATCTTCCTCCTTTCCATCCTCGGCTTGATAGATCGGATTTTCGAAGTCATAATTGGCAATAACAGAATTGTTATCAATAGGATCCAGAGTAGATGAATATCTGCATTTAGTGATGTGGGTGTGTGTAAGAACACATAGCTTTTTTTTATAAAAGAAAGAAAAATGAAAATAAAAGAAAGACAAAGAGCACAATATTTACGAAAACGAGAAACGTCCATTGATTTTATTGAATGAAAATATGCGAATGAAATGACAACCCTAGCAAGCATACCTTTGTGCCCCGGGCAAGGCACAAAGCTTAAAAGTAATTAATTGTTCAAAGTTACAAAAATAAATTTAAAAAAAAGAAATAGCATTTACTCCTGACTAAAGGAGATAGGAATAACATCTTCAGCTTTCCAATTGTTGAGTCCATCCCTCATGGTAGGAAAAATCCAATTGTCTAGGTTGTAACCTTCATCATAGTCTTCCACAACATTGACTTGGTCCTTTATGATCCCTCCATGAGTGATACGAGCAGCACGAGCACGACGAACAACCTTATGAGATTCTACAGTAAAACCCAAACCAAACTTGTCAGACTTGTAAGGAATGTCAGGAAGCTGACCCCAAATAGTACAACCACCTTCTTCAACCACAACTCTAGCATCTTTGAGGGAGGCCATTGTAGGGGGCACTCTAGTAACCACGGGAACTCTTTTGACAATAGGGGGAGCTTCAGTAGCATGAACGACCCAAGGAACAACTTCAAATATCTGGCAAGGAGTCTCAACAAATTCACCCTCCATCTCAACATATATAAAAGTGTTCACATGACTGACCATGTATTCTTCTTCCCCATAAACAGTGACAACCTTTCCTTTCACCGGATATTTCAACTTCTGATGTAAAGTGGAAGTCACAGCACCTGCCCCATGGATCCAGGGGCGCCCAAGCAAACAGGAGTACGCAGGATGAATATCCATCACATAGAAAGTGGAATCAAAAACTTGAGAGCCTACTTTAATTGGAAGATCCACCTATCCATGCACCATTCTTCTTGAACCATCAAAGGCCTTCACCACCACATTACTTGGTCTTAATACCACATCATTCAAACTGAGCTTGTCTAGAACCTCCTTAGGTAATACATTTAATGAAGAACCATTATCCACCAATACATAATACAAAGTAGTGCCCATACACTCAATGGAGACGTGCAGAGCTTTATTATGGTTTCTGCTGACAGGAGTCAAATCAGCATCATTAAAACCCAAGCCATTATCACTAGTTAGATGAGCAACAAAATTTTCAAATTGGTCCACAGAGATTTCATGTGGCACATGAGCAGCCTTCAGGAATTTGATTAAAGCCTTGGCATGGGCTTCAGAACATAATAGCAGAGATAGCATGGAGATTTTGGAGGGAGTATGCCCCAACTGGTCAACAACATCATAATCACTCTTGCGGATAATCTTCAGTACTTCTTCCATCTGTTTAGAGAGATCTTCATTAACTAATGCTTCAGCTTGAATAGGTTCAATCAATGGTCCTTTGCCCCGAGCCTCAGTATTTGGCCCAAAGTTAGAGATATGAACTGGAGTAGCAGCAACTTTTGAGGTGGCTTCTGGAGAGAAAATTCTTCCACTCCTGGTAACCTTACTGGATCCAGCAATATTGTCCACATCAAGATTAACATCAGTAACAAGTGCATCAGTCAAAGGTTCTTGTTTGACACCATGGATATAAACATCAGAACCATAATTCCAGGGTATAGCTTTGTTAGAAGTGTATGGGATATGACCAGGAGTAGTAATAATCATTGGAGCCACCTTTGGCTCAGTAGTAATCTTCACAGGACCTTTAGAAGTGATCCTTACTGGACCACTGGAAGTAATCTTCACAGGGATCTTGTTAACCATAGCCACATCTTCAAATTTCACATCTTGAGCCAAACCTCCACACAGACTCTCTATAGAAGGGGTCCTCTCAAATAGTATAGTATAGTTATTTATCAGGCGTTGAATACCTAACCTCAACCTCCAACAACTATCAGGTTTATAGGCACAGTAAAAACAATCTTCCCTGCAACCCAGAAATAAACCGGCTTGCACAAGTTTCTTCTTGACAATAGCTAGAGGAGTAGTGATTTCAGCTACAGTACGAACATAAACAATCTCATCAACAACATTAACAGTCTTCTCATGTTTGGGCATGGGAGCAGTAATCGCATTAGGAGTCTCTGGAGGGTCAAACTTAATTTCTCCATTCTCGATCATATCTTGAATTTTCTTCTTCAACGACCAACAATTGTTAGTATCATGGCCAGGGCTATTAGAATGGTATGCACACCTTGCATTGGGATTGTAACGAGAAGAGGAAGTATTGATATTTTGTGGTGGGTCCTTCAAAGTAATCAATTCTCCTTTCAACATATGCTGCAAAGCCTGAGCCAATGACATATTGAGCTTGGTAAACTGCCTCCTAGGCTTGGGATGATTATTCTGTTGTTGCTCTTGTGGTGGAGGTGTAGGATTAGAAATCAAAACAGCTCCCACAGATTGATTACAATCATTACGACCACGCTGGCTATACACAGCATTGGATTCCTTCTTCCCAGGAGAGGGCTTCTTAGTAACACCTGAAGAGGCAACTATCTGAATCTTTCCACTTTGTATCCCACTTTCCACACATTCTCCAGTTATTATCAGCTCAGTGAAGCCAGATGATGAGCTTCCAATGAGATGACTATAGAAAGGACCAGTCAACGTACTCATGAACATATCAACCAATTCCCTGTCAGTCAAAGGGGGTTGAACTCTACTTGCCAGATCTCTCCATTTCCGAGCATACTCCTTGAAACTTTCTTTGGCATCCATGGACATGCTTTGGAGTTGCATGCGAGTTGGTGCTAAATCATAATTGTATTGATATTTCTTATAGAAAGCCTCAGCAAGATCATTCCAGTTGCGAATGTTGGTACTCTCCAGTTGATAATACCATTCCAGTTGGGATCCAGACAAACTCTCTTGAAAGAAATGTATCCATAACTTCTTATCAGGAGTATGGGGTTGAATTCTTCTGACATAAGACCTTAAATGCAGCTTAGGACAGGACACACCATCATACACCACGAAGGTGGGAACCTTGAAACCTATAGGGATGGAGACTCCAAAAATCAAACTCAAATCTTCAAAGTCAAACCCAAAATTCTTTTGTAGTTCCATGGCATTCATTTCATTTACCAGAATCTTATACTTTTCCTCACTAGCAGGATCATGATAATAGTTCTCCTCAAAATCAGAATCTTCTACAGTGTCATGGAGGCTACCTCCTTCTCCCTCAGAATTTTCAGACTCCAGGTTCTCAACCTCTTCTTTTGTCTTGATAGGTCCTCTGAATCTTCTACCTAGGTTGATAAGGCCCACTGATTTTCTAGTCTTCTTCTTCTTCTTCTTCTTAGTCAGAAGTGTCTTCTGCTCATCTTGTCCCTTGGACAAGTTCAGGATCATTTCTTGAAATTGTGCATTCTGAGCCTGGAGATCCTTAACAGTTTGTTCGAGAGCCATTTCTGCTGAAATAAACAGCGAGAAGATAAGATACATGTTCATAAGAAACCTGTGATGCAATGATATGGTATGTATATACAATGTTTTCAAGGACCGCAAGATTTAAATTTGTTTAAACGAAAACAAGAACAAAATTTTATTAGTAAATACTTAATATAAGTTTTGCCCCTTAGGCTTACAAAGAAATAATACAAAAGATAAACATATGGGGTTTTAAGTCTCCCATGGACGCTTCCTCTTTGCGTGGAGGTACTTGTTGGGGTTTTGCTCCTCGTGAAGTTGCCTCGTTAGCTCCAGAATCCTTTCTTGACTAGCTCTGAAATGAGTCTCAAAAGTATCCCTTTGCTCCTTTAACTGAATCCAGGAATTTTGCAATTCTTCCAAATCAGTGGGCATGTCTGGATGAAGGATGGTATAAGGAACATCTCCTTCAGCAACAGGCTCCATAGTGACTGGTAGAATGGCAGGATATGGCATCATAAGAGTCTGAGCACGAGATCGAACCCATCTGAGATAAGGCTCCATAGGAATGGAATACTTTGGCTCCAAAGTGTTGCTGTCAATCCTGTTCACGTTGTTCCAAGCTCTTATAAACCTTTGATGGTAACCCTGAAGATTGTTGTCGTAGTCGAACACAATACCTTGAATAAGCATGTCATGAGGACCATTACTCCAAGCATAACCAAACTGACGTAGTGCTAAAGAAGGATTGTAGGTAATTCCTCCTCCTATGCCAAGGAGTGGCACATTAGGGAATTCCCCATAATGGTCAATGATAGTAACATTCTCCATAGATCGAGAGCACCAACGAATGTCTAAATGAGAAAGTGACATAATCCTTTTAGACCATCTAAACCCTTGTTCATTCTTCATCACTGATAGAGGAAGGTGAGAAATAAACCACCTAGACAATAAAGGTATACAACACATCAGAGTCCCTCTCGCCTTCGTAGTACGAGTGTGAAGAGAATGTAGGATGTCTCCAAGTAATGTAGGCACTGGATTGTGAGTCAGAAATATGTTGATGGCGTGTACGTCTATGAACTGGTCTGGATTAGGGAACAACACTAAGCCATAGATCAATAGGGCCAGGATCTCCTCAAAAGCATCATAACTTATAGCCTTTAAGAACACTTGATCTTTCTCCATCAATACCTTGGCAAGAATACCCTTAACTCATCATGTCTTCCTTGAACCCTGAAGTGACTAGATCCAGTAGGTGACCATGCCTTTTGATGAATTGGGAGTTTTCAGAAACTTGAGAGACCAATTCTTTAAGCTTAGGAGGTATTCCTACAAAGTTGATCCGGATAGTATTCCTACGGGAAGAAGCAATGACCTGCAACAAAGAGCAAAGATAAATCCTTTGGTCCTTGAAATAGTTAGTGAAAATGCTATGCTTATGATGCATGATGTCATGATGTTATGCTCAATCACAAACATGTGGCACACACAAAGAAGTCACACAATAGCCCTAGGTTTGAAGGCTTGTATGAGGTTTAAAGGTAAGTACCCCCCTGAAGTTTAGTTGGTGCATCCTGTCCTACAAAAGTAACCAGGTTCTAAGGGATCTCAAAATCACTGATCCTTCCCAAGGGTGGTTGTTCAGTAGGCAACTTACTTGCCTACCAAAACCCTCCAAGTTTAGGATCTCAATGAGTGTAGTATTGAGTATCAACCAACTTTAGACTTCTCCAAAGCCGGCTATCTCACTACTTTCTAAAGGCCAAGATGGGATAACTAGGGTTCTAAAAGTTAGTTAGTGTATTGACAACATATGGCAGCCCCATATTATCCTTAACTTACTTAAGGAACATAAGCACCAACCAAGAAGTCACACTAACTATGGCCACCAGATCAACCATATTGGTATACGCCGTACAATTTCCTTGGTCTATTGCCATTTACCTAGGGTACACTAGATCCGGGTTAGGATCTTTCACATATAAAGCC
Source organism: Lathyrus aphaca (assembly GCA_963966055.1). NCBI lineage: Eukaryota > Viridiplantae > Streptophyta > Magnoliopsida > Fabales > Fabaceae > Lathyrus > Lathyrus aphaca. The sequence continues at coordinate 73,722,757 of OZ014519.1, forward strand.
CAACAGAAAAGTAAAGCAAACAAAACAAACAATTTAAGTAATCTAATTCCTAAGGGTACCCCTCTTTTACTTAGTAAGTCCCCAGCAGAGTCGCCAGTTTTGTAACACGGTGGGAGAACTGACTTTTATTCATGTTGCGGATAGCAAGAGTCGCCATCGACTTTTATTTTATCCAAGTGGAAAGGACATAAAAGAACAGGAAAAACCTATTTTAAAAGACTTGAGTTCGAGGGGTAGGTTATACAAAGGGAAGGTGTTAGCACCCTTTATATCCATGGTTATCCATGAGCTCTTAGTTACTTAGCTCACTTAAATTGTTTTTGAAGAGTGTAGTGTGTGATTAGATATTTTTCTAAGTACTTTGTAATGATCCTCGTATGGATGTATACAAAGCCTTGTTTTGAAAAATGTTTAAGAAAGTGAGGTGTAACAAGTATTTTGAAATGTGAGCAAGCAACTAAGAGGTACCTACCCTAGATTAAGTCTTTCATGTTCTCGTATGTTCTTTCAATGGTAAGACTATCCCTATTATTAAGGAATAGGTAGTCATTACCTTGGATATGTTAAGGGACAAGCGTATGGTCATCGTATGGTCATAGAAGACAACTTAAAGGGTGTCTTTAGCAATTCGTAGGGACTATCATCATTTATTCGAAGGGACAAGATCATTATTCCATAGGCAACCTCGAAAGGACTTGATCTTTTAAATCTATAGGGACTTGATGATTTATACGTGAAGGGACTTTGCTTAAGACACCCCTATATTCGAGGGACTTGACCATTTAGATAAGGCAACCAAAAGGGATACCCTAGGAAGTGCAGATGGCGATCAAAGATCGACTTACGTGTGTGAGTGTACATTTTTAAATATTTATCTTATTTAATTAATTTTCTAAGTTAATTTTAATTACATTTAGGTTATACACACCCTAAAATTACTAACCATAGCAATTATAATAAACTAAATAAAATACAGAAATATAAAATCTACGCTATTACATGACTTATGGGCAGTTACAAAATAATCGAGCAAGAAAAATAAATTACAATATAATAACCTATACACTTTTCTAATAAGGTAAATAAAATAAAAATTAAATATAGAATAATGAAGCAACATTAAATAAATAATAAAGCAAAAAGAATTACAAAATAAAAATATTAAAATAAAAATTAGGGTTAGTAAGTTAGGTTTTTTTATAGAAAATAATTAAAATTTTAAGTAATTAAAGTTTTAAATATTTACAAAATATATAATAAAATATTAGAGCTTATTAAGAAAATCAAAACCTAATTACTAAATTAATTTAAAATATAATAAAAATAAATTAATTTACATAAGAAAATAATTAATGAAATTAATTTAAAAAAAAACATATTTAAGGATTTATTAGTAAAAAAAAATTTAACTAGTTATTTTACAAATAATAATAATACTAAATTATTTAAGAAAAAGAAAGTTATTTCTATTTTGTTTATTTTTAATAAGAAAAATTAATGGTGGTTATCTTAATTAAATTAAATTAGTTATAATTGATTATCTAATTACCCTAATATAATATATATTTATTAATTTATTAAAAATTAAAAAAAAAACAAGAAAAAGAAAGAAATCAGGCACACAAAAGAATATGGGGGAGGCCTGGATTTGATCCCAGGACCTCCCCTTTACCAAACCAAAGAGTTACCATCAGGCTGCACACAGCTTGTTGCCCTAGGAAGGAGCAACAAACATGATGAACCTGCAGTATAAAACGAAATATAAAAAAAATAGGAGGGACCTAGGAATCGAACCCAGGCCCTTTGCTACACAGACGCGCACGCTTACCATCTGAACCAATACACATTTTGTTAAACAAAATACAAACAATATATAATAAAATAACTCCAATTTTCAAAATCCATATTCGCGCCAAACTTCATCTTCAACCTTCGTCTATTGGTTTAGACCTATACCCACAGTTTTCCGTCACTAGAGGTTCTAGTGACGGATTTTCGTCGTCACTATAAAGCCTGCATATCAAACATTGAAAAATAACATGGATAAATGATTTTTAATGGTCTAGGTTAATTAATATAAGGTCCCTGAACACAAATACAACATCAATTTCAACAGAAATTGATTCAATCATGCGCCCCCAAACAAAACTTTCAAGAACCCTAGTTATGGCATTCTACGGATTTGGCCATGATTCTTCAAATTGCTTGCCCAGAAACGTTCCTTGTAACCTCATTAACACACATCAAATGTTAGATATCATTTATAACCAATACATTCATGAAATCGAAAAACTCAACAAAGATGAAGAAAAACGATTCGGTTATGGCATTTCAATGCATTATGGATGATGATGATAATTGGGAAACACTCAGTGATCATCCAAGAAGGCATTGCAACCTTTAAATCACCTGAAAATAGCCTGTAAATTATAAACCGAATTTGAATTTTTCTAGCAAAATTTGAGTTTGGATAATGCCTCTCTTGTGCCAATTTTCGTCCATTGACTTTGTGCTCTTGTTGTCTAGTTATAGGAGAGTCAAATTAGGTCAAAAAAACATATCACTTTGTGGGCTTATGGATACCTTGAGTGTGAAGAAATCTCCTTGCCAAATTGGTCACAAAATCAAATATATTCATTCCAAATTGCCTTAGCACGAAATTGGAACCTCTCAATCAACTTTAAATGACTTTTAAGAGTTTCTAGAAGAAGAATCCAATCAAATAATTGTGTTTTTATATTTTATTTTGATTTAAAATTAATTTTAATGAATAAAATTCAAATAATATAAAATAAATTATAAAAATCTGAAAAAATAAGCATTGGGTCGTGCATGATGTCATTGTAAAGATTGGATTACAAAATTGCAAGCCCATTTGGAAAAATTTGGTTTTAAGACCTCATTTGCTCAATATACCCCTAAAAAATTTCCCAACTTTGCCAAGGCACAAATCCCTCAATTTTAAGGCTATGAAGGTGTTCTTGTATATTTTGGAAAGCTTAAAGAGTCCTCTAACCAACCTCTTTGATCTCATGTCCATATCGTTTACCATTTTCAAATTATGCCCTTTGGAAGATGTTGACTTTTTGTTGACTTTTGAAATAACCTATAATGTTTTAGCTTATACCTTCTAAATGAAGAATTTTTAGGCTTGGCTTGTGAGACACAAAGTTGTAGAGAATTAAATTTCCTTCAAAATGAGCTTTGTATGGGAATTTTTTGATGAAGCATGTGAAAGTTATGGCTGGTCAAAGTTCAGTTGACTTTCCCTTAGAAAACCCTAATTTAGAAACTCCTGATTCTTGATGATCTGAAACTTTCTTGATGAATCATGATCAACCCTTGATCAAATGATGACTTTTACTTCATAAAATCGATGTTGGCAAAAAATATTGAAGTTTGACCACAGTTGACCTCAGTTTGACTTTTTAACTGCTTTGGATGATTTTTGCATATCTGATCATCTGACTGGACAAACTTATTGGGAAAGTATTGAAACTTGACATGGGGATTATTGAACACATGTGGGATTTTATGAAGCTCACTTGAGGTATTGAAACTCATTTTAACTTGAGGAAACACAAAACCCTAGTTTTGGACACTTGGCTTAGGAGGAGGCATTGTCTGAGGAAACTTCCATACTTCTTGACCAATTGAGAGCCTTGAGGATCTTATGATCATCTAGAAGTCTTGAGAGAGGTTGTCTTGATTGTGGAGGGCAAATTTTCGGGTACAACAGTGGGGTTCAATACTTATAACCGGGTATGATAATCGGTACTATGATTGAGTGGTTTTAGGTTGTTGTGTTTCGTTGATGTTGATGATGTGTATGAAAATCTGATAACTATTAATTCGATGATTGCCTTGTGTGAAATTGTTGTTCGATTGTTGATTTTAAGTTGTTTATAAGTTGTTCGGTGAAATGTTGATTTTAATTATGTTGATGCGTTGTGGAATTTCTGAAAAAATTTTGGTTTGGGGACGAAGACTGAGAACCCGTAGGGTGAAAGAACACATGTGGCGGGAGCCACATGATGTATAGTTGAAACCACATTTTTAGGTGGCGGGAGCCAAGCTCCCTAGCACATAAATAGAGCAAGCCACATTGTGCCTTGGTGAGAGCCACTTTCATGTGGCCACTAACAAGTAGAAGTGGTGCTGGCCACTTAGGTTCTAGCATATTGGGTGGCGCAGGCCACCCAGTACTAGGAAGATGTCTTACAATTTCTCTTATGTAATATTTTTAATAAATTAATTCAATTGAATATGTTTCATTAATTTAGCAAATTTAATTAAAAATAATACTATTTTATGAATTATACTCTAATAAGAATTCAGTCTTGGTATTATAATTTTAGAATCAGGAGCAAGCGTGTTGCGAACAAAAAATAACTTTGTTAATTAACACTGTGTTGTACAAGTTGTGACAGAAAAAGAAGCAGTTTTAGGAATTTGACAAAATCAAAACTTAGCCCTACATTTCTTGACAGATAGAATTTATCAGAAAACAGAAAATTGACAGGTTTTGTAATAAAGTCGTAATAATCACAAAATGATAAAAACAATATTGGTTAGTCGGTTTAGCCGAATTAAGCGAAAAACTTAGTTGCCCGGAATTTAACGAAAATCGTTGGGGTAATTTGGGTAGTTTAATAGTTGATTTTTGTTGTGTTGTTTTGTTGAATAGTTGTTAGAAAGTCGAGTTGCAGGTACATGTTGAATTGGTAAGTGGTTCCGAATTTACAGAATATTTCTAAAGTTGTTGTGTTGGAGGCTTATAAGCCAATATTCATTCTAAGTTCGTATAAGTTGTTATGTTGCTCATGTTGTTATGTTGTTTGCATTGTAAAGTCGTGTATGCCATATAGAACATTTGCATATTATGTCAGAGCGTTGCTCACACCACGTTGGCCTGGATTGGAAACTAAGTTGAAAGTTGAAGGCTTATGCCTAATTGCCTCGTTAAATTGGCAAAATTATTAAGTTGAAGGCTTATGCATTGCAGATACCTTGATAACCTGATATTTTTAAGTTAGGAGTCTTACTCCAATGGTACCACATGCATATGAATAGTTGAGTCACATTTGTGTTGCATTATTTATGTTACTTATGTTGTTTATGTCGTTCAAGTTGATAAGTTGTTTATTTGGTTTAAGTTGACAAGTTGTTTAAGTTGATAAGTTGTTTATGTTGATAAGTGTTTTATGTCGTTCAAGTTGATAAGTTGTTTATGTCGTTCAAGTTGATAAGTTGTGTATGCTGTTTTAAGTTGATAAAGTGATTTGTGTTGATTAAGTCGTTCGTGTTGGATATATGATCATCGCTGGATAGAAATGGGGTGTTACATCAGTGGTATCAGAGAAGGTCGGTCCGTCTGGCCAATGTTGTTAATGTCGTTTAATTCCTTAGTACTCGACATGTGTGTGAAACACTGCCGATATTGTTTGCTGGTATCTAGTTGTTGTCTGTAGGTGTTGGGTTGGAATTAAGTAGGGGAGAGGCTTACTCCTGGACTATTGTTGGAATGAAGAAGTTGGTTCAAGTTGATGTTGATTGCAAGAGTGCAAGGTTGTTGAAGATATGTTATTGCGGGCCGGCAAGAGTATGATCTCATGAACTCATATCGGTCGAGTGGAGATGAGCGTAGATTATGGATGAAAAATTGATTAAGAATAAGGGATTATTTCCAATGGGGATGATAAGTTGATGGATCAAGTCGGTAGATTAATATTCCTTGAGTATAGTTGGATTGAATTCGAGTAATCTTCGTAGTTGGATGAAAAGCATATAGGATGTTGGTGAATCTTGAAAGTAAGAGGGAGAGAGATGGGACTTATGTTCATCAATCTCAAATTTTGTTTTTGTAATTATTGGAGAAGTTATCAGTAAAAGAGGCATAACATTTTACCCGTGATTCGGATTGAAGCGGTTCCGAAATTTTTGGAAAGCTTATGAAATTCCCTATAGTTTGCATATAAGGTTTGTATTCAGAAGGTTTGTGATAAGGGAGATAAATGTGTTTTAATATTTGGGTCTGCTGCTGATTTTTGGAAAATTCTGCATACAGGAATTATTGACTAGTCACATTGCAAGGAGGATAACTTTTTACTCGTGAGTCGGATTCAAGCGATTCTTGACGTTCTGAAATCTGAGCGAAATTATCTTCATGTTGGAATATAATTTTTTGATTTGGAACTCTTTAATGAAAGAAATAATTGTGTACAAACTTGAATATGTCTAGGAGCAAGCGTGTTGCAAACAAAAAATAGCTTTATTAATTAACAGTGTGTTGTACAAGTTGTGACAGAAATAGAAGTAACATTGTGTTGTACATTTCTCTTATGTAGGAAGTTGTGACTGAAGGCCACCCAAGTTCTAGGAAGATGTCTTATAATTTCTCTTATGTAGTATTTTTAATAAATTAATTCAATTGAATATGTTTCATTAATTTAGCAAAATTATTTAAAAGTAATACTAGTTTATGAATTATACTCTAATAAGAATTCAGAATTAGTATTATAATTTTAGATTCGGGAGCAAGCGTGTTGCGAACAAAAAATAGCTTTGTTAATTAACATTATGTTGTACAAGTTGTGACAGAAAAAGAAGTAATTTTAGGAATTTGACAGAATCAGAACTTAGCCCTACATTTCTTGACAGATAGAATTTATCAGAAAACAGAAAATTGATAGGTTTTGTAATAAGGCCGTAATAATCGCAGAATGATAAAACAATGTTGGTTAGTCGGTTTAGCCAAATTAGGCAAAAAACTTAGTTGCCCAGAATTTAACAAAAATCGTTGAGGTAAGTCGGGTAGTTTAATAGTTGATTTTTGTTGTGTTATTTTGTTGAAAAGTTGTTGGAAAGTAGAGTTGCAGGTACAAGTTGAATTGGTAAGTGGTTCTGAATTTACGGAATATTTCTAAAGTTGTTATGTTGGAGGCTTATAAGCCAATGTTGATTCTAAGTTGACTATGTCGTATAAGTTGTTATGTTTCTCGTGTTGTTATGTTATTTGTGTTGTAAAGTCGTGTATGCCATATAGAACATTTGCATATTATGTCGGAGCGTTGCTCACACCACGTTGGCCTGGATTGGCAATTAAGTTGGAAGTTGAAGGCTTATACCTTGATGCCTCAGTAAATTGGCAAAATTATTAAGTTGAAGGCTTATGCCTTGCATATACCTCGATAACCTGATATATTTTAAGTTGGGAGTCTTACTCCAATGGTACCACATGCATTTGCATAGTTGAGTCACATTTGTGTTGCATTATTTATATAAGTTATGTTATTTATGTCGTTCAAGTTGATAAGTTGTTTATGTGGTTTAAGTTGATAAGTTGTTTAAGTTGGTAATTTGTTTATGTTGATAAGTTGTTTATATCGTTCAGGTTGATAAGTTATGCATGTTGTTTTAAGTTGATAAAGTGATTCATGTTGATTAGGCTAATTAAGTCGTTCGTGTTGGATATATGATTATGTGGTTTTTTGTAGAAAATGTGGATGGATATAATAAGTAGTAAAGTAGGTTGATAAAAGGTGGATGATTATTAAGTCATTGTTTTGTTGATGATGTTTTGAAGTGGTGAATTGTTTATTATCCTTATCTAGTATTGTTTATCATATATAGATTATAATTATCGATATCTCACCCCTTTTGTTTGAATGTTACCCCTATGTTGGTAACATGTAGGTAGCTTGCAGGAAGATGGTTATCTTCATTAGTTCGGGTCAGTGTCGGTGCTCTGATACGTAACACTCGGGGAATGGACGCTTAGTTGTTTTAATTGTTGTTTTTAAGTTGTTTCAGTATGGTTATGTCGTTGCTAAGATGTTTTAAGTTGAATAACATGTTATACCATGTTCATGAAAATCCGCTGCATAGTTGTAAAAGTTATTTTGGTTTCAAAGATAAATAAAAAGTTATTGTTTTTAGTTTCTTCCGAACTGAAGGTGTTATGTATCACATCTCATGAAATTAAATGAAGTTTTTATAATTTGAAAAATGTAGCATCCTATTTGTGTACTTGTTGGTTGATTTTTAATACTCTGATTTTCTTTATAATCGCTGGGTAGAAATGGGATGTTACAGCGCCCGCCACCCTCCTATCGCGCCCTCCATATGAACTAAGGGAGGAAGATAATGGAGAACATGATAGTTATCATTAGTTTTAAACCATCCTTCTTATGGCCTACCTAGTGGCGGCCGCCATGGTGGATTCCATGTGAACACTTTACTCAAACACTGGTTTTTCTGCTCGTTTTTCTTCAATTCTGCACAAGGAGCTCTGGATAGACTAGAAACCTGAAAACAAAATAAAAAGCAAGCATAAAAAAATAAAATAATAATAAAGTCATAATAAACATGTGAAATCTGAGTCAAATATGCAGTGTGATTCAGTGTTATCATTTATACTGATTGTTCATACTGAAGATAAAAGGTGCTCAATAGAGAGAATTTGGTGATCTCTAAAGAGGGAAGATTTTGATTTATCTGTGCCTTGATTGAAGCCCAAGGTTGAAGCTAAAGAAAGAAAATTGACTTTGTTGGGCAAGTTTTATCTGTGTCTTGATTTGGAAGCTCATGTGTAAAACTTATTTGTGAGAGACTGACTCTTGATTATCTGTATCTTATATGAAGCCTAAGATGGGAGGCTGAAAATTTTGTTGGGAGACTAAATATGTATGAAGAGTGTTTTTTCTGTTGGAAATGTATAAGAGACGTGGTCATCATTATTTCCTTTGTTTGGGGGAATTCAATTGTACAAAGCCCAATAGGAGGCTAGCTTGGTCATCCATCGGGGAGAGGGAGACTACTGTATGGTATTTGATTATAAGGTCTGTTCCTATGCTTTTAGGAAGCCAGATAAGGTCCTTGTGTTTAAGCCCAAAAGGAGGCTAGGTTATTTGTAAGAGGCCCATGGGTCCTTGAACAAAGCCAAAGAGGAGGCCGGGGAAGGTTGAGTAACATCTAAGCCTGAGAGAAGGTACCTTTAGGAGGCTTGAGGGTCCTTGAATGAATCCTAAAAAGAGGCTATGTTTTTCCCTAGTTTGGTTCTAATTATTCAAAGGTTAGGCCTGGTGAAAGTAACCCGATTAATTAAATGCTAGCAGAGATGCAAATATAAATAATAAAGATGAATGCAGATAGATAAAAGGTGTCAATGAATGTGTTTGACAACTTTTTGTATGTATTTGCTATGGTTTGAGTATTCTTAAGTTGTTTTATTAAGAATGGAGTTGAGAGTTACACTTGGAAGCAGAGGCCTAAAATCCTGAGGGAGAAAAGATTATATATGTGTTTTACATTGTATTCTCTTTCTCATTAAGATGTTTATTATTATCTTTGCTTTAGTATGAGGTGAAGAAAGATAATTTTGGCAAACAATTCTATTCTAAGAAAGCAACAACAATTTAAGAAAACAACAAGAAGTTAGAAAAAGTAAAGACGGCTCAGAAGCCAATAATAGGCCTTAAACATAAGTATGCATATGGAATTTGTTTTGTTGATTAATTATTTGATGATTTCATACACAAAGTATGACTATGGTGCTAAAAAGTTGCCTACAACCTAGAAAATAGTTCACCGGAGTGAAGCTCAGTCTAGTTGTTGGTGTATTAGATCTTTAGTCAAAAAGATGAAAAATGAAAAGGAGATGGAACTTGTAAAAAAGTGCTCATGAATCTCCATTTAGGAGATTGAAAACTATTTAAGAAACAATTGGAGGGATTCAGGACTTATACGGAAGCCATACGAAGTTTTAAAACAGACCAGAGAAAGTTTAAAATAGAAAGAATGAGTCCTAAACACAAAGGATTTCTCATGACATATTTTGACAATTCATTTTATAAAATAAATGGTTATGTGTAAGGATATTCACAGAAAAAGATTCACAGATGAAAACTTAATATGGTGAAAAAGGCGATTACGCCGAGTTTTTTTTAATATGGATCAGATGAACCCAAATGGTTCACTTTTAAAAAAGGGATGTGTCTTACACTCTAATAGAGGCCCAAGAGTGATAAAAATCAAATTGAGGGTGATAAAAATCAAAACCCTAGTTTTTGGTGTTTTTTATATTTTAAATATAAAAATATTTAAAATCTTTGATAAATTTCAAACATAATGAAAAACAAGTTGAAACTTTGGATCAATGTTTGAAAAATTATGTTTTATCCATGAGACAACTTGAATATCATTTATGTTTGAAAAATCAAGTGAAAGAAATGAATTTTAAAATGTTTAGAAACAAATAAAATTAATTCTTTATGAAAATAATAAATATATTAAAAACACAAATTTGGTGATTTTTTCATAGAATAAAATATTTAAACATTTTTGAGAATTAATGAAAAAAAGAATCATTTAAAACTCAAAATAATCAGAGAGAAATTAATTTTGGATTGAATTAAATAAAATCACAAAATTCAAATATTTGAAAATTCAAAAAAGGGCGCCAAGAACAATGAAGAACACATGTAATGTTCTCCATCTTGCTCAGACAATGGGGATTTTTCAAAATCCCTCATATCTCACTGAATATGTAATGTAATGAAATGAAATAAACATCAATCTTGCTCGATTTTAACTCACGAACAACATGGTAACAATTAATTTCATTTATTTTTAGTGTAGAGTGAAAGATTAGTGAAGAACACTGAAGAACCCTAATTTGGCCCGAGCCTCTTGAAATTCTACATGATGATGATAATTTTGTGAAATTGATTGAGGGGAATTACTTAGAATATGATTACACGCATATGGAAAAAAGATAGTGCGGGGAAATATGCCTGGATCATGAATTGGCCAAGTTTGAAACTTGAGCTTGCAGCTGGAGATGTGATTTCGAGCTGGAGGTGTTACAGAATGTTGTAATGATATGGACAACTTCCCTACACCGTATGGAGTGTGTTTAAACACTTGAAATTGATTGCAAATGGATGGATCAACTTTTGATCTTCAAGTTGCAGAAACTAAGCTTCTTTGAGGTTTTGAAGAGTAATTATGGGTTGGAAGTGATCATGAGGTGATCTAAGTGTTTGAACACCTCATAAACATCATATGTGATGTGTGTGAACAATTGGTTTGATTTTATAGTGGCCATAACTCAATAACCAATAGTGATTGCTCAAAATATTAAGTTTTGAGTCTTTAGGAGAAAAGGAGAGAAAACTTAGAGATCAAAGGCTTTGATGTAATTTTTATGATCAAATGAGGTCTCTAATTATAGGCAAAGATGTTGAGATTAATTAGCCCTTATGTATTGAAGAGATGAGGTTACAATTATGAGTCATGCTTTGTGAAAATATCTCTTACACATGGAATGATGAACTTCTCAAATAACTCAGCTATTGCAACAACAAATTTCAAATTCCTCAAAAGTTTTATGCTTGGATTGTGTCCACCTATTGCTTGTTGAACAAGAGATCCAAGAATATGCCATTTTGGAGCTTGGTGACCCTTGGATCAAAATGCATAATGTTGAAATTCATGAATGTCATTTTAGGGAATTCCTTGGAGCAATCCTGAATTTGTAGGGTTGATCAGGTTTGTAATGATTACTAATATTCTTAAGACCACTTTACATTGTCCTTTGACTCAAAAAATCAGATTTCAAAAGTTTGTGAAAATTTGTTTTTTGCAAAATAGTTTGGGATGACCACTTTGATCCATGATTTTATCATGTACAAGTAAGATCTTTTCATCCCAATTGGTTCTTTGAATTGTTGGCAACATTTGCAAAAACATTGGTGTTTTGAGAAGGATTTGAATCAACTTGGAACTTGGTGAAAAATCCCTCCAAGTTTTGGTGTTTTGTTGATTTTGTACTTAGACAAATTTTGTCTAAGTGTTGAAAATCAGTATTTTTCTTGATTTTGATCCATCTTCAACTTAAAATCCATAATGAAGTGGAGTTTCTTGTAGTTGAATCATTTGTAGTTTGTGATTAGATATTTCATTTGAGCTTTGGTTCACCAAAATCTGATGCTTGGAAGTAGAATACTTGAACACTTTTTTCCATAAAAAAAATTCTAAGTTTCAAAGGTTGCCCCTTTTACAAGTTATCTTCAAATTTCCGATTTTTTGTGACCAAATGCATTTGTGGATCATATATATTTGTAATATAGGTCACAAAAATCATTTTGGTGAAAAAGTCAAACTTTGACTTTTTGGTCCAGATGGAAATCACACTAGATACCCCTGGCTTTCTAATTTATTGACTGGACATCCTCTAAGGTATTTTGACCTTATGAATGGACTTCTATGATGCATATGAGCTATTTAAACTATTATCTAAGGTATAGGCTCTTATCTAGATAAAAATCTTGACTTTTAGTTCCCCGATTAGTTAGAAACCCTAATCTGGGCACTCTGAAACCCTCATATTGCAGTCTTTGATATCTGCACCTCTTGTACTTGTAAATGGCTTGTCAAAGTCATGTAAAAATTATTGATGATTTTTGGAGGTCTTGGATCCTATTTCAATGAAATATTTCATATGGAGGGCATCAGTTGACTGAAACCCTAATCAGTGATTGTGGTGGCTCGAGGCCCAGATCACTGAAACTGTTGTGCAGTCCTTGAAATATTTTGCATCATTTGAGATTCCTTAACCCTTTGATAGTGATTGAAAGGTTGAAAATATTATTTATTAATGATTGGTCCTTTGCATGGATCCTCTGAGGGTCTCAGGAATCCTGATCCATTGCGGGGATACTGTTTAAACAGTCTGGCACAGTTCTTTGGCTAGTGGATTTTCTTTGATGAGGTACATATCTTAGGGTCAAAATATAGGGTATGAAAGTTAGGACCTTTGAAAGGTTATGGATTTAGTTGAGTACCATTTTGGAGAAACTATTGTAGTAAGAAATGTTTTGAGTAGAAAAATGATGTATGTGTCGACCTTGATGTTGAGAGGAACAAATTTAATTGAATAAATTGGAGATTATATATGGTTTGTGAGTGGAAATTGGAGAGTGTCAGGTTAGATAGGCTTAAAAAACGAATATTCATCACTTGGTGTGATTAAGGAAGATATAAATGGGACGTGAGGCTAGATGAGTTGATGCTGGTAGGTGAGATTAATTCAGATAGTCACTTCGAGCTATATGGTTAAGTTTGTTCAGATTTTGGGAACTACGAAAAGGTATAAAGACCTTAAGAGATTATTTTAGTAATCAGATACGAGGAGTAATATAACTCAGAGGGGTGTGATTGGTTACTGTGTAAAGTTTCAGGTCCCAAAGGTAAAAATTTTACATGCATTGGAATATTTACAAAAGCATAACTATGCACACAACACAAAATATAACATTTATCTCACTGGGTGGCGCAAGCCACAAGGATGTGGCACTAGTCACCCCAAAGTACAGGTGGTGCAGGCCACCCTTCATTCTTTTCCAGGTGGTGCAAGCCACCTATTTTAGGTACACTGGTGGCGCGGGCCACCTCCCATATCCCCAGGTGGCACAAACCACCTTCATATGAAAGGGAAGTGGTCCCAACCACTTCATTAATCCCCTAGGTGGCTCAAACCACCTTCATATGAGGGGGATGGTGGTGTAAGCCACCCTGTTCTCTAAATTTTCCTCAAATTAGATCGTTCCTAGTTTCGGTTATTCACGATTCTTCCCAAAAAAACTAACAGTCACCACTACCGATTACACTTGATACAAAAAAAATGATTTCTCTTCAAACCCTCTACACATATTTCATCGATTCAACTTCAGAAAATTACCATTAAATTAGTTCCTAACCAGATATAATAACTATGATTAAACACCCATTACCTTGTGATTATCGCTTTTCCGATCGAACCCTCTCCTCGTTCTTTCGATTCTCCCGGTTTCTCCTCAAATCCACGTTCTTGATTTTTCTCTCGGTTCCTCTTCTCCGTCAAAATACAGAATGAATTCCCTTCCTCTAACTCACCTATGTAACCCTTATGTCCCTAATTATAAATTTCCGAAAATACCCTTACTACCTCTTCTAATGACTATCATGCCCTCTAGCTACATAATTCTTATTATCTTAATTTCTTTAATCGATTTAATTATAACTAATTTTATTTTCTCCAAATAAAATTGGTAAGTCCACTAAGACCGATATTTCATCAAATATATTTCTCCGACACGTCACCAAGTTTAATAGTTCTCACCAAAATTCAATTAAAACCAATAACCGACTTAATTAATTAAATAAATCATCATTTTAGAAATAAGGGCGTTACAACTCTCCCCCACTTAGAATATTTTCATCCTCGAAAATTTACCTAAATCACATAGAGCCGGATACGACTCCTTCATCTAATCTTCTCGTTCCCAAGTCTAACTTTCACTAGCTGGTCCACCCCATAATACTTTCACTAAAGCAATCTCCTTGCCTTACAATTGCTTCATCTCTCGACCATTTATTCTCACCGGAAAAGCTTCAACAGTCAAGTTGTCTCTTCATCCATATGAATGACATGCGACAAATCCAATATATACTTTCTCAACTGTGACACATGAAACACATCATGCAGATTCACAAGCAACGGTGGTAATGCAATGCGGTAAGCCACATTCTTGATTCTCTGCAAAATATGATACGGTCCCACAAAATGCGGAGTGAGCTTCCACGACTTCAAAGCTCGCCCGACACCTATTATTGGAGTAACTCTCAAAAACACATGATCCCTTTCTTGAAATTCTAGCGTTTTTCTTATCTTATCATGATAACTCTTTTAATTACTCTGTGAAGCTTTCATACTTTCTTGTATCACTTTGATCTTTGCAATCGTCTCTTGCACAAGCTCAGGTCTGAGTACATCACTCTCTCCTGATTCATACAAAAACAATGGAGTTCTACACCTCCTGCAATACAATGATTCATACAGTGCCATTCCAATACTAGCGTGAAAATTGTTGTTGTAGGTAAACTCAATCAATGGAAAATGATTGTCCCATAATCCTCCATGGTCCAATACACATGCTCTCAACAAATCCTCCAAATATTGGATAGTTCTCTCTGTTTGATCGTCTGTTTACAGATGATATGCAAAACTCATCCTCAATTTAGTACCCAAGGTATCTTGCAAACTTTTCCAGAACCTCGACGTAAACCTCAGATCTATATCCGACACTATGCTCAAAGGTATCCCATGTAATCTTACAATTTCCTCAACGTACAATTCAACCAACTTCTGCATCAAATGATTAATCTTCATCGGTAAGAAGTGAGCCGACTTAGTTAATCTATCCACAATCACACAAATTGAGTCGTTCCCTTTCATTGTCCTCAGCAATCCCGATACGAAATTCATAGAAATACTTCACACTTCCATTCTGGAATATTCAACGTTTGCATCATACCCGAAGGCTTCTGATGCTCAATCTTTGACTTCTGACAAGTCAAACAAGCATACACAAATTCAACAATATCTTTCTTCATACTCGGCCACCAAAACAACTTTCGTAAATCCTGATACATCTTCGTAGCACCGAGATGGATACTCAGTCCACTTCGATGTCCTTCCTCAAGAATACTATTTTTCATCTCTAGAATATACGAAACACATACTATGTCTCTGAATCTCAACATGTCATTCTCATTAATTCGAAATTCCCCCTTCGTTACCTTGGTTAACTAAAGTCAATAGATGAACCATCTTCAAGTCAGATTTCTGACCCTATCGAGTTTCTTCCATAATGCTACTTGTCAATTTCAACATCCCCAATTTCATGTTTTTGGGCATTTCCTCACATACCAAACTCATATCCCTGAATTGTTCGATCATTTCTAGTTCCCTCACCATAAGCATCGACATGTGCAAGGACTTCCAACTCAAAGCATCAACTACTGCATTTGCTTTACCAGGATGGTAATTCAAATCAAAATCATAGTCTTTCAGAAGTTCAAGCAACCTTCTCTACCTCATATTCAACTCTTTCTGATCAAATAGATACTTCAGACTCTTATGATTGCTGAATACTTCAAACTTGGAACCAAAAAGATAACGTCTCCACATTTTTAACACAAACATTACAACTTCCAACTACAGATCATGTGTAGGATAATTTCTTTCATGAACCCTTAGTTGTCTAGAAGCATAGGCGACAACCTTACCATTTTGCATTTGTACTTGTAATACCTCGTAAATTATTTAATGCTCTGAATAATATTATTTGATATCAGTAAGGTTCCGGGTTGCTCTGAGAGATTTCTAACAAAAATAATTAGAGCAATCATCGGGACATATTTTTATTAACTAATATTATCTGACTCAGAGGTTTTATTAAATTGTGGATTAAGAGACATCTTTGGATACTCTCTAATTGGACCCGTTGTGGGGGAAAATAGGTTTTCCCATATAAGCTAAGTTTTTCTTTTCTTTATGTTATATGTAACATAGAAACATAAGAGGATAAAGAAGAGAAAGAGGAAAAGGGAGAGAAAGAAGAGAAAAATAGGAAAGAAGAAAATATTGAAGAAGAAGAAAGCTCTTTATTCTTGAAGTCCATCAACCATTCATCTCTCAATCTTCTCAATCATCCTTGGCAGAGGTGGGTTCTCGTTAGATACCTTTTATTTCTAGAGTTTTGTAGATTTTTGTGGTTAGGGCAAAAATGCTAGAATTCGTAGAATCGGTAGTTTGAACGATTAAAAATTGATAAGAATGCATGAGTATGCTGACATTAGGTGTAGAAACCTTTGTTGTGATTGGTTTGGTGTTTTATGATGTTTTGAATAAGTTTTGGAAAATTTTGTTATGTGAAAAATGTGTTTTTCAGCCACTGACTTCTGTGTTAACCAGTTAACGCAGTTGATATATGCCACTGGATTCTATTTTCTGGTGTGGTTAACCGGTTAACCCCATGCGTTAACCGGTTAACACTGTAAGTGTGAGGAAAATGTTAAATTGTTCCAACTTTAAAAATTCATAACTTTTTTCTCGTTTATCCGATTTAAGTGTTCTTTATATTGATTTGAATCTAAAAATATGTACTTTCTTATGATGTCAAGAAACATTATTTTTACCCGACTTTTACTCGACTTTTCTAATTAACCGTAATTATGTTAAGTTAGGAAAAGTGTGAGATGTTGTAAATGAAGTAGTATAACTTGTGAGATGTTAGGACTATCCTAAGAGGATATAAATCATTGATGCGTAATACATGGTGTCCTCCGTAAAGTCTTGAGTAAGTCTTGAGGTGGGTATTACACTGAGTCCCACGGGAAGCATCTGTAAAGGCTTGAGGCACCGTTGGTGGGGCGAGTAGTGACTTGAGGTGGGTATTACATTGAGTCCCACGGGAAGTATTGCTTCGGTTTAGGCTTGGGGTGGGTATTACACTGAGTCCCACGAGAATCATGGTTTAGGCTTGAGGTGGATATTACATTGAGTCCCACGAGAAGCATGGTTTAGGCTTAAGGTGGGTATTACACTGAGTCCCACGGGAAGCATGTTAGTGACTTGAGATGGGTATTACACTGAGTCCCATGGGAAGTCTGGTCGAGGAACACTTGAGGTGGGTATTACATTGAGTCCCACGAAAAGTGATAAATGGCGTTGTATGGATGTTGTCCATCCTGTTTTGGTTACTTACAGAGAAATGACTAAGGTTTTGAGGAAACATTAGAATTGAACCCTTAGAGCCAATAGAACTCTAAGATAGGGAACTCACTGAGATGTTTTATCTTATCCCATGTTTTTATTATTATTTCAGGTACTTCAGATTCCGCAAAAGGTAAGGATAATGCAATTTGATTATCCTTGCTTGTTTGATGGCTTTCTTCCGCTGTGGACTTTTTGAGATCTTCGGATCTAGTTCTTAGACTTTTTATTTTGGAACATCTTGTATAATTATTTAGCCTTTTGTTGTTGTACTTTATGTATTTTTTTAGTTGGCTAAAATTATGCAATGTGTTGTGCTAAGAACTTATTGTATTTCACCAAACTTAAATTTATATATGAAAAGTATGCTTTGATATATGTCTTTTATATATGGGTATTACAGTACTCCCTCAAGACCCATCTTTAACGCATCAAAATACACTACAAAATATTCACTCGGGTTCGGCAAAATCAACACCGACGCGGTCGTCAACTTCTTCTTCAATTCTACAAAACTCTCCTCACACGTAATGTCCCACACATAAGCTTGTGCTTTTTGAGTCAACTGACTCAAAGGCAATGCCAAATTAGAAAAGCCCTCTATAAATTTGCGATAGTAACTTGTTAATCCGATAAAACTTCTAATTTCAGTAGCAGATTTCAGAGTCTCCCATTGCAACACTGCATCAATTTTCGAACGGTCCAAAGAAATCCCACCACATGAAATTACGTGTCCCAGAAAACTTACTTCTTTCAACCAAAAATCGCATTTCGACAACTTAGCATATAACTTCCTTTCTCTCAATACCCGTAGTACAATTCTCAAATGCTCTGCATGCTCTTATTCTGATTTAGAATATAACAAAATGCCATCAATAAGAGCCACCACAAACTTATCCAGATACTCATGAAAGATTCAGTTCATATATTCCATAAACACACCAGGTGCATTACACACTCCAAACGGCATCACGGTGTACTCATAATGACCATACCTTGTTCTAAAAGTTGTTTTCGGAATATACTTTACTTTAACCCAAATTTAATGATAGCCATACCTCAAATCAATCTTACTGCACACGCAAGCACCTACTAGTTGATCCATCAAATCGTCGATTCTCGGAAGCAGATATTTATTCTTGATAGTCACCTTGTTCAACTGCCGGTAATCGACACACAACCTTTTACTACCATCTTTCTTCTTAACCAATAACACAGGAGCACCCCACAATGAAACACTAGGCCTAACAAACTTCTTTTCTAACAAGTCTTCTAATTACTTCTTCAACTTACTCAGTTCTGAAGCAGACATTCGATAAGGAGCCATAGAAACTGGACTTGTACCTAGTACTAAATCCATTCTAAATATAATTTCACGCTCTGGTGTTAGATCACTTACGTCATTTTGAAACACATCCGTAAACTCGCAAACAACGGGTAACTCGAAACTGGTGGCTTCTCGGTCGACTTTCAAGGATGCAAATACTACAAACATTAAGGCTTCATCCCCTACAAGTTGTTCCACTTACCTAGTAGATAAGAATATCAACTCTCCATTGTCACCCAACTCAGGAAATCTCACAGTCTTAGAATAACAATTGATATGGACATAATTGAATTCCAGCCAATTCATACCAAGAATAACATTAATTTGATATAACAGCAAATATACTAGATCCATAGAAAAACTCTTACCAAATATGGTCAAAGGACATTTCAGACAAACATAAGTAGTTGTAATAGAACCACTAGCAAGAGTATCTATTATCATACTACCATATACTACCATTCATATCAGACAATTTCAAACCCAATTTAGTCGCACAATCAAATGAAATAAATGCATGTGTAGCTCCAGTAATAATAATAAAAACTAATTCAACATCATTAATAAAACAAGTACCTCGAATCAAGTTATCCTTTGCAGTAGTCTCCGTACCACTCAAAGCAAACACTCTACCATTAGTTTGGGCATCAACAACATTCTTCTTTAGTTTCTGGCATTGAGTACTGATATGGCCCTGTTCTCCATAATTGAAACAAGTCGGACTGGCATTCTTGCACTAAGAAGCACAATGACTTGTCTTCCCACACTTATAGCATCTCAAAACCTTGTTCTCACACTCACTAGAGCGATGACCAGGTTCTCCACATTTAAAGCATTTGATAGGAGAAGAAGCTCCTCCCCCACTGTACTTTTTTTCATCAACAGTTTTATGTTTCCCTTTGTCAGTTGGAGCATCATAGGCCTTCCCACGGTTCCGATGTTGTCTTCCCATCTAATCACTTAAGTTCGTGTAATGAGAGGAATGGGCTTTGCTATTCTCCTCATAAATTCTACAACTGTTCACCAACTATTCAAACATATGGATTTGCTGATAACCAATTGCCCGCTTGATCTCCGGACGTAACCCATTCTCGAACTTAACACACTTGGAAAATTCGGCAGTTGCTTCACTGTAATGTGTATTATACTCAACCAATTCCATAGACTTGGAAGCATACTTAGTCATAGTCATATTCCCTTGTTTCAACTCATGAAACTCAACTTCTTTCTTAGCCCACACATCTTCAAGAAAGTACTTACTCAAAAACCCCATGTTGAACATAACCCAAGTAATAACATCACCTCCCCGAGTCAACCTCCTGTGAGTACTAACCCACCAGTCATCAACTTCCTTCTTCAGCATATGCATACCAAAACGCACCTTCTGTTCATCTGAGAAATCCATGACCCTAAAGATCCTCTCAATCTCTTTGAGCCAAACCTGTGCTCTATCGAGATCATACTGATCTTCAAAGATAGGCTGATTGTTCCTCTGGAACGCCTCCAACACACGAGTACCATCATTCCCTCTAGCATTGGGAATCTGTTGCACAACTTGAGCAACAACTTGCACACCATCAATCAAGGTTAGGTAGAACAAAGCATCGATAGTGTACACATACTCAACAATTGACAAAGAATAACTCTAAACAACCTGACAAGATAGACCGATCTGCTATGATACCACTAATGTAACACCCGTCTAAATCCCAAATAAAAATACTATTTTATTTAATATAAATAAACTCTTCATTAAAATATCACGGATGTCACAACTTCATACTAACTCTTTATAAAAAAGATCCTGCTCTGTAACACGGGTTTCAATTTTTTTATCAAATAAAATAACAACATATCCAAAATTATTTAAAATATTCTCGCAGCGGATTAAAGTTCTAAACTTCTTTAATAATAAAATTAATGCCCTAAGGTATTCCTCAAAAAATCATATAGTTCAAAAGTATTTCAAGGTTTATAACTCAAAATTTCAAATAAAATAAAAATCATCAAAACATCTCATAATCTTCAAAACAACAAAACATGAAATATTTTAAGGCAAACAAATCCCATCCCCGGTATTATGTATCATAGCAAGAATCCCTTTACTTCTTCTATGAAGTAAAATGACACACTCTGGAGCAACTCCTAAGCTTCCTGCACTATTCTGGATTATCTGCAAGTTACCCATGAAAGAGGCAACATCAGTAATATCCACATATTCATCATATAACTCATCATAATCATGAAACGTCATTTAACTCCTCATCATAAAAATGCCAAACATAATGTTATGTAACTCAATAGACTCAATGCATGCGCTACCGAGACATCACTGATGACTTAGTCATCGTTATCTCTAAAGATCCCCACCACTAGGATCGATTCCCGCTTGGAACCAGAGCACTTAACTTTTTGCACTTAATCCACACAATGGGATTAAGGCCATCGGTGGACATTACCGTCCTAAAATTCATCATTGGATCTTCATCCTGCAAAAACGTCACTGGACTATTCGTCCTAAACAATGCTATGAATGTATGATGCGTACAACAATTAAACACAACCACGGCTATTCAAATTGCATCATCGTTCATTCATATACTTCAATTTACCTTCGTATACTAATACAAAATTATACAACACATACTTCACAAATCACATAGCAGCACACAATTAAACCAACATCATTAGCACATATACAAAATTTCCAAACAGTGGAACACATCTCTTTTATTATGACAGAAAAATCATTTACAAAATTTTCCACTGACAATACTCTTAAATCGCATTGATTTGTTAACAAAATGTAATGTTCTCTGTTGTCCATTATTAGCTTCTGATATTGTAAAGTTTCAGGTTCCAGAGGTTAAATTTACATGCATAGAAAAATTTACAGAAGCATAACTATGCACACAACACAAAACATGACACTTATTTCACTGGGTGGCGTAGGCCACAAGGATGTGGCACTGGCCACCCCAAAGAACAGGTGTTGCAGGCCACCCTACACTCTCTTCCAGGTGGCACAAGCCACCTCTTTTAGGTACACTGGTGGCACATGCCACCTCCCATATCCCCAGGTGGCGCAAGCCACCTTCATATGAAGGGGTAGTGGTGCAGGCCACTTCATTAATCCCCTAGGTTGTGCAAGCCACCTTCATATGAGGGGTATGGTGGCATAGACCACCTTGTTCTCTAAATTTTCCTCAAATTAGATCGTTCCTGGTTTCAGTTATTCATGATTACTCCCAAAATAATCACAATCATCACTACCGATTACAGTTGATACAAAAAAAGCGATTTATCTTCTAACCCTTTACACATATTTCATCGATTCAACTTCAGACGATTACCATTAAATCAGTTCCTAACCAAACATAATAACTATGATTAAACACCATTTACCTTGTGATTATCGCTTTTCTGATTGAATCATCTCCTTGTTCTTTCGATTCTCCCAGTTTCTCCTCAAATCCACGTTCTTTGTTTTTCTCTCGGTTCCTCTTCTCCGTCAAAATACAGAATGAATTACCTCCTTTAATTCACCTATGTAACCCTTATGTCCCTAATTATAAATTTCCAAAAATACCCTTACTACCTCTTCTAATGACTACCGTGTCCTCTAGCTACATAATTCATATTATCTTATTTTCTTTAATTGATTTAATTATAACTAATTTTATTTTGTCCAAATAAAATCGGTAAGTCCACTAAGACCGACATTTCATCAAATATATTTCTCCGACACGTCACAGAATTCAATAGTTCTGACCAAAATTCAATTAAAACCAATAATCGACTTAATTAATTAAATAAATAATCATTTTAGAAATAGGGGTGTTACATTGAAAATCAATATTTTTCTTGATTTTAATTCATCTTCAACTTAAAATCCACAATGAATTGGAGTTTCTTGTAGTTGAATCATTTTTAGTTTGTGATGAGATATTTCATTTGAGCTTTGGTTCACCAAAATCTGATGTTTGGTTCACAAGTTATGATGCTTGGTTCACAGGTTATGATGCTTGGAAGTAGGTGTCGTTCCCGAGATTTTCATCCTAGTACAAACGCGAAAGTGGGGCGGAAAAGGTAGAGTCGCCAGCCAGACATTTTTATCCCGAAGGAATGGGAAAGGTAATGTTGAACAAACTTGACGAAGAAGGAAATGACAAGGCCTTGCGAACCAAAGATCTGGGTTCAGGAGTCGGTTATGACCTGGGAAGGTATTAGCACCCCAGACCGTCTGCCGTACCCGACGGGATCCACGCTTGTTTGTCTGTTTCAAAGGGTGAGAAAATAAAGTTGCTGCTGAAATGAACTGCTAACTGGAAACTGGAATGAGAAAAGGGAACTGGAAAAAGAGAGAAAAAATAAAGGGGGAAATGTAGGGAAAATAAAGAATGTGCTTAAATGGGCCCTCCCCCACTGCCTACGTACCTCATCGGGAAAATGAGGATCAGAGTCGCCGTAGTTCGTCTAACTAAGGCGGGAACTATTTGTTTGTGTTTTTTATAGCTTGAACTGCGTATTTCTATGCTCATGTGTTGCAGGATCGTCTGGTACGAATGCGTTTACCATCTTACATGCAAGACAAGTCGTCGCAAGTTCGCGTTGAGAGTGAATGAGGTGAAAAAAGAAGTTCCCGCAGGATAGTCGCTTATTGTTTGTTTTTGTCTTTTATGAGAAGTGTTTTGAATTTGACGTTTATCGTGGGTACAATACTAAAGACTATGATATAGGAGCGAATACTTTCCAAGGTCGCCCCTAATGGAATGTTTGTAAAGTATCCTAGAAAAGTGGAGAAGACCTTCGTTGATCATTTCCCATATGGCTTAAGGCTCGTGGCGTATTGTACCTACTTTCCTTTTAAATGTTTTTAATTTTTCTTTAAAGGTGCGACGTGAGACTCAAGTTGTAAAAGGAAAACTTCTAAGGGAAACTAGACTTTACCCTAAGTTAATTGAGTTTAAAGGTGACCTATGGTTAGTGAAGCTTGAAAGATTAAAGCTACCTAAATAGATATTAGACTAGAAATGCAAGTGCAAAAAGTAATAGTGAATAAAATGGTCCTCCTACGTCATGGTGGGTGAGAACGTGTGTAAATCGTAAATGGGATAAAACGATGAATCGGATGGGTCGATTGCGTGGTGCTGAGACGCACGACTTATGGTGTGCGACATACAAGGCTTGCTTTTGGTGTATTGGAGCGGAGCGATGATAATCGAGGGATCCTAATGTCACATGAAACTTTATTTATTTATTTCTTTGAAATTCTTCGATTTTGGGTTGAATAACTCATTTTCTTTATTTTTGAAAATTGGTTATCTAACGCTTCATTTTATCTTTTTCTATCCTAATTATAGGTATCACATAAAAAATTCCAACTATTACATCACAAAATATAAACCACAAAAATATAAGCGAGACATAATAATAAAAATAATCCAAATCTGTAAGAGAATCCTCGCATAATACCTCACACCACAAAAGAGTGTTAGTAAAATGAAATAAAGAAGAGGATGCAAAAATATGGACACATGAATAAAGGTGTAAAAATTTTCAAGAATTTCTAAAATGCACATAAAGCACATAAAACAAATATAAAGGTTAATCGCTTCATGTAATCACACTTGAACGGTTTCTAAGCCTAAGTCCTAAAACTAAAGGATTTTGCATGATATCAACATTCTAAAATCAGTGGCTAAACCACACTAAGGATTTTTAATATTCTAAGATAAAGCCTAATTAAACTAAGTCTTAATGAACCATAAAATTCTAAGTTAATCTAGGTGGATTTACAATGGAAAAGTTGACTAAAGTCAACGCACTAAAAAAATAGTAAATGTTATGGAAAAAATATGAAATTAATTTTCTAGGGTCTCTAACCTGAACCTAACATTGTGCTAAAAAATATCCTAAAAATTCAAAGCCTAACTATGTCAAATGCTCACTTAAATCTACCTAAGAACTATTCACAATTTTACACAAACAACACTATCAAAACAGTGGATAAAATGGTCTAAAAAATATAACAAAAATTATTCCAGGTTCTATTATTAGTCCTCTAATCATAGCAAAACGAATGGGTCAAATATCATACAGGAGGTGGGAGAAATAAAATGCACAAGATGAAGTGTTCATGAAAGAAATCAATATAAAACTAATTAAATGGAAAATCGAAATTAAATTGAAAAATGCCAATATTCAGAAAGTAAAAATGTAAGAAACTTATAAAGTGAATTATTAACCTACTGTAATTTCCATGGAATTTTATCATGAGTTTTTCTATTTTTTAAGGATTAAAATCAAAAGCTACACAAACCAGAAATTATAAAAAATAGAAAATAAAAGGAGGGGGTGCAGGAAGAAACTTTTGTAATTAAAACGCAATGGGCCAACAAAAGAGGGGTGCGAATAGCGAAGTGACAAAGCCCATTTGCGTAGGAAATTGAGGGAGCATATGATGGAATTTCAGTCAAGATCTTTGACTTCACTATGGGTCGTTGATCTAAAGTCTCTCTGATGTAATCTAATCCAAGTACTCACAACTTCCTGCTCACGAAATGCTATAGTGTACCGCCTACACACAAACCACCGCACGAAGTGCCAAATGGACGGTGACAAGTGTCACCGCCGGTGTGACTGGGAGATCCAAAATCTTATCCTCTCTATCTGTTGCATTAACGGTGGATTAAAGATGATTTAATAATTCTTAATAATCTAAACGGTGCATTAAACTAATGTTTATGAGTTTTAATTTTTCAAAATTAACAATTAAATGATGAAACAAATATAAATTAAACCAATTAAAGGTCTCAGACTACACAAACGAATTCTCTCCATCGTCTCCTCTCCCTCTCTCACAAAACTTCTTATCTACAAACCAAAACCCTAATCGCCGCCACCGCGGCTTCTCCCTCCGACAACCTCCCAAATCGACGGTGGCATACATAAACCTCCCCCTTTTTTAGCTCTTATCTCAAATCCGCAAGCGGTTTCCTCTAAGTCTCAATAAATCCACGGGATCGAGCGATCTATCAAAAACAATTAAATATAACCATACATCAAAGAACATACCTTCTTCTTCTTCTTCTTCTGGTGTGCGTTGAACTCGTGTTCACGTTGATGCTCTCTTAACTTCGTTAAAAACGATAATGATGATGACGACGACGTCGAAGGTGATGGCTCGAAGAAGACAATGGTGTTTGAAGGTGATGCCGATGCGTGAACTTGTTCTCTGATCGCGTCGCTGTTATGTGATTTGTTGTTGATTTCTCGATGATGATGTGATTGTGATGATGACGATGCTGACGAATACTCCTCAGGTACGATCTTCTTCTTCTTCGTTCGGTGTTGTTGATTTATTCAGGATTGTTGAGTTGTTGTTGAAGCTGCGAGATTATTTGACTTCTGCAATGATTATCTTTGATGTTGATTCTCGAATTTTGCAGGTTGTTGTTCAGAGTAATGATTTGTGGTGGTGGTGGTGATCTGCGATCTATTTGAGGAAGGTTAGAGATTGATGTGTGCTGAATGTTTTAAGCTCGATGAAGAAGGGATCGTGAGACTGCAGCGTTATGGAGTTCTGAGAATGGTGGATTGAGGATGAAGATGAATATCAATGAAGATTGTGGAACGAATCAGAGGAATGAAGAATAGTCTTGAACTGAAGAGGGAGGGAATGATTGGGAGAGTGATGAAGAGTTGGAAATGAAGAATGAGAAAGAATCTGAAGAAAAAAACTTGTAGCAATGGTGATCCTTTATAGAAGATCAGAAGGGTGATTTGGATATTTCTCAGGTAAAACGGTTATGCAATTCTGTTATGCAGTTAGTTATGAAATCGGTTAGGGTTTTGGTAACTGAAACTTCAAATTGCTTAAGCTTTTTTGGTTTGGTATTGACCTCCTCTCTTCTGACTTTATGTATTTAACCTTGCAGGATTTTGTGAAGTTTGTTGAAGTTTTTTTTGTGAGTTTGATGAGAGATTCATTAAGTTTCGGTTGAAGAGAGTGATTTTGAAGGTTGTAGAGAATGATCGAGAAAAGAAAAATCAACCAAGAAGGAATCTGTTATCAGTGTGTTGTAACCAAATTTTTTCTTGATAAGTTCTATTGTAATGTCTTTATATCAATCTTCCCCTTCATCTTTTCTTTATGTTATGATTTATTTCTATATGTTGGAGCCTCTGAGTTGTGAAATTTTCAGGTTGGGATTGAAGGCGCCGAGAGTTCACTTTTTGGCAATGGAGGATGAAGTTGTAGTGAAGAGTCTCAGGAAATGTTTTCTTTTGTGATTGGATTATTATTGATGATGTGTTGAGGTTCAGGTGAGTTTTAAATCCCGCGGTCTCTTTTTCGATCTGTTTCGTTCATCCATCGCTCATCTCCTTTATTTCTCGATACAGTTCTACCTTGCAATCCTTCTCGGCATGACGACGATATCGAATGCTTGAGGTAAGCTTCTTGAATCACCGTTCGAAATCACATCTGAGTTTTGTTGTTGTTGAGACGAAACTCTGCGAGAAGTTATTGTGATATGTTGAACTTTGCTAATTTGAGAATTATCGTTGATTCGACTCTGTAACTTTTTGCAGGTTCTTCGGATTTATTATGTGAATGAAGATGGAGATGAAGTTGTGTGGTTGCACGTTGATGCCGATTGATGAACATGAAGGTTGTGAAGGAGAGGTCAGGTTGGCTTGGTGATTAGATAGAGATCGAAGATTCGTGTGTGTGATTGGGTTCTTTTGAAGAACAAGATCATGAATTCTGAGAGAGAGAGAGAGAGAATGGAGTTTTTTTGAAGGTCAAGTTTTGGAGATAATTAGAGAGTTTGAGTTCCGTTAGATTTATCTTCCGTCAATCGTTAGGGAGGTTTTTTTTTGTTTTTTTGAATTTCGGTTATGTTAATAGATATGTAATCATGAAAATTTGTAACTGAATTTCTATTTTCTGTCTCACTGTTTTGTTAGCAACCAATAGTTATATCTTTTTTCTTGTTATGGATTTTTGGTAATGAATATAAATGGAATATCTTGAAATGGGTATTAAAAAACTTGAATGAGATGATGGATGATCAAAGGGTTTTGGGTATTAACAAATAAAATAAAATAAGATTCTAAGAGTGGTTCAAAATGTTAAAAGTATAGGATTTGGTTAATAAAGTTGAATACGGACATGGACAATCGGGCTAGAAACCAATTAAGATGAACCTAAATATGGATTTGAATGGACTTGGATTTATATTTGCCATTGGGTTTCTTGAGGTTGAATTTGGACAAAATAATTAGGCCAAAAGAGTGATTTTAATTGGGCTCAAAGTATGGTTAAATGGAAATAGAATTAGAAATGATGATGGAAATAAAATTAATAGGTTCAGAAACAAGAATATGTATATGGACTAAGAATGAATCATGAACATCAATGGATACGATTCTTGGTTATTAACTTTGATTTTGAAATAGGCATGACATAATTGTTTTGACCGAATGCGGTTTTGAATGAGCTCATATCTTCGAATTCCACTTAATACATCCGACTCAACTTAATGTGCTTACATCAACCCAAAGGTTCAATCCGTATCAAACTTGTATTTTCAATGAATCCCCAAACTTCAGTCAACTCCTATCTTGAACCTCATGAACTTATACCATCATCAACGACCAACCGAGAGAACCATAATGGCATGACTATCACACGAGTCCACTACTTGATCTTCTTGTATCATGAATATCACGATACCTTTGATATAAAAGATTGAATAACATTTTCAATTGATAAAAACCATCAACAAAACCATACAAGAGATAAGAACCCTTGAACCACTTATGTTGAGGTATGAACCAATTGAATCATCTTTGGATAAGGCCCCTTCAAATCACCAGAAACCATTTGATCCTGTGCCTTAGGAGCCAATGCAATGCATGATTATGAATGTTATGACCTAATGAGAAATGCAGATGAATGCGAAGAAAAAGCTAATTAAGGTTAAAAAAATGAGGGCAAATTTTGAGGTATTACAGCTGCCCCTATTCAATCATCTGCAAGCCTGAATGAATAATTGCAACAACTTTTAGACATTTAAAGTGTAGAGTGATTGAATACTCGAATAAAACCTAGAAATTTGAACTCTGTGGATAAGAGAAATGTCATCTGCCTTTTATTATATATTTTTGTTTTGACCTCTGAATAGGTAGCGGAAAATAGAACAAGGTGGAATAGAATCATTGTACACAACGATAACCTGCGATGTGACTGCTGAGCGAATCAAGCCACAAAGAGGGAGCCTGTTGGCGAAACAGAGCTTGAAAACGATACCATTGTACAAAATGGAACTCGACGATGTGACTACTGAGCGAATCAAGCCACAGAAAGGGAGCTTGTTGGCGAAACAAGGCTTAAAACGAGACCATTGTACAAAACGGAACTCGACGATGTGATGACAAACATTGACTTGTGAGAGAAAAATAGAGAATCAATATCAACCAATTTACGACTCAAGTAAGATCAACCAATCTATTATGGAGATGGTATCAACCGACCCATAACCAGGACAACAAGAATGTAATATCATCCGATTTACATCTCGAAGAGAAGTGATATCAACCGATTCACAACTCGAATAAGATCAATCGATCTGACCAGGAAATGGTATCAACCGATCCATAACCCTGAAAACGAGAACGTAATATCATCTTATTTACGGCTCGAAGAGAAGTAATATCAACCGATTTACAACTCAAATAAGATCAACCGATCCAACCAGGAAATGGTATCAACCGATCCATAACCCAGAAAACGAGAACGTAATATCATTCGATTTACGGCTCGAAGAGAAGTAATATCAACCGATTTACAACTCAAATAAGATCAACCGATCTAACTAGGGAATGGTATCAATCGATCCATAACCAAGAAAATGAAACCATCGTACTGAGACGAGACCAAAAGAACAGGATCATTGTACTTAAATGATAACCCGACATGAAACCGTTGTACTGAAACGGGGACGCGAAAAAATGAGACTGTTGTACTGAAACAAGACTCAAATGGAGATAAAAAACAAAACTTGGTAGAAATAACTGCACTGCGAAATGAACTTGGCATTCTGCGGGGAATACTTCAGTTGTTTGAAGAAAATATGTTTCGGACTTTCGAGCAAGGTACCAAAACTGGTTTATGCTTCGCATGCATATGTTTGAATTTTTCCATGGCGTAATGCTCCATAATGATGGAAATGCTACACTTTTGAGGATGCAAATGCAATGATGATTATTCATATGCGAATGCAAGGAGATCTCCTGACAAGGAGACTGCAAGTATCCCAGATGGTTTGACTGGGGAGAACTGATGATCACTGCATTGATCTGGTTAATCTCCGTGAAGAGAAAACAACTTTGTGGGAAACGTTGTTAGTGATACGCCGGCTCTGAACTTCCGCCATTATCAAAAATAAATTGGACTTTGAGATTGGAGAGCCAAGACCCTGCTGTCGATGAACTCTTCTTGCACTCTGATGGGTAAGTGAAGAACCTTTTGACTTGGCTGGGAACCAGAGGTATGGCACTGCTAAGGAAGAAACTTGCTAGAGAGGAAAAACACTCCTTGTACTGCTGGGGGTTGCCCCTGTATTAAAGGGAAGTCCCTGCTCGGGGAGGACACCTATCTTCTGTTGCCCTACTGGGGGAGATTTCAACTTCCACCTCTACTGGGGATGATGGGGGATGTCAATGATAAAGCTTCTTGCTGAAGATAAGAGTTTAAGTTGCCCCTTGCTGTAGGTAAAAGATATGAAGTATCTCATATTGGGGATGAGAGACGATGATACCCTTCTGCTCAAGAAGTATCCTTCCCTTAGATACACTGCTGGAGGAGGTATTGTCTAATGAGACTTGCTAAGGAATTTTGATCAATGAAGCCTGCTGATGAAACAACCCTTAAAGTATTGTGTTGACAATGACTTTTCCCCTACACTCTGGGTTGATAGATTGCCAACTGATCATGAGTGAACAATGGTTCTTTGCAATTTTAAACTCGCCTCAGATTAAGGTCCATCGGAAGAAAATGTCTCAAGAGGATTTTACAGAAAACATGACATACGAAATGCCTCAGTGTCTTCAAACTCTTGGAGAGATTCGTCGGATCTCGAAATAACTGTCCCAGACTGCATGGTCTGTGCAAGAATTTGCCTCGCGAGAATTCATGAAAAACCTCATATCACTGTGAGATAGTGTTTCCTAGTATTTTGAACCTTGGGTAAGTGCTTCTGATTAACCGTCTTCGGGAGAAAGTAACTTCTAGTGCTCTTGGGGTGGCCTTCCCCAGTACGAGACTTGAAGTGATCACCTATGACTGACTATGTTTTGAAGAAAACACTCATACCAATTTTTCTTTGAGAGATTGGATCTCGAAGTAATTGCCCTAGTTTGGCTGAAATTTGAATGCATGCCTCAGACTAATGGCTCTTTGAGAGATTTGAATCTCGAAGTGATTGCCCCAGCTTGGCTACACTTTGGAGAGATTGCTCGACGTGATTGCCCCAGATTAGTTGGCTCTTACCACGACTATTGGGAAATTCCCCATTCAATGGAGTTTCTTGAAAAGTGCACCTTGACATGATCGTCCTTCGGAAGTTTCAGACTTCTCAACTTGGCAAGATCAAGCTTCTGGACTGAAGTTCCATATGTGAACTTCTATGATGCCAAACAAATGTATGCAAGCAGAAAATGTTTATTTTGAGAATGAAAATTCTAATGCAACACACATGTTAATCTTGAAGTTTTTATTGAAAACGATGTCGCAAACCTTTGTGAGTGAATCACTGGTTAAGAAACGACATTAATTTTTTGAATAATAGAAAGCATGCACATGCAATACCAACCCATATCTTTTAGCACAACTCATAGGAGTCAGGAACGCGGTCTCATGATAGTGCGCTCTCGAAACAACCCTGCTTCAGTTAGGACTTTTGAGGGTTGTATCGTGGTAGTGCGCTCTCGTGATGTTCTCCATTCCTATGTTCAGCTAGCTTTTACAAGCGCTCACCTCTCAAAAAGGGTTTTGTGATGGTTAAGGAACCAATTACACTAACGGTTTAAGCACCAATCAGGTTGTCGTTTGGAGTCAGTCACTCCTATTGTCTTTTGCGTCTGTGCCTCACGATTTTGTTCTTGCTTAAGGATCTTTCTTATGTAATCCTCTTCACATTTTCGCTTTTGTGTTCTTTTGCTTATCCCTAACTTTTGTCTGGACTGATTCTTGTGAATCTTTGATTATGGAGTCCAGTGGGATGCCCTAAGTTTTGCCTAAGTCGCTTGTTTTCAAGTTTCGACTTAGAGGGCTTTTTCATTTCTCTTTTTTCAATTCTCTTTTTTGAATAAATCGTGTGAAACTGGTTGTCTAGATTGCTTTGAAAGGGTCGTGACTGTCTCACTTTTCAGTTTATGAGGGATAACCTTTGTGATTTCCGGTCTTTGGACCTTTTGATTGGGATAACCATGACGGTTTCTGGTCTTTGGACCTCTTGATTTGATACACTAAAAGGTAATGGATCCTTAGATGTGCACTCCTTTTTGAAATTTGAACGCTCGGTCAAACCAATTGACGCCTACCCTGCCCCTGGGTTAAGTGCAAGGTTTTTTTTCATGCGAAAAGAAATTCCTACTTCAAGGCTCAAATGGGTTGGCAAGGGTCTATCTCCCTTATATCTCCAGTGTTTAGGATTTGAAACAATGTCTGTACATCGTCAACAGGGTCTTTTTCAAAAGCACACAATTATAGATTTTTCCGTTTTCATTTCGTCATCCTCACTTAAGAGTTTAAGCACGACAGTTTGTATTTGCAATGCACATACACAAAATCATGAGTGAATACAAATGGATTACTTCAAGAAAAACATGTGCTTTTTATTATGATTAGCATTCAAAAACTGATAAGCTTCATGCATGCATACAAATGTTTAAACAAACATATAAAAGCTACAAATGAAAATGCAGTAAAGAAACTGAACATTGCCGTCATTGAGGAGACTTGACTCCGTCTGGACTTATTTGTTTTTGAATACTTTCGGTGACCAATGGGTTTTCCATGGATTAGTAATCTTCAAGTGAATGGCCGCATGCCCGACATGGCAATCATTTCTCATCTTCTAGTTATTCTGTCCCTGTAGAAAGTGGAGCTGAGAAGTAAAGTTGACACCTAAGGTTGCTCGGAAAGACCTGACGATCTTTTGCCTACGTATCACCATTGACCCAAGGCCAATGAAGAATCAGAGCGACGTAGTTCCCCTCAATAGGGATGAAAATACACTGACAAGATGCACCACTACCAAAATAAGAGTATTGTAATACTTTTGGCTTTATTGCTTTAACTTTTTCTGACAAACTTTGATAATAAGACCTCAAATCAAGACAAGTATCCCCTCCCTTATCTGTTTGGTGCAAAGTTGAAGGATTTCGAGTCAATTAAATCCTGCACCGTGTGGTGAAAAGCTTTACACCCATCAATATGATGCCCTGGTTCCCCAGAATGAAAATCACAGCAGGCGTTGGCATCCCATCCATCCGGTAGTGGAAAAGGAGGTGGGGACAACTTGCGAAGCCCAACCAACTTCAACTAAAGCAAATGCTGAAGAAGATCGGTGTGAGACATTGGAAGAGGGTTAAAAAATCTTTCTCTCCTTTGCAGACGACCTTGTTGAGGATTATGCTGGCGACGATTTTGCTGTTGCGAACGTGTGGCACTTGGGATGATCACGGATGCTGCCTGGTAACATGAACCTTGATTTCTCCTCTTTCATTGAACACAAACTGCCCCCGCTTCTTTGTACTGTCTCTTTTTCTCATTTGAAAACGGCTTCTTGGTCCCAGAAGTAGAGGCACTGTTGCCCTGGATCTTTTCTCGCTTCATCCAGTTTTCAATTCTTTCACCAATCAGGACGATATTAGAAAAACCGTTAGCTAACAACCGACTAATCATTCTATGAAGTGCCCAGGGAGGGTATCCATGAATAGGTCTACCATTTCTCTCTCTAGTAGTGGTGGTTGAACTCTAGCTGCCACTTCGCGCCACCGCTGCGCATATTCTTTGA
The DNA here is from genome assembly GCA_963966055.1 of Lathyrus aphaca. Lineage (NCBI taxonomy): Eukaryota > Viridiplantae > Streptophyta > Magnoliopsida > Fabales > Fabaceae > Lathyrus > Lathyrus aphaca. Next base: position 73,756,772 of record OZ014519.1, read on the forward strand.
AGTTTTCAGAATTCTTCTGAGACAAGATCTGCAGTTGGGTTCTACTTGGAGCCATGTCGATGTTATATTGATATTGCCTGAGGAAAGCCTCCTCGAGCTCTTTCCAGTTGCGAAAATCAGTCTTCTCCAACTTCATGTACCATTCCAAAGAGCCTCCAGACAAGCTGTCATGGAAATAATACATCCAAAGCTTCTCATCTTTGGTATGCACAACAATCTTGCGGTAAAAAGCCTGAAGATGAGTTTTGGCGCAAGAATTGTCGTCGTATTTATCGAATCTGGGAGGTCTGAACTTAGGAGGGATGACCAGCCCTTGAACTAGACCCATGTCGGAAACATCGATGCCTAGTGTGTTTTTGCATTCCAGAGCTCTGACTTTCTCTGCCAGCATCTGAAAGTCCTGGAAATTACCCCCTGAACCGAATCCCATGTCTTCGTCGACCAGGGTGAACTGATCTTCCTATTGATCTACCATATGAACTGGAGTATGGCCACCCTCTGGAGTAGGAGGCCTGTGACCTCTGGGTGGAATAGAGTTGCCTTGGGCATCCAAAGTGAGAACTAGAGGGTCCATCAGTGGCGGATCAAGTCTTTGAAAAGCAGCCCTTAGTTCTTGCTTCCGCTGGGCCATGCCCTGAATCATGTTCATAAATTCTGCCATCCTGGTGCGGAGTTCAGTCAGTTCAGTTTGTACGGAGTTCATGATGTTTCTTTGATTGCAGCGAGTGGCGTACTAGTACAGATGCTGATCTACAATCTTTCCTGAAATAATCAAATAAGTTAGGAAATCCAGATAACCTATCAAAATGCAAGTATGGATCTAATGAATGTGCTATGACATGTCTATTCATTTTTAGGGCATTCCATCCCCTGATTCCAGTTTTGTGGGTTTGACGAAGACAGAAGCTCCTTTTGCTGCAAATAACAAGCAGTGTTGACAATATAAGGTGGTGTGTGTAGCAGGCGTGCCAAACAATTCCAAGAATATGAGGACCAGTGTGTTTTGCAAATGTGCCAGATATGTCGGTGATCACAAAGCAATAACACACATAATGATAGTAACGAGATCTTTTAATGATAAGCACTTGTTGATATAGTAAAAAAAGCATACGAAACATGGACCTTAAATAGAAGTGCAAATGTTAGAAAGATTCCATCAACAATCCTGATGGTAATCCCACAACATACAAGCAAACAGAAAGATGTCTCTGTCAATGTGATCCTCTATCTAAGTCTGGGCCAATGATCGAACCTGCCTTTGGAATTTCTACCAATTCCTTCGTCTGCACCTGGTCGTCCTTAACCCTATTCAGCTTTTTCTGGTAGCAGATCATCATCCGCTTGTAATAAGCAGCTTCCTCTCGTGCCTTAGAAAATTCTACATCCTTTTCTTTCAACTTACCGACCATTTCTTCATATTTCTCCTTTAGCTTACTCACGATTTCTTCATCTTGAACTTTATCTTGTTCCTCTCTTTGGATCCTGTAAGCAGCATGCCTCTTCTTCATGTTCTCAAACATCAAGGTCTTTTGATCCAGTTTCCTTCTAGTGTCAATATGTTCCTTGGAAGAACTCCTAGTAGCAAACTCGAACCTCGCATACCGAGCTAACTCAACTTCACACTGCTTCCTTGCGATAGCATGCTTCTCAGCATCTTCTTGAGCTTTCCAATCAATCTCAAGTCTGGCGTGATTAGCCTTAGCAAGCTCTTGAATCAATTGTGCATTCTCCTTTAACAACTCGTCTCTTTCCGTCTTCACCTTGTTGAACTCTTCAATGCTAATTATGGTAGGTTGTTCAATGACCATGGGATATAGAAAAGGTGCAGGCCCAAATGGCAATAGTAACACTTCAACCCGTTCTCTTAGGCATTCTGCAAACGGTGGATACATCCGACAATCCCCTACTCCCAAAGTCTTCTTCCTTCTTATCTTTCGACTATGCCAAGCATTGGAAGCTTCTTGAGCAATCTCGAACCCATCTGTTGATTAGAAGTATGAGGACTCTGTGATGTCCACATCCGCTGGTGGTTCCTTCAAGGCGGACCCAAATTGTCTAACCGTGAGGGAAGGGTTATAATTAATTCCCCCTTTCCTCCCGATCAATGGAACATTAGGGAATCCTCTGCAACTATGAAGAATGTCAGTGCACCGTAATCCCTAATTAACCTAGACAATGTCCTTTGCTTGTAAGCCCATCAGTCTTTCCGACCATTCAAGTGAGTTCTTTGTTCTCTCAAAAGCCCCTGATTGTGGAAGAAAACGCGTGAACCACTTATAGAATACATTCGCGCAACAATTCAACATTCCACCCCTTCGCTTCTCATGCTTATAATGCACAGAGTGGTAGAGATCTCCTAAGAGAGTAGGAACATGATTTTTTGTTAGGAAAATTCTAATAACATCGACATCCACGAAGTTCGGCATGTTCGGGAACAAAGCAATTCCATAGATACACAAGGCTAGGATTGCATTGAAGGTACTCCAACTCTTTGCTTCAGCAGCTTTGGTAGCCTCACCTAACAAGAAACTCAAATGATATCCTTGGAAACCTCCTTTGCTATCAATCCGGTCTTCCAATAATGATTTGCTCAAATAAAGAGCAATTGCTACATCTTTGAAGTCGGGGTCAATCTTGGACCCAATAATGGTGCACAATCCTTCACAGAAACTCTCAGGATGCTCGAGTACTCCTCTAATGTAGGTGCCAATATGAAGTCAGAAAGTACGAAGCATCTAAGTTGTGGGTCATAAAACTGTAGCAAGGTGTGCATCCCTCTGAAAGCATAATCACTGATGGGCTCTAAGAAGTACAAAATGCACTCGTACTCCTGTTTGAAGACATTGAGAACTTCTGGAGGAGCTAAGGCTTTCACTTTAAGGATTTCCTTCACAACAGGCTGATGAACCTTGTCGGAGATAATACACTTGGTATTTTTCTTGGACTCCATGCTCATAGAACAATACCCACAACTGGAATCAAGGATGTGATATGCAACCCTGCAAATGAATAAACATGTGTTAGGAATGCAAGTATGCGGATGATGTGATGCAATGCAATCACATGTGATCACTGTTGCATATACTGAGCATTGTTGTACTCCCTTCTGATTTGCCTGAATACCGACTGTCAAGAATACCAGATCACAAGTATGTGTCAAAAGAAAACCCAAGTATCAGGAACAAGGTAGGTTGAAGGTTAATTTTCCTGCAAACCTGTAAACCCCTCCCAATCTCACGGGTGTGCTATTACGGGTCAACATCATGGACTCTCAAAGTCGAGCAGCAATAATACGTTCACCATTTCCGAGAAATGGCTCATGACTAAATCAGGGAATCGGTTTGGCATTATGTACTACTCAGGGAGGTCTCAGTTGAGTCCGGAAAACAAGCATCCCTCATAAGTTCCCGGCTTCAAGCACTGAAGTCGAGAAACAATAGTACATTCATCCCGAAGGGTACAATACTACCGTCATATGACTAGTTGCTTTAACTAGGTTCCTATGAGAGAAAAAGGTCATCCTATGCGACTTCCCAGTGGGCCCTCGGGTGCGAATGGGTTTGCCACAAAATGTGTTCTGCCACTGTCACCACTGGAGAAGGTTGTTTCCACTAAGGTCCTCGATGATCGGTTCCCAGTGTTAGCAGCTCAGGTGGGAACATTCTATGGTCTGCCTAGGTGTAACACCCCAAAATTTGCCCTCATATTTATTACCTCTAACTGGCGTTATGCTTCACATTCATCTGCGTTCTCCATTAGGTCATAACATCACAATTATGAATTTCATTGGCTCCCAAGGCATGGGATCTAAGCATTCCCTTGTGATACGGATTTTCTATTCAAATGCGATTTGTCTAGCTATTACACTCGAGATTAGGGAAAAGGTTGAGTTTCTAATATGGTGAGTATTTTCCTAGCAAAGTATTATATTCTTCTTCCAATATTTTCTCAAGAGGTCAAAAGATTAAAGTTTCATCATGGGTTATTTATGACTGACAAGAAATTAGGGTTTTGTTGGCTTTTGAGGGTTTGGGACAAGGCAATTTTAGCCTCACATCTTTACATATTTCAAGGCTTACCATCATCCATCATTGAGGTCAAGGCACTTTATGGGTCGCTTACAAATTGATTCGAGTGCGTCATTTCCAAGCAATTCAGAGAACATGGTCTGAGGTGTTGATTTTGGAATTCATCATGGCATCAAAGTTTTGGTCCAAATAATGTGACTCAAATTAAGGGTGGAAAATTCGGAAAGCATCATTCAAGTTAAAATTCGAGTTCATTCGAAAGCTCAATGTCCTTTTCAGATACGGGTCATTACCATTGTCATATCTATTCGCCAGTTCAATTAATTTCGTTTACTCCTCCAAATCATAATACATTTCAAAATTGTTTAAGCCATATTTCGCCACAAAAATCCTTGCGCTCATTTTGTCCAAAAACCATATTCATGTATTTGTTGGACCAAGTTTCATTCCGTGTCTCTTATAGATTTGTGTCATGTCCAATTGTTCAAAGTCATTATCTGTCATTCAAGTAACTTCTTCTTATTTTTTTATCTATACCAATCTATCCATAAATCCATATTCTGAAACCATTTTCTTTTACCACCGGTACAATACCAATTTAAGTCCATGATTAATTCTAATTTCCCCTTTTGTCAAAACCAGAATACAAGTTTGGTCAAGGGTCATGATGTTTCATTACTTGATTTTACCTTCATCTCTACTTTGAGACACCAAAATCCATTAATTATGAAGTCATTGGTCACCGATTACTAATAAGAGTCATGCCCTTTTCACGGATACCCATGAACAAGTTACCAATGATAATTATGCAGCTGCATATGGGTCCTTCTAAACTAATTGCAGCTACCGACAAAAGAACTTAATGGATTTAATGCACATATGTTTTCTTCACATAATTATTCACTATGTTCGTTACTTTTGATCTTCATACAAAAGGAGAATAAGAAAAATACATGAAAAATCTACTTATTCAATTAGAATGAATGATAAAACAAAAGTCAGTTATGATATCATATCAGAATCAGTTACATTTATAACAGGGAATTCCCTTACAAAAATAAGAGATCAATTTATAGAGAATTGTGTTACAAGAGTCTAAGGGATTTTTCAACAGAAATTCATAAGGAAAAAAGGGAGAATTTAGAAACTCAACAAACTGATATAGCAATTCATATATCAGTTCATAGAAGGAATTTAACAGAAAAAACTCAGAAATTTCCACAGTTACAAACACTAGAAACCTAACAAATTGGAGAGGCTCGAAATCTTCACCTCGACACTCTCGGACCCCTCTCTCAAATCCTTCTCTGAATCTCAATCACTCTTCAACCATTTTCCTCGACTCCATCGGAAATCTTCTACGTACCAAAAATCACATCCAGGATTTCACCACTGTAACAGGAAAGAAGACATTACCAGATATCAAAAACATCAGTTCACTAATAGAATTTGGAGAGGAAGATATCAGTCCATCAAGAAGAAAAACAGAAAACTCAATACAAAAAATAAAGTTGCAAAGCCTAAACCACCCTAACCGAATCATAACCGACTGATAACAGATTTTTACCTTGAAATACCATTTGAATCCTCAGAGATCTAGTCTATATAAAAACCGATCAGCCAACTATGTTGAGGAGAGTTCATCCATTTTGTTCATTCTTCAATCTACTTCCTCTCAATCTTCCAACTTCTTCATCATATCTCTTTCACTCTTCTGCTTCACCTCATTCATCATTCACTCTCCTTTCAACACACATCTACATCATCATCTTCAATTTGATCCTGCGAAAAAAAGACCATAAGCAATCGGCACCTTTCCAAAACGAATCTTCAAGAACAATCCTCAACAATTATCAACCCTGAATCTTCATCAAACTCTATTGGTTCCATCTTATCCCATCTTCAAACTCTTCATCAAAGCCTTCGTCATCTTATTCCATATTGCTTCTGTATTCTTCAATCACCCTTGGCTATCATCATCTGCAGAGAAAGGGCACGAATCATCAATAACGACACATTACACACAGGTTACAGGGCGGAGGAAAGAAAATCAAGAATTCTTTCATGGTTCACGAGTCAGTAAATCTATCATCAACACCTTGCATATTCATCGGTGGTGATTCACAACCGCGATCGAATCGTGAAGAGCAAGAAGAAGAAATAGTAATTTCGGAATGGAAAGGTAGAAGAGCACGTTAAAGCTGTTACCTCAAAAAACGCGACGTATCATTGTCTTCGCAAAGAACGCGACGTATCATCATCTTCTCAAGAACAATCTGTCGCTCCCGATAAATGGGAAAGGGCCCAGATAAAGGTACAGACGCGAACGGTCGGCGAGAGGGACAATGAGAACACACAGTCGTGAACTCACTGGAGATGAATAGAGTCGCCAGCTAGGCATTTTTATCCCGGAGGAAAGGCAATGCTGCATAGGCCTAGAAAGACATGGATAAGACGGTTGCGAACCAGAGAGACTGAGAAAGGGGGTTGGTTACAACCTGGGAAGGTATTAGCACCCAGATTGTCCGCCGTAATCGACGGGATCCACGCTTAAAAGATTTGTGTTTTAAAGGGGTAGTGTCAGTGCAATTTGTGTGTAAAGGGCTGAAAAAGATATACAGGTGTCAGTGTATGATGTATAAGTGATATGAAGTATGAAAGTGTCAGTGTAAGAACAAGAATAAGATGCTCATGATAATGAGGCTCAAAGAATAATGCTGGAAGGAGGGGGAATATACAGAGACTTTTGTTCGATAACTGTTAAGTTATGCCTACGTATCCTCTCGTGCAATGAGGAAGTCAGAACACCGTAGTTCGACCCAAAGAGACTGAAAGGTGAGTTGACTTGTGAACTGCTTACTTGCCTATGCTCAAGTGTATGATCTGTCTGGCACAGATGCAAACTGTCTTGCATAAGACGGAAGAAGCAAGTTCTCGGTTGTGAGTGAATGAGATGAGAAAAGAATCCCGAAGGAGACGATTATTGTTTGTTTTTGAGTTTTCAGTCTTTTATTGCTTTTTGGATTTGTCATAAGTTAATGAGCTTAAGCCTAAACCAATGAATTTAGTAAACTCATCACATCTTCCCTCTGATTAGGGGTAATGAGAATACCTTAAGTGTGAAGTCAGATTCTCACACTTAATTACCCTGATGTAGGATTAAGATCATTAACCTACTTGTGATTATTTAGATGTTTTTGTTGTTTTTGTTTAGTGTTAAGTAATGAGGTTAAACCATAATCAAGGATTAAACAGACTCATTACACCATCCTAATAGAAGGATAATAGATGAGAATGTTTAAGCTGAGGAAAGCTCCTCAACTTAATCCATGATTAGGGATTAAACTCATGACAAAACAAGCCTTTGATTAAGTGGATTTTATTTAGTGGTATGATGATGAAGTGAGTTTTATGATTTGTAAGACAACTTGAGGGGGACTTGTCCATTAACACTAGGGTTAGTCCTTCTTAACCATTTAAGGAAGAATTAGAACCCTAATGCAAGGCCCAAGTTACAAGTATGATGTATTGATACTTATTAAGTGAATTGATTAAGAGATTTAAACACATTAAGGGTTTAACACTTAGGATTAAAGTTATACACTCCATCCTAAGAGAAGGATGCAGGCATAAGCTTAATCACAAAGCCTTAAAGCCTTTAGGGTTTAGTCCCTGATTATGAGATGAGAAGAGAAGACTCAAAAGAGACACAAAGGTAAAACTATGAGGGGAGACTAATCAAAACCCTAATCATTGTCATGCTTGGTTGTTCCTAAGGTTTGTGAAGTTTTCAAGAGAAGTCTTCAATGGAACCACCAGGAAGCAGATGAAAGGATCAGGAGAAGCAAAGCAACTTGCTTCATTCAAGAAGTCAAGTCACTTGAAGAAAGAAAGTGGAAAAAGAAGAATGAGCAAGCTCAAACTCAGACACAAACAAAAATGCAGCAATGGATGCAAGAGAGTGATGAAGAGAAAGTTATGAGAAGTGAAGGCAAATTCACTTCTCAAAGTCACTTACCACCTGAAAGGTTAGAAAAGGAATGCAATGCAATGCAAAATGGGATGAGATGACATGATGAGAAACAAAACCAGAAGCATATACATGATGCTAATGATGCTATGAGATGCTACAAACATGAGGCAGCACATGGAAGTGATCATACAAGTTCATGAATGCAAATGAAGCAAGTTAGGAACCATGAACATACATGAAAAGTTATGAAGTGCACATGACATACAACATGGCAAATACATGATGCAATGATCAAACATGCTTTCAATATGTCTTATGATGTCAAATAAATCAAATGGATGCTTGAAATGTCATGGCAAGTCATGTTGTGCAAGGGAAATGCAAGATGGATGCATATGGAAGCCCAAATTAGGGTTTATGAACAATGCATCAAACAAAAATCAAAATCAGAAGCAAACAACATTATAAAAAATTGAAAATGCCACACAAAGGACCCCTAATCCTATACTAACCCAATGCCCAAAGGAGAGGTTTCAACTCTTAACCAAGTTCAAGTTATGGTTTTTACAAGTTTGCTAGGGTTTTAGGGTTTCCAAACAAAAGAAATGTCAAACAAATTGAAAATGAAAAATCAAATCATGGCCATTTAATCCCACAAACTACATGCTAAACACAATGCAATGCAAAAAGAATCAATGTCCAACTCCTCATAAATAGGCAGAAATGATTTTTGGAACTTTGGATCAAATTAATGCATAGAAATGATTTTAATTCAATGAAAAATTCTTAAAATGCATCAAGATCAAAAAATAAATTTGGTTTGAAGGTTGGACAATGTTTCTAAATGTCTTAGAACACTTCATGAATTTTTTGGTGATTTTTAAATACCTAAAAGTATTTTTAATAAATTAATTTCCATTAATCAATTAAAAATAAACTTTTAAATATTTAAAAATACTTTTTTAATGTTAAAAATAAAAATAAAAATATTTTTGTGTTTTAAAAATTAGTGAAACTCTTGAGAAAAAGTTTCATAATTTTTAAGACCATTTTGCTATTTTAAATAAATTATGGAAGTTAAATGAAATAAAATGGAATAAAAAATAAAATAAACAGAAGTATGCTAAAGGAGAGGCTGAGATTGAATCTGGAGATGAAACCATTGACTGCGCGCGCAGATCAAAGGCTGAAATTCAAACTTGGCTAAATATAATTATGAATTAATTAATTGAGATTTAGGGTTTAATGACGAATCTGGACCATTCACACGCGCGGCAAGTCAACTGGTCAAGGCAATCCAACGTACCAGATTCAAACGCTCATTAATTGCCAGATTAAACCCTAATGATTTTCAGGTGGCCGGAGAAGACCTCCGGTCGTCTTCTCCGGTGGGAACCCCACCTGAAAATCTCCAAAACTCTCAAAACCTAACTAAAACGAAATCTAAAAACATGGAAATGATCCCCACAACTTACTGAATCAAAACCCCAAGCCAAAACTCATTTATATTTCATTAATCTCATGAATCGAAACAAAGAAGATTTTAGGGCAAAACTTTCAGAAACAAATTAAACTCTCGTTTCTCCACCATTTTCAAAACTAAAGATATCAGAGCAATCAGTGAAGCATGGAGAACAACTTTAGAACTTAAAAATCCATTTCTGGAAAAAAAAGTTCTTGAGCTACCTGAGTTTCGAAGCTTTCACCCTTGCAACTTTTTGACCTCTCCCTTTGATGCAATCCACTCTACTTGGTCCCCTGATGATCCTTGAATGCTTAGAAGGAGTTTATGTTGGCTGGTTTGAGAGTTTGAACCAGTTCTGTTCAAGCTCAGGTGTGAATCGTGTTTATGATTCAGGCTGTTTCTGGCAATGGTGAAGGGTTCTTTGTGATCAGGATGATGAGTGGAGAAGGTTTGTGGAGTTTTTTTGGGTGTTTATGGCCTGTGGAGTGAGTTTCGAATGGTTTTGCTTCTAGGAGTGAAAATGGAGGAATGGTGTCCTTGCTTGATTCAGGCCTAAGTCTTGCTGGTTTTGGCTCAATGAAGCAAGGTGAGTTGATCTATGGATTTGGTTTTTGTGTTTGTGTGTTGTGTAGAGAGATTCGAAGAGAAATGCTTTAGGGAGTGTTTTTGTGAATGGTGAGTTCTTGTGTGTTTCAGCCCTGCTTCATGTATGAAATGGCTAGCATTTGCTTTGCATAAAAGACTCCTATTGGTCAGATGATGTGACCTGGCCTGCTGTGATTGGGATGTTCACTTTTGCAAAAAGTCCACTTTGTTGTAAGAGAGGCATGGGCTTAGTTCTAGGCTAGTACAAGCATGGGGGCTGGCGCAGCATGGTGTGTGAGTGAAGCTAGAAAGGTTCAATAGCCAATGCAGCAAGTTGGTGAGAGTGTGATGATGGTTTTGCAAGTTGGTTCCTTCTTGGTTCATATGGAAAGATCTTGTCCCACAAACCATGAAACATGAGAAGTTTTGGTTCAAATCTGATTTTTAGGTCACATAGAATGTTTATGTAGTGGTTAGACATGAATTAGAGGTTGCAAATGCCTTGGTACAAAGTTCTTGCAAGTTTCTCATTTGGTGCACATCTTGAAAATTAATGATTTTTGCCAACTTTGTCATACCATAACTTTTGATCCAAGAAGAATTAGATCATGTTCTTGTACTTTTTGAAAAGGGAAAAATGTATTCTACAACTTTCATGACCAAAGTTTTTCCATTTGAAGCATTTTTGGATCAAAAAGCAAGGCTTGAAAAATGGCATAAAATGACATATTCTTGAAAATTCAACCATGCCCTAAAATGTCAACTTTGCAAAAACTTGTAATTCTTGAATTTTGTGAACTTACAACATCTTCCATGATCAAATAAAGATCATATACAATCAAAATGATGAAGAATGCCCTTTGGTTGGGTCATTGGGGGCCTCAGATGCCCTGATTTTGCACTAACTTGTCTGAAAAGTCAACTCTTGATCAGATGACTTCCCCATGGAATTTCTTCATGAAAATTGATATGCATACTCCCTATACCATATAGAGACCAATGGAAACAAGAATGACCAAAAAAATTGGAGTTATGGCCTCTGAAACCAAAACCCTAATTTTGGGTCAACTGTGCAGTCAAACTTGGCTCTGCATCCACACCAATCCCAGTTCTTGTGATTCTTTTGCATTTTTGACTTTGAAAAGATGTGATATGATATAAGAACACTCATGGATCCCTTTGGAGTTATTGATGGCCTTTGGAGTGGCTCAAGAGGCTCTTGGATTGCTCAGATCACAAACCCTAGGTGCAGATGACTTAGAAACTATGCAGTGAACCAAAAATATAATATGAGGTGATATGATTGTGTCTATGCATATGAAATGATCACAAGCCATGGTGTGAATGGGTGAGGGCAAATTTGGGGTGTTTACACAATCCAGACACATATTCATCCTCATCCATCATTTAGCATCGTCGTCGTTGGTGAAGTCGACAGGTACGGTGTCCTTACTTCATTCTTGCGAGGTGATTAGAGTTCGATTTCTGCGGTTAGCGATTTTACTGATAGGAGATTGTGATATGCTTGATCTTAGATTGGTGTAAGGAGGGGAATTAGGTTAAAGTGGGGTTACGGAGTGGGTGAGGTTTCGCCGTGTTTGTTTGGTTTGTTGTTATCGATTCACGATGGCCGCTCTGTGCTTGGGGAAGAAGACGCGTCGCCGCTGGAAGAAGCTAGATGGATTGATTTAGGGTTTGTACCTTGAAGCAGAGAGTTATCATTTTGGTTCTTTGTGTAGTTATAGGGATGTTAATGAGAGTTTAAGGAAATTGTGATAAGAATCATAAGAGATATTAATAAGATTAAGAAGGATAATAAGAGAGTAATTAAATCTATTAAAATCCACCGATTGTGATTCCCATAGGATAAAATAAGGTGAGATTTTTGAGTTCTGGCCACACCAGCAGTGACACTTGTCACCGTCCAGTAGGATCTTCCCGTTTTTGATCATCTGCATGCATGCCTACCGTAAGTTCATACTCCTTCGTGTCACCAACCATTTGATGAAGCTACTATGCAAGTCTCTGGATCGTACGATCCAGATGAGGTCAAACCATGTTGACCGTACCCTCACGGTACACCCTCAAAACCCTGCGTGTTTGGGCCCCCAAACAGAGTACTATCTGCACCCCACAACCTGGCCCAATACCCTTTTCTAAACTAGATTTTACTAATTTGGCACCCCCCTACTATTTCTAATCTTTATATTTTTCTATTTTTATACCTTTCAATTTAAATACATGAAAAATACTAAAATTAATAATAAAATTCCACAAAAATTCCAGTAGGCTAATAATTCAATTTAGAAATTTGTGACATTTTTACTTTCTGAATTTTGTCATTTTTCAATTTAATTTCGATTTTTCATTTAATTGCTTTTATTTTGAATTCTCACATGAACACACAATTTTGTATATTTTATTTCTCCCATTCCCTATAATATTTTTGGCAGATTCTTTTTGCTATGATTAGAAGACAAATAATAGAACCTGGAATAATTTTTGGTATATTTTTTAGGCCATTTTATCCACTGTTTTGGTATTGTGTTTTGTATAAAATTGTGAATAGATCTTAGATAGGTTTAAGTGGCCATTTGACATAGTTAGACTTTGAAGTTTTAGGAGATTTTTTAACACAATGTTATAATCAGGTTAGAGACCCTAGGGAATTAATTTCATATTTTTTCCAAGACTTTTGATATTTTTGTTATTTTAATTCATTTCCATCATATTGTTGCATATGCATTTTCATTTCATTTACTAACAATTTTCCTTTTGTGCAAGGTATTTTCCGAGGATTTGCTTATGGACATGGATTATGTTTGTTATGCCTCGATTATATTTTGTGTACTTTGTGATGTAATGCTTGTATGGTTCTTATAATTAGGATAGAAAAGATAAAACAAATCGATAGAAAACCAAATCTCAAAAAATAAAAGAAATACTCGATCCAACGTCGAGTAAATTTTCAAATAAATAAATAAAGTTTCATGTGACTTTAGGATTCCCCGATTACCATCGTTCCACTCCATTACACCCAAAAGAAAGCCTTGTATGTTGCACACCATAAGTCGTGCGTCTTAGCACCACGCAATCGACCCACCTGATCCATCGTTTCATTCCATTTACGTTTCATACACGTTTCTACCCACCATGACTTAGGAGGACCATATTGTTAATTATTACTTTTTGTACTCGTATTTCTAGTCTAATATCTCTTAGGTAGATTTAATCTTTCAAACCTCACTAATCATAGGTCACCCACAAACTCAATTAACTTAGGGTAAAGTTTAGTTTCCCTTAGAATTTTTCCCTTTATCAACTTGACTCTCACTTCTCATCTTAAAGAAAAAATCAAAATACTTAATAAAGGAAAATGTGTACAATGCGCCACGAGCCTTAAGCTATACAGGAAATGACTAGTGAAGGTCTCCTTCACTCTTCTAGGATACTTTACAAACGTTCCATTGGGGGAGATCTTGGAAAGTATTCGCTCATGTGTCATAGTCTTTAGTGTTGTACATACGATAAACACAAACTCAAAACACTTCTTCTAAAAGACAATAAACCAAGACACCACGTCTTCTATTCTCATCTCATACTCCTTGCGGACGAACATGACTCGTCTCGACAGTTCAAACAGCGATACGGTAAACACCCTCGAGTCAGAGCCGGTAACACCTAAGCTAGAGCTATGGCAACGTCATCCTAAAAAACATAAGCAAGTTCCCGCCTTAGTTAGACGAACTACGGCGACTCTGATCCTCATTTTCCCGATGAGGTACGTAGGCAGTGGGGTAGGGCCCATTCGAGCACAATCTTTATGTTCCCTACATTTTCCCCTCTGTTTTTCCATCCCATTCCAGATAGCCATTCTTTCATTTAAGCAGCATCGTATTTCTCACCCTTTGAAACAGACTTATAAGTGTGGATCCCGTCCGGTACGGCGGACGGATTAGGGTGCTAATACCTTCTCAATTCGTAACCGACTTCCGGACCCAGATCTTTGGTTCGCAAGGCCTCGTCCTTTTCCTTGTTCCTTAGGTTTGTGCAACATTACCTTTCCCATTCATTCAGGATAAAAATGTCTGGCTGGCGACTCTAACTTTCCGCGCCACTTTCACGTTTGTACTAGGATGAAAATCCCGGGAGCGACAGCTGGCAACTCTGCTGGGGACCGAACCCAGAATGTCTGTTTTCCCCTTTGAGAGTCAATCCTAGCGCTTGTTTGTTTCCGTTTTCTATGGGTGTTTATTTGCTGGTATGTTTTAGTTTAGCTTTACAGTTTAGCTTTATAGTTTTGTTTACAGTTTATCGCTTTACTTTACGACTCTATTTACAACTTTCTGCACTTTACTTTATTGTTGCATATACTGGCATGTACTGTACTGGCTGTTCTGGTTTTCCTTGGCGGGATGGGATTATTATGAGATAAGCCAAATACCCGACTTGAGTATACACATAGGATTTAGAGTGGGCAGTCGTGTGGCTTGCGTGGTTTTGAGCACGTGTAGTTTTCACGAGTCCCACACCCTGATCAGGCTCTCTTGAGATATGTTCTATACTGCCTAGGCAGACCATAGAATGTTCCCACCTGAGCTGCTAACACTGGGAACCGATCATCGAGGACCTTAGTGGAAACAACCTTCTCCAGTGGTGACAGTGGCAGACCACATTTTGTGGCAAACCCATTCGCACCCGAGGGCCCACTAGGAAATCGCATAGGGTGACCTTGTTCTTTCATAGGAACCCAGTTAAAGCGACTAGTCGTATGACGGTAGTATTGTACCCTTCGGGATGAATGTACTATTGTTTCTCGACTTCAGTGCTTGAAGCCGGGAACTTATGAGGGATGCTTGTTTTCTCGGACTCAGCTGAGGCCTCCCTGGGTAGTACATAATGCCAAACCGATTCCCTGATTTGGTCATGAGCCATATTTCGGAAATGGTGAACGTATTATTGCTACTCGGCTTTGAGAGTCTGTGATGTTGACCCGTAGTAGCACACCCGTGAGATTGGGATGGGTTTACAGGTTTGCAGGAAAACTAACCTTCAACCTACCTTGTTCTTATTACTTGGGTTTTCGTTTGACACATACTTATGATCTGGTATTCTTGACAATCGGTATTCGGACAAATTAGAAGGCAGTACAACAATGCTCAGTATATGCAACAGTGATCATGCCATTGCATTGCATCACATCATCAGCATACTTACATTCCTAACACATGTTTATTCATTTGCAGGGCTGCATATCACATCCTTGATTCCAGTTGTGGGTATTGATCTATGAGTATGGAATCCAAGAAAAAGACCAAGTGTATTATCTCCTACAAAGTTCATCAGCCTATTGTGAAAGAAATCCTCAAAGTGAAAGCCTTAGCTCCTCCAGAAGTTCTCAATGTCTTCAAGCAGGATTACGGATGGATTTTGTATTTCATAGAGCCCATTAGTGACTACGCTTTCAGAGGGATGCAGACCTTACTACAGTTTTATGATCCACGGCTTAGATGTTTTGTACTTTCTGATTTCATATTGGCACCTACATTAGAGGAGTACTCGAGCATCCTGAGAGTTTCCGTGAAGGAGTGTGCACCATTCTTTGGGTCCAAGATTGACCCCGACTTCAAAGATGTAGCAACTGCTCTTTATTTGAGCAAGTCATTATTGGAAGACCAGATTGATAGCAAAGGATGCTTCCGAGGATATCATTTGAGTTTCTTGTTATATGAGGCTACTAAAGCAGCTAAGGCAAAAAGTTGGAGTACCTTCAATGCAATCCTAGCTTTGTGTATCTATGGAATCACTTTGTTCCCGAACATGCCGAACTTCGTGGATATCGATGCCATTCACGTTTTCATAGCAAAGAATCTTGTTCTTACTCTCTTAGGTGATCTCTACCAATCTGTGCATTATAAGAATGAGAAGCAAAGGGGTGTAATGTTGAATTGTTGCGCGACTGTATTCTATAAGTGGTTCACACGCTTTCTTCCACAATCAGGAGCTTTTGAGAGGACGAAGAACACTCTTGAATGGTCGGAAAGATTGATGGGCTTGCAAGCAAAGGACATTGTCTGGGTCAATCAGGAATTGCAATGCATTGACGTTCTTCATAGTTGCGGAGGATTCCCTAATGTTCCATTGATCGGGAGGAAAGGGGGAATTAATTATAACCCTTCCCTCACGGTTAGACAATTTGGGTACACCTTAAAGGAGTCACCAGCCGCTGTGGACATCACAGAGTCTTTGTACTTCCAATCAACAGACGGATTCGAGATTGCTCAGAAAGCTTCTAATGCTTGGCATAGTCGAAAGACAAGAGGGAAAAAGATTTTGGGAGTAGGGGATTGTCGAATGTATCCACCATTTGCAGAATGGCTAAGAGAAAGGGTTGAAGTGTTACTGTTACCATTTGGGCTTGTGCCTCCTCTATATCCCATGGTCATTGAACAGCCTACCACAGTTAGCATTGAAGAGTTCAACAAGGTGATGACGGAAAGAGACGGGTTGTTAAAGGAGAATGCACAGTTGAGTCAAGAGCTTGCTAAGGCTAATCACGCCAGACTTGAGATTGAGTGGAAATCTCAAAAAGATGCTGAGAAGCATGCTATTGCAAGGAAACAATATGAAATTGAGTTAGCTCGGTATGCGAGGTTCGAGTTTGCAACTAGGAGTTCTTCCAAGGAACACATTGACACTAGAAGGCAATTGGATCAAAAGACCTTGATGTTCGAGAACATGAAAAAGAGGCATACTGCTTACAGGATCAAAAGAGAAGAACAAGATAAAGTTCAAGCTGAAGAGACCGTGAGTAAGTTAAAGGAGAAAGATGAAGAGATGGTCGGTAATTTGAGAGAAAAGGATGTAGAACTTGCTAAAGGCCGAGAGGAAGCTGCTTATTACAAGCGGATGATGATCTACTATCAGAAGAAGCTGAAAAGGGTTGAGGACAACCAGGCGCAGACGAAGGAATTGGTAGAAGTTCCAAAGGCATGACCGATCATTGACTCAGACCTAGATAGAGGATCACATTGATAGATACATCTTTCTGTTTTGGGATTACCATCAGGACTATTGATGGAATTTTTTTTATCATTTGCACTTCTGTTTAAAGTTCATGCTTTGTGTGTTTTGACTATATCAACCAGTTCTTATCATAAAAAGATATCTTTACTATCATTCTGTGTGCTCTCGCTTTGTGATCACCGACACATCTGACACGTTTGCAAAACACGTTGGTCTTCATATTCTTGGAATTGTTTGGCACGTCTGCTACACACACACACCTTATATTATCAACACTGCTTGTTATTTGCAGCAAAAATGAGCTTTTGTCTTCATCAAACCCACAAAAAACTGGAATCAGGGGATGGAATGCCCTAAGAATGAATCGACATGCCATGAGCATTCATTTCCTGCATATCATATTCTTGTGTTTTTGCAGGTTACCCAGAGTTTCTAACTTATTCAACTGCATGCAATATAGCTGGTCAACACGTTCACCGATATCCGACTAAAAGAAACCGAGTAAGAATGGTTGAACGAATGCAGACAGATCTCAACAAGCTCCGTCAGAGGATGGATCCGTTCATAGAAATGTTGACTGGCATGGCCCAGAACTAGGAGCGTCTCAGGATGATGGTTGAGCAACCCCATGGGAATGTTAATTCTGGAATACCGACTGAGAATGTGGATTCTAATGCTGCCCGTAACGGAGAGCCTAATCCAAATAGGACCGCAACATGTAATACAGGTTTAGAAGACAATCAAGAGGACCAGTTCACACTACTGGATGCTGATATGGGTAACATGAATGAGATCAACGATCGCAGGTATGAAGAGCTGGCAGAGAAGATCAAGGCCATGGAATGTCAGAATTCCCTAGGCATCGATGTAACCAGCCTTGGGTTAGTACCAGGAGTCAGGATCCCTCCTAAGTTCAAGGCACCATCATTTGACAAGTACAACGGCAACACGTGCCCTAGAACTCACATTCACGCATACTTCGGAAGAATCTCGGCTCACACTGATGACGAGAAACTTTGGATGCATTTCTTCCAAGATAGTTTATTCGGAGCTTCGTTGAGCTTGTACATGAAGCTTGTAACAGCCCGAGCCTTCTGCGCTCCCGGCACTATTACCTCACGATCTTCTCTACTCCCCTCACTAGTAGAGTTTTTGCCTTCCGTGGGAATCGAACCCTGTACCCTGGGGTTCAAGTACATGTTCATTCCATTCCCACTACCAATTGAGCTACTGCTCAATTGGTAGTGGGAATGGAATGAACATGTACTTGAACCCCAGGGTACAGGGTTCGATTCCCACGGAAGGCAAAAACTCTACTAGTGAGGGGAGTAGAGAAGATCGTGAGGTAATAGTGCCGGGAGCGCAGAAGGCTCGGGCTGTTACAAAAAAAGGCGCCTTTTTTTGTAAGAGCCTGGGCCCCTCGCAAGGCAATCCCGGCACTTCCACCTCACGATCTTCTCTACCCCCCTCTCTAGTAGAGTTTTTGCCTTCCGTGGGAATCGAACCTTGTACCCTGGGGTTCAAGTACATGTTCATTCCATTCCCACTACCAATTGAGCTAGTAGCTCAAGTGGTAGTGGGAATGGAATGAACATGTACTTGAACCCCATGGTACAAGGTTCGATTCCCACGGAAGGCAAAAACTCTACTAGAGAGGGGGGTAGAGAAGATCGTGAGGTGGCAGTGCCAGGATTGCCTTGCGAGGGGCCCGGGCTGTTACACTGAGCAGGGTCTCTATTCGAAGCTGGAAAGATCTAGCTAAAGCTTTTCTCAAGCAGTATCAATATAACATTGATATGGCTCCAAATCGCACTCAGTTGCAGAACTTGTCTCAAGGACCTAAGGAGAGTTTTAAGCAGTATGCCCAGAGGTGGCGTGAGCTGGCCGCACAGGTTCAACCTCTATTGCTGGACCGGGAAATGGCCAACATGTTTATGGGCAACTTGCAAGGTGTTTACTTGGATCGTCTGGTCGCCTGCTCGTCCATTGGTTTTTCTGATATCGTCATTGCTGGAGAAAGAATAGAGAATTTTCTGAAATTGGGGAAGATTCAGGATGCAAGCAGTGCTAGTTCTTCGGGTGTGAAAAAGCCTTTTGGCAATGGCCAAAGAAGAAGAGAAGGCGAGACAAATGTTGTGTATAGAGGCCGAGACAGAGGTTATTCTCAAGGTTAGTACCAAGCAGCTGCAATGACTATTACTCCACAGGTTCAACAACGACCACAGGGTCAGCAACAACAGGTACAGAGATCATTTCAGCAAAGAGCGAGAGCAAGGGACCGTAAGATTGATCCTGTCCCATGTCCATAGGTTGTATTACTCCTAGAGCTGATAAAGTTGAACATGGTCGAGCTTCGTACCATGAGACCTCCTCCTCCGGACAATCTACCTCCGAATTTTGATGCTAACGCCAGGTGCGAATTCCATTCGGGTGCCCAGGGGCACATTATTGAGAAATGTTGGGCTTTTCAGAACAAGGTACAAGACCTAGTTGACTCCAAGGCGATCAATTTCGCTCCTCTCCCAAATGTACTCCAGAATCCAATGCATAGTCACAATGGAACCGGTGTCACGGTTGTTCTACCAGATGGTCCACGTTAAGTTGAAGTCTTCGAGTTAATCACCCAGGACGCCAGGGTATTCATGAAGCAAATAAAGCCAGCAGTATTCAAATACCCTCAGTAATGGCATTTATGTGTTTGTCTTTCTTCATTGTTCATTTTTCATCCCTATTGAGGGGAACTACGTCGCTCTGATTCTTCATTGGTCATCAGTCAATGGAGATACGTAGGCAGAAGATCGTCAGGTCTTTCCGAGCAACCATATGGGGCAACTTTACTCCCCAACTTCACTTTTTCCTTCAGACGTCTCGTGTCAGAGTCTGAATAACTAGAAGAAGAGGTATGATTGCCATGGTTGGGTATACGGCTGCAACTAGAAGATTACAAGTCTGTGAAAGAGCTATTGATCATTGAAAGTATCCAAGACTGACAGGTCCAAACGGAGTCAAGCCTCCTCAACTACGGCAATACTCAGTTTCTTTACATTATTTCCATTTGTAGTTTCTTTTATATGCTAAACATTTGTCTACATGTATGAAACTTGTTTGCTTTTGAATGTTAGCAATAATAAAACTCACATGTTTTTCTTGAAGTAATTCATTCGCATTCACTTGTAATTTTGCATGTGTACATCGCAATACCAATTGTCGAGCTTAAACTCTATGAAGGAGGATGACGAAACTAAAACACAAAATCTCTAATTGTGTGCTCTCGAGTAAGGCCCTGTTGACGATGTACATGCTTTGTTTCAAAACCCTAAACACTGGAGATATAAGGAAGATAGACCCTTGCTAACCCCTTTGAGCCTTGAAGTAGGAGTTCCTTTTTCGCATAAAAAAAACCCTCACATGTAACCCAGGGGCAGGGTAGATGTCAGCTAGTGGGACCAAGCGTTTAGGCTTTCATAAAGGAGTGTACTTGAGGATCCATTACATTCCACTATGCTAATCAAGAGGTCCAAAGACCAGAAACCACAATGGTTATCCAAGTCAAAAGGTCCAAAAATTGAAAACCACAATGGTTATCTTTCGTCGATCAAAGAATGAGGTAGTCATAACCCTCGCAAGGAAATCAAGACAAACAGTGTCACGACTTGTTCAAAATGCAAATAAAAAAGAGAAAGCCCGCTAAGTCGAAACTTGAAAACAAGCAACTTAGGCAAAAGTTAGGGCATCCCGCTGGACTTTACAATCAAAGATTCACAAGAATCAGTCCAGAAAAAAGTTAGGGATAAGTAAAGTAACGCAAGAGCGAAAGACGGAAAGGATTACACAAGAAAGATCCTTAAGCAAGAACAAAGTCGTGTGGCACAAACACGAAAGATAGAGGAGTGACTGACTCTCAACAATAACTCGATTAGTGATTGAACTCATAGCAGCAATGGTTTCTCAATCAACACGAAACCTTTATGAAGGGTGAATGCTTGTGAAAACTAGCTGAATGTAGGAAGGGAGAACATCACGAAGAGTGTGTGGGCACAAATAAACTTCGAGCCTATATCCTTTGTTTCTGTAACCGTGAACTAAGCCACGATACAACCCTCAAAAGTCCTAACTGAAACATGGTTAATTTGAAAAGCGTACTACTACGAGACCGTGTTCCTGACTCCTATGAGTTATGCTAAAAGACATTTGTTGGTATTGCATGTACATGATTTCATCTAAAAAGTAATGTCGTATCTTAACCAGTGATTCGCTCACAAAGGTTTGTGACACCCTTTTCAATAAAGACTTCAAGATTAGCATGTGTGTTGCATTAGAATTTTCATTCTAAGAATAAACATTTTTTTTGCTTGCATACATTTGCTTGGCATCATAAATGGTTCACATGCGGAAATTCAATCCAGAAGCTTAAGCTTGCCAAGTTGAGAAGTCTAAAACTTCTGAAAGATAGTCATGTCGAGGTGCACTTTTCCGAGAAAAGCTCCATTGAGTAAATACTTTCCCAACTAGTCATGGTAAGAGCTAGCCAATCCGGGGCAATTATGTCGAGCAATCTCTTCAAATTTCAGCCAAACTGGGGCAATCACTTCGAGATTCAAATCTCTCCAGGAGCGAGGATTAGTCAGTCAAGTGCAAAACTATTCAAATACGCGTACTGGGGCAGGCCACCCCAATAGCACGAGAATTCATTCTTTCCCAAGGACAGACAGTCGGAAGCATTCACCCGGAGTTCAGAGTACCAGTACAGTTATGCTCCTGAAAAGTTCCTATGGAACCCTCTTGTCATAATTCTTACAGACTAAGTCTACTACACATCTAGAAGTCGCTCGTCAAGCCAATTATCTCATTAAGCGTTTCTTACAACTCCAAGCTCATCTTCATTGGCAATGGTTACCTCCCCAGCAAGGTCATTACACCAATTCAGGCAATCACTGTGATATCTAAGAGTTTAAAGACACTAAGTCTTTTGTAAAATCCTCTTAAGGTAGAGTCTAAGCGAAAGCAAATGACCCCCAGCACGAGACAACTTAAATTCTTTTCCTCCCCAGCGGGACGTGTCTCGGTTTTGTCATCCCCAACAGACGAATGGAAGTTATCCCCAGTAAAGTCACCAAGTTTTTCCTTCAGCTGGTTTCCTTGATCTCGGTTCCTCAGCAGATCTAAGGTAACTCCTATTCCCCTAGAAGATTTTGGAAAAATCATTCTCTTCCTCAGCAGATCCATAAGAGTGAATAATCCCCAATAGTCGAAGTATCCCCTGGCACGGTCCTCAAATCTAAAGTCCAATTTATTTTTGGAAAAGGTGATAATTCGGGACAGATGAATTATTTATGTTTTTTTTCTAACAGAGATGTTATCCCCACAGGGCTTCTTGAGATCGAATCCGCGATCATTGTGTTTCCCCACAGAGTCAGCAAGGACTTATTATTTCCGCATCAGGAACTCCCTTTGCAGTTACGCCATTTCATTGACATGTTCGAAACCTAATATCCCCAGTGTCATGGGGCATCATGCCATGCGATTCAACATATGCATACCCAGTATAATCCAAGTTTGATATCTTACAAAAGTCCAGCCACAGACTGGCCAAAGTCCATCTTCGGGTGGCAAATTTCAAAAGTCTCCCACAGCGAGCAAAAGTCCAGCCACAGACTGGCCAAAGTCCATCTTCGGGTGGCAAGTTTCAGAAGTCCACCCGCAGTGTGGCAAATTTCTAAAGTCCCCCGCAGTGGGCAAAAGTCCAGCCATAGACTGGCCAAAGTCCATCTTCGGGTGGCAAGTTTCAAAAGTCTCCCGCAGTGAGCAGAAGTCCCCCGCAGTGGGCAAAATTCTCCCACAGTGAGCAAAAGTCCAGCCACAGACTGGCCAAAGTCCATCTTCGGGTGGCAAGTTTCAAAAGTCTCCCGCATTGAGCAGAAGTCCCCCGCAGTGGGCAAAAGTCTCCCACAGTGAGCAAAAGTCAAGCCGCAGACTGGCCAAAGTCCATCTTCGGGTGGCAAATTTTAAAAGTCTCCCACAGTGAGCAAAAGTCCAGCCACAGACTGGCCAAAGTCCATCTTCGGCTGGCAAATTCAAAAAGCCCAGCCACAGACTGGCCAAAGTCCATCTTCGGGTGGCAAATTCAAAAAGTCCAGCCACAGACTGGCCAAAGTCCATCTTCGGGTGGCAAATTCTTAAAGTCTCCCGCAGTGAGTTGAAGTCCACCCGTAGTGTGGCAAGTTTCAAAAGTCTCCCGCAGTGAGCAGAAGTCCACCCGCAGTGTGGCAAGTTTCAAAAGTCTCCCGCAGTGAGCAAAAGTCCAACCGCAGATTGACAAATGTCCATCCTCAGGGTGGCAAAGTATCTTAAAATTCGATCGCAAATTTTTGAAAGTCCACCCGCAGTGTGGCAAGTCGTTAGTAGTCTGACTCCATCCGAAAGATATCTAAGGCATTGTTGCGGCCTATCTAAGTCCACCCACAGTGTGGAAAGTCAGTAGCCATCTGACATCACTCAAAAGGCATCCCATGTTTACTACTCCTCCCATCATAATTATATCCAAGAAGAGTTCATTCGGTTGAGTTTATTTCCCTGTTCTTCTGCCACAGAGTGCATATTTTCTGGTTGTTTCTGATATTCAATCCCTGCATACCTCAAATGTCTGAAAGCAACTGCTATCATCCATTCGCATCTACAGTGATTGAATAGGGGCAGCTGTAACACCCCAAACTTTTCCCTCATATTTATTACCTCTAACTGGCCTTATGTTTCACATTCATCTGCGTTCTCCATTAGATCATAACATCATAATTATGAATTTCATTGGCTCCCAAGGCATGGGATCTAATCATTCCCTTGTGATACGGATTTTCTATTCAAATGCGATATGTCTAGCTATTACACTCGAGATTAGGGAAAAGGTTGAGTTTCTAATATGGTGAGTATTTTCCTAGCAAAGTATTATATTCTTCTTCCAATATTTTCTCAAGAGGTCAAAAGATTAAAGTTTCATCATGGGTTATTTGGGACTGACAAGAAATTAGGCTTTTGTTGGCTTTTGAGGGTTTGGGACAAGGCAATTTTAGCCTCTCATCTTTACATATTTCAAGGCTTACCATCATCCATCATTGAGGTCAAGGAACTTTATGGGTCGCTTACAAATTGATTCGAGTGCGTCATTTCCAAGAAATTCAGAGAACATGGTCTGAGGTGTTGATTTTGGAATTCATCATGGCATTAAAGTTTTGGTCCAAATAATGTGACTCAAATTAAGGGTGGAAAATTCGGAAAGTATCATTCAAGTTAAAATTCGAGTTCATTCGAAAGCTCAATGTCCTTTTCAGATACGGGTCATTACCATTGTCATATCTATTCGCCAGTTCAATTAATTTCGTTTACTCCTCCAAATCATAATACATTTCAAAATCGTTTAAGCCATATTTCGCCACAAAAATCCTTGTGCTCATTTTGTCCAAAAACCATATTCATGTATTTGTTGGACCAAGTTTCATTCTGTGTCTCTTATAGATTTGTGTCATGTCCAATTGTTCAAAGTCATTATCTATCATTCAAGTAACTTCTTCTCATTTTTTTTTATCTATACCAATCTATCCATAAAGCCATATTTTGAAACCATTTTCTTTTACCACCGGTACAATACCAATTTAAGTCCATGATTAATTCTAATTTCCCTTTTTGTCAAAACCAGAATACAAGTTTGGTCAAGGGTCATGATGTTTCATTACTTGATTTTACCTTCATCTCTACTTTGAGACACCAAAATCCATTAATTATGAAGTCATTGGTCACCAATTACTAATAAGAGTCATGCCCTTTTCACGGATACCCATGAACAAGTTACCAACGATAATTATGCAGCTGCATATGGGTCCTTCTAAACTAATTGCAGCTACCGACAAAAGAACTTAATGGATTTAATGCACATATGTTTTCTTCACATAATTATTCACTATGTTCGTTACTTTTGTTCTTCATACAAAAGGAAAATAAGAAAAATACTTGAAAAATCTACTTATTCAATTAGAATGAATGATAAAACAAAAGTCAGTTACGATATCATATCAGAATCAGTTACATTTATAATAGGGATTCCCTTACAAAAATAAGAGATCAATTTATAGAAAATCGTGTTACAAGAGTCTAAGGGATTTTTCAACAGAAATTCATAAGGAAAAAAGGGAGAATTCAGAAACTCAACAAACTGATATAGTAGTTCATATATCAGTTCATGGAAGGAATTTAACAGAAAAAACTCAGAAATTTCCACAGTTACAAACACTAGAAACCTAACAAATTGGAGAGGCTCGGAATCTTCACCTCGACACTCTCGGACCCCTCTCTCAAATCCTTCTCTAAATCTCAATCACTCTTCAACCATTTTCCTCGACTCCATCGGCAATCTTCTACGTACCAAAAATCACATCCAAGATTTCACCACTGTAACAGCAAAGAAGACATTATCAGGTATCAAAAACATCAGTTCACTAATAGAATTTGGAGAGGAAGATATCAGTCCATCAAGAAGAAAAACAGAAAACTCAATACAAAAAATAAAGTTGCAAAGCCTAAACCACCCTAACCGAATCATAACCGACTGATAACAGATTTTTACCTTGAAATACCATTTGAATCCTCAGAGATCTAGTCTATATAAAAACCGATCAGCCAACTGTGTTGAGGAGAGATCATCCATTTTGTTCATTCTTCAATCTACTTCCTCTCAATCTTCCAACTTCTTCATCATATCTCTTTCACTCTTCTGCTTCACCTTATTCATCTTTCACTCTCCCTTCAACACACATCTACATCATCATCTTCAATTTGATCCTGCGAAAAAAAGACCATAAGCAATCGGCACCTTTCCAAAACGAATCTTCAAGAACAATCCTCAACAATTATCAACCCTGAATCTTCATCAAACTCTATTGGTTCCATCTTATCCCATCTTCAAACTCTTCATCAAAGCCTTTGTCATCTTATTCCACATTGCTTCTATATTCTTCAATCACCCTTAGCTATCATCATCTGCAGAGAAAGGGCACGAATCATCAATAACGACACACTACACACAGGTTACAGGGCGGATGAAAGAAAATCAAGAATTCCTTCGTGGTTCACGAGTCAGTAAATCTATCATCAATACCTTGCAGATTCATCGGTGGTGATTCACAACCGCGATCGAATCGTGAAGAGCAAGAAGAAGAAATAGTGATTTCGGAATGGAAAGGTAGAAAAGCACGTTAAAGTCGTTACCTCAAAAAACGTGACGTATCACCGTCTTCGCAAAAAACGCGACGTATCATCATCTTCTCACGAACAATCCAGACACATATTCATCCTCATCCATCATTTAGCATCGTCGTCGTTGGTGAAGTCGACAGGTACGGTGTCCTTACTTCATGCTTGCGAGGTGATTAGAGTTCGATTTCCGCGGTTAGCGATTTTACTGATAGGAGATTGTGAGATGCTTGATCTTGGATTGGTGTAAGGAGGGGAATTAGGTTAAAGTGGGGTTACAGAGTGGGTGAGGTTTCGCCGTGTTTGTTTGGTTTGTTGTTATCGATTCACGACGGCCACTTTGTGCTTGGGGAAGAAGACGCGTCGCCGCTGGAAAAAGCTAGATGGATTCATTTAGGGTTTGTACCTTGAAGCAGAGAGTTATCGTTTTGGTTCTTTGTGTAGTTATAGGGATGTTAATGAGAGTTTAAGGAAATTGTGATAAGAATCATAAGAGATATTAATAAGATTAAGAAGGATAATAAGAGAGTAAGTAAATCCATTAAAATCCATCGATTGTGATTTCCATAGGATAAAATAAGGTGAGATTTTTGAATTCTGGCCACACCGGCGGTGACACTTGTCACCGTCCGGTAGGCTCTTCCTGTTTTTGATCACCTGCATGCATGCCTACCGTAAGTTCATACTCCTTCGTGTCACCAGCCATTTGATGAAGCTACTATGCAAGTCTCTGGATCGTACAATCCAGATGAGGTCAAACCATGTTGACCGTACCCTCACGGTACACCCTCAAAACCCTGCGTGTTTGGGCCACCAAACAGAGTACTATCCGCACCCCACAACCAGGCCCAATACCCTTTTCTAAACTAGATTTTACTAATTTGGCACCCCCTACTATTTCTAATCTTTATATTTTTCTATTTTTATACCTTTCAACTTAAATACATGAAAAATACTAAAATTAATAATAAAATTCCACAAAAATTCCAGTAGGCTAATAATTCAATTTAGAAATTTGTGACATTTTTACTTTCTGAATTTTGTCATTTTTCAATTTAATTTCGATTTTTCATTTAATTGCTTTTATATTGAATTCTCACATGAACACATAATTTTGTATATTTTATTTCTCCCATTCCCTATAATATTTTTGGCAGATTCTTTTTGCTATGATTAAAAGACAAATAATAGAACCTGGAATAATTTTTGGTATATTTTTTAGGTCATTTTATCCACTGTTTTGATAGTGTGTTTTGTATAAAATTGTGAATAGATCTTAGATAGGTTTAAGTGGCCATTTGACATAGTTAGACTTTGAATTTTTAGGAGATTTTTTAACACAATGTTATAATCAGGTTAGAGACCCTAGGGAATTAATTTCATATTTTTTCCAAGACTTTTGATATTTTTGTTATTTTAATTCATTTCCATCATATTGTTGCATATGCATTTTCATTTCATTTACTAACAATTTTCCTTTTGTGCAAGGTATTTTCTGAGGATTTGCTTATGGGCTTGGATTATGTTTGTTATGCCTCGATTATATTTTGTGTACTTTGTGATGTAATGCTTGTATGGTTCTTATAATTAGGATAGAAAAGATAAAACGAATCGATAGAAAACCAAATCTCAAAAAATAAAAGAAATACTCGATCCAACGTCGAGTAAATTTTCAAATTAAATAAAGTTTCATGTGACTTTAGGATTCCCCGATTACCATCATTCCACTCCATTACACCCAAAAGCAAGCCTTGTATGTTGCACACCATAAGTCGTGCGTCTTAGCACCACGCAATCGACCCACCCGATCCATCGTTTCATCCCATTTACGTTTCATACACATTTCTACCCACCATGACTTAGGAGGACCATATTGTTCATTATTACTTTTTGTACTCGTATTTCTAGTCTAATATCTCTTAGGTAGATTTAATCTTTCAAACCTCACTAATCATAGGTCACCCACAAACTCAATTAACTTAGGGTAAAGTTTAGTTTCCCTTAGAATTTTTCCCTTTCTCAACTTGAGTCTCACTTCTCATCTTAAAGAAAAAATCAAAATACTTAATAAAGGAAAATGTGTACAATGCGCCACGAGCCTTAAGCTATACGGGAAATGACTAGTGAAGGTCTCCTTCACTCTTCTAGGATACTTTACAAACGTTCCATTGGGGGCGATCTTGGAAAGTATTCGCTCCTGTGTCATAGTCTTTAGTGTTGTACATACGATAAACACAAACTCAAAACACTTCTTCTAAAAGACAATAAACCAAGACACCACGTCTTCTCTTCTCATCTCATACTCCTTGCGGACGAACATGACTTGTCTCGACAGTTCAAACAGCGATACGGTAAACACCCTCGAGTCAGAGCCGGTAACACCTAAGCTAGAGTTATGGCAACGTCATCCTAAAAAACATAAGCAAGTTCCCGCCTTAGTTAGACGAACTACAGTGACTCTGATCCTCATTTTCCCGATGAGGTATGTAGGCAGTGGGGTAGGGCCTATTCGAGCACAATCTTCATGTTCCCTATATTTTCCCCTCTCTTTTTCCATCCCATTCCAGATAGCCATTCTTTCATTTAAGCAGCATCATATTTCTCACCCTTTGAAACAGACTTATAAGCGTGGATCCTGTCGAGTACGGCGGACGGATTAGGGTGCTAATACCTTCTCAATTTGTAACCGACTTCCGGACCCAGATCTTTGGTTCGCAAGGCCTCGTCCTTTTCTTTCTTCCTTAGGTTTGTGCAACATTACCTTTCCCATTCATTCGGGATGAAAATGTCTGGCTGGCGACTCTAATTTTTCCACGCCACTTTCGCGTTTGTACTAGGATGAAAATCTCGGGAGTGACACTAGGCATTATAGAATATATCCCAAGAGAGCCTGATCTGGGTGTGGGACTCGTGAAAACTACACGTGCTCAAGACCAAGCAAGCCACACGACTGCCCACTTTAAATCCTATGTGTATACTCAAGCCGGGTATTTGGCTTATCTCACAATAATCCCATCCCGCCAAGGAAAACCAGAACAACCAATACAATTTATGCCAGTATATGCAACAGTAAAGTAAATTGCAGAAAGCTGTAAAGTAAAGCGATGAACTGTAAATAAAACAATAAAGCTAAATTAAAGCACAACAACAAATGAATAAACATCCAACGAAAACAGAAACAGACAAGCGCTAGGATTGACTTTCATAGGGGAAACCAGATATTCTGGGTTCAATCCCCAGCAGAGTCGCCAGTTGTCGCTCCCGGGATTTTCATCCTAGTACAAACGCAAAAGTGGCGCAGAAAAGATAGAGTCGCCAGCCAGGCATTTTTATCCCGAAGGAATGGGAAAGGTAATGCTTCACAAACCTGAGGAAGAAGGAAATGACAAGGCCTTGCGAACCAAAGATATGGGTTCGGGAGTCGGTTACAACCTGGCAAGGTATTAGCACCCCAGACCGTCTGCCGTACTCGACGGGATCCACGCTTGTTTGTCTGTTTCAAAGGGTGAGAAAATAAAGTTGCTGCTGAAATGAACTGCTAACTAGAAACTGGAATGAGAAAAGGGAACTGGAAAAAGAGAGAAAGAAGAAAGGGGGAAATGTAGGGAAAATAAAGAATGTGCTTGAATGGGCCTTCCCCCACTGCCTACGTACCTCATCAGGAAAATAAGGATCAGAGTCACTGTAGTTCGTCTAACTAAGGCATGAACCTTTTGTTTGTGTTTTTTATAGCTTGAACTGCGTATGTCTATGCTCAGGTGTTACAGGCTCGTCTGGTACGAATGTGTTTACCTTCTTGCATGCAAGATAAGTCGTCGCAAGTTCGCGTTGAGAGTGAATGAGGTGAGAAAAGAAGTTCCCGCAGGATAGTCGCTTATTGTTTGTTTTTGTCTTTTATGAGAAGTGTTTTGAATTTGACGTTTATCGTGAGTACATCACTAAAGACTATGATATAAGAGCGAATACTTTCCAAGGTCTCCCCCAATGGAACGTTTGTAAAGTATTCTAGAAGAGTGGAGGAGACCTTCGTTAATCATTTCCCATATGGCTTAAGGCTCGTAGCATATTGTACCTACTTTCCTTTTAAATGTTTTTGATTTTTCTTTAAAGGTGAGACGTGAGACTCAAGTTGTAAATGGAAAAATTCTAAGGGAAACTAGAATTTACCCTAAGTTAATTGAGTTTAAAGGTGACATATGGTTAGTGAAGCTTTAAAGATTAAAGCTACCTAAACAGATATAAGACTAGAAATGCAAGTGCAAAATTTAATAGTGAATAAAATGGTCCTCTTACGTCATGGTGGGTGAGAACGTGTGTAAATCGTAATAGGATGAAACGATGGATCGGGTGGGTCGATTGCGTGGTGCTGAGACGTACAACTTATAGTGTGCGACATACAAGGCTTGCTTTTGGTGTATTGGAGCGGAGCGATGATAATCGAGGGATCCTAATGTCACATGAAACTTTATTTATTTATTTCTTTGAAATTCTTCGATTTTGGGTCGAATAACTCATTTTCTTTATTTTTGAAAATTGGTTATCTAACGCTTCATTTTATCTTTTTCTATCCTAATTATAGGTATCACATAAAAAATTCCAACTATTACATCACAAAATATAAACCACAAAAATATAATTGAGGCATAATAATAAAAATAATCCAAATCCGTAAGAGAATCCTCGCATAAGTCCTAAAACTAAAGGATTTTTCATGATATAAACATTCTAAAATCAGTGGCTAAACCACACTAAGGCTTTTTAATATACTAAGATCATGCCTAATTAAACTAAGTCTTAATGAACCATAAAATTCTAAGTTAATCTAGGTGGATTTAAATTCTAACTATGTCAAATGGTCACTTAAATCTACCTAAGAACTATTCACAATTTTACACAAACAACACTACCAAAACAGTGGATAAAATGGTCTAAAAAATATAACAAAACTTATTCCAGGTTCTATTATTAGTCCTCTAATCATAAGAAAAAGAATGGGTCAAATATCATACAGGAGGTGGGAGAAATAAAATGCAAGATGAAGTGTTCATGAAAGAAACCAATATAAAACTAATTAAATGGAAAATCGAAATTAAATTGAAAAATGCCTAAATTCAGAAAGTAAAAATGTATTTCTAAAGTGAATTATTAACCTACTGTAATTTTCATGAAATTTTATCATGAGTTTTTTCTATTTTTTAAGGATTAAAATCAAAAGCTACACAAAACAGAAATTATGAAAAATAGAAAATAATAGGAGGGGGTGCAGGAAGAAACTTTTGTAATTAAAACGCAATGGGCCAACAAAAGAGGGGTGTGAATAGCGAAGTGACAAAGCCTATTTGTGCAGGAAATTGAGGGAGCATATGATGGAATTTCAGTCAAGATCTTTGACTTCACCATAGGTCGTTGATCTAAAGTCTCTCTGATGTAATCTAATCCAAGTGCTCACAACTGCCTGCTCACGAAATGCTATAGTGTACCACCTACACACAAACCATCGCACAAAGTGACAACCGGACGGTGACAAGTGTCACCGCCGGTGTGGCTTGGAGATCCAAAATCTTATCCTCTCTATCTCTTGTATTAACGGTGGATTAAAGATGATTTAATAATTCTTAATAATCTAAACAGTGCATTAAACCAATGTTTATGAGTTTTAATTTTTCAAAATTAACAATTAAATGATGAAACAAATAAAAATTAAACCAATTAAAGGTCTCAGACTACACGAACGAATTCTCTCCATCGTCTCCTCTCCCTCTCTCACAAACCTTCTTCTCTACAAACCAAAACCCTAATCGCCACCGTCGCGGCTTCTCCCTCCGACAACCTCCCAAATCGACGACGACATACATAAACCTTCCCCTTTTTTCGCTCTTATCTCAAATCCGCATGCAGTTTCCTCCAAGACTCAATAAATCCACGGGATCGAGTGATCTATCAAAAACAAGTAAATATAACCATACATCAAAGAACATACCTTCTTCTTCTTCTGGTGTGCGTTGAACTCGTGTTCACGTTGATGCTCTTTTAACTTCATTAAAAATGATAATGATGATGATGATAACGTCGAAGGTGATGGCTCGAAGAAGACGATGGTGTTTGAAGGTGATGCCGATGCGTGAACTCGTTCTCTGATCGCGTCACAGTTATGCAATTTGTTGTTGATTGCTTGGTAATGATGTGATTGTGACGATGACGATGCTGACGAATACTCCTCAAGTACGATCTTCTTCTTCGTTCGGTGTTGTTGATTTATTCAGGATTTTTGAGTTGTTGTTGAAGCTGCGAGATTATTTGACTTCTGCAATGATTATCTTTGATGTTGATTCTCAAATTTTGCAGGTTGTTGTTCAGAGCAATGATTTGTGGTGGTGGTGATCTGCAATCTATTTGAGGAAGGTTAGAGATTGATGTATGCTGAAAGTTTTAAGCTCGATGAAGAAGGGATCGAGAGATTGCAGCGTTATGGAGTTCTGAGAATGGTGGATTGAGGATGAAGATGAATATCAATGAAAAGTGTGGAACAATAAGAGGAATGAAGAATAGTCTTGAACTGAAGAGGGAGGGAATGATGGGGAGAGTGATGAAGAGTTGGAAATGAAGAATGATAAATAATCTGAAGAAAAAAAACTTGTAGCAATGGTGATCGTTTATAGAAGATCAGAAGGGTGATTTGGATATTTCTCAGGTAAAACGGTTATGCAATTCTGTTATGCAATTAGTTATGAAATCGATTAGGGTTTTTGGTAACTGAAACTTCAACTTGCTTAAGATTTTTTGGTTTGGTATTGATCTCCTCTCTTCTGACTTTATGTATTGAACCTTGCAGGATTTTGTGAAGTTTGTTGAAGTTTTTTTTGTGAGTTTGGTGAGAGATTCAATAAGTTTCGGTTGAAGAGAGTGATTTTGAAGGTTGTAGAGCGTGATCGGGAAAAGAAAAATCAACCAAGAAGGAATCTGTTATCAGTGTGTTGTAACCAAATTTTTTCTTGATAAGTTCTGTTGTAATGTATTTATCTCAATCTTCTCCTTTAACTTTTCTTTTATGTTATTATTGATTTCTATATGTTGGAGCCTCTGAGTTATGAAATTTTCAGGTTGGGATTGAAGGCGCCGAGAGTTCACTTTTTGGCAATGGCGGATGAAGTTGTAGTGAAGAGTCTCAGGAAATGTTTTCTTTTGTGATTGGATTATTGTTGATGATGTGTTGAGGTTCAGGTGAGTTTTAAATCCCGCGGTCTCTTTTTCGATCTGTTTCGTCATCCATCGCTCATCTTCTTTATTTCTCGATACAGTTCTACCTTGCAATCTTTCTCGGCACGACGACGACATCGAATGCTTGAGGTAAGCTTCTTGAATCACCGTTCGAAATCACTTATGAGTTTTGTTGTTGATGAGACGCAACTCTGCGAGAAGTTATTGTGATATGTTGAACCTTGCTAATTTGCGATTTATAGTTTATTCGACTCTGTAACTTTTTGCAGGTTCTTCGGATTTTTTGTGTGAATGAAGATGGAGATGAAGTTGCACGGTTGCAGGTTGATGCCAATTGATGAACATGAAGGTTGTGAAGGAGAGGTCAGGTTGGCTTGGTGATTAGATAGAGATCGAAGATTTGTGTGTGTGATTGGGTTCTTTTGAAGAACAGGATCATGAATTCTGAGAGAGAGAATGGAGTTTTTTTGAAGGTCAAGTTTTGTAGATAATTAGAGAGTTGGAGTTCCATTAGATTTATCTTCCGTCAATCGTTAGGGAGGTTTTTTTTTTGTTTTTTTGAATTTCTGTTATGTTAATAGATATGTAATCATGAAAATTTGTAACTGAATTTCTATTTTATATCTCACTGTTTTGTTAGCAATAAATAGTTATATCTTTTTTCTTGTTATGGATTTTTGGTAATGAATATAAATGGAATATCTTGAAATGGGTATTAAAAAACTTGAATGAGATGATGGATAATCAAAGGGTTTTGGGTATTAACAAATAAAATAAAATAAGATTCTAAGAGTGGTTCAAAATGTTAAAAGTATAGGATTTGGTTATTAAAGTTGAATACGGACATGGACAATCGGGCTAGAAACCAATTAAGATGAAACTAAATATGGATTTGAATGGACTTGGAGTTTAGATTTGCCATTGGGTTTCTTGAGGTTGAATTTGGACAAGAAAATTAGGCCAAGAGAGTGATTTTAATTGGGCTCAAAAAATGGTTAAATGGAAATAGAATTAGAAATGATGATGGAAATAAAATTAATAGGTTCGGAAACAAGAATATGTATATGGACTTAGAATGAATCATGAACATCAATGGATACGATTCTTGGTCATTAACTTTGATTTTGAAATAGGCATGACATAATCGTTTTGACCGAATGCGGTTTTGAATGAGCTCGTATCTTCGAATTCCACTTAATACATCTGACTCAACTTAATGTGCTTAAATCAACCCAAAGGTTCAATCCGTATCAAACTTGTATTTTCAATGAATCCCCAAACTTCAGTCAACTCCTATCTCGAACCTCATGAACTTATATCATCATCAACGACAAACCGAGAGAACCATAATGGCATGACTATCACACGAGTCCACTACTTGATCTTCTTGTATCATGAATATCACGATACCTTTGATATAAAAGCTTGAACACTATTTTCAATTGATTAACACCATCAACAAAATCATACAAGAGATAAGAACCCTTGAACCACTTATGTTGAGGTATGAACCAATTGAATCATCTTTGGATAAGGCCCCTTAAAATCACCAGAAACCCTTTGATCTCGTGCCTTAAGAGCCAATGCAATGCATGATTATGAATGTTATGACCTAATGAGAAATGCAGATGAATGCGAAGAAAAAGCCAATTAAGGTAAAAAAAAATGAGGGCAAATTTTGAGGTATTACAGTAGGCCACTTGAACATTTTTTTCCGTCATAAATTAGAAAATTTTCTAAGTTTCAAAGGTTTCCCCTTTTACAAGTTATCATAAAATTTATGATTTTTTGTGATCAAATGCATTCATGGACCATATATTCTTTTAATATAGGTCATGAGGATCATTTTGGGTGAAAAAGTCAAACTTTGATTTTTTGGTTCAGATGAAAATTACACTGGACACCCTTGGCTTTCTGATTTTTTAACTGGACATCCTATGAGGTATTTTGACCTTATGAATGGACTTCCATGATGAAATGAGTTATTTAAACCATTCCCTATGGTATAGGATCTTGTCCATATAAAAATCTTGACTTTTGATTCCCCGATTAGTCAGAAACCCTTATCTGGGCATTGTGAAACCCTAATCTTGCAGCCTTTGATCTATGCACATCTTGTAATTATAAATGGCTTGTCAAAGTCATATCGACATTCTTGATGGTGTATGTAGGTCTTTTCTCCTTTTTCTATGAAAGAGTTCATCGGAGGGCGTCAGTTGACTGAAACCCTAATTGGTGATTGTGATGGCTCGGGGCCCAGATCACTGAAACTGTGGTGCAGTCCTTGAAAGATTTTCCATCATTTGAGATTAATTAACCCTTTGATAGTGATTGAAAGGTTTAAAATCTTATGTATTAATGATTGGTCCTTTTCCTGAATCCTTTGAGGGACTCAGGAATCCTGATCTATTACGGGGATATTGTTCAAACCAGTCTAACACAGTCCTTTGGCCAGTGGATTATCTTTGATGAGGTACATATCTTAGGGTAAAAATTTAGGGTATGACAGATGCCCCTATTTAATCTTCTTGGACTCGAAGATACAAATGGTGAAAGCATTGGGAGATTTAGGGTACAAGAGGATTAAATACCTTAGAATACCCAAAATTTTGATCCAAAGATGCCAGGACGTTCATCCTGTCTGTGATCTTGAGGTTACAAAGTCTTGGTTACAGCGTTGCTGTAGAGGTTCAAGTTATCCAAACTCGAAAACTGAAATTCTATCCAGGAATGAACTGGAGAGAAAACTCTGTATCACATGGGATAAATGATGTATGATTATGCAAATGTAAATTCAAACATAATTATGAATGTATGAATGAATGCGTATGCTGACAAAATAGACATGACAGATAAGTTGACAAGAAAAGACAGATAATACTGGGCCGATCCGGAGATGGAGTATCATTGTTTTCGGGCTCGATTGCTCATTGTAGAGGAGAGATCTTGCTACTTTTGATAACTGGAGACATGGCTCTGCAGGGAGACACAAGTTCATCCTCGTGGAATATTTTAGAAGTTTGGTTACTTTTGAAGTAACTGAAAGATTTCCTTTTATGTTCACAGACTAAGGAAAATTGCAAATTTTATTTTGAAAAATAAAAGTGAAGTAAATTCATTTTAATTTCAAAAAAAAGATAAATCATTTTTTTTAAAACGTCATTTTGTAAAGCAAATAAAAATAAGAATTGAAAGCAAATGGGTAAAGGCTCAAATTTTCATATATAGGGCGATAATCAGTCGAAGGCGTGATTCCACAGAGTATTTTACAAAAATAAAAAATGGCAATTTATTGGGAAAATGGCTACATTGAAACATCATGATCCTTATCCTT
Organism: Lathyrus aphaca; assembly: GCA_963966055.1. Classification (NCBI taxonomy): domain Eukaryota; kingdom Viridiplantae; phylum Streptophyta; class Magnoliopsida; order Fabales; family Fabaceae; genus Lathyrus; species Lathyrus aphaca. The sequence goes on from OZ014519.1 coordinate 73,793,641, forward strand.
CTACCAATTTGGAGTTCGGAGTCTTCAAAGCTTCTGTTGACGATGACTTTGATGAGTGACTTTCTTCTGATGATCCAATCTGTTTGGATGTAGTTACTTGCCATGAATCCCTAACATTTTGCCTAGATTTCTCTAGCGGAATTTTTTTTAATGTCTCTAATTTTTTCCTGGATTGCCCTTTCGAGTTTTCAATCCACCGAGACTGTTTTTTTTTTACTTTTCACTTTTAGGCAAAGTATTTCTTGACTGCATCAACATTTGTAGGATAGGTGAATTCCTCACCGTCCATTGTTGCGAGTATCAGGGCACCACTTGAGAAGGCTTTCTTGACCACATAGGCCATCGTAATTCGGGTCCATTTTCCCCAAGAGTCGGTGAGAAATGATTTCAGTTTCTAGAGTACGATATCTCTTTCTTTGAAGACATGTGGTTGAAATTTCTTGTTGAATTCTCTCTTCACCTGTTGCTAATATAGCTGGACATAACAGAGGGAAGTCATTCTCTTTTCTTCTTTCAGATTGAGCTCGTCGAATCTACTTTGGCACCACTTAGCTTTTGTGAGCTTGGCCTCCATAAATATCCTTAATGATGTGATCTCAACTTCTATGGGGAGCACTACTTCCATGCCATGTACTAGTGAGAAAGGGGTTGCCCCTGTTGAAGTGCGAACGAAAGTTCGATATCCATGAAGCACGTAAGGGAGTATCCCGTGCCAGTCCTTGTATGTCACGACCATCTTTTGGATAATTTTCTTGATATTTTTATTGTCGGCTTCCATTATGCCGTTCGTCTTTGGCCGATAAGGAGAAAAATTATGGTGTTCAATTTTGAATTTTGCGCATAATTCCTTCATCATTTTGTTGTTCAAGTTGGACCCATTGTCAGTAATGAGTTGACTTGGAATACCGTAACAAAAAATGATATTGTTTTTGATAAATTGGACGACTAGTTTTCGGGTTACATTGGCGTATGATGCTGCTTTGACACATTTGGTGAAGTAATCAATAGCTACCAGGATAAACTGATGTCTGTTTGAAGCTTTGGGTTCGATCATTCCAATAATGTCGACTCCTCATATTGAAAATGGCCATGGCGAATAGAGAGCCTTGATAAGTGTCGAAGGTGTATAAATTTTATCAGCATAAATTTGGCATTTATGACATCTCCTTGAAGTATTTTCCTTGCCATCATATATCAGTTGGTATGAGTACCAAAAGATCCTTCATGAATTTCTTTCATGAGTATTTTTGCTTCGCGTTTGTCTACACATCTGAGTAGCACCATGTCGAAGTTTCTCTTGTAAAGTATATCTTGGTTGAGGAAGAAGTTGTCTGCCAGTATCCGGAGGGTTTTCCTGTCTTTTCTTGACGATCCAAATGGGTATTCCCTTTTCTGTAGGAATTGTTGAATGTCGTAATACCAAGGTTTGTCATTAGTGGCAGTTTCTATTGCAAAAATGTATGTTGGCATGTCCAGGCGCATAATGTCAATTCTTGGGATGTCATTCCATCGATCAAATGTGATCATGGAAGAGAAAGTAACAAGCGCGCCAGCCATGTGATTTTCCTCACGAGGGATGTGACGGAATTCAATTTTGTTGAAAAATGGAAGCAATCTCCTTGCGTAATCTCGGTAAGGGATCAATCCTTGCTGTCGTTTTTCCATTCTCCTTTAATCTGATTGATCACTAAGGCAGAATCTCCGTACACGTGTAGATTCTTAATCCTGAGATCAATTACTTCTTCGAGACACATGATGCAAGCTTCATACTCAGCCTCGTTATTTGTACATTTGAATGACAATCTGGCAGTGAATGGAATATGGGTTTCGTTTGGAGTGACAATGATTGCCCCAATCCTGTTTCCATAAGAATTAACTACTCTGTCAAAGATAAGTCCCCAAAGGGATTCTAGTTCAGGTCCTTCGTCTGGCAGTGGTTCATCACAATCTTTCATCTTAAGATACATGACGTCTTCGTCCGGGAAATAAAATGTGACTGGGTCCTGATTACTGATAGGTTGATGAGCCAAATGATAAGCTAGGATACTTCCTTTGACGAATTTTTGTGCGTGATACTCAAAAGAGTATTCTGATAACAACATGTGCCAACGAGCAATTTTTCCTGTTAGTGTAGGCTTTTCGAACAAATATTTGATCAGATCCATCTCCGAGATGAGCCAAGTAGTAAGACAGATCATATACTGGCGAAGACGTTTAGCTGCCCAAGCTAAAGCGCAACAAGTTTTCTCGAGCATTGTGTATTGAGTTTCACAATAAATGAATTTCTTGCTCAGATAGTAAATAACCTATTGTTTTCTTTTCGTTTCATCTTCCTGGCCAAGTACACATCCCATGGAGTCTTCCAAAACGGTGAGGTACATGATCAATGGTCTGGGTTCAACTGAAGGAGACAAATTTGGTGGCTTCAACAAGTATTCTTTGATCTTTTCAAAGGCTTCCTGGCAGTCTTCTGTCCAGTCATGAGTTTGATTCTTCCAGAGAAGTTTAAATATTGGCGCACATGTCGCGGTCATGAGGAATATAAATCTTGAGATGTAATTTAGACGTCCCAGGAATCCTCGTACTTGTTTCTCCATTTTTGGAGCAAGCATTTCTTAAATATCCTTAACTTTGTTAGGATCGACTTCAATTCCTTTCTGACTGACGATGAATCCTAAGAGATTTCCTAATCAGACACCAATGGTACACTTGTTAGGATTCAATTGTAGTTTATATTCTCTCAGACGTTGGAACAATTTTTGCAGATGTTCAACGTGTTCCTTTTCAGTCTTCGACTCGGAAATCATGTCGTCGACGTATACTTTGATCTCTTTATGCATCATGTCATGAAAGAGAGTTGTCATTTCCCTTTGATAGGGAGCACTGATGTTCTTTAATTCGAATGATATTACTTTGTAACAGAAGGTGCCTCAGGGTATAATGAACGATGTTTTCTCCATGTCTTCGGGTGCCATTTTTATCTGGTTGTAGCCCGAAAATCCATCCATGAAAGAAAACACTTTGTACTTTGTTGTGATGTCTACCAACATGTCGGTGTGTGGTAAGGGGAAGTCTTCCTTTGGATTTGCTTTGTTGAGATCCCTATAATCTATACACATTATGACTTTTCTATCCTTCTTTGGTACTGGCACAATGTTTGCCAACCATTGAGGATAACGTGAAGTTGCGAGAAATCCTACGTCGATTTGCTTATGTACCTCTTCCTTGATATTAATAGCCATGTTTGGATGAGTTCTTCTCAATCTATGCTTAACTGGAGAGCATTCTGGATTCAATGGTAAATGATGTTCCACGATGTTGGTATCCAACCCTGGCATGTCCTTGTAGGACCAAGAAAACACATAGGGAAATTCTTTGAGTAATGAGATTAGGCTTTTCCTTTTAGCCGAACTGAGTAGTGCACCGATCTTGACTTCCTTTATTTCCTGTTCTGAACCCAAATTAACCATTTTCAACGGTTATTTGTAAGGTTGAATGGAATTCTCCTCGTGTCTGAGCAGTCTGGAGATCTCTTCTGGAATTTGGTTTCCATCTTCCACTTCAGATTCGAAGACCGGGAACTCAAAGTTGGGAGAAGGCAATGGATCACTTGTTTCAATGGGGTTTAAAACAGTTAATCTGTGTGATGATGATATCGAGAAAACACATTTAGAGAATGCAAAAGAAATTTTATGGAGATTAGTTTTGAAAAACATTTGTTTTTATATTTGGTTGTTTTTAGGGAGTACCATTTTCTATAAAAAAAAACGAAAAGAGAAAACAGTAACAAGGGCAGAAGTACATAATGCCCTTTTATTTATGATTTGTCGATTCTTGAAATACACAACACTATAAAACAAAGCTTTATCACTTTGGGGTAAGTGAAGAGGACATTTATAGAAAGTAAGCCCTATAAAATATTCCTTGTCATCCGAGCGAGATGAAAGGTCAAAATAAAACTAAGCAATTACTCTAGAATATGAACGATGTTCGGGACATCAACAGAGAACCAATCGTAACAAACTCCATTAGAGATGCAAAAGTCGGGAACTTGTCTTCCCGGAGTAGCTTTTGTGATGACATTAATTTCTAGTGAAGGAGGATTCACAGAGTATTCCTTCGATGCAGCTTGATCGCACGAGAAATTTCAGTTGTTTTTTCACCGATGCTCTCAAGAGAGTCTTCCCATCCAGTTGATTGGGTGTCTTTGATATCGATACATGAACTTATAGGAGCAGTGTACTTTATGAGACAATATTATTTTCCACTTGGTTGTCCCAAGGTATCCCACGTTTCTGTGGGAGTTGTGGAGTCATCTTCAGTAATGACATTCACTTCTGGTGGTGCAAATTTGAGGAAGTCTTGTCCTGTAACCCTTGCAAATTAATCGAGATAACGTTGCAGATCTCTCAGATTTCCCTAATAAGATTCCTATATGGGTATACCGTCCATTAAATCTTCGAATGTACAATCAAATTTGTCTGTCATTGGAGTGTCTTCCAATGAGTTGTGAGGAGTAACAGGTATTTCAGAGATTTCTATGTCCCCTGTTTCTGGTATATACTTTGAATTGGAGATCGGAAAGTCGAATGATTTTCATTTTTCGTCCTGAGAAAGGCATCCTTCCTCATTGAAGTATGTGTTCCATTCGTCATCGGGATCTTTAGAGCCTTCCGAACTATTTTCCTCAATGGTATGAACCTCTTGAGAGATTAGGTGAAGGAAGACTCCATTGTAGAAAAAGTTTTTAATAGGACCAAAGTTTCCATCCTTTGTTGTATATTTAGTTGCTGCTAAAGAATAACAAAGACCTTTTCTGGATTCATTGCTGACGAGAATTACAACTTTACCCCAGCCTTTAATATTGTTGCTTTCCAGGGCTTGGAAAGCATCTTTATAGGAAGTGATTGACGTTCCTATTTCCGACTGATCCTCGTTGCTTACACAGAGAGCTATGATCTGAGTTCCAACAACGTCTTCTAGTTCCAAATACGAGAATAAGAATAAGTTGCTAACAATCAGGGATCTTTCCCCGAAGATTGTTACCAATTTTTTATTCTTTACAAACTTCATTTTTTGATGAAGTATGGAGGTCACTGCCCCTGCTTCATGAATCCATGGTCGGCCAAGTAAACAATTGTATGTCGTGCGGATGTCCATGACTTGAAATGTAATTTGGAAGGTGTGAGGTCCAATGTTTATAGGAAGAACTACTTCCCTGATAACTACTTTCGAGATCCGTCAAATTCTTTGACTAAGACCCCACTTTTTATCATATGAGGACCTTGAATAGTTAGTCTTGTGAATGTGGACCTTGGCATTACATCCAGAGATGAACCTGTGTCTACGAGTATGCTGGCTAGAGCATCGTCGTCGCAATTGATAGTAATGTTTAATTCCATATTGTGATTCCTGCCTTCTTCAGGAAGATCATCATCATTAAATCCCAAATTGTTGAAATTAGTGATGCTGGAAATGATACCGTCGAATTGGTTCACGGTTAAGTCTGGTTCTAGAAAGGCTTGCTCCAGAATCCTTTATAATGCTTCTCGGTGAGCTTCTGAACTGAGTTGAAGAGATAACACCAAAATTCTCAAAGGATTTTGTAGTAATTGATCCATAATGTTATACTTTCTTCTCTGGATGAGCCTAAGGATTTCATCTTTATCCTTTGTTGTTGGCTCTGGATTACTTGTCTGACCGACTTCGGGTTGATGACCTCAGCTTGAGGTTCCTTTCCCTTTGCATTTTCTTCAACTCCTCGATTGAATATTCATCCACTTATAGTGACTCAATTGATATCAGTGACACTGACAAGAGATGGTAGGGGTACATCCTTACCTTCTTCAATAATTGTTAATCCGTACTTATACGGAATTGCTTTCTCCGAAGCATAAGGCACTGAGCCTGGAAAATAGATGACCAAAGGGATTAGACGAGCCCTTCGGCTGTTGAAAGTAACCTATATCTATGCTAGCTTGTGAATTTTTCTGTTGTCAAAGGAAACTTCAAAGCATTTATTTTCTTCGATCAAAGGGATTATATTGAGAATCTCTTCGTCGGTTTCACAATCTATAAGTTTAACTACTGGAACTTCCTGTATCATGTTGATCTGTGACACTTGCAAAAAAGTGACACCTTGCTCCATTTAATCATGGAAATCCATGCGTAGTAAGATACATCCCCGTTTATCCGTTGAGCAGACCTCACAATTTTTATAATTGTGAGGTGGCAAAAGACAGTATCCACTTTGCATACGATGCATCTTTACTCTGTCTGAATTTTGTATTCTAGCGTCGAAAGTTTGTCGTCTAGCTGGAGTACCATTGTTGAGACTAATATGACCAGTTTCTTCATCCATGTAAATTGGAAACCACCAATGGTCCAATAAAGCTTAAACATCTCTTTGTACTATTACGCACCCTTGATTACTTTCAGAGCAACCTCTAGAGTTCTGATAATCGTGCATTAATAAAAATCCAAGTCTGATGTGCTTGGAGTGAAATTTTACTAAACCGGTATTCATTATGATAATGTCGAAGATTTGAACCATGTTTATTTGAGGATAATCCATTTCACGGTAATCTTGAATCCATCCTAAATCTATTTGACGTTAAAGGGCTTCATGTACAAAGTGTAAACACCCCAAATTTGCCCTCACTCATATTCACACCATGTCTTGTGATCTTTCATGTTTGCATAAGCATAAGCATACCACCTCATATTGCATATTTGTTTCATCTGCATAGTTCAAATTCATCTGCACCTAGGGTTGGTGATCTGAGCAATCCAAGATTCCATCTGAGCCAACACAAAGGCCTCAAAGTGTTACAATAGGGTCCATGTGTGTTCTATCATCATATTACGTCCCTCAAAGTTCATGGAATTCAAGAAATCACAAGAACTGGCAAGGCATGGAAGCAGAGCTAGGGTTTTCACTACATAGATGACCAAAATTAGGGTTTTGGTTTCAGAGGCCTTAAATCCAAATTTTTGGGCCATTCTTGTTTCTAATTTTCTTAAGATGTTATAAGGATCATGTGTACCAAGTTTGATGAAGAAATTCATTGTGGAAGTCATTTGTTCACTGGGTAACTTCTTGAGCAAGTTAAGTCAAAATCAGGGCATCTGAGGCCCCAACAATGGAACCAAAGGGGTATTTTCATCAAATTGAAGTTCTATTATCTTTATTTGATCTTAGAAGAGGTTATAAGTTCACAAGATTGAAGAATTTTGAGCCATTTGCAAACTTGCCAAAAATGGAAATGACTTGTAATGGAAACTTTCCATTTTGGGAAAGTTTTTCAACCTCCTCTTTCTTGATAAAAAATGCTTCAAATGAAAAATTCTTGGTCATGAAATTTGTAGATTAGGTCTTTCCCTTTTCAAAAAGTACAAGAACATGTTCTAATTCATTATGGAACTCAAGTTATGATTCTTCAAAGTTGGCAAAAATCACATAATTTTCACATTCATGCCAAAGAGGGATTTTTGCAAATTCACTTGCCAAGCTTCTAAGTGACCTCTAATTGACTTATAAACATCATAACAACATCACATGACTCATTTTGCTCACAATTGCCCAAGGAACCACAACATTTCATGCCTTGCATCACAAGATACACCAAAGAGGGAAAATGTGCAAAACTCATACAAACCCTAGTTCCATGTGTTCTAGCTGCATCAAACCTATCCCATGGCCACCCTTGATTCATGGTGAGGCCAGACACCCCAACATCTCAGGCCTGCACCATGACCATACCTCAAGTACACAATGTTGACTTTTTTGCAAAACCACCCATACCAATCAGCATAGGCCACAACAACTCCTCTGACCTATCACAACTTCACATACATGGCTCAAGGGACTCATTTTCATACAACACACAAGCCTGCAAGCTCTCATACATTCAGATTGCCAAAATCCTCAAAAAACTTCATCTCTACGAAATTCTCAAACCACTCAGCCAAACTTAAAAATTCTTTCACCAATCATCTCCATACATCCTACAGATCATTTCCCAACCATTAAACAATCCTGAAACCCCCTAAATCAAAAACACGATTTCTGCCTCCATAGAACCAAAACTCACAAACCGCCATATAAACTCTTACAAAGCTTCTCAACATCATTAAGGGGTTCATTGGAGTGGATTTGCACAAGGGAGAGGTCCAGAAAGTACCAGTTTGTAAAGCTCCAGCTCAGGTAGTCATCTTCAAACTTTTTTCCAGAACTTGCATTTCTTGTTTCTAAATGAATCTATGAGCTCTCTTGATCACCATGATGTAGTTTGTTTTGAAAATGGTTGAGTTTCGTGCATGTACTGAGCTTCTGAAATTTTTGATGTATTTTCCGTTTTGCTTTGATTCGTGTTCTTGATGAAAAATAAATGAGTTTTGGGGCTGGATTCATGTGTAGGGTTGTTAGATGTTTGATTCTGGAGAGTTTGAGAGCTTGGGGTTGCGTTTTGAGGGAGATAGCATGAAGGGGCTGCCGGAGAAGATGACCGGTGGTCTTCTCCGGCCACCTGAAAGTGATTAGGGCTTAATTAGGGTTTTAATTGCCAGATGCGTTCTAGGCCCTTGGATCTGGTTTAAATTAGAAACGATTGGCTAGGATTATTTCACTTAGGGTTAATTCAGTTTAATTAAATTTAAAACATAATTAAGGCCAGTTTGAATGTGGACCCTTGGATCTGGCACGCAGTCAATTCCCACCACTTTTGTTTAAACCTCAGCCATTGGATGCGCTGACTTCTCATTTATTTGATTTTTATTTTATTTTCTTTCTATTTCTTTGCATAATTATTTTAAAAAATAGCAAAAATGGTTTAAAAAATCTGAAATTTTTTATCATGACGTTTATTAATTTTCAGAAACCAAAAATATTTTTATTTTTATTTTTTGCATTAAAAATATATTTTTAAATCATTTAAATGTTTTATTTAATTAGTTAATTGATTTTAATTAATTAAAAATATATTTAAGTATTTAAAAATCACAAAAAAATTCAGAGAGCATTCTTAGACATTTAGAAGCATTTACAAACTCACCATACAAATTTCTTTTTGGTTTTGATCACACTTTGAGATTTTTCAATGAATTAGGGTTCTTCAAAATGTTCATTTTCTAACCCTAACTTCAAAAATTCATAACTTTTAAACCAAGTTGAGTTTGTGAATGATTCTTTTTGCATTGTTCTATGCATGGCCTCTAGTTTCTAAAAAAAATTTTGTTTCATTTTTATCTTGCATTTTCAAATATTTGGAATTTTACATTGAAGATCACCCAAAAAACCCTAGGAACTTAGGAAATTCATAACTTCTTCTAGGTTTAGCTTCTGACCTCCCCCTTTTGATGGTAACCTAGTATAGGTTTAGGGTTCCTTTGAGTGCATTTTCAATTTTTTATCTTGTACATTGCATCTGTTTTTGTCATATGCATCTCATACATTCATAAAACCCTAATTTCTCATGTTCATCTGCATTCATCCTTGCATAAACATCAACATATGAACTTGCCATGCCATTCTAAGCATTTGTATGCCATCTTAGACATCTTAAGACATTGCTTGAACATTGCTTGATCATTTATTCATACATTTGCTATGCTTTGTGTAAACACCCCAAATTTTCCCTCACCAAGTTCACACCTTAGCTTGTGATCTTCCGTATTTGCATTAGTTTAGGCATATCATATCATATGGCATTTTTGCTTCACTGCATTGGTTCAAGTTCATCTGCATCTAGGGTTTGTGATCTGAGAAATCCAAGGATCCATCTGACCCACTCCAAAGGTCTTCAATCATTCCAAGAGGGTCCATGTGTGTTCCATCATCATATTATATCCCTCAAAGATCAAGGAAGTCAAGAAATCACAAGAACTTGGAAAGCATGGGAGCAGAGCTAGGGTTTCACTACACAGATGACCTGAAATTAGGGTTTTGGTTTCAGAGGCCTCAACTCCAAATTTTTTTGTCATTCTTGTTTCTATTGTTCTTAGGATGCTATAAAGGCCATATGTACCAAGTTTGATGAAGAAATTCATTGTGGAAGTCATCTGTTCACTGGGTAACTTCTTGAGTAAGTCAGAGCAAAATCAGGGCATCTGAGGCCCCCAACAATGGAACCAAAGTGGATTTTTCATCAAATTGAAGTTATATGATCTTTATTTGATCATTTAAGTGCTTGGAAGTCCACAAAATTGTAGAAATTTGAGCTAAACCAAAACTTGCCAAAAATGGAAATGACTTGTAATGGAAACTTTCCATTTTGGGAAAGTTTTTCAACCTCTTCTTTCTCAAACAAAAATGCTTCAAATGAAAAATTATTGGTCATGAAAGTTGTAGATTGGATCATTCCCTTTTCAAAAAGTACAAGAACAAGTCCTAATTCATTATGGAACTCAAGTTATGGCTTTGCAAAGTTGGCAAAAATCCTATAATTTTCACTTTCACACCAAAGAGGATTTTTTGCAATTTCACTTACCAAGTCATTTTGTGACCTCTAATCATTCTCTAAGCATCATACAAACATACTACAATGCATTGTGATCAAAATTGCCCAAAGAATCATTCCATTTCATGCCTTGAACTTCAAGAAATTCAAAAGGGGCCAAACTTCTTCAAATTTGCAAAAGGGGATGAAACTTCTCATACACTTGCTGCAGCACCCCAATCTCAATTCCATGGTTCTCCTTGATCTTTGCTGAGCCAGGACATGCCAAAGAACAGCTGCAACATGAGCCCATACCTCAAGTACACCTAATGTTAACATTTTGGCAACTTACCCATACCAATCACCACAGGCCACCACCCACTTTCTGACCTATCAAACAATGTTATGTGGATCAAAAGCAACACAAACCATAACACACACAAGCTCAGACCATCCCATACACCAAGCTTCACAAAAATCACCTCAAAGCAAAAACCTTCGAAACTTTCTGTCCAGCCATCAAACTTCAAAACAAACTTCAACATTCATTCAGAAATGATCCATAGAACATAAACCAACCATCAAACAAGCCTCAAAGCCCCTCTACACAAAACACGATTCTGGTGCAGCAAGAGTGCAACCTCTCATTCCAGCCATTTTAAACTCCATCAAAGCATTCCAACATCATCAGGAGGTCAAAAGGAGTAGATTTTCACAAGGGAAGAGGTCCAGAAGCTCCAAACTGAGAAAGCTCAAGCTCAGGTAACCTCAAGAACTTTTTTTCCAGAAATGCGTTTTTAAGTTCTTAAATGAATCCTTATGATGTGCTGATGATCCTGATGTATTTATTTTTCAAAATGGTTGAATATTGAGCATGTATGAAGTCTTTGAAAGTTTTGACATTTTTATGATTTTCTTCGAATCTTGAAAATGGTGAATGAGAAATGTGTTTTGATGCTTGATTCATGTTTAGGGAGGTGTGGGGAAGTGATCTGGAGCTTTAGAGCTCTGGAAATGGCCTAGGGTAGAAGTTAGGTTGAGGGTCATGTCGGAGAAGATGACCGGAGCTAGCTCCGGTCACCTGAAAATAATTAGGGTTAGCAATTAGGGTTAATCAGCCATGTTTAAATGTCAGCCCTTGGATTTAGGTTCCCGCGCGCATGAATGGTTCAGATCACTTCACTTAAGTTTAAATATTAATTAATTAAGTTAATTAGTTAATTAAGCCAGATTCAATCCCAGCCCTTCATAAACGCGCGTAGTCAACCCTTCCCTTGTGAGTTTGAATCTCAGCCACTGATTTGTCATACTTTCATTTATTTTAATTTTTATTTCATTTTAATTGTATTTTCTTTATCATTTTATTAAAAATACTTAGAAAAATCATAAAAAAATTTCCTTTTGCATTTCAACTTCAAATATTTTTCTTCACCCAAAAACATTTTTATTTTTATTTTTTGCATGAAAAAATCATTTTAAAAATATTTAAATGTTTATTTTAATTAATTATGGAAATTAATTAATTAAAATACCATTTAGGTTTCTAAAAATCCCAAAAAAATTCACATTGCATCTTAAGACATTTAGAAACATTGTTAAACCATTCATACAAATTTATTTTTGGTTTTGATCCAACTTTGACATTTTTCTTGAATTTAGGGTTCATAAAAATCCCTTTTTAGAACCCTAACTTTGAAAATTCTTTTCTGCCTAACCATGAAGGGTTTGACAATGATTCTTTTTGCATTGTTCTTCATATAGCATGTAGTCTCTAGGGTATTTTTGTCATAAATTTATCTTTCATTTTCCATTTGATTTGCATTTTCTATCTTAAGGTACCCTAAAACCCTAGTTAACTTAGAAAAATCATAACTTCTTTTAGGTTAAGAGTTAGACCTTCTCCTTTGGGGTGTGATATCATATGGGGTTAGGGTTCCTTTGAGTTCATTTGCAAATTTTTATCATGTGATTTGTTTCTATTTTTGTCATTTGCATCTCATCCTTTCATGTAACCCTAATCTTGCATCCATACTTGCATCTTACATTGCATTGCATGAATATGTGAACTTGTCATGACATTCTAAGCAGTTGTATGCCATCTTAGACATATTAAGACATTGCTTGAACATTTCTTGGTCATTTATTCATACATTTTCTATGCTTTGCATCCATTTCATTTCATAAACATACATGTGTTTTCATACTTCAAAGCATGCTTCATTTGCATCCAATCTCTTGTATGAACATTCATAACACTTGGTATGCCTTTGCATCATCTCATAGCATCATTTGCATCATGTGTTTGCTTCTAGTTTTGGTTTTTACCTTTGTATATGCATCATTTTCATTTCATTTCTTTCCTTATGCTAACATTTTCAGGTGGTAAGTAACATGAGAAGTGAATTTGCCTTCACTTCTCATTTCTCTTCATCTTCTTCATATGCATCCTTGCTGCATTTTCATTTGTCATAGAGTGAGCTTGCTCATTCATGTTCATTTCTCACTTTCTTTCTGTAAGTTACTTATCTTCTTCAGTGAAGTAAGTAACTTATTCATCTGTTTCTTCTTCGTTTCATCTGCTTCTTCCATTGGTGGCTTCTCTGAAGATCTCTTGCAAGCCTTACAAACCATAGGAACACCCAAGCATGATAATAATTAGGGTTGTTATTAGTTCCCCTTTAATTTTTACCTTTGTGTCTTCTTTGTGTCTCTCTTCTCACCTCATCATTAGAGACTAAACCTTTAAGGTTTTAAGACTTTGTGATTAGGGTTATGCCTGCATCCTTCTCTTAGGATGGAGTGTATAACTTTAATCCTAAGTATTAAACCCTTAATTTGTTTAAACCTCTTAATCAATCCATCTTAATAATCACTAAGACATTAACTTGTAACTTGGGCCTTGCATTAGGGTTCTAATTCCTCCTTTATTGGTTAAGAAGGACTAACCCTAGTGTTAATGGACAAGTCCCCCTCAAGTTGTCTTAAAAACCATAAAATCCACTTCTTAATCTCACTCTAATTAAAATCCACTTTAATAAAGGTTTGTTTTGTCATGAGGTTAATCCCTAATCATGGATTAAGTTGAGGTATCTTCCTCAGCTTAAGTGTGCTCATCTATTATCCTTCTATTAGGATGGTGTAATGAGTTCACTAATCCTTGATTATGGCTTAAACTCATTACTTAACACTAAACAAAAGAACCAAAAACATCTAAATAATTACAAGTAGGTTAATGGTCTTAATCCTACACCATCCTGGTAATTAAGTTGAGATGTTTATCTCATACTTAAGGCATTCTCATTATCCCTAATCTAAGGGAGGATATGATGAGTTTACTAACCCTTGGTCTAGGCTTAAGCTCATTAATTTATGAAAAATACCAAAAAAACAATAAAAGATTGAAAACACAAAAAACAAACAATAATCGTCTCCTTCAGGATTCTTTTCTCATCATCTTCACTCACAAACGAGAACTTGCTTCTTCCGTCTAATGCAAGACAGTAAGCACTCGAGCCAGACGAGTCATACACTTGAGTATAGACAAGCAAGCAGTTCATCAGTCAATTTATCTTTCAGTCTCTTTGAGTCGAACTACGGTGTTCTGACTTCCTCATTGCACGAGAGGATACGTAGGCATAACTTAACAGTTATCGAACAAAAGTCTCTGTGTCTCCCCCCTCTTTCAGCATTCTTGCTAAAAGCCTCAGTTCCTGAGCATTTCACTTTTGCACTGACACTTGTACATTTCTTTTCCAGCTTTTGTACACAGATAGCACAAACACTTACCCCCTTTAAACACAATCTTTTAAGCGTGGATCCCGTCGAGTACGAAGGACAATCTGGGTGCTAATACCTTCCTAGGTTGTAACCAACCCCCTTTCTCAGTTTCTCTGGTTCGCAACCATCTTATCCATATCTTTCTAGGTTTATGCAGCATTACCTTTCCTTCGGGATAAAAATGCCTAGCTGGCGACTCTATTCAGTTCATCTCCATTTTCTCCTTTCGCCTACCGTTCGCGCTTGTATCGGGATGCAAATCTTTTGGAGCGACACTTTGCATCCATTACATGTCATGAACATCCATGTGTTTACATGCTTCCTACATGCTTCATTTGCAATCATTCTCTTGTATGAACACACACGTGCATCTTGTATGCCTTTGCATCATATCATAGCATCATTTACATCATGTGTATGCTTCTGGTCTTGGTCTTTACACTTGCATATGCATCATTTCATTTCATTCCTTTCATATTGCATCTTGTACTAACTTTTCAGGTTAATTGTAAGTTGTTTGGGAGGTGGATTTGCCTTCACCTCCCACCTCTTCTCCTCTCTTCATATTGCATTCTTACTGCATTTTTGTTTGTCTTTGAGTGGGCTTGCCTCACTTGTGCTTCTCTTCCTTTCTTTCTCTTATCATCTCATCTCTTTCCTATCTTGCTTCTCCTTTGTGGCTTCCTTGAAGACTTCTCCTTTTAAGCCTCACAAACCCTAGGACTTCCAAGCATGATAACTTTCTAGGATTGATAGTTTCCCTTAGAATTTTTCCTTTGAGTCTTCTTTGTGTCTCTTTTCTCATCTCATCATTAGAGACTAAACCTTTAAGGTTTTAGGACTTTGGAATTAGGGTTATGCCTGCATCTTTATCTTAGGATGGAGTGTATAACTTTAATTCTAAGTGTTAAACCCTTAATCTGTTTAAACCTCTTAATCAATCCATCTAATAATCACTAAGACATTAAATTGTAACTTGGGTCTTACATTAGGGTTCTATATCTTCCTTATGGTTAAGCGGGACTAACCCTAGTGTTTAATGGACAAGTCCCCCTCAAGTTGTCTTACAAATTATAAAACTCACTTCTTAATCTTACCACCTTTAATTAAAATCTATTTAATAAAGGCTTGTTTTGTCATGAATTTAATCCCTAACCATGGATTAAGTTGAGGTATCTTCCTCAGCTTAAGTGTGCTCATCTATTATCCTTCTATTAGGATGGTGTAATGAGTCCACTAATCTGTGATTAGAGATTAAACTCGTTACTTAACACTAAACAAAAAAAAACTCAAAAACATCTAAATAATCACAAGTAGGTTAATGATCTTAATCCTACATCATCATGGTAATTCAGTTTGAGGTGCTTACCTCATACTTAAGTATTCTCACTATCCCTAATCAGGGAGGATATAATGAGTTTACAAGCCCTTGATTTAGACTTAAGCTCATTATCCTATGCCAAACACCAAAAACAATAACAAAACTGAAAACACAAAAAAAAAACAATAATCGTCTCCTTCGGGATTCTTTTCTCATCTCACTCATTCACAAACGAGAACTTGCTTCTTCCGTCTAATGCAAGATAGTTAGCACTCGAGCCAGACGAGTCATACACTTGAGCATAGGCAAGCAAGCAGTTCATGGTCAAATTTATCTTCCAATCTCTTTGGGTCAAACTACGGTGTTCTAACTTCCTCATTGCACGAGAGGATACGTAGGCATAATTTAACTGTTATCGAACAAAAGTCTTTGTGTCTTCCCCCTCTTTCAGCATTCTTTTCTAAAGCCTCAGTTCCTAAGCATTCACCTTTTTCACTGACACTTGTATATTCTCTTCCAGCTTTTACACACAGATAGCACATACACTACCCCTTTAAACACAATCTTTTAAGCGTGGATCCCGTCGAGTACGACGGACTATCTGGGTGCTAATACCTTCCCAGGTTGTAACCAACCCCCTTTCTCAGTTTCTCTGGTTCGCAACCGTCTTATCCATCTTTTTCTAGGTTTATGCAGCATTACCTTTCCTTCGGGATAAAAATGCCTAGCTGGCGACTCTATTCAATTCACCTTCATTTTCCCTTTCACCGACTGTTCGCGCTTGTACCGGGATGCAAATCTTTGGGATCGACAGCTTGGTGACTCTGCTGGGGAATATCTTGCAACCAGGGCTTCTGGTTCTTTTTGTGGGTTCCTCCTAGTGCTTGTTTGATTTGTGTTTACGGGGGTGTTATGTGCTACTTGTGCTTTTTATTTATTGCTTTATTTCTTTCTTTCCGTACAACTTTATTTATTGCTTTCATTTATAGTTTTATGCATTTCATATTGTCATTATCATCTGTGTTGGATCTGCTGTTTCCTTGGTGGGTGGGATTGTTGAGTGATTAAGGTTCCATATCGGGGACCTGAGTGACACATAGGCTAGAGTGGCTTCATATTCTTTCCCATTCCATTTCAGTCTGGTGCGGGAATATGAAACACGGTTCAGACATGGGTTTCTTCTTGAGAACTTTGTGCTACGGATTTCCTGCAGTGCTAGGGCTATCTGGGAAGCCTACTAAGTCTGGATGACCTTTTTATGACCTTCAGCATCTGAGGTGAATTAGAGGAAGATCTTTTATGGTTATTTTAAACATTGTACCTCCAGGTTAGAAGTGTTTACACTTCTCATAACTGATCCAAGTCTGAGGATCCTTGTTTTAGAACAATACATGTGAGAGGGTTGGGATGTTTACAGGTTTGCAGGAACCCTTGGCATCATCATACCCTGTTACCAGTTTTGTTTTAAGAATGCATCACTTTGGACATTTCTTGTGAAACCCTGGACTTGTGACTCTTTATTTGAGTCCCCCACCTGGTTATTGGTTTTCTAAGCCTCTATCCATACTTATGGACACACATGGACCCTATCAAGGCAGATAACAGATCCAACACTTGATCACAACCCCTTTTGTATATCATTCTGCATACATCATTTTGCATCATTTAACATTTGCCTATTTGTTTTACAGGGTATCCACCTTCTTATCTTTGGTTTGGTTTTGACCTGTTCTACTGCTCAGACTCCTCCAGCCATCTTCATCAGAGATTCCTGCCAGCACCTTCCCCAGTTTGTCTTCATCAAAGACTCTTCTCCGGTTATCTTCATCAGTCTTCAGTAGTCTTCAGCAGTTACCTTCATCAACAGTTACTCTTAGTCTTCTTCACCAGCATCCATTATCAGCATGGATACTTCCAGGAAGAGCAACATCACCTATCACTTCTTTGAGCCTACACTGACAGACATCAGACAGATCTAGTCTCTCATCACTCCTGATCATGTCCCGTTATTCAGGGAACATTATGGAGGCATATTGAACATGATCATAGACCTGGATGCATCCCAGAGGAGCATGATTCACACTTGCTTGTAGTTTTATGATCCTCCTCTCAGATGCTTCACATTTCCTGATTTTCAGTTGGGACCTTTGCTAGAAGAATTTTCCATGTTGTTAGGTGTCCCTATCAGGTGAGGGATTCCTTTCAACCCTGAGATGGTTGCTCCCAAGAATGAAGATATAGCTAAGGCCTTGCACTTGGAACCTACCCTCATTGATCAGAGCATGACCACCAAGTCTGGAATCCCAGACCTTCACCTAGACTTCTTGATCTCCCAGGCTACCCTGCATGCTGCAGCAGGGAAGTGGGATACTGTTTGTGCACTCTTGGCACTCAGCATATATGGAGTTATCTTGTTTGCAGACGAGCCAAAGTTTGTAAGCAAGAGTGCTATTCACCTGTTCTTACTAAAGAATCCAGTTCCTACCCTGCTTGGAGACTTCTATTATTCAGTGCACCAGAGGAATGAGAAGCAAAGAGGAAGATTGGTCAGATGCTGTGCACCCCTCTATTACTATTGGTTGTTAAGACACTTGCCAAAATCAGACACTTTCCTGAACCCTCATCAGCCAAGGAATTGGGCTAAGAGACTGATTGCCCTCACATCAGAAGACATCAGATGGTGCACTCAGAGCACCAAGGGCAAGGATATCATTACTAGTTGTGGGCAGTATCCCAATGTACCCTTGATTGGAGTAAAAGGTTGCATCAACTACAATCATTTGCTTTTCAAGAGGCAGTTAGGGTATGCTTTGGTTCATCCCCCAAGAGGACAAGATTTGACAGAGACCCTCTATTGTGACATCCAGCACAACTCTGCTATTGTCAAACAAGCTGCCTGGGCTTGGGATAATATTCAGACTAAGGGGACAACTATCCTTGGCAAGTGCAACAATATAGCTTCAGCTCAGTATCTTGATTGGTCTCGTACCAGGGGACAGATCACCCGGATGCCATTCACTTTAGAGGATGTACCTGGACCATCCACAGTGCAGCCTGCAGCTACTGTCAGTTTAGAGGAGTTTGAGAGACTGAAGGAAAGGAATGCTCAGCTCTCTGAAGCTTTAAAGAAGACTCTCTGGGAGAGAAATGACAGTCATCTAGAAAATGAGAGGTTAGAGAGGATCTGGATTGAGCCCTTGACCAAGATTGAGAAGACGGATGACTACATCAGGAAGGCTAGGGCAGGGGAGTTAGTACTGAAGAATGCTTGCAAGGAGGCAAAGACTCAGAAGGCTAGAGCTGAGCATTATCTAGAAGAAAGCCAGGCTAGGTGGATCAGGATCACCGAGACCCGTGCACAGGAAGATCAAAGAACTCAAGCTAAGATAGAGCAACTGAAGGCTAGTGAGAAGAAGAGTCAGGCAGCTCTGTTAGCAGTATAGAAGGAGATCTCTGAATTGAAACTCCGGGCGGGGTTAAAGAGGTCAAAGGATCAGGATAAGAACAAGAAGTTGACCAATTCCATTGCCACTAGGAACCTCCTCATCAGGACTATCACAGAGCACCCAGTAGGTCCAGTGACTGAGGCTCTCCTGAAGGAAGTCAAAGAAGATGACTTTGGATTGGATGTTTGATGTCCTTGTACTTGTATTTCCTTTTGTCTGTACTTTTTGCTTTTGTATTTTAACCCACCATGGGGATTTTGTTGTAATCAAACTATGTATCTTCACTCTTTTGTAATATATGGTTTGCATTATTTTGTGGGCTTAACCTCTCTTCAACATCAGCATTTCCTCGAGGTCTGGAAAGGTCAAAACCAAAGAACCAAACCGGATACCCTTAGAAGACAAATAGGCATCCTGCATTGCATACTAACATTTTCTCTTTGTTTTGTAGGTTTTGTTTTGTTATTTTTTCTCACTTTGTTGTGGTTTCAGGAAACATTGCTCGCAGAAGAGTGTTCCCTGTCAACAGAATACACCGGTATCCTACGCGAAACAACCTTCCGGGACTACAGATGGATCAAGTTCAGCAAGACTTGACTGACGTGAGGACCCAAATGGCCAATGAGAGAACAGAAATGAGGGTCCAAATGAATCAATTCATGGCAGTTATGACTGTTCTGGCTCAAAGCCAGGAAAGACTGAGGGAGTTGGTTGAGCGACAAACTCCTGAGGAACACCATCCAGGTACGGGGGTACCAGTATTAACGATCACGTGCAGCCTCGCAATGATCCTCCAGAGTTTGGACCCCATCTGAACCCAAAGATCAATGCCATCAGAAATACCCAAGGTAACACTACTAAAGGAAGGGCCTTGCAAGAGGACCCTCAAGAAGAGTAGTTTACTGTGATTGGGGCTGGAGACGAAGTTTACGACCGTCGATTGGACGAAATTGCAGAGAAGCTAAGATCTCTAGAGTCCCAAAACTCTTTGGGATTTGATGTTATGGACATGGGTTTAGTGGAGGGAGTCAGGATTCCTCACAAATTCAATCCTCCTTGCTTTGAGAGATATAATGGTACCTCTTGTCCACGTACTCACCTGCAGTCCCTTCTGGGGAGACTGAAAGCTTATACCATGGACGAAAAGCTGTGGATGTTCTACTTCGAAGACAGTCTCACCGGGGCATCCCGTGAATGGTATTCTACCCTGTCCAGAGCAACAGTCAGAAACTGGAAGGATTTTGCCGAAGCTTTCATACGCCAGTATCAATATAACTTGGACATGGCTCCTAACAGGACCCTCTTGATGGGTATGTCACAATCTTCCCGTGAAAGCTTTAGGGAGTATGGCCAAAGGTGGAGGCAACTAGCAGCTTCTGTTCAACCACCGATGTCAGAAAGGGAGATGGCAGACATGTTCATGAATACTCTCCAGGGTACCTATATTGACAGATTGGATGCATTTTCCTCCACCAGCTTTGCAGATGTGGTGAGGGCTGGGGAGAGAATTGAAAGCTTATTGAAGATGGGAAAGATCTCTGACAATAGTGCCAGTTCAAGCAGTACAAGGAAGCCATTTGCTGGGCCCCGTAGATCTGGTGAAACAAATTTTGTACATGTGGGAAGAGGAAGACCCCAATATCTGCCCAGATCAGTTGCCGCCGTCACTATTCCCATTCCACCTCCTCAGTATACTCAACAACCACAACACTTTCCTCAACAGCCACAGTTTCCTCAACAAAGATCCTATAACAACAATAACAACAATCAACAACAACGCCCTTTTCAACAGCGGCCATCTCAGATCAATAGAGTGATTGACCTTATTCCAATGCCATATGCTACATTGTTGCCACAACTCCTAAAGCTCAATCTTGTTGAGTTGAGGATATTGGCTCCACCTGATCCTCAGAACCTTCCAAGAAATTATGATGTCAATGCTAGGTGTGATTTTCATTGTAACACACCTGGCCACTCCACGGAAAAATGCAGGGCTCTGCATATGAAGGTCCAGGATCTGGTAGATTCAAAGGCCCTGAACTTTGCACCACCTCCCAATGTCATGAAAAATCCTATGCCAAGCCACAGTGGGCCAAGGATTAATGCTATAGAGGACGGCTCACCCATGAGTTTGATTGGAGATATTGCAAGTATTCTGACACCTCTGGCAGAGGTTAAAGCTCAGCTTTTGAAATGCCAAGTGTTTCCAGGTTGTAAGGTCTGTTGTGAATCTTGCAAGGTTTCCAAGAACGGATGTGCAAGCTTGAGGAATGGCATCAATGGATTGATTAGAGAAGGCATTCTGCAAATAACAACAACAGCTTCTACAACACCAGCAACTCCTTTGTCAGCAACAAATGATTCTCCTACAACTGCAACAACAATTGTTCCTACTGATTCATCTACAACTTCAGCAACCATTTCTTCCTTCACTTCAACAAACACGAGTTCATTTACATCCACTTCTATAACTTCAGCAACCACCAGCAACGACTGTAACACCCTAATTTTTGCCCTAAGTTTCTTCGCATTTCATCTGCATTTTGCATACAAACAAGATCGCACAGGTTTCGAGTTTCTCCTCAGATATAGGGTCTATGCTTCACAGGGGATCACCATTGTTTTTACTGCTTTATCTTTATTTATATTTACTGACTTCTAACCAAAATACCAAAAATATGTTGCAGTGTTCTTCTTCTTCTCTGTGTTGCAGGTTTTCAAAGACAGAGCGTTAATTTTAATTCAGATGCGTTCGATTCAGTCACAATTCGATTTCAAATGGATGTTTGACCTAATATTGGTTAAACTATCAAAAGATTGTGTTGACTGCCAGTTGCGTGTGCCAGTAGTTTATTCCTCAGACGATGCGTTTTCAAAGTTCAGATGGTGTTGAGTGTGAAAGTCATCAGTTATCAGGCAGTGTTTTGTGCGAAGTTTGTCTTGAATCTTCAATGTTTATCAGTTCATTGTTTCATCAGTTCATTAGCGATTCATCTGAGGATTTATTTTTCTCAGTTTGGTCTCGAATCATCAGGGCATGAATCAGACAGTTTTCAGATGACAGTTGGCAAGTTGCGAGTTATTTGGGCTATTCAGTGGGTCTGTGTTGGCTGTATTCATTATCAGAGGCTTGTGAAAGAATAATCGAGATTTGTTGTGGGCTTGAAAACCAAAATTCCATCCATTATCCATTTCCTGATTAAATCATCTTATCCAAATCTTCAATAACCTTTTTAGTTCAATTACCCGATTATCCATTTTTATTCGCAAAATTTCAAATTCTAAACTCTTCGACTCCTTTTTTCAAATAACCACTTCCAGCTATCCACCAAATCCAGTTCTCGATTATTTCTTTTTTTATTTTTAATATTTTAATTTCCATTTTTTTATCCATAACCATTTTCCCAAATATTTTGATAATCCATTTCATTTTTTTTCAAATGACCACATTTTCTTTCCTTTCTTCCAATTTTTATCAAATAAATATAAATCATTTTTTTTAGACCATATTTTATTTTTTAGAATCCATTTAGTAATAGAAAAAAATTATTTTTAGTTAAGTCAAACCATGTTAAATCTTTTATTTTACTATTTGTTTTTTCTACAACAATATTTTCCTAAGCTCATTAGCTTCTCCCAACATCCATTGTCCAGCCTACAACATCCTTGACAGCCAGCCTTCCCCAATTTTCTCAATCCGTACACAATCTTTTCAAGCCTCATACGCCCAAAACTCCCAGCCAAGTGCACGTGAAACCAAGCCTCATTCACAACAACTTTGGACCACAAGACGTCATACCAAACATCAGCCTTCAAATCATCCAGCCTCACAAGCCTTTCCTGCAAGCCTCACTTCCCAAGGCCTCAATGCCAGCCAAAACAAGCCTTCACAACATGCAAACCTTTGCCAAGTGCATCCAGCAACCGTAAAACACAAGCCTGGCCCACAAGTCTCTTCACGTGACAAGCCAAGGCGTGAACAAAATCAGCCAACGCCAAGCTGCACCAAGCAACAACAACAAACAGCTTTAGCCGCATGATAACAAAACAAAAACAATTTTTCCAGCCAAGGCTAATCCGTAAGCCAAGGCTTTACCGCAAGCCAAAGTTTCCGTACCGCATACGCACTGCCCAAAATATCCAAGCCAAGTACAACAGGCCTCAGCTTCAATACGCTTCCGTACGGCAAGCTTGAACAAAAAACAACATCAGCAGCAAAATATGCCGCAAGACTCCAAGCTGCATCAAAACAACTCTCACAAGCCTATACGCCCAGTCCCGCAGCTGAAGCCGTAAGTACCAATCCAAGCCTCTTCCCGCACACGAGTTTCATCCGCACGCCGCAGCTCACTTGGACAAAACACCTGAAAATTCACGAATATTCAAAACGCAAAACAGCACAATACAAAACGCACGGAACAAGTGAAAGCACGCTGAACACACCACACCAATCTTCACATCTTAGCCGCATCAAAAGCAAAACGCACAAAAGCAAAAGGCAAAACGCAGTGAAAATGAAATCAAAAGTGAACACGAGATAACCGTGACTTCTCAAAAATGCTCCAAGTTTCACCAAAACGGCAACCCCTCTTCTTCATCCATTCTCCTATAAAAAGCACCCTCTTCTCACTCTCAAGAACAAGCTTCAATAGCCAAAACATTTCTGCCGAAATCAAACTCAAATCAACTCTAAATCCCTAATCTCTTTTTCTTTACCCTCTTTCAAATCTGAAACAAAAGAAACGAAATCTTCAATTCAATTTCCCTCAAATCACCTTCAACCTTCAACTTCACTCCCAAATTACTTTAATCCCTAAACCAAATTGAAAGAGAAGAAGAGAAATCCAGAGAAGATGAGAGAGAGCTCGCGTGAGAGAAGAAGAAGAAGAAAAATCCGAAATCGAAGAGAGTGAGGAAGCTTGTTCGATCTTGAAGGTGAGGAAGAATGGTTCCGTCGCGATTTTGCGATTTCCTCTTCCCCTGTTTCGGCCATTGCTTTTGTTGAAGAAGAATCTGTGTTTTTCTTTATTTCATTTACATTTTTTTTAATTTTCTTTTTAAATTTTAAGAAGCTGAATAATGTGAGTTATGGTTTGGGCTTAAGATCCATTTGGATCTGTTATCACCACCTACCCGTGGGTTCGTTCCCCCTCCCTTTCTTTTGTTTTTAATTTTTAAATTTTATTTCAAATTTTATAATATTCAAATTTTATTTTAATATCATAATGATGTTTTAAAAAGAAGTAGAGAAAAATGTTTTAGGAAAGCAAAATTTAGAAAAATATTTTAGAATTTTATATTCTAGAAAAGTATTTTTAAAAGGAGATTTTGAGAAAAGAGTTTCTTTAGAAATTTAATTTCAAAAATATTTCTATTTTCTTTTGTTGGATCTATTCTTTTAGATCTCTTTTCTTCATCTTTTTATTTTTTGGTCGATGACAATCTCCGATTCGGGATTGTTGATTTCCGATTAGTTTAATCTTCATTATTTCAAATCTATGGATGAATGATCATTTGGATCATTCTCCATACTTTGAGATCGTGATAGGTTACTTTTCGATGAAATTCAACGAAAATCTCGATTAAGATTAGACCTTCCTTTTCTTTTAGTGTGGCATGTTTTCGGAGAACGATTCATAATATCGTTTCTCTAACATGTATTAACACGAATATTTTCCACTTTAACTAGTGGTGGCCGGCCTCATTTGTAGGGTAATTACTTCGTAAATTACTCGGCGATTGCTTAACATAGACCTACAGTTGTCCCGATTCGAATTAAGATCCACTTGGATCCGGTTGCCTCGATTTTATTATTCCTTGTTGTGGTTGTGCTTGATTAAGTTCATCATACCACTTTATATTGTAAATATTATAATATTGTGAATATAATAATTGTTTAAATTTAATCTCTCGCACCTTATCCTTTTATTTTAATCTCTTTCTCCCTTATCTCTTTATTATGCTTTACCATATAATATCATATATCATTTGTTTATATTCATATTGTGCTTGTTTATATTCATATTGTGCTTGTTTTTATTTTGTCCATTTGGATATCAAAACACTTAATAAAGGATTGAACACTTAAAAGACTTGTGACTTCTAATTTTGGACTAATGGTTAACTATCCCGAGCTTTTTGGAGAATGGACTTGGACATTTAGATCTTCACCCTTGCTCAAGTTGGAATGGGTTAGAAACCTCGGCCTCAAGATTACTTCATTAGCCTTTGAAGAGGAAATTCCGATCTTTGAAGAATTGTGCATATTGGTTTGGTAAACTCTTTCCTTAACTTTTAATTCAAGCCCTAGGATTAGTCCCTTCATCTCCTCCCCATTCTTTAATTTTCAAAACTTCTCCCTATTTCAAAAATCTTCTTGTTTTCTAAACTTCAAACACTTTCATAAATAAACCTTGACTTAGGTCAAGCGATTTTTAAACTTTTCATTTTATTTCCTTAAACAAATGTTAATCCATGTAAATATATCAAAACCATTTTTTTACATACTTTAAAAAAAACTCTAAACTCACTCAATTATTTTTGTGCCTTTGTGCACTTTTGCTTTTCACATGTTTAGATATGATTCATCCTTTCTATCGAAATTATTCGCTAAAGGATGACGACTTATCTCTACATTTTAAAATAAATACAACCCATTTGTTCTTTTAAAATTTTGTACCACGAACTACGAGGTTTTGATCTCGCATTGCACTTTGTGGGTACGTAGGCATAAGGCGTTAAAACCTTATCAAACACAAAATCATTAAAAAATATTCTTCTCCTCATCTCTTCCATCTTTTTAAACAAACCAATTTCAGACCAAAAAGCAATAAATATTTCAAAGGGCTCCCGTGGAGTACCACGGACGAGTCGGGTGCCTAAAACCTTCCCGGTTCGTAACCAATCCCCTTACCCAATCTCTACTTGTTTCTTTTAGCTTTTGCTTTTAGACTCCTAGGTTTTTATTCGTTCTTTTACCTTTTTCCTTCCGGAAATAAAGAAAAGTGCGGTGGCGACTCTGTGTTTATCGAGTGAAGTTAATCAATAGCTTACACTCACAATTTTACCGCTACAGAAAAGTGGCGACTCTGCTGGGGAGTAATCTCTAAGCGGATTTAGCCTACTTTGATTTATTTATTGCTTTGGTTTGACTTGTTTGTTATTTGGTTGTTCTGTTTTGGTTTTGGTGATCCTCTTTGTGAGATAGATTCTAACCCGGATCTGAGTGACACTTATGATAGGACGGCGATATTCGAAGCGATATGTGATGGAGTAGTCCAAAGCAATATCAATTTGATAATCTCCACTCGGTTAGGCTCTCTTGGACTATCAATGTCATGACGAGTAATCGTACGTGGCATTATTTTCCGACCTTGAGCTGATCATACTGAGGACCGTAGAACCCTTAACCCTTCTAAGCCAATTTAGGAACGTAGTGCGGAAACTGTCTGGGTGTAAATCTAAAGCGGTTGTCACGCGATACTACACTCGGATGAGGTCTATTTTAAGAATGTCATCGGTTGGGGAGTAATCCAACGTACCGATGATATTCTAAAGATGGCTGTTAACTCCGGGCACCTCTGTTAGCACCCTTTTGGTTTTCTGCAGGTACAATGAAGACAAAACCTTAGTACTTACCTGTGTGGGTTGGTGTTCTGTTACCTGGACTTCATGCTCGTGACTCGGAACCTAAGCCTATGTGCCTTGTGTGATCTTGTTTGTGTTTGTTGCATACATGCCATCATACATTCATGAGCATTGTTCGTAAGATTTCAAAGGACTTATAAGGAACTTTTGCAAAATTTCAGATGTCTATGGCTATGACTTTTGAAAGGAGGAACACAAAGAAGTACACTTTCAAGAATCCTAATGTTGTAGAGTTGAGAAAGCTAGGAGCTTTGGTTGTTGATACCCAAGAGTTCCGAAGATGTCATGGGAAGCTTTTGTATATGTTGGATACTGATGTGCCTGAGGGGATTCTCCCTACTTTAGCTCAGTTTTATGACCCGTTGCACCATTGTTTCACTTTTCCGGATTATCAGCTTGTGCCGACTTTGGAGGAGTATTCTCATTGGTTAGGTTTGCCTATTCTGGACAAGGAGTTTCTTTTCACTGGGTTAGAGAAGGAGCTTACTATCAAGGTCATTGCCAAAGCACTTTTTCTTAAGGAATCTGATCTTAATGGGAAGTTTCTTCCAAAGGGGAGTGTTCGTGGTATTAATGCTAAGTTCTTGATGGGAAAGGCTTCTACTTCACTTACTTTGGGTCATAAGGATGCATTTGAGGCTATTCTTGCTTTGCTTATTTACGGGATTGTCTTGTTTCCGAATTTGGATGGTATTGTGGATGAGAATGCTATTCAGATCTTCTTGAAGAAGAACCCGATTCCTACTTTGCTTGGAGATATGTATCATGCTTTTCACTATAGGACTTCCAAAGGTGACGGAGAGATTGTATGTTGTGCGCCTCTTCTTTATAGGTGGTTTATTTCGCACCTACCGAAGTCGGATGTTTTCAATGACAATAGAGAGAATCGAAGATGGTCTCAGAGGTTGATGTCGCTTTCTCATAAGGATATGACATGGTATAGTTCTCATTACGACACCGGAGTTCTTATTGATAGTTGTGGAGAATTTCCTAATGTACCTCTTCTTGGTACACGTGGGGGAATTAGCTACAACCCCATTTTGGCTAGACGACAGTTTGGTTATTGTTTGAAGGATGTTCCAAACAATCTTGCCTTATCCCGTTTCTTCTTTCTTAATGGTGCTGATCATATAGAGATGAAGAAAAGGATTGCTCATTCTTGGCATATTGTTCATAGGAAAGAGAGAGGTCAATTGGGTAGACAACATCTTCCTCCTTCTGATTGTTATATTCAGTGGGTTCGATCTAGAGCTTCCAAGCTCAAGATGCCTTATCCACCTGAGGAGCCTATGTTTCCCATATTGCCTTTGTCTGCTTTTATTCCTCCCGTCGATGAGAAGGTGGTTCTTCAAGAAGAGTTAGAGAAGATGAAGAAAGAGAAGGAAGAATGGTTACTTAAGAGGACTACTATGCAGGAGCAGCTTAAGGAGAAGGATGATCTTATTGAGCTACTTGAGCGACGCGTCACGAAGAGGCCGAGAGAGGATTTATTTTCCTCTAGTACTCCAGCTACTATCCCTCCTACTTTTGGTGCTTGGAAGGCCATTGTCGACAAGTTAGTGAAGGATAAGGAATATATGGAAGAGCGGTACAAGAACGAAATCAAGAGGATTCGCATGAAGTATCAGCCAGGATTCGGAGCTTCTTCGGATATGATTCCCTAGGCTTAGTTTACTCTTTCTCTTATGCATTAGGATTATTGATGTTTGTACTTCATTTGTAATCCTCACTTTGATCTTAATGAGAATGAGTTTTTAAGTATTTCAAAAATGTTTCTTTATGAACATTGCAAGTTAACTTATAATCCTTTGAAATCTTTTCATTTGCATACGCATAGCATGCATCATACTCGCATTTGTCTTGCTTTTTGAGTGTTCTCCAGGGATCTTATTGTCGTTTTCTGGTCTTCATTCAGTGTTCCTGTCAAGCTGACTCATCGATTCGATACTCGAGCTAATCGAAGAAGAGTGATGGATACTTTGCAACAAGAGAATCGCGAGCTGCACGAAGAGGTTACCTATATGAGGGAAAGCTTGGAAAGAGTGACTGCTATGATGTAAAATTTGGTGGCTGCTCAGAATCAGCCACCTCCTTCTCCTGTTCAGAATACCGTCATCTCAGAGGTTGTTACCGCATCCATTCCTGTTGAGACTGTTATTTCTCCTCGCTATCGTGTGCCTGCTAGCACGCCCTGGGGCATGCCAGTTGACTTTTTTCCTGCTAGGTATCGTCCTCCTCATCATCAGGAGACTGCTGCATTTAATACTCTCCCACCACCAGTTTGGACTACTCTTCCTCCAATTGTGACTACTGTACCGCCTGTGGTGCGCAATATTCCGCATCATGACGAAATGATTTACCATGCTGAGCCCAGTGAAGGTGCTGGAGTAGCTGAAAGACTTGATGACTTTCAGGGACGCTTTGTTGTGATCCAGAGGGAGATGAGAGCTTTGAAGCACAAGGATTTGTTCGGAAAGGATGCTTATGACCTTTGTCTGGTCCCTAATGTTAAAGTTCCTTACAAATTCAAGTTTCCTGAGTTTGAGAAGTACAAAGGCAACACTTGCCCATTGAGCCATCTGACGATGTATGCAAGAAAGATGTCTGCTCAGACTGATAATGATAAGCTGCTGATTCACTATTTCCAGGACAGTTTGACCGGGGCACCCATGAGGTGGTATATGAGTCTGGATAATAGCCAAATCAAGACCTTCAATGATTTGGGTGAAGCTTTTGTGAGGCAGTACAAGTACAACGTTGATATGGCGCCAGATAGAGATCAACTTCGTGCTATGTCCCAGAAGGACAAAGAGACTTTTAAAGAATATGCGCAGATATGGCGTGAGCTGGCAGCCCAGATTGTTCCTCCGCTAGAAGAAAAAGAAATGACGAAGATCTTCTTGAAGACGTTGGGTTCTTTTTATTATGAGAGGATGATAGCAAGCGCTCCTTCCGATTTCACTGAGATGGTGAGCATGGGTATGCGTTTAGAAGAAGGTGTTCGTGAGGGACGGTTGAGTCAAGAGAACGGTAATGGTTCAAGCTCTAGAAGGTTCAACTTCGGGAAAAAGAAAGAAAATGAGACTAATGCAATATCCCGTGAAAGTTATAGAAGATCTCACAGTCGTGGGAATCACCATTTGCAGCACCATTCGCAGCATGTGGCTTCTGTTACTCCGATGATTAACGTGGCTCCAACTGTGCCAGCTGTTCCAAAGTTCCAACCTCATTATCAGCAACCTTTTGTACAACAAGGTGGTAATCAACAAACTCGGGCTAAGCCAAGTTTTGATCCTATTCCGATGCCGTATGCAGACCTGCTTCCATCTTTAATTGCAAAGAATCTTGTGCAAACTCGTCCTCCACCTCCAGTTCCAGAGACTATTCCATGGTGGTACAAGCCAGAGGCTCGCTGTGCTTTTCATCAAGGTGCCCCGGGGCATGATGTTGAGAATTGTTATCCACTGAAGTTTGAAGTACAGAAGTTGATGAGGAACAATGTTCTGTATTTTAACGATGTTAATCCTAAAGTGCATAAGAATCCGTTGTCGAAGCATGGTAATGCGTCTGTGAATATGGTGGATGGTTGTCCTGGTTTGTTCAAAATCTATGAGGTCCGTCATATCCGAAGATCTTTGGTTGAGATGCATGCTTTTTTGAGTGAATATCACGATATTGATCACGACTATGCTGGATGTTGTATTTGCTCGGTGAATCCTCGTGGTTGCGTGATTGTTAAAAGGGATATTCAAAATATGATGGACGATAAATTGATCGAAGTAACAGAAAAAATAGATGAATATGAGAATGAAGTGAATGTCATTATGCCTCAGTTCAATCTTCCTGAGAGGGTTGCTCCTGAAAGGGTGGTTATTTCTTTCGACAGTCGCAAGACTGTTGTTACTCCATTGGTGATCAATGTGCCTGGTCCAATGCCATATGAGTCTGATAAAGTTGTTCCATACTGGTATAATGCTACGATGATAGAGAATGGTAGGGAAGTTCCTCTTCCTACTCCGAAGTCTGTGGTTAGCATTGCTGATGTGACGAAAGTTACCCGAAGTGGTAGATTGTATGCTTCAGACCCTCCGAGGAGAGTTAAAGATACAAGTGCAAGTAAGCAGATTATGGATGTTGTTGCCCAATCGGGCCAGTCTGGTAATAATGATGATGAAGTGCTAAAGTTGATAAAGAAGAGTGAGTATAACATTTCTGAGCAGTTATTGCAGACTCCCTCGAAGATATCAATTTTGTCTCTTTTGATGAGTTCTGAGGCTCATAGGCAGTCATTGCAGAAGATTCTGGATCAAGCTTATGTTGACCATGATGTAACTGTTGATCAATTTGATAGCATTGTAGTGAATATCATGTCATGCAATAATTTAAGCTTCTGTGATGAAGATCTGCCTGAAGAAGGAAGAAATCATAACTTGGCTCTGCACATTTCGGTGAATTGTCAGGAAGATACTTTATCTAAGGTGCTAGTTGATACCGGATCGTCTCTAAATGTTATGCCAAAATCGACTTTGTCAAAGCTTGCGTTTCAAGGTGCTCCCATGAGGCACAGTGGGATTATAGTGAAAGCGTTTGATGGGTCGAAGAAGACAGTGATTGGAGAAGTGGATCTTCCTATTCTTATTGGACCGTTTATATTCAAGATTACTTTTCAAGTAATGGATATACGTCCCGCATACAGTTGTCTCCTCGGAAGACCATGGATCCACGAGGCTGGAGCTGTAACATCCACTCTTCATCAAAAGTTGAAGTTTGTGAGAGAAGGTAAATTGGTGACCATTGAAGGTGAGAGGGCGATGCTTGTGAGTAATTTGTCTTCTTTCTCTTATATTGATGCCGAGGAAGAGGTGGGAACGTCGTTTCAAGCTCTTTCTATTGTGGATAATGTTGCTAAGAAGAATGCCATGCCCATGTCCTCTTTCAAGGATGCTTTGCGAGTGCTGGAAGCTGGTCAGTCTGATGGTTGGGGACGAATTATTGATGTTGTCGACAACAAGGAAGGTTTTGGTATCGGCTTTGCACCTGGTGCAGTTATCAAAGACCCAAAGACTATTCAAGAAGGCTTCAGAAGTGCTGGATTTATCAACGATCATTCCGCTGCTGCCACCATTGATGATGATGAAGACGAAGAAATGCCTGATTTCGTTACGCATGAAAAGATTTGCCAGAATTGGATCGCTGTTGATGTTCCTTTTATCGTTCATTCTTCAAAGTAATTTGTTTTTATTTTCTTTCAAAAAAATCCTTTCACTCTGCCCAAGGTGAAAGTGATGTTTGTCGGGCTTTGTTTCAAATTTTATCATCATCAATAAAATGTTATTTTGTTATTTCCATATGTGTTTTTCATTTTTGCTTTATTCTGAAAAATGGTAACATAAAAAACCAAAAAATATAATAATTGTTTATCTGCATATTGTTTGCACTTTTGTTCATTCTCTAAAATAAAAATAAAATCATTGTGCAGATTGATTGATAAACCCATTGAAAACAATGATCCTATGCCCTCTCCCAACTTTGAATTCCCTGTGTTTGAAGTTGAGGAAGAGGATGATGAAGAGATTCCAGATGAAATTTCTCGGTTGCTTGAGCACGAGGAGAAGATTATTCAGCCTCATGGAGAGTCTATAGAGATGGTCAACTTGGGATCTGAAGATGAAAAGAAAGAAGTCAAAGTTGGAGCATTGCTTGGTCCTGATGTTAAGAAGAGGATTGTTGAGCTTCTCAGAGAATATGTTGATATATTTGCTTGGTCTTATCAAGACATGCCAGGTCTTGATACTGATATTGTGGAGCATAGATTGTCGTTGAAGCCCGAATGTCCACCTGTGAAGCAGAAGCTCAGAAGAACTCATCCAGATTTGGCAGTAAAAATCAAAGAGGAGGTTCAAAAGCAGATTGATGTCGGTTTTCTTGTGACGTCAACTTATCCTGAATGGGTGGCCAATATTGTTCCAGTTCCGAAGAAAGATGGAAAAGTCCGAATGTACGTAGATTACAGAGATTTGAACAAAGCCAGTCCGAAAGATGATTTTCCTTTGCCACACATTGATATGTTGGTAGATAATACGGCTAAGTTTGATGTGTTCTCTTTTATGGACGGATTTTCCGGTTATAATCAAATAAAGATGGCACCTGAGGACATGGGAAAGACCACATTTATTACACCATGGGGAACATTCTGCTATAGAGTGATGCCCTTTGGATTGAAGAATGCTGGTGCGACGTATCAAAGAGCTATGACTACACTTTTCCATGATATGATGCACAAAGAAATCGAAGTATATGTTGATGATATGATCGCCAAGTCGAAGACTGAAGAGGATCATGTTGAACATTTGCTGAAGTTGTTTCAAATATTGAGGAAGTATAAGCTTCGCTTGAATCCGAAGAAGTGCACTTTCGGTGTACGTTCTGGAAAGTTGATAGGTTTCATTGTCAGCCAAAGAGGTATTGAAGTTGATCCTGATAAAGTGAAAGCTATTCAGGAAATGCCTGCTCCAAGAACCGAAAAGTAAGTAAGAGGATTCTTGGGCCGCTTGAATTATATCTCAAGGTTTATCTCTCACATGACTGCCACATGTGCTCCGATTTTCAAGTTGCTTCGAAAAAATAAAGGTTGTGTCTGGACAGATGATTGCCAGAAGGCGTTTGAAAGTATTAAAGAATATCTGCTTGAACCTCCTATTTTGTCTCCTCCGGTGGAAGGTAGACCGATGATCATGTACTTGACTGTGTTGGAAGATTCCATGGGTTGTGTGCTTGGTCAGCAAGATGAATCTGGAAGAAAAGAATCTGCAATTTATTACTTGAGTAAGAAATTCACCGATTGTGAGTCTCGGTATTCCATGCTTGAAAAAACTTGTTGTGCCTTAGCTTGGGCTGCAAAGCGTCTTCGCCAGTATATGCTAAATCATACGACTTGGTTGATCTCTAAAATGGATCCAATCAAGTATATATTTGAAAAGCCTGCTTTGACTGGGAGGATTGCTCGTTGGCAAATGTTGTTATCAGAATATGATATCGAGTACCGAACTCAAAAAGCTATAAAAAGTAGTATCTTGGCTGACTATTTGTCACATCAACCAATTGATGATTACCAACCTATCAAGTTTGATTTTCCAGATGAGGATGTGATGTTTTTGAAAGTGAAAGATTGTGATGAACCTTTGATTGAGGAAGGGCCGGATCCTGGATCTCGATGGGGTTTAGTTTTTGATGGTGATGTGAATGCACGTGGAAGAGGAATTGGGGCAATGATCATTACTCCCCATGGTTCACATATTCCTTTTGCCGCAAGATTGACTTTTCCTTGTACCAATAATGAAGCTGAGTATGAAGCCTGCATTATGGGTCTTGAAGAAGCTATTGATTTGAGAATTAAACATCTCGATGTGTATGGAGATTCTGCCTTGGTAATTAATCAGATTCAGGGTACGTGGGTAACTCATCAACCCCACTTGATCCCCTATAGAGATTATGCCAGGAAGATATCAACTTTCTTCACCAAAGTAGAGTTCCATTATGTTCCTCGTGATGAGAATCAGATGGCCGATGCCTTGGAAACTATAGCTTCTATTATAAAAGTGCACCAGTGGAATGCTGTTCCCATGATCAGTGTGATGCGACTTTAAAGACCAGCTCATGTGTTTGCAGTTGAAGAGGTCCATGATGACAAGCCTTGGTATCACGATATTAAATGTTTCCTCCAGAGTCAAGAATACCCGCTTGGGGCATCTGATAAAGATAAGAGGACTTTGAGGAGATTGGCAAGCAATTTCTTCTTGAATGGAAATGTGCTTTACAAGAGAAATTTTGACATGGTCTTGCTCAGATGCGTGGATAGACATGAAGCAGACATGTTAATGAAAGAAATTCATGAAGGATATTTTGGCACTCATGCCAATGGGCATGCAATGGCTAAAAAGATGTTGAGATCAGGTTACTATTAGCTGACAATGGAAGCTGATTGTTGCAAGTATGTGAAAAAATGCCATAAGTGTCAGGTGTATGCTAACAAGATTCACGTGCCACCAGCTTATCTCAATGTGATTTCTTCCCCATGGCCTTTCTCTATGTGGGGAATTGATATGATCGGCATGATTGAACCCAAGGCTTCGAATGGACATCGTTTTATTCTTGTGGCAATTGACTACTTCACCAAGTGGGTTGAAGCGGCATCGTATGTTAATGTGACCAAGCAAGTTGTGGTTCGGTTTATCAAGAATAATCTTATCTGCAGATATGGTGTTCCGAATAGAATCATTACTGATAATGGTTCGAACTTGAACAATAAGATGATGAAAGAGCTTTGTGAAGATTTCAAGATTCAACATCATAATTCCTCTCCTTATAGACCGAAGATGAATGGGGATGTTGAAGCTGCGAATAAGAACATTAAGAAGATCATTCGGAAGATGGTTGTGACGTACAAGGACTGGCATGAGATGCTCCCTTTTGCTTTGCATGGGTATCGTACATCTGTCCGCACTTCAACAGGGGCAACCCCTTTCTCACTTGTTTATGGTACAGAAGCAGTGCTCCCCGTCGAAGTTGAGATCCCATCAATGAGAGTTCTGATGGAAGCCAAGTTGACAGAGGCTGAATGGGGTCAGAGTAGATTTGATCAGTTGAATTTGATTGAAGAAAAGAGAATTACAGCTTTGTGTCATGGTCGGTTGTACCAGCAAAGAATGAAGAAAGCTTTTGATAAGAAGGTCAAACCTCGTGTATTCAGAGAAGGCGACCTCGTGCTCAAAAAGATTCAGTCTTTCCTTAAAGATTCTCGGGGCAAGTGGACTCCGAACTATGATGGCCCATATGTTGTTAAGAAAGCCTTCTCTGGCGGTTCATTAATTCTTGCAACTATGGATGGTGAGGAGATCACTCGCCCTGTGAATGCGGATGCAGTCAAGAAATACTTCGCCTAAAAAAATAAAAAAAAACAGCTCGCTAAGTTGAAAACCCGAAAGGGCGGCTTAGGCAAAAATGAGCGTCTCGGTGGATTGAAAACCCGAAAGGGAAATCCAGGCAAAAATTAGATACAAAAACAGAAATAATTATCCCGGTAGATTGAAAACCCGAAAGGGCAATCTAGGCAAAAGTTAGGGATCATGGCAAGTAACTGCATCGACAGACTGAATCACTTGCAGCAATCGAGGATTTCAGATTCTATCCCTCAGAAGAATTGTTCATCAAAGATTCTTATTCACTCATCCTTGACTGAAGTTTCGGACACATTGGAGTTCAAAGTTGATAGGGAGAATAGTGATCATTGTATCTCAATGTAGCCCTTTTCCATGTATTTACCATTTTTCAAACTTGTAAAGATCTATGGAGTCATGCCATTTGCTGACTACCATTCTATCAATTAATTTGAGCTTTTATCCAATTGTTTTCAATTCTTTATATTGTTTCTGTTTACAAAATTTC
Source organism: Lathyrus aphaca (assembly GCA_963966055.1). Taxonomy (NCBI): domain Eukaryota; kingdom Viridiplantae; phylum Streptophyta; class Magnoliopsida; order Fabales; family Fabaceae; genus Lathyrus; species Lathyrus aphaca. Next base: position 73,829,712 of record OZ014519.1, read on the forward strand.
AATTTATTGTTGATGATGATTTTTGAAACAAATTTAATAAATTTAATCTTTGAAGATTTTAAGAACATTTTTCTTTTGATATATGAACAAAGAAAGGATATCAATAGTGATTCCAAGAATGGTAAAGTCTGGATGTGTGTAACTTGTCTCTCCCGAAGCAGGGTTTGATTCGGTTGTGTTCATACGAAGTTCCTGGATAATCTTGACAGATTTATGTTAATGATGTTTTGTTCCCCAACAATGATGTTGAACGGAGAGTGTATGTATTCCCCAGAAGAGTTGTTGGAAGGGAGGTTTTTAAGAGAATCCCTAGCTGAGTTATTGATCTCTTCCTCATCATGTTATCTTTAAATTGGGAAGTATTGAGAATCCCCAGCTGAGCTCTTGTTCCTCAGTTTGATTTATTTGCATCCTTGAATGTAGAAGTATTGATATAGCAGTCAGTTTAGAGGTTTTCTTTTACCCGATGTTGGGCATAGATTTAAAATCCCTCGTAACTGTGCTTTGGTTATGATGTTAACTTCTAATATCCCCATATGGATCCCCAGTAGGTCTGCATGTGTTGATTTCCAGCAGGTTCCTATGTGATTTTTAGCAAGTCTTGCACTCTATCCCCAGATGGAGCAGGAGTGGTATGATAGTTATTCCTCGTGAAGTTTGATTTTTATCAAGAATATTTCCATCCTCAGCAGATTATTACTTTTCCTCAACAGGATGATATTCCTAGCAGATGCTATCTTATCATGATTTAAGTCTTGTAGTAGGATTGTATTCCTTTGATGGCTTATGATATTCGCCTGCAGATTTTGAGTTGAATTTCCAGCATGTTTCCCTGCATTGTTGCCTTGGGATTAGCCGAGTATCTGGTTGTTGTGGTGTTCATGTCACCTGTTTCTTATCTTTATGTCTGTTTTGTCAGCATATTCATACGCATAAGCATAGCATGGTTTGCTTGCATTCTTGCGTTTATCATTGTTATCTGCTCTTTGGTGTAGACTTTCCCCACAGAGTGCGTGTGTCGTCTTCCTCTCAAGTTTAGAGTGTCGACCTTTAAGTAGGAAGTATTAATCCTTTCTAATTCCCCACCGAGTTTGTTTCTCGTGGGTGATTTTGATTTAGTTTCCTCCCTAGTTTATTATCTGGATGGATTTATCCCCAGTTGAGATATTTCCTCCTCGGGATGAGTCTTGTTTGACCGTTTCTCTCCAATTTGTTCTTGGATTGAACTTTGGTTCCCTTTTGTGGATTATATTTGCTTTGGAATTAAGCTATCATTGTTTGATAGTGGGCAATATTGTCTCCAGCTTGAGTATTGTTACTTTGGAATTAAGCTATCAGTAATCGATAGTGGGTAATATTACCATATTGATCAAGTTCTTTTGCTTGTGCTCCTACCCAGTAAATACGGTAGTCGAGATTTTATCCTCTTACCCAGTAAAAAGGTAATAGAGTTTGTCCTTTGCTTTAGCTCCTACCCAGTAAATCAGGTAGTCGAGAATTGTTCTACCCAGTAAATCTGGTAGTCAAGTTATTTTCCTCTTACCCAGTAAAAAGGTGATAGAATCAGATATTTTCATCTTACCCAGTAAAAAGGTAATCTGATTGAGTTTCTACCCAGTAAATCCGGTAGCCGATATTTCTTCTTCTTACCCAGTAAAAAGGTTATAGAAGCTGTTTCTCTTTGATTGAGCTCCTACCCAGTAAATCAGGTAGTTGATCATACTCTTATCCAGTAAATCGATAGTCGAGTCTTTTATGTTCTCTACCCAGTAAATCAGGTAGTTGAGAATTTGTTCTGCCCAGTAAATGGCAGTGGAGGTCATCCCTCGTTATTTCACTCCTATCCAGTAAATCGATAGTCGAGTTCTTTTATATTCTCTACCCAGTAAATCAGGTAGTTGAGATTTTTTTTATTGCCCAGTAAAAAGGTAATTGAGTTTATCCCTCCTTATTTGCTCCTATCCAGTAAACTGATAGTCGAGTCTGTTATATTTCCTACCCAGTAAAGCAGGTAGTTGATGATTCTTTTCCAACACAGTATTTCTCCATTTCTGGACTCGATTACTTTATTTGATTGATATTCCTGGCAGGGTGTGTATCTTTCCCTGGTTGAATCTGTTCTTTGATTATGTCATATCTTTTCCCAAGTGGAGTCTGTTATTCAGTGATTTATTTTCCTGGTAACTCTTTGGTTGTCTGTTGTTTCCCCAGCGGGATTTTCTTCTGTGTCCCCAAGTTTTTGCTTTTCTCTGGTGGTCATATTCTCCCCACAGAGATCTTGGGCTTGCATATCATATTCATATCATATCATTTGTTCTCTTAGGACAAAAATTGGGTATTCTGTATTTAAGTCTCTCCCATCTTGTAGAGACGAAGATGTCAATCTTCATATCTCCGGATTGAAGAAACTTAAATAGGGGCAGCTGTAACACCCTAATTTTTGCCCTAAGTTTCTTCGCATTTCATCTGCATTTTGCATACAAACAAGATCGCACAGGTTTCGAGTTTCTCCTCAGATATAGGGTCTATGCTTCGCAGGGGATCACCATTGTTTTTACTGCTTTATCTTTATTTATATTTACTGACTTCTAACCAAAATACCAAAAATATGTTGCAGTGTTCTTCTTCTTCTCTGTGTTGCAGGTTTTCAAAGACAAAGCGTTAATTTTAATTCAGATGCGTTCGATTCAGTCACAATTCGATTTCAAATGGATGTTTGACCTAATATTGGTCAAACTATCAAAAGATTGTGTTGACTGCCAGTTGCGTGTGCCAGTAGTTTATTCCTCAGACGATGCGTTTTCAAAGTTCAGATGGTGTTGAGTGTGAAAGTCATCAGTTATCAGGCAGTGTTTTATGCGAAGTTTGGCTTGAATCTTCAGTGTTTATCAGTTCATTGTTTCATCAGTTCATTAGCGATTCATCTGAGGATTTATTTTCCTCAGTTTGGTCTCGAATCATCAGGGCATGAATCAGACAGTTTTCAGATGACAGTTGGCAAGTTGCGAGTTATTTGGGCTATTCAGTGGGTCTGTGTTGGATGTATTCATTATCAAAGGCTTGTGAAAGAATAATCGAGATTTGTTGTGGGCTTGAAAACCAAAATTTCATCCATTATCCATTTCCTGATTAAATCATCTTATCCAAATCTTCAATAACCTTTTTAGTTCAATTACCCGATTATCCATTTTTATTCGCAAAATTTCAAATTCTAAACTCTTCGACTCCTTTTTTCAAATAACCACTTCCAGCTATCCACCAAATCCAGTTCCCGATTATTTCTTTTTTATTTTTAATATTTTAATTTCCATTTTTTTATCCATAACCATTTTCCCAAATATTTTGATAATCCATTTCATTTTTTTTCAAATGACCACATTTTCTTTCCTTTCTTCCAATTTTTATCAAATAAATATAAATCATTTTTTTTAGACCGTATTTTATTTTTTAGAATCCATTTAGTAATAGAAAAAAATTATTTTTAGTTATGTCAAACCATGTTAAATCTTTTATTTTACTATTTGTTTTTTCTACAACAATATTTTCCTAAGCTCATTAGCTTCTCCCAACATCCATTGTCCAACCTACAACATCCTTGACAGCCAGCCTTCCCCAATTTTCTCAATCCGTACACAATCTTTTCAAGCCTCATACGCCCAAAACTCCCAGCCAAGTGCACGTGAAACCAAGCCTCATTCACAACAACTTTGGCCCACAAGACGTCATACCAAACATCAGCCTTCAAATCATCCAGCCTCACAAGCCTTTCCTGCAAGCCTCACTTCCCAAGGCCTCAATGCCAGCCAAAACAAGCCTTCACAACGTGCAAACCTTTTCCAAGCGCATCCAGCAACCGTAAAACACAAGCCTGGCCCACAAGTCTCTTCACGTGACAAGCCAAGGCGTGAACAAAATCAGCCAACGCCAAGCTGCACCAAGCAACAACAACAAACAACTTTAGCCGCATGATAACAAAACAAAAACAATTTTTCCAGCCAAGGCTAATCCGTAAGCCAAGGCTTTACCGCAAGCCAAAGTTTCCGTACCGCATACGCACTGCCCAAAATATCCAAGCCAAGTACAACAGGCCTCAGCTTCAATACACTTCCGTACGGCAAGCTTGAACAAAAAACAACATCAGCCGCAAAATACGCCGCAAGACTCCAAGCTGCATCAAAACAACTCTCACAAGCCTATACGCCCAGTCCCGCAGCTGAAGCCGTAAGTACCAATCCAAGCCTCTTCCCGCACACGAGTTTCATCCGCACGCCGCAGCTCACTTGGACAAAACACCTGAAAATTCACGAATATTCAAAACGCAAAACAGCACAATACAAAACGCACGACACAAGTGAAAGCACGCTGAACACACCACACCAATCTTCACAACTCAGCCACATCAAAAGCAAAACGCATAAAAGCAAAAGGCAAAACGCAGTGAAAACGAAATCAAAAGTGAACACGAGATAACCGTGACTTCTCAAAAACGCTCCAAGTTTCACCAAAACGGAAACCCCTCTTCTTCATCCATTCTCCTATAAAAAGCACCCTCTTCTCACTCTCAAGAACAAGCTTCAATAGCCAAAAAATTTCTGCCGAAATCAAACTCAAATCAACTCCAAATCCCTAATCTCTTTTTCTTTACCCTCTTTCAAATCTGAAACAAAAGAAACGAAATCTTCAATTCAAATTCCCTCAAATCACCTTCAACCTTCAACTTCACTCCCAAATTACTTTAATTCCTAAACCAAATTGAAAGAGAAGAAGAGAAATCCAGAGAAGAAGAGAGAGAGCTCGCGTGAGAGAAGAAGAAGAAGGAAAAGTCGAAATCGAAAAGAGTGAGGAAGCTTGTTCGATCTTGAAGGTGAGGAAGAATGGTTCCGCCGCGATTTTGCGATTTCCTCTTCCCCTGTTTCGGCCATTGCTTTTGTTGAAGAAGAATCTGTGTTTTTCTTTATTTCATTTACATTTTTTTTTAATTTTCTTTTTAAATTTTAAGAAGCTGAATAATGTGAGTTCTGGTTTGGGCTTAAGATCCATTTGGATCTGTTATCACCACCTACCCGTGGGTTCGTTCCCCCTCCCTTTCTTTTGTTTTTAATTTTTAAATTTTATTTCAAATTTTATAATATTCAAATTTTATTTTAATATCATAATGATGTTTTAAAAAGAAGTAGAGAAAAATGTTTTAGGAAAGCAAAATTTAGAAAAATATTTTAGAATTTTATATTCTAGAAAAGTATTTTTAAAAGGAGATTTTGAGAAAAGAGTTTCTTTAGAAATTTAATTTCAAAAATATTTCTATTTTCTTTTGTTGGATCTATTCTTTTAGATCCCTTTTCTTCATCTTTTTATTTTTTGGTCGATGACAATCTCCGATTCGGGATTGTTGATTTCCGATTAGTTTAATCTTCATTATTTCAAATCTATGGATGAATGATCATTTGGATCATTCTCCATACTTTGAGATCGTGATAGGTTGCTTTTCGATGAAATTCAACAAAAACCTCAATTAAGATTAGACCTTCTTTTTCTTTTAGTGTGGCATGTTTTCGGAGAACGATTCATAATATCGTTTCTCTAACATGTATTAACACGAATATTTTCCACTTTAACTAGTGGTGGTCGGCCTCATTTGTAGGGTAATTACTTCGTAAATTACTCGGCGATTGCTTAACATAGACCTACAGTTGTCCCGATTCGAATTAAGATCCACTTGGATCCGGTTGCCTCGATTTTATTATTCCTTGTTGTGGTTGTGCTTGATTAAGTTCATCATACCACTTTATATTGTAAATATTATAATATTGTGAATATAATAATTGTTTAAATTTAATCTCTCGCACCTTATCCTTTTATTTTAATCTCTTGCTCCCTTATCTCTTTATTATGCTTTACCATATAATATCATATATCATTTGTTTATATTCATATTGTGCTTGTTTATTTTCATATTGTGCTTGTTTTTATTTTGTCCATTTGGATATCAAAACACTTAATAAAGGATTGAACACTTAAAAGACTTGTGACTTCTAATTTTGGACTAATGGTTAACTATCCCGAGCTTTTTGGAGAATGGACTTAGACATTTAGATCTTCACCCTTGCTCAAGTTGGAATGGGTTAGAAACCTCAGCCTCAAGATTACTTCATTAGCCTTTGAAGAGGAAATTCCGATCTTTGAAGAATTGTGCATATTGGTTTGGTAAACTCTTTCCTTAACTTTTAATTCAAGCACTAGGATTAGTCCCTTCATCTCCTCCCCATTCTTTAATTTTCAAAACTTCTCCCTATTTCAAAAATCTTCTTGTTTTCTAAACTTCAAACACTTTCATAAATAAACCTTGACTTAGGTCAAGCGATTTTTAAACTTTTCATTTTATTTCCTTAAACAAATGTTAATCCATGTAAATATATCAAAACCATTTTTTTACATACTTTAAAAAAAAAACTCAAAACTCACTCAATTGTTTTTGTGCCTTTGTGCACTTTTGCTTTTCACATGTTTAGATATGATTCATCCTTTCTAGCGGAATTATTCGCTAAAGGATGACGACTTATCTCTACATTTTAAAATAAATGCAACCCATTTGTTCTTTTAAAATTTTGTACCACGAACTACGAGGTTTTGATCTCGCATTGCACTTTGTGGGTACGTAGGCATAAGGCGTTAAAACCTTATCAAACACAAAATCATTAAAAAATATTCTTCTCCTCATCTCTTCCATCTTTTTAAACAAACCAATTTCAGACCAAAAAGCAATAAATATTTCAAAGGGCTCCCGTGGAGTACCACGGACGAGTCGGGTGCCTAAAACCTTCCCGGTTTGTAACCAATCCCCTTACCCAATCTCTGCTTGTTTCTTTTAGCTTTTGCTTTTAGACTCCTAGGTTTTTATTCGTTCTTTTACCTTTTTCCTTTCGGAAATAAAGAAAAGCGCGGTGGCGACTCTGTGTTTATCGAGTGAAGTTAATCAATAGCTTACACTCACGATTTTACCGCTACAATGACGTCTCCACTGTTACTATCTATTATGACCCGACAACGGTCCCGAACTCCAGCAACTTTCAACAACAATCTCAGCAACAGCTTCAGCAACAATCCAGCTTCAATTCATCACCACCAACATCCACAAGAAGTCCTGTCACTATCTTCTATGATCCACAGACGATAACGGTTCCGACATCTGCTGCAGTAAGCCCAGTCACCATCACGGTGCCCGGGCCAATTCCATATGATAAAGACAACGCTGTACCATGGCATTATGGTGCTGACCTTTACTGCAACGGAGAAAAAGTCCTTCTTGATTCTTCTGTTCACACCCCCCAAGTGGATAATGTCGGGGGAGGCGGAGGCTTCACCCGAAGCGGACGCCTCTTTGCGTCACAGGCTCCAAGAACTAACACTGAGGCAGAAGCTGTTGCCAAAGCCAAAGGGAAAAGTGTGATACCTGAAGAATCTGCATCAAAAGAAACTCATAAATCATCCTTTGATCAGGATGTGGATGAATTTATAAGGATAATTAAAAGAAGTGACAACAAAGTTGTGGACCAACTCCACCAGACTCCTTCTAAGATCTCTATATTATCCCTGTTGTTGTGTTCCGAAGCTCATCGGGATGCACTACTTAAAGTTCTGCACGCTGCCTACGTGCCAGAAGAGATCACAGTGAATCAGCTTGAAACAGTGGTGTCTAATGTCAATACTAGCCATGGGCTAGGTTTCACCAATGTTGATTTAACAATAGAAGGACGTCACCACAACAAGGCTTTGCACATAACCCTGGAGTGCAAAGGGGATGTACTCTCTCATGTTCTTGTAGACATTGGGTCTTCACTCAATGTCTTACCAAAGAAAGCTCTTGTCAAGCTCGAATATGATGGAATAGCTCTCCAACCAAGCAATCTGGTGGTTAGGGCTTCTGATGGCTCCAAGAGGTCTGTTCTTGGAGAGGTGGAGCTGCCTGTGATAATCGGTCCGCAGGTCTTTAAGACTATTTTCTATGTGATGGACATACAGCCAGCCTACAGCTGTTTGTTGGGTCGACCATGGATTCACGCTGCAGGCGTAGTAACATTGACCCTTCACTAGAAATTGAAATATGAGTGGGAAGGACAGATTATCACCATCTGTGGTGAAGAGGACATCTTTGTTAGCCATCTGGCTACATACAAATACATTGAGATGGATGGTGAAATCCATGAAACTATGAGCCAGGGGTTCGAGGCTCTAAACATCAATGAAGCGACGACTGAAGTATTTGCAGCATCCCATGAGGATAGGATGAGTACTTCAATTGTCTCCTATCAGAAAGCCCGGAAGGTTGTTGAAGATGGTAATGCCCAAGGCTGGGGCAAGCTGCTACTGGTGGAGAAGAAGGAGGACAAATTCGGTTTGGGTTACAAACCATTCCGACAAGATCAATCAGAGGCTTCCAAAGAGACCAAGTTCATCAGTGGGGGGATGCTCACCCCAGATGCTGTTAACAACCTGGAACACGAGGCGGAAAGCGACTGCAACCTGGAGAGCTGGATACGTCCAAGGATCCCGGGGCACCAAGTCCTTAACTGGTCTTCCCAGGAAATTATAAGGGTTACTCCTGCAGAGTAATTATTATTTCCTGTCTTTTTTAGCATGCATCAAGTCATGCATCTTGCCCAAGGTGTCAGGACTCATTTTGTAATAGGGCCATATTGTAATTTTGTGCAAATGAATTATCAATGAATATCAGACATCTTTTGCAAACTAGTCTCTTCTTTCACTCATTGTCTTTTCATTTTTTACTTTTGTACAAAACAATAAAATGGCAATGTTTTCAAAATAATAACTTCATTTTCACTTTTTCTAAGCAAGGTTAAAATTGATTACTAAAACGAACAAATCTCAACCCTTGCAGAGATTACCCTCCAGATTGCACCGACAACAACACCGCTATGACCTTGTATGACTTCGATAATCCAATTAATCAAGCTGATGAAGGGGTTGAAGAAGACTATGAGTTACCTGAAGAGTTAGCCAGATTGTTGAGGCAGCAAGAGAAAGTGATCACCCCTCATCAGGAGGAGGTTGAGACAGTTAATCTTGGTACCGAAGAGGATTTGAAAGAAGTAAAGATTGGGGCCAGTCTGCAGGCTTCATTAAAAGAACGGCTCATTGACATGCTTCGAGAATACGTCGACGTCTTTGCTTGGTCCTATCAAGACATGCCAGGTCTGGATACAGATATTGTTATGCACAAGCTGCCATTAAAAGAAGATTTCCCTTCAGTGAAGCAAAAGTTGCGCCGTACTCGTCCAGATATGGCCATGAAGATTAAAGAAGATGTACAAAAACAGTGGGACGCCGGTTTCCTTGTTGTAACTAGTTACCCGCCGTGGGTCGCTAATATTGTACCAGTACCTAAGAAGAATGGCAAAGTACGGATTTGTGTGGATTACCGGGACCTGAACAGAGCTAGCCCGAAGGATGATTTCCCATTACCTCACATTGATGTATTGGTCGACAACACAACTCAGTTCTCGGTGTTTTCCTTCATGGATGGTTTTTCTGGGTATAATCAAATCAGAATGTCACCCGAAGACATGGAGAAAACAACCTTCATCACACCTTGGGGCACATTTTGTTACAAGGTAATGCCATTTGGACTGAAGAATACCGGTGCGACTTATCAACGGGCTATGGTAACGTTATTCCACGACATTATCCACAAGGAAATTGAATGCTACGTGGATGACATGATTGCCAAGTCCCTCACTGAAGAAGATCATCTGGTAAATCTGTTGAAGTTGTTCAAGCGTCTGAGAAAGTACCAATTGAAGCTAAACCCCAACAAATGCACATTCGGGGTGCGGTCCAGTAAACTACTGGGATTCATCGTAAGAGAAAAGGGAATTGAAGTTGATCCTGACAAAGTCAAAGCCATTCAGGAGATGCCTGCACCTAGGACTGAAAAAGAAGTTCGAGGGTTCTTGGGTAGATTGAATTACATATCAAGGTTCATATCTCACCTCACTGAAACCTGTGAACCCTTGTTCAAATTGTTAAGAAAGGAACAGACGGTCAGGTGGAACGAAGATTGTCAGAGGGCTTTTGACAAAATCAAGGAATATTTACAAGAACCTCCAATTCTTATGCCTCCGATTAAAGGAAGACCTCTGATAATGTACCTGACAGTATTAGAAGGATCAATGGGGTGTGTGTTGGGCCAGCATGACGAGTCTGGTCGAAAAGAGTATGCAATATACTACCTAAGCAAAAAGTTTACCGATTGTGAACAACGTTATTCACTGCTCGAGAAAACTTGTTGTGCTTTAGCGTGGGCTGCTCACCGACTAAGACAGTATATGTTGACCCACACTACTTTGTTGATCTCAAAAAATGGACCCCGTCAAGTACATATTTGAGAAGCCAGCACTTACCGGAAGGGTTGCAAGATGGCAAATGATTCTGACAGAGTATGACATTCAATATACATCTCAAAAAGCCATCAAAGGCAGTGTGTTGTCTGACTATCTAGCTGAGCAACCCATTGATGATTACCAGCCCATGAGATTTGACTTCCCTGATGAAGACAACATTTACCTAAAAGCAAAAGATCATGAAGAGACTGTTCACACTGAAGGGCCTGACCCAGAAGAAGAGTGGACTATGATGTTTGATGGGGTTGTCAATATGAATGGTCGAGGAGTTGGTGTAGTGCTCATTACACCTAAAGGAGTTCATATGCCTTTCTCGGCAAAACTCACCTTTGCCTGCACTAACAACGAAGCTGAATACGAAGTCTGTATCATGGGTCTTGAGGAAGCCATTGACCTCAGGATCAAGACTTTGAACGTATTCGGAGATTCAGCTTTGGTAATCAATTAAACCAACGGCAAATGGTACACTCACCAAGAGCATTTGATTCCATACCGTGACTATACGAGGAAATTATTGACTTTCTTCACAACAGTCAAACTTGAGTACATCCCTCGAGATGAAAATCAGTTCGCAGATGCTTTAGCTACCATTTCCTCCATGATCAAAGTTCAAGTTGCAAATTATGTGCCTCGAATTTCGGTATCCAGACTAGACCAACCAGCATACGTATTCTCTGTGGACACTGCTAAAGATGACAAGCCTTGGTTCCATGACATCAAAAGCTTCTTAGAGGATCAAACATACCCACCTGGGGCATCATCCAAAGATAAGAAGACATTAAGAAGGTTGGCTGGTAGTTTCTTCCTTAATACCGATGGTTCATTATACAAGCGAAACTTTGATATGATTCTGCTCAGATGTGTTGACAAGAAAGAAGCAGACTTATTGATGCACGAGGTGCATGAAGGATCTTTCGGTACCCATGTTGGAGGACATGCAATGGCTAAGAAATTGTTAAGATCAGGTTACTACTAGATCACAATGGATGCATATTGTTGTGCCTATGCCAGGAAATGCCACAAATGCCAGATCTACGCAGACAAAGTGCATGTGCCTCCAAATCCTTTGAACGTGATGTCTTCACCTTGGCCCTTTGCCATGTGGGGCATTGACATGATTGGAAAGATCGAACCCACAGCTTCAAATGGCCACAGATTCATACTGGTAGCCATTGATTACTTCACTAAATGGGTTGAAGCAGCTTCGTATGCAAACGTCACCAGACAAGTGGTAGCCAGATTTCTGAAAAGAGACATCATCTGTCGATATGGAGTACCCGAGCGAATCATTACTGATAATGGTTCCAATTTGAACAACAAAATAATGGCAGAGCTGTGCCGGGACTTCAAAATCCAACATCACAACTCTTCTCCTTACATGCCAAAGATGAACAACGCTATTGAGGCAGCTAATAAGAACATCAAGAAGATTGTGCAGAAGATGGTGGTTACATACAAAGACTTGCATGAAATGCTACCATTTGCCTTGCATGGGTATCGAACCTCATTCAGAACGTCTACTGGGGTAACACCGTATCAGCTTGTGTATGGTATGGAGGCAGTCCTACCTGTTGAAGTTGAGATACCCTCCTTACGGGTACTAATGGATGTAAAGCTGAACGAAGCAGAATGGGTCCGTTCTCGGTACAATCAACTAAATTTGATCGAAGAGAAGAGATTAGCGGCAATTTGTCATGGGCAGTTACATCAGAAAAGGATGAAGAAAGCCTTCGATCAGAAAGTCAGGCTTCGGGAATACCAAGTAGGAGATCTTGTGCTGAAAAGACTTCTTCCTCCCCATACAGACTACAGGGGCAAGTGGACTCCAAATTACGATGGTCCATTCATAGTAAAGAAGGTCTTCTCTGGTGGAGCACTGATGCTCACTACTATGGATGGTGAAGATTTCTTATCCCCTGTGAATTCAGATGCAGTTAAAAAATACTTCGCATAAAATGACCCGTTGGACATAAAAACAGAATGTAAGTCCAGGCAAAAATAGGGCATCCCGGTGAGTCAAAAAAAGAATAAACGACTCGGGCAAAAATAAGGGAAAATATCAAAAGAAAATGTACACCCGCTGAGTTGAAAAGCCGCATTGGACAGCTCAGGAAAAAATGGGTATCCCGGTGGATTGAAAACCCGAAAGGGCGATCCACGCAAAATCAGGGAATAAGCGAACAACTGCATTCTGAATTCGTCTGTATCACTCACAACACGGCAAGCTTCAAAAGGATAAAGCATTAGTCATAATCAACCTTCTTCAGAAAGCAAGATAAGAGGGACGTCAAGGTCATACAGGTCGTAGCAAAGGAAGTTCACTGGAGCATCGTCAACATTGCCAACACTTTTACTTTTTCAATTTGTAGCAATCTCCTCATTCCAGGGGATTTGTTTCTTTAACTGTATTTTCCAATTCAGGGCACCCAGATTAATAAAATCAGAATTTTCAGTCACATCTCTTTTTGTACATTTTTGTTTCGTTTGCAAAATGTCCAGTATTCATGATATGATACTTGCATAAAACAAATGAGTCATTTTTAATAAATTCTTGCGGGAAATATATTTACTTTCAGGAATACCTAACTCCTATGACGGAATCCGGTAAGGGATACCTCGGGAGACTTGTACGTTTCTTTGTCTTAACAGGTTGCAGGTATTCAGTACGCAGCATGGGGCATGCCGAGAACACTTCCCCAGAATACCTCCTCCCTAAGCAGTATCTGAAATGCTTTTCCCCAGCGGAGTTGTCAAAGCCTCTTCATCCCTAGCACGGGTTTACTCAACAGAAGCATCCCCAGCCAATCTCCCCACAGTATTTCCAGCTCTCCCCAGAAGAGAAATGCCTGAAACCCTTACACAACAAAGTGACGAAGGCTTCCTTCTCCCCAGCTGAATTCTCCTTACAGGGTAGATCAACCCTTGATCTATTTCCCCAAGTAGAGCTATATCTCCAGATCTACCAATGATCTTTTCCCCAGCTGGGTTATCCCTCCAAGCAGATCAGCCAGAGATCTTCTCTTCAGCGGGATCCGAATCCCAAATCAGTTTCTCTTTTGCATAATCATAGCATTCGCATCATTTTTCCCCATAAAGCGTAGCATTCCGTCTAATACTGAGCATTACGGCAAAAATCAAACATTTGCATGATCACAAGCCAGGTTCGAGCCAGTCACCTGTAATTACCATCAGTATTTCATCATCAATGAATATAAAATACTCGCATCCCCTGCAAATAAAACCCAAAGCGTCCCCTTGGCACTCTCCAACATAAATGCCTGTTCATATACACCTCTTTTCGACACTCGTCTGTGTCGTATTATTCCCCTGCAGATATAAAACCAAAACACCCCCTTCGCATTCTCAAAAACAGATACCTATATATACTCTTTTGACACTCGTCCGTGTCACCTTTCCCCAGCATGGTTGCCAATCGCTTGTTGCAAACAAAGTACATGTTTATAATACACTCTTTTCGACACCCGTCCATGTCATCCTATCCCCACAGGTCGCCAGAACACCTTTTACACTCTCATATACAAATATTTGTTCATAACTTATACATATTATCTTTTGACGCTCGTCCGTGTCATACATTCCCCAGCAAGTTGAACACTCGTCCATGTCTTGCTCATGCTTCACCAATAAACCAATACTCACTTATACTTATACAGAAGTCTTTGATACTCGCCCGTATTTTGTATATATATCACTCCTCAAACAGATTCGACACTCGTCCGTGTTCTTTGTTAACCAGTTGGTACTCGTCCGTACCATCATCTCTGAACACGTGCCAGCGTTTGTTTCTATCGATACTCGTCCGTATCATGGTCCTAAGGATGCTCGTCCGCATCTTTAATCTATACACAGCATCAAACACTTATACCTTTTATTCTTGAGCGTAAGCACTCGTCCGTGTTTACCATTCCCCAGTAAGTCACCAACAAAACAACTTTTCTTCTATCCGACATTTGTCCTATGTCGTGATACTTTCGACAGTCGTACCCTGCCAGGTGATCGTCCTTCACCTTTGGATGACCGTCCCTCATCCCTTTCCCCAGCGGAGTCTCCATTATTGAAACACATTTTCTATCCGACATTCGTCCTATGTCGTGATAAAGAGCAGTCGTCCCCTGCTAGGTGATCGTCCTTCACCTTATTGATGATCGTCATTCATCATTTTATCTGATGGCTGTCCCCATCATTGATTTTGTTATCCGACATTCGTCCTATGTCGTGATAAACCCCGAGAGCAGCCGTACCTTGCTAGGTGATCGTCCTACACCTCTTGATGATCGTCCTTCATCATTTTATCTGATGGTCGTTCCCATCGTCGACCTTTTCTATCCGACATGCGTCCTATGTTGTGATAAAGAGCAGCCGTCCCCTGTTAGGTGATCGTCCTTCACCTGTGATGAACGTCCCTCATCAGGATTTCATTTATTCTTTAACCCAATGGCCGCCCCCATCGTTGATTACTTTACTTTGCAAACCTGTTGGCCGTTCCCATCATTTCTTTTACTTTAATCCCCAGAGAACCTTGCTTCTTTACTTGATGGTCGTCCCCATCATGATCTCTTTATTTCCCCAACTTGTCGGTCATCCCCGTCATTGCTTTACTTACCGCTTTATCCCCAGCAGTCGTCCTCTTCTCGATGGTCGTCCTCCATCATTTTCATTCGATAAACATGTTGTACTACCTTTTACAATTTATATCCCTTTTCTTCTTCTCCCCAGTGAGTGCAAATTTTGGACTGTCTTTGGTATTCAACCACAAGTTATCTTGTTTGTCTGATAAGCCAGGCACTTACATCCTGCACAGCTAACTCATGCTTGAATAGGGGCAGCTGCAAACATCCCAAATTTTCCCTTACTCATATTCACACCATGGCTTGTGATCTTTCATGTTTGCATAAGCATAAGCATACCACCTCATATTGCATATTTGTTTCATCTGCATAGTTCAAATTCATCTGCACCTAGGGTTTGTGATCTGAGCAATCCAAAATTCCATCTGAGCCATCCCAAAGGCATCAAAGTGTTCCAAGAGGGTCCATGTGTGTTCTATCATCATATTATGTCCCTCAAAGTTCATGGAAGTCAAGAAATCACAAGAACTGGCAAGGCATGGAAGCAGAGCTAGGGTTTTCACTACACAGATGACCAAAATTAGGGTTTTGGTTTTAGAGGCCTTAACTTCCAATTTTTGGGCCATTCTTGTTTCTAATGTTCTTAATATGTTATAAGGATCATGTGTACCAAGTTTGATGAAGAAATTAATTGTGGAAGTCATCTGTTCACTGGTTAACTTCTTGAGCAAGTTAAGTCAAAATCAGGGCATCTGAGGCCCCAACAATGGAACCAAAGGGGTATTTTCATCAAATTGAAGTTCTATGATCTTTATTTGATCTTAGAAGAGGTTAGAAGTTCACAAGATTGAAGAATTTTGAGCCATTTGCAAACTTGCCAAAAATGGAAATGACTTGTAATGGAAACTTTCCATTTTGGGAAAGTTTTTCAACCTCCTCATTCTTGATAAAAAATGCTTCAAATGAAAAGTTATTGGTCATGAAAGTTGTAGATTAGGTCTTTCCCTTTTCAAAAAGTACAAGAACATGTTCTAATTCATTATGGAACTCAAGTTATGATTCTTCAAAGTTGGCAAAAATCACATAATTTTCACATTCATGCCAAAGAGGGATTTTTGCAAATTCACTTGCCAAGCTTCTAAGTGACCTCTAATTGACTTCTAAACATCATAACAACATCACATGACTCATTTTTCTCAGAATTTCCCAAGGAACAACAACATTTCATGCCTTGCATCACAAGATACACCAAAGAGGGAAAATGTGCAAAACTCATACAAACCCTAGTTCCATGTGTTCCAGCTGCATCAAACCTATCCCATGGCCACCCTTGATTCATGCTGAGGCCAGACACCCCAAAATCTCAAGTCTACACCATGCCCATACCTCAAGTACACAATGTTGACTTTTTTGCAAAATCACCCATACCAATTAGCATAGGTCACAACAACTCCTCTGACCTATCACAGCTTCACATACATGCCTCAAGGGACTCATTTTCATACAACACACAAGCCTGCAAGCTCTCATACATTCAGATTGCCAAAATCCTCAAAAAACTTCATCTCTTCGAAATTCTCAAACCACTCAGCCAAACTTAAAAATTCTTTCACCAATCATCTCCATGCATCCTCAAGATCATTTCCCAACCATTAAACAAGCCTAAAACCCCCTGAATCAAAAACACGATTTCTGCCTCCACAGAACCAAAACTCACAAACCAAGCCATATAAACTCTTACAAAGCTTCTCAACATCATCAAGGGGTTCATTGGAGTGGATTTGCACAAGGGAGAGGTCCAGAAAGTACCAGTTTGTAAAGCTCCAGCTCAGGTAGTCATCTTCAAACTTTTTTCCAGAACTTGCATTTCTTGTTTCTAAATGAATCTATGAGCTCTCCTGATCACCATGATTTAGTTTGTTTTGAAAATGGTTGAGTTTCGTGCATGTACTGAGCTTCTGAAATTTTTTATGTATTTTCCTTTTTGCTTTGATTTGTGTTCTTGATGAAAAATAAATGAGTTTTGGGGCTGGATTCATGTTTAGGGTTGTTAGATGTTTGATTCTGGAGAGTTTGAGAGCTTGGGGTTGCGTTTTGAGGGAGATAGCATGAAGGGGCTGCCGAAGAAGATGATTGGAGGTCTTCTCCGGCCACCTGAAAGTGATTAGGGCTTAATTAGGGTTTTAATTGCCAGATGCGTTCTAGGCCCTTGGATCTGGTTTAAATTAGAAACGAGTGGCTAGGATCATTTCACTTAGGGTTAATTCAGTTTAATTAATTTTAAAACATAATTAAGGCTAGTTTGAATGTGGACCCTTGGATCTGGCGCACAGTCAATTCCCACCACTTTTGTTTAAACCTCAGTTATTGGATGCGCTGACTTCTCATTTATTTGATTTTTATTTTATTTTATTTCTATTTCTTTGCATATTATTTTAAAAAATAGCAAAAATGGTTTAAAAAATCTGAAAAGTTTTATCATGACTTTTATTAATTTTCAGAAACCAAAAATATTTTTATTTTTATTTTTTGCATTAAAAATATATTTTTAAATCATTTAAATGTTTTATTTAATTAGTTAATTGATTTTAATTAATTAAAAATATATTTAAGTATTTAAAAATCACAAAATATTTCAGAGAGCATTCTTAGACATTTAGAAGCATTTACAATCTCACCATACAAATTTTTTTTTGGTTTTGATCACACTTTGAGATTTTTCAATGAATTAGGGTTCTTAAAAATTTCATTTTCTAACCCTAACTTCAAACATTCATAACTTTTAAACCAAGTTGAGTTTGTGAATGATTCTTTTTGCATTATTTTATGCATGGCCTCTAGTTTCTAAAAACATTTTTGTTTCATTTTTATCTTCCATTTTCAAATTATTTGGCATTTTACATTGAAGATCACCCAAAAAACCCTAGGAACTTAGGAAATTCATAACTTCTTCTAGGTTTAGCTTCTGACCTGCCCCTTTTGATGGTAACCTAGTATAGGTTTAGGGTTCCTTTGAATGCATTTTCAATTTTTTATCTTGTACATTGCATCTGTTTTTGTCATATGCATCTCATACATTCATAAAACCCTAATTTCTCATGTTCATCTGCATTCATCCTTGCATAAACATCAACATATGAACTTGCCATGCCATTCTAAGCATTTGTATGCCATCTTAGACATCTTAAGACATTGCTTGAACATTTATTGATCATTTATTCATACATTTGCTATGCTTTGCATTGCATCCATTACATGTCATGAACATCCATGTGTTTACATGCTTCCTACATGCTTCATTTGCATTCATTCTCTTGTATGAACACACACATGCATCTTGTATGTCTTTGCATCATATCATAGCATCATTTACATCATGTGTATGCTTCTGGTCTTGGTCTTTACACTTGCATATGCATCATTTCATTTCATTCCTTTCATATTGCATCTTGTACTAACTTTTCAGGTTAATGGTAAGTTGTTTGGGAGGTGGATTTGCCTTCACCTCCCACCTCTTCTCCTCTCTTCATATTGCATTCTTACTGCATTTTTGTTTGTCTGTGAGTGGGCTTGCCTCACTTGTGCTTCTCTTCCTTTCTTTCTTTTATCATCTCATCTCTTTCCTATCTTGCTTCTCCTTGGTGGCTTCCTTGAAGACTTCTCCTTTTAAGCCTCACAAACCCTAGGACTTCCAAGCATAACTTTCTAGGATTGATAGTTTCCCTTAGAATTTTTCCTTTGAGTCTTCTTTGTGTCTCTTTTCTCATCTCATCATTAGAGACTAAACCTTTAAGGTTTTAGGACTTTGGAATTAGGGTTATGCCTGCATCTTTATCTTAGGATGGAGTGTATAACTTTAATTCTAAGTGTTAAACCATTAATCTGTTTAAACCTCTTAATCAATCCATCTAATAATCACTAAGACATTAACTTGTAACTTGGGCCTTACATTAGGGTTCTATCTCTTCCTTATGGTTAAGAGGGACTAACCCTAGTGTTTAATGGAAAAGTCCCCCTCAAGTTGTCTTACAAATCATAAAACTCACTTCCTAATCTTACCACCTTTAATTAAAATCTATATAATGAGTTTACAACTTATTATTTAGGCTTAAGCTCATTATCTTATGCAAAACACCAAAAACAATAAAAAAACTGAAAACACAAAAACAAACAATAATCGTCTCCTCCTGGATTCTTTTCTCATCTCACTCATTCACAAACGAGAACTTGCTTCTTTCGTCTAATGCAAGACAGTTAGCACTCGAGCCAGACGAGTCATACACTTGAGCATAGGCAAGCAAGCAGTTCATGGTCAAATTTATCTTCCAGTCTCTTTGGGTCGAACTACGGTGTTCTGACTTCCTCATTGCACGAGAGGATACGTAGGCATAACTTAACTGTTATCGAACAAAAGTCTTTGTGTCTTCCCCCTCTTTCAGCATTCTTTTCTAAAGCCTCAGTTCCTGAGCATTCACCTTTTGCACTGACACTTGTATATTCTCTTCCAGCTTTTACACACAGATAGCACATACACTACCCCTTTAAACACAATCTATTAAGCGTGGATCCCGTCGAGTACGACGGACAATCTGGGTGCTAATACCTTCCCAGGTTGTAACCAACCCCCTTTCTCAGTTTCTCTGGTTCGCAACCGTCTAATCCATCTTTTTATAGGTTTATGCAGCATTACCTTTCCTTCGGGATAAAAATGCCTAGCTGGCGACTCTATTCAATTCACCTTCATTTTCTCCTTTCGCCGACCGTTCGCGCTTGTACCGGGATGCAAATCTTTGGGAGCGACACAAAGGAGCACCCTTTATCATTTGTTGAGAAGACGAAGCAACTTTGGTAGTCGTGTTGTGGCATATTATGATGTAAACTTTGTCTGGAATGCATTGAAACCAGATTGACATTCATTGCTCGGATGCCAATGTTTTGAACAATTCTTGGAGGATCATCAAGTAAATTGACTCCTCGAATTTCTTGATCTTAAATCCAGTTGACCGACGCTTTCTCATGCTGCGATAACAGATTTGTTTGAACAGTTGGATTAGTATCTCTGGAAGATAAAACCCTGTTCCTGACGAGTCTCTGGACGTCGTACTTGAAAGCTAGGCAGTTTTCATTGTTATGCCCTTTCCCTCCTTGATGATAAGGACGAGATTCATCAGCTTTATGCCATGGAGGGGGATCAGCAGGAATCGCAACAGGAGCCCTAGTTTAAATGTTCCCTTTGCTTAGTAAAAGTGGAGACAAATCAACATATGTTGTAGGTAGACGGTCAATTGCTAGAGCCTTGGGATACTCGTTGTTGTTAAATTAGGTCGATCCTGATGAAGAGGTTGTTTTCTTTGTTGATATTGTGATTGATTATGATAGTTCCGAGCGATCCGAGGTTGATACACCGGAGCTACAATTGAGGTACTAACAAGAGATACCGTCGCCGATTGACAAGGTGTAAATCTTTATCACTGTTTACGCAGAGATATGTTACTAATGTCCTGTTCCTTTTTCTTCTGAAAGGAACTTCCATATCTTTTGTTGGAACTTGAAGGTTCAACATCTTTTGCTTAACTTCCTTCTCTAACTGCACCTTCTAAGCATACTCCCATGTTTACCATCTCGTTAAAATCATCAGGCACGCTTGCAACCATCCATTCATAGTAAAATGAACTCAATGTCTTGAGGAATATTTTTGTCATTTCTTTCTCTCCGAGAGGAGGAGATATTTGAGCAGTGTAATACCCCATATTTTAATAAATACTATGGATAATATTAATTAAGATAAATTGGGTTCCCTTATGCTCAGAGAGTTTTTATACAAAAATAATTAGAGCAACCGATGAACTCAAATTTATTAATTAAGTATTATCTGACTCAGAGGTCTTATTAAATAAGTGGATCAAAGACATTTTTGGATACTCTCAATTTTGGACCAGTTAGTGTTACAAACTGATAGATATTTTCTTTATATCTCTCATTTGCCTCATTTGAGGCAAAGATAGAAAGAAAAAGAGAGAGAAGCTAGAGAGAAGGGAGAGCAAAAGAGATGGAAGGAGAAGAAAACCTAGAAGCTCAAGAAAAACTTAGATAATCATTCTTCTTCATCAATCTTCATCTTCATCAAATTTCTATTCTTGGTTAGAGGTGGGTTCTAGTTAGAAGCTTTTGTTTTAAGAGTTTTCTAGAGTTTCGAGTTTAGGTTAGATTCCGATAAAATTGCAAAATCGAAGTTTCTAACGGTTGAAATGTTGGTAAAATGCTTGTATGTGATCACTACGTGTGTGAGATCCTCTGTTGAGAATTGTTGTAATGGTTGTTGAGGTTTGGATTGGAAATGAGAAAAGAAACAATATGAAAGCAATAAGCGTTTTTGCCTCTACGCGCTAAGTAACCGGTTACCCTTCTGGGAGTAACCGGTTACCTTTGAAAAATTAGGGATTTACGCAGATTTTTACACTGGGAATCAGTTACCCTCCTGGGAGTAACCGGTTACCCAAAATGTGTCTCTAACTCTAAAAATGCTTTTGGAGGAATAATGTTACACGAAGTAACCGACTATCCACCTGGGAGTAACTGTTTACCCCTGTTATATTTTTGAAAAATACTTAAAAAAATTCATAACTTTTTACTCAGGCGTCCGATCGAAGCGTTTTTGATATCATTGGAAAGCTATGATTATGTATTTGTGTTATGTCAAATGAGTATGTATGTTATCCATTAAAAATCATGAGACTCCTTAATTAAAATAAGTTAAGTAGAGTGAGGAAGACTTACCCCATATCAATAGTAGAACCTAGTTGTGACTAGGAATTTTATATAAACTAGATGGAAATGCTCGGATGTTCGATGCTTAGAAAAGTATATTTGTCGAGTAATGGTTTAGTGGTGAGTGAGACACTATATGGAACATGTGTGAACCCGTTGTCGCTCCCCGGATTTTCATCCCAGTGCCAACACGAACGGTCGGAGATGTTGGAGGTTGAGGTTGAATAGAGTCGTCAGCTAGGGATTTTTATCCCGAAGGAAAGGTAATGCTGCATAAACCTGGAAGGGTATGGATAAGACAGTTGCGAACCAAAGAAACAGAGAAATGGGGTTGGTTACGATTTGGGAAGGTATTAGCACCCAGATCATCCATCGTACTCGACGGGATCCACGCTTACAAGATTATGTTTAAAAGGGGTAGGTGTATTGCTATCTGTGTGCCAAAGCTAGGGGAAGAAAGTACAGGTGTCAGTGCAAAAGGTGTGAATTTCTCAAGAACTGAG
This sequence comes from Lathyrus aphaca, assembly GCA_963966055.1. NCBI lineage: Eukaryota > Viridiplantae > Streptophyta > Magnoliopsida > Fabales > Fabaceae > Lathyrus > Lathyrus aphaca. Next base: position 73,851,990 of record OZ014519.1, read on the forward strand.
GCTTAAAAAGAAGGCTGAAACAGGGGGAAGACACAGAGACTTTTGTTCGATAACTGTTAAGTTATGCCTACGTATCCTCTCGTGCAATGAGGAAGTCAGAACACCGTAGTTCGACTCAAAGAGACTGAAATGATTTTGACTGTGAACTGCTTGCTTGTCTATGCTCAAGTGTATGACTCGTCTGGCTCGAGTGCTAACTGTCTTGCATTAGACAGAAGAAGCAAGTTCTCGTTTGTGAATGAGTGTGATGAGAAAAGAATCCAGGAGGAGACGATTATTGTTTGTTTTTGTGTTTTCAGTTTTTTTATTGTTTTTGGTGTTTTGCATAAGATAATGAGCTTAAGCCTAAATAATAAGTTGTAAACTCATTATATCCTCCCTGATTAGGGATAATGAGCCTACTTAAGTATGAGATAAGCATCTCAACTTAATTACCTTAATGATGAAGGATTAAGATCATTAACCTACTTGTGATTATTTAGATGTTTTTGGGTTTTTGTTTAGTGTTAAGTAATGAGTTTAATCTCTAATCACAGACTAGTGAACTCATTACACCATCCTAAGAGAAGGATAATAAATGAGAACACTTAAGCTGAGGAAAACACCTCAACTTAATCTATGGTTAGGGATTAAAGTCATTGTATAACAAGCCTTTATTAAGTGGGTTTTACTTAAAGGGTGAGATTAAGAAATGGATTTTATGGTTTGTAAGACAACTTGAGGGAGACTTGTCCATTAAACACTAGGGTTAGTCCCTCTTAACTATAAGGAAGAGATAGAACCCTAATGTAAGGCCCAAGTTACAAGATAAAGTCTTAGATATTATTAATGTGTTTTGATTAAGAGATGTAAACCAATTAAAGGTTTAACACTAAGGATTAAAGTTATACACTCCATCCTAAGATAAGGATGTAGGCATAACCCTAATTCAAAGTCCTAAAATATTAAGTGTTTAGTCTCTGATTATGAGATGAGAAAAGAGAGACTCAAGGAGACTCAAAGGTAAAAAACTAGGGGAAACTATACACACCCTAAAAATTATCATGCTTGGATATCCTATAGTTTGTGAGGCTTAAGAGAAAAGATCTTCAAGAAGCCACCCAGGAAGAAGAATAAAATGAAAAGAGAAGGAGGAAGAAGAATAAGAATGCATATGAAGAGATGAGAATAGGTGGGATGTGAAGGCAAATCCACATCCCATACAACTTACCATAAGCCCCTGAAATGTTAGTATGAATGCATAAGATGCAAAGCAAAAGGAAATGAGATGAATAAGGATGCAAAGACCAAAACCAGAAGTGTAAACATGATGCAAATATGTTATGAGATGATGCAAATTCATACAAGATGCATATGAATAATCATACAAGGATGAGATGCAATGGAAGCATGTTTAGAAGCATGAAAACAAATGGATGTTCATGAAATGTAATGGATGCAATGTATATCAAAATGATGCAACAATGATCAAACAATTTTTCAAACATATCCTAAGATGTCTAAGATGACATACAAAAGAATGGGATGGCATGACAAGATCACAAGTTCATGAAATGCAAAGAAGAATGCAAATGGAGATGCAAAATTAGGGTTTTATGAACAAGCATGATGCATATGACCAAAACAGAAGCATACATCATGATAAAAATTTGAAATTGAACTCAAACAAACCCTAATCCCATATAAGATCACACCCCAAAGAAGAAAGTTTTAAGCTAACCCTAGGCAAAGTTATGGAATTTCTAAGTTAGCTAGGGTTTTTGGGTAATTCTTAAGGAAAAATGCAAATCAAATTGAAAATGCAAGATAAAAATATGAGATAAATTATCTAGACACTAGATGCAAAATGAGAAACAATGCAAAAAGAATCAAGTTCAAACTCACCATGGTTAGGCAGAAGTGAATTTTTCAAGTTAGGGATGAAAAATGTGAATTTTATGAACCCTAATTCAAAGAAAATTGTGAAAATGTGATCAAACCTAAAAAGAAATTTGTATGGTGAATTTGGAAATGTTTCTAAATGTATTGGAATGCTTCATGAATTTTTTGGTGATTTTTAGAAACTTAAATGCATATTTAATTAATTAAAATCAATTAATTAATTAAATTAAATATTTAAATATTTTAAAAATACTTTTTAATGCAAAAATTAAAATAAAAAATGTTTTCAGGTTAAGAAAAATATTTCAAACAAAAATGTAAAAAATGAGATTTTTTGAAAGTGTTTTGCTATTTTAAAATAAATGTGAAAGAAAATGCAATAAAATGAAAAATAAAATGAAATAAAATGGAAGTATGCTGATCTGAAGGTTGGGATTCAAACTGGGGATGATTTGGTTTACTGCGCACGCAATCTAATGGCCAACATTTAAACTGAGTTAATTAATTAATTAAACCTAATTATTTTAATTAAACTGAATTAGGGTTTAATTGAATCAATCTGGACCCTACAAACACGTGCTAAACAAGATCCTATGGCTGACATTCAAAATGGCAAGATTAACCCTAATCCTAACCCTAAACAATTTCAGGTGACCGGAGCTTGCTCCGGTCATCTTCTCCGGCGAGCCTTTCAACCTATCTTCTTCCCTAGGCTACCCCAAACCCCCTAAAGCTCCAGAATCAACCATCTAACATCACTGAACACAAATCCATCAACAAATAACATTTATATTGCATCAATCAAAGGAATCAAACAAAAATAGTTTTCACGGGCAAAGTTTCAGAAGACCAATACATCCTGGTTTCTCAACCATTTTCAAAACAAATCATATCACCATGATCAGAGAGACATATAGAATCATTCTATAACTTAAAAGAAGATTTCTGGAAAAAAAAGTTCTTGATGACTACCTGAGATGATGAATTGCAAATATGGACTTTCAGAGCTCCTCCCACTGTGCAATCCAACCCCTTTGAGTCCCCTGATGCTATTGAGAAGCTTTGCAAGGGTTTAAACGGCCTCCTTTGTGAGTTTCAGTTCTAAGAGGTGAGAAATCATGTTTTTGATTCAGAGGCTTTTAGGGCAAAATGAAGGGTGGTTTGTGTTCCTTATGACATGAGTGATTGAATGGTGAAGGAATTTTTGAGTTTCAGTGGCTATGCTGAGAGATTCAAAGAGAGGAAGTGTTATGGAAAATTTTGGGATTTCTGAGCTTGGCCTGTTTCAGGCTTGTGTGTGTTATGAAATGAGTTGCATAATGTTAGTATAGGCCAATGGGAGTGATCAGAAGGTGGGTGGTGGCACAGCTTGATTGGTATGGGCCAAATTGCAAAAAGGTCAATGGATGGGTACTTGAAGCATGGCACGGGTTAGAGGATGTTTGAAGGGGTGTCTGGCTTCAGCTTGCATCAAGGATAGCCCTAGGATTTAAATATGTGAGCTGGATGGCTTTGATCAAGTGTTTGCAAGTTTTATGCATTTTCCCCTCTTTGAATATTTTGTGAAAATGAGGCATGGTTTCTTGTGATCCAAGGCACAATTCTGGTCAAAATGTATATCATTATGTTGGTATGATGTTTAGAAATTGATTAGAGGTCATGAAAGGGCTTGGCAAGTGAAACTGCAAAAATCCCTCTTTGGTGCACACTTGAAAATTATAGGATTTTTGCCAACTTTGAAAGGCTATATCTTGAGTTCTAGGATGAATCAAGACATGTTCTTGTACTTTTTGAAAATGGGAAGACATAATATACAACTTTCATGTCCAAGGATTTTTCATTTGAATCATTTTTGGTCATGAAAGAATAGGTTGAATATCTTTCCCAAAATGGAAAGTTTCCATTACAAGTCATTTCCAAAAATAGCAAGTTTGCATTTGGCTCAAAATTCTTCAACTTTGTGAACTTCCAACCACTTAAATGATCAAATAAAGATCATAGAGACTCAAAATGATGATGATGACCCTTTGGTACCCTTGATGGAGGCCTCAGATGCCCTGATTTTGACTTTACTTGCTCAAGAAGTTACCCAATGATCATATGACTTCCACAGTGAATTTCTTCATAAATTTTGGTACACATGATCCTTATAACATATTGAGACCTTTAGAAACAAGAATGACCAAAAAAATTGGGATTAAGGCCTCCGAAACCAAAACCCTAATTTTAGGTCATCTGTGCAGGAAATCTTCAGTCTGCCTCTATGCGTTTGCCATGCTTTGTGATCCCTTGACTTTTATGAACTTTGGGGAGCATATTATGATCATGGAACACATATGGACCCTCTTGGAAAGCTTCAAGACCATTGGGATAGCTCAGATCACTTCTTGGATTGCTCAAATCACAAACCCTAGATGCAGATGAAATGAACTATGCAGTGGGATATGATATGCTTATGCTAATGCAAAAAATGAAAGATCACAAGACATGGTGTGAGAAAATGTGAGGGCAAATTTGGGGTGTTTACAGCTGCCCCTATTCAAGCATGAGTTAGCTGTGCAGGATATAAGCGTCTGGCTTAACAGACAAACAAGATAACTTGTGGTTGAATACCAAAGATAGTCTGAAATTTGCACTCGCTGGGGAGAAGAAGAAAAGGGATATAAATTGTAAAAGATAGTATAATATATTTATTAAGTGAAAGCGATGGAGGACGACCATCGAGCAGAGGATGACTGCTGGGGGTAAAACAGTAAGTAAAGCAATGACGGGGACGGCCATCATGCTGGGGAATAAAGAAACCGCGACGGGGACGGCCATCGGTAAAGAAATAAGAATCTCTGGGGATTTGAAGAAGTGAGAAAAACACTGATGGGGACGGCCATCAGGCTGGAAAGTAAATAAACCGCGACGGGGACGGCCATCGGGTAACAGAATAAATAAAACAATGATGACGGATGATCATCAAAAGGTGAAGGACGATCACCTAGCAGGGGACGGCCTGCTCTTTATCACAACATAGGACGAATGTCGGATAGAAAAGGTCAACGATGGGGACAGCCATCGGATAAGCATGATGAATGACAATCATCAAGAGGTGAAGGACGATCACCTAGCAGGGTACGGCTGATCTTTGGGGATTACCTCGACATAGGACGAATGTCGGATAACAAAAATCAACGATGGGGACGGCCATCGGCTAAATGATGAGGGACGATCATCATAAGGTGAAGGACGATCACCTAGCAGGGGACGGCTGCTAAAAAAGATATCGCGACATAGGACGAATGTCGGATAGAAGGTTCCAACAATGGGGACTCCACTGGGGAAAGGATGAGGGACGGTCGTCCAAAGGTGAAGGACGATCACCTGGCAGGGGACGGCTGCCAAAAAATATCACGACATAGGACGAATATCAGATAGAAAAAGTTGTTCTGTTTCTGTGGGGATGTAAACACGGACGAGTGCTTACGCCTTAAATAAAAGGTATAAGTGTTTGACGGTGTGTATAGACTAAAGATGCGGACAAGCATCCTTAGGACTACGATACGGACGAGTATCGATAGAAGCAAACGCTGACACATGTTTAAGGGTGATAATACGGACGAGTATCAATCAGTTAAAAAAGGAACACGGATGAGTGTTGATCTGCTGAGGAGGTGATATATACAAGATACAGACGAGTATCAAAGACTTATGTATAAGTATGAACAAGTATTGATCTGCTGGTGAAGTATGTGCAAGACACGGACGAGTGTCAAAAAGGGATTGAGCAAGGGACACGGACGAGTGTTTGACTTGGTGGGAAAGCATGACACGTGCGAGTGTCAAAAAAGAATATGTACAAGTTATGAACAAGTGTTTGATAATTCTGTATAAGTAAGATACAGACGAATACCAAAGGGATTATGGCGACTTCCCTGGGAAAGATGACACGGACGAGTGTCGAAAAGAACATGTATAAATATGAACATGCATTTGTACTTGAGAGTGCAAAAGGGATGTCTTGTCTTTTATCTGCAGGGAATATGAGTTTTATATATTGTTGATGAAGTGATATTGATATTTTTAGGTGATGGGCTCGAATCTAGCTTATGATCATGCAAATGTTTGATTTTTTCCGTAATGCTCCGTATTAGACGGAATGCTACGCTTAGTTTGGAGGAAAATGATGTGAATGCTACGATTATGCAAATGAGACAACCGATCCAAGATCCAGATCCTATGGGGAGAGAGATCTCTGGTTTATCTGTCCGGAGGGAGAACTCCGTTGGGGATGAGGAAGTTTCAGCAACTCCACTGGGGCAGTATTTCAGGCATTGCTCTACTGGGGAGAAAATGGCAGCTCTGATGGGGAATAGAAAGTTCCTAACTACTTTGTTGGGGGAAAACCGTCAGGCATCGCTCGGGAGATCCTGCTTGGGGAGGAGATAAATTCCGGGAAGTAATCCGTTGCCACTCCTTTGTCCCAGCAATATGCTGGGGATTGATGAATTCCTTAAGGGATCCTCTGGTGGATAAAACTTTGCGAGGAAATACTTCTTGTCAAGGAGTCCTGCTGATGATGTGATTGTTGGCTTGACTGGGGAATAATACTTGATATGACCCACGCTATGAAAGATTGTCTGCCTTGAGTACCTACAACCTGTTAAGACAAAGGAAAACGCAAAAGTGTCCCGAGGTATCCTCAACCGGATTCCGTCATAGGAGTTAGATTTGCTTAAGAATTCATATTTCCTGCAAGCATTGTAATGGCCTATATGTTTCCATGCAAATGTTGTATTACGAACTCTGGACATTTTGCAAACAAAAACAAGAGACAAAAGCAAAGCGTGACTGAATATTCTGATTTTATTGATTTGTGTGCCCTGAATAGGTAAGTACAGTCAAAGAAGCGAATCCCCTGAAAGGAGGAGATTGTTGTAACTTGAGAAAATAAAAGTGTTAGCAATGTTTGAATTTGACGCTCCAGTGAGCTTCCTTTGCTATGACCTTGACGTTCTTCTTATCTTGCTTTCTGAAGAAGGTTGATTTTGACCGACGCTTTATCCTTTCGAAGCTTTCCATGTTGTGAGTGATGAAGACGAATTCAGAAATGTAGTTGTTTACTTATTCCCTGATTTTGCGTGGATCGCCCTTTCGGGTTTTCAATTCATCGGGATACCCATTTTTGCCTGAGATGTCCGATGTGGCTTTTCAACTCAGCGGGTGTATATTTTTTGTTTTTCCCTTATTTTTGCCCGAGTCTTTTATTATGTTTTTGACTCGCCGGGATGCCCTAATTTTTCCTGGACTTGCATTCTGTTTTTATGTCCAGCGGGTCATTTTATGCGAAGTATTTTTTAACTGCATCTGAATTCACATGAGATAGGAAGTCCTCGCCATCCATAGTAGTGAGCATCAGCGCTCCACCAGAGAAAACTCTCTTTACTATGAATGGGCCTTCGTAGTTTGGCGTCCATTTGCCCCTATGGTCCGTATGAGGAGGAAGAAGTCTTTTCAAAATAAGCTCTCCCACCTGGTATTCCCGAGGTCTGACTTTCTGATCAAAGGCTTTCTTCATACGCTTCTGATATAACTGCCCATGACAGATGGCTGCTAATCTCTTTTCTTCAATCAGATTCAGTTGATTGTATCGAGACCGGACCCATTCTGCTTCATCCAGTTTCACATCCATCTTTACCCGTAAGGAGGGTAGTTCAACTTCAACAGGTAGGACAACTTCCATACCATAAACAAGCTGATAAGGTGTTGTCCCAGTAGATGTTCTGATACAGGTTCGGTACCCATGGAAGGCAAATGGTAGCATTTCGTGCCAGTTTTTGTAGGTGACTACCATCTTCTGCACAATCTTCTTGATGTTCTTGTTAGCGGCCTCAACAACGCCATTCATCTTTGTCCTATAAGGAGAATAGTTGTGATGTTGAATTTTGAAGTCCCGACAAAGCTCTGCCATCATATTTTTGTTCAAATTGGGACCATTATCAGTAATGATTCGCTCGGGAACCCCATATCGACAGATGATATCCCTTTTCAGAAATCGAGCCACCACTTGCCTGGTGACATTGGCATACGAAGCTGCTTCCACTCATTTGGTGAAGTAATCAATGGCTACCAGGATGAATCTGTGACCATTTGAAGCAGTCTGTTCAATCTTTCCAATCATATCAATGCCCCACATGGCGAAGGGCCAAGGTGAAGACATTACATTCAAAGGATTCGGAGGCACATGCACTTTATCTGCGTAGATCTGGAATTTGTGGCATTTTCTGGCATAGGCACAACAATTTGCATCCATTGTGATCCAATAGTAACCCGATCTTAACAACTTCTTTGCCATTGCATGTCCTCCGGCATGGGTACCGAAAGACCCTTATTGTACTTCGTGAATTAGTAGGTCTGCTTCCTTCTTGTCAACACATCTGAGCAGGACCATGTCGAAGTTTCGCTTGTACAAAGAACCATCAGTATTGAGGAAGAAACTATCGGCTAGCCTTCTTAATGTCTTCTTATCATTCGTTGATGCCCCAGGTGGGTATGTATGATTCTCCAAGAAGCATTTGATGTCATGGTACCAAGGCTTGTTATCTGTGATAGTGTCCACATAGAATACATATGTCGGTCTGTCCAGTCTGGATACCAAAATCTGAGGCACATAATTAGCAGTCTGTACTTTGATCATGGATGAAATGGTAGCCAAAGTGTCTGTAAATTGATTCTCATCTCGAGGGATGTATTCAAGCTTAACTGTTGTGAAGAAGGTCAATAATATCCTCGTATAGTCACGGTATGGAATCAGATGCTCCTGATGAGTGTACCACTTGCCATTGGTCTAATTGATTACCAAAGTTGAATCTCCGAATACATTCAAGGTTTTGATCTTGAGGTCAATGGCTTCCTCAAGACCCATGATACAAGCTTCGTATTCTGCTTCGTTGTTAGTGCAGGCAAAGGTGAGTTTTGCTGAGAAAGGCATATGAACCCCTTTAGGTGTGATAAGCACTACACCAACCCCACGACCGTTGCAATTAACTGCCCCATCGAACGTCATAGTTCATGCTTCTTTTGAGTCATGCCCTTCAGTGTGAACTGGCTCTTCACAATATTTTGCTTTCAAGAACATGATGTCTTCATCAGGGAATTCAAATCTCATAGGCTGGTAATCATCAATGGGTTGCTCAGCCAGATAATCAGACAATACACTGCCTTTGATGGCTTTCTGAGAGGTGTACTGAATGTCATATTCTGTTATAATCATTTTCCACCTTGCAACCCTTTCGGTAAGTGTTGGCTTCTCAAATATGTACTTGGTTGGATTCATCTTTAAGATCAACAAGGTAGTATGAGTCAACATATACTGTCGTAGTCGGCGAACAGGCCACGCTAAAGCACAGCAAGTTTTCTCGAGCAGTGAATAATGTTGTTCACAGTCGGTAAACTTTTTGCTTAGGTAGTATATTGCATACTCTTTTCGACTAGACTCGTCATGCTGGCCCAACACACACCCCATTGATTCTTCTAATACTGTCAGATACATAATTAGAGGTCTTCCTTCGATTTGAGGTATAGAATTGGAGGTTCTTGCAGATACTCTTTGATCTTGTCAAAAGCTCTCTGACAATCATCGTTCCACCTAACTGTTTGTTCTTTTCTTAACAGCTTGAACAAGGGTTCGCAGGTTGCAGTAGATGAGACATGAACCTTGAGATGTAGTTCAATCTACCTAAGAACCCTCAAACTTCTTTCTCAGTCTTAGGTGCAGGCATTTCCTAAATAGCTTTGACTTTGTCGGGATCAACCTCAATTCCCTTTTCACTTACAATAAAACCCAGTAGCTTACCAAAATGTACCCCGAATATGCACTTGTTGGGGTTCAACTTCAATTGATACTTCCTCAGACGCTTGAAAAGTTTCAATAGATTCACCAAATGATCTTCTTCTGTAAGGTACTTGGCAATCATATCATCCACATAGCACTCGATTTCCTTATGGATCATATCGTGGAATAACGTTACCATATCCCATTGATAAGTTGCACCGGCGTTCTTCAGACCAAACGACATTACCTTATAGAAAAACGTGCCCCAAGGTGTGATGAAGGTTGTCTTCTCCATGTCTTCAGGTGACATCTTAATCTGATTGTATCCAGAAAATCCGTCCATGAAAGAAAATACCGAGAACTGAGTTGTGTTATCCACCAATACGTCAATGTGAGGTAATGGGAAATCACACTTCCGGCTAGCTCTGTTCAGGTCTCGGTAATCCACATACATACGCACCTTGGCATCCTTCTTAGGCACGGGTACAATGTTAGCAACCCACGGCGGGTAACTAGTTACAGCAAGAAAACTGGCGTCCCACTGCTTTTGTACTTCTTCTTTAATTTTCATGGCCATATCTGGGCGAGTACGACGCAACTTCTGTTTAACCGGCGGAAAATATTCTTTCAATGGTAGCCTGTGCATGACAATTTCCGTATCCAGACCTGACATATCTTGATAGGACCAAGCGAACACGTCAACATATTCCCGAAGCATACTGATGAGTTGTTCTTTCATTGGAGCTTGCAGACTGGCCCTGATCTTCACCTCTCTCACATCTTCCTCGGTACCAAGATTGATGGTTTCAACCTCCTCCTGATGAGGAGCAATCACCTTTTCCTCTTGTCTCAACAACCTGGCCAACTCTTCAGGCAAATCATAGTCTTCATCAACCCCTTCATTTGCTTGATTAATCGGATTGTCGAAGTCATACGAGGTCATAACAGTGTCGTTGTCGGTGCAATCTGGAGGATTATCTCTACAAGGGTTGAGATTTGTTCATTTTAGTGATTGATTTTATCTTGTTTAGGAAAAAGTGAATGAAGTTACCTATTTGAGAAAAACATTGCCATTTATTGTTTTGTGCAAAAATAACAAAAATAAAAGACAGTGAGCGAAAAAAAGATCGTTTGCAAAAGATGTCCATTGTTCATTAATCATTCATTTGCACAAAATACAAATATAGCCCTATTACAAAATGAGTCCTGACACCTTAGGCAAGATGCAGGACTTTATGCATGCTTAAACAAGAAATAATAATTACTCTGCAGCAGTGATCCTTATAATTTCCTGGGAAGACCAGTTGAGGACTTGTTGGCCTGGGACCCTTGGACGAATCCATCTTTCCAGGTTGAAGTCGCTTTCAGCCTCGTCTTCCACATTGTTGATTGCATCCGGGGTCAGCATTCCCCCACTGATAAACTTGGGAGCTTCAGCAGCCTCCTATTGGACCTGTCGGGATGGTTTGTAACCCAACCCAAACTTGTCTTCCTTGATCTGAAGTTGCAGCAGCTTGCCCCAACCTTGGGCATTCCCGTATTCAACAACCTTCTGAGCTTTCTTGTAAGAAGAGATTGAAGTTCCAGATACTTCAGATGTTGCTTCATTGACATTGAGGGCCTCAAACCCTTGGCTAATTGTCTCATGGATCTCTCTGTCCATCTCAATATACTTGTAAGTAGCTAGATGACTGACGAAGATATCCTCCTCCCCACAAATTGTGATGACTTGGCCTTCCCATTCGTATTTTAACTTCTGGTGAAGGGTCGATGTTACGGAGCCAGCGACATGAATCCAAGTCCGACCCAATAGACAGCTATAGGCAGGCTGAATGTCCATCACGTAGAAGATAGTTTTGAAGATCTGTGGGCCAATTACCACATGCAGCTCAATTTCCCCAAGAACCGATCTTTTAGAACCATCAAAGGCTCTCACCACCAGGTTACTTGGACGCAGTGCAAGGCCATCATATTCCATCTTGACCAAGGATTTCATCGGAAGAACATTGAGTGAGGACCCAGTGTCAACCAAGATGTGAGAAAGTATAGCACCTTTGCACTCTAAGGTGATATGTAAAGCCTTATTGTGGTTACGGCCCTCCGTAGTCAGATCAACATCGGTGAACCCTAGTCCATGACTAGTATTGACATTAGAAACCACCGTTTCTAGCTGATTAACTGTAATCTCTTCTGGCACGTAAGCTGCGTGCAGGACTTTGAGAAGTGCATTCCTGTGAGCTTCGGAACACATTAGCAGTGATAGAATAGAGATTTTGGAGGGTGTCTGATGGAGCTGGTCCACAACCTTATAGTCACTCTTCTTGATTATTCTTATGAACTCGTCTACATCCTGGTCAAAGGATGTCTTCTGAGTTTCCTTGGTAATAGGCTCTTTAGGCACCACACTCTTGCCCTTAGCCTTAGCATCATCTTCTGCTTCAGCATTAGTTCTTGGGAATTGTGAGGCAAAGAGACGTCCGCTTTGAGTGAAGCCTCCGCCTCCCCCCACATTATCAATCTGTGGTGTAGAAGTGTCAAGAGTGACTTTCTTTCCGTAGCAATATAAATCTGAGCCATAGTGCCAAGGCATGACACTGCTGCTATCATATGGAACTGGTCCAGTTACCGTGATAGTAACCAGACTGATTGTTGAGGAAGAAGGAGTTGAGACAGTCTGAGGTTCATAATAAATCGTAACAGGAGGTCTGACCGGAGATGGTGTAGGTGATGAAGGTTGTTGATGTTGATGGAGATGTTGATGTGAGTTGCTGAAAGAATCTGGAACGTGGATTTTTGTCGGATCATAGTAAATGGTAACTGTGGAAATGTCTTCATTGATGGCTGCTGTTGTTGTAGAAGGATATGTTGAATTGATATCTATTGAAGTTAAAGAAGGGACGGTTGTTGATGTTGTAGAAGAATCTGTTGGAACGATCGTTGTTGAAGTTGTAAGAGTAATATCTGTTATATTTGATGAAATGATGGGTGCTGGTGTTGTAGGAGGGATGGTTGTTGATGTTGTAGGAGCTGGAACTGTTGAAGTGATATTTAAAATGCCTTCTTTGATAAGATTGTTGATACCGGTCTTCAAATTTGCACAACCGTTGGTGGAAATCTTGCAAGCTTCGCAATGGGCTTCACAACCCGGGAACACTTGGCACTTCAAAAGCTAGGCTTTAACCTCGGCCAGAGGTGTTTGAATACTTGCAACATTGTCAATTAGGCTTACCGGTTGATCCTCCTCAATGGCATTTATCCTAATCCCACCATGGCTAGGCATAGGGTTCTTGGTAACACTTGGAGGGGGTGCAAAGTTGACTGCCTTAGAATCAATCAAATCCTGAACCTTCATGTGTAAGGCTCTACACTTCTCTGTAGTATGGCCAGGTGCATTGGAGTGGAAGGCACACCGGGCGTTGATATCATAGTTTCTTGGAAGATTCTGGGGATCTGGTGGAGCCAGAGTCCTCAATTCAATCAGATTGAGCTTCAATAATTGTGGAAGTAGAGCAACATAGGGCATCAGAATGGGATCGATAAGCCTGTTGATTTGTGAAGTCCTTTGTTGAAACGAACATTGTTGTTGGTTGTTATTGTTGTAAGATCTCTATTGGGGAAATTTTTGTTGCGGTGGGAAGTGTTGTGGTTGTGGAGGATACTGTTGTTGAGGTGCTGGAGCTGGAATGGTGACAGCAGCTACTGATCTTGGCATGTATTGAGGCCTACCTCTGCCCATATGTACTGAGTTGGTCTCACATGTCCCGCGAGGTCCTGAGAAAGGTTTTCTTGTATTGCTGGAACTAGCATCGTTGTCTAAACTTTTGCCCATCTTCAAAAGACTCTCAATTCTCTCTCCAGCTATAACTACATCCGCAAAGCTAGTGGACGAGAAAGCAGCAAGTTTGTCAATGTAAGTTCCTTGCAACGTGTTCATAAACATGTCAGCCATTTCTCTCTCAAACATCGGAGGCTGGACAGTAGCAGCAAGCTGTCTCCATCTTTGGGCATATTCCCTGAAGCTTTATCTTGAAGACTGTGACATACCCATCAGGAGGGTTCTATTGGGAGCCATATCCAAATTGTACTGATATTGGCGTATGAAAGCTTCAGCCAAATCCTTCCAGTTCCTGACTGTTGCTCTGGACAGGTGAGAATACCATTCACGGGATGCCCCAGTCAAACTGTCTTCGAAGTAGAACATCCACAACTTTTCGTCCATGGTATAAGCTTTTAGTCTCCCCAGAAAGGATTGCAGGTGAGTACGTGGACAAGAGGTACCATTATATTTCTCAAAGTAAGGAGGCTTGAATTTGTGAGGAATCCCGACTCCCTCAACTAGACCCATGTCCATTACATCAAATCCCAAAGAGTTTCGGGACTCCAAAGATCTCAGCTTTTCTGCTATTTCATCCAGACGACGATCATAGGCTTCATCCCCAACACCAATTACTGTAAACTGTTCTTCTTGAGGGTCCTCTTGCAAGGCATGACCTCCAGTGTTTCCTTGGGTATCTTTGATAACATTGACTTCAGGATTGAGATGAGGCCCGAACTCTAAAGGATTTGTTCGTGGCTGCCCGTGATCATTGTTACTAGTACCTCCTGTACCTGGATGATTCTCTTCTGGAGTTTGTTGCTCGACTAACTCTCTTAATCTTTATTGGCTTTGAGCCAACCCAGTCATTACTGCCATGAACTGGTTCATCTGAGCCCTCATCTCATTTCTCTCATTAGCCATCTGAGTTCTCACATCAGTCAAATCTTGTTGAACTTGGTCCATCTGTAAGCTCGGAAGGTTGTTTCTGGTCGGATACCGGTGAACTCTGTTGATGGGGAAACCCTCATACGAGCAATGTTTCCTGAAACAACGACAAAGCGAGAAAACAAACAACAAAAACACCTATAAAACAAAGAATGAGATTAGTATGCAATGCAGTATGTCTATTTGTCTTCCAAGGGTATCCGATTTGGTTCTTTGGTTTTGACCTTCCAGACCTTTGGGAATGAAGACGTTGAAGAGAAATGAAGTCCAAGAAGAAAATCCAGGTAATACATAAACCATACATTATAAATGCAAAAGATACATAGTTTATGATTACAACAAGTTCCCATAGTGGGCCAAGATACAATCAAGTCGAGAAATACAACAAAATCATCATAAGAAATAAAATACAACCAAAATAAAATACAAGTACAAAGAAATCAAACATCCAGCCCAAAGCCATCCTCCTTGACTTCCTTCAGGAGAGCATCAGCCACTGGTCCAACTGGATGCTCTGTAATGGTCCTGATAAGAAGGTTCCTGGTAGCAATGGCACTTGTCAACTTCTGGTGCCTGTCTTGGTCTTTTGATCTCTTCAACCCTGCCCGGAGTTTTAACTCGGAGATTTCCTTTTGTGTTGCTAACAAGGCTTCCTGACTCTTCTTCTCATTAGCTTCCAACTGCTTTATCTTAGCCTGTGTCTTTTGGTCTTCTTGCAAACGAGCCTCAGTGATCCTGATCCACCTAGCCTGACTCTCCTCTAGGTAATGCTCAGCTCTGGCCTTCTGAATCTTAGCTTCTTTGCAAGAATTCTTCAATACCAACTCCCTTGCTCGGGCTTTCCTGATATAATCGTCAGTCTTCTCGATCTTGGTTAGGTGCTCGATGCGGAGCCTCTCTAACCTCTCAGTGTCCAGACGACTATCATTCCTCTCCCAGAGGGTCTTCTTCAGAGCTTTAGAAAGCTGGGCATTCCTCTCTTTTAGCTTACCAAATTCCTCCAGACTCACTGTAGATTTTGGCTCTACTGATGATGGCCCTGGCACATCTTCTAGGGTGAATGGCATGCGAGTGATTCGTCCTCTGATTCAAGACCATTCCAAGTACTGAGCTGAAGCTATGTTGTTGGACTTGCCAAGAATAGCAGTCCCTTTTGTCTGTATGTTATCCCAAGCCCAGGCTGCTTGTCGGATGATGGCATGATTATTCTGAATATCACAATAAAGGGTCTCTGCTAAATCCTGCCCTCTTGGTGGATGTACTAAGGTATACCCTAGCTGCCTTTTGAAAAGCAAAGGATTGTAGTTGATGCAACCCTTCACTCCAATAAGAGGTACATTGGGATACTGCCCACAGCTTGTAATCATGTCCCTGCCCTTGGTGCTCTGAGTACACCACATGATGTCTTCTGATGTGAGGACAATCATCCTCTTAGCCCAGTTTCTTGACTGATGAGGATTCAGGAAAGCTTCTGTCTTTGGCAGGCGTCTCAATAACCAACAGTAGAAGAGAGGTGCACAATATCTTACTAGTCTTCCCCTCTGTTTCTCATTTCTCTAATGCACTGAGTAGTAAAAATCCCCTAGCAAAGTAGGTTCCGTGAGTGTAAAGAAATCCAGATGAAGGCTAGAGAACCAGTAACCAGGTGGGGGACTCAAATAAAGAGTCACAAGTCAAGGGTTTCATAAGATCAGTCCAAAATAGTGTGACCTTAAAATAATTCTAGTAACAAGGTATGATGAGGCCAAGGGTTCTTGCAAACCTGTAAACAACCCCACCCACTCATAGGTATTGTTCTAGAACAAGGATCCTTAGACTTGGATCTATTATGAGAAGTGTAAACACTTCTAACCCGGAGGTATAATGTTTACATTAATCATAAAGGATCCTCCTCTAATTAACCTCAGATGCTCAAGGTCATCTAAAAGGTCATCCAGACTTAGCAGGCTTCCCAGATAGCCCGAGTACTACAGGAAATTCGTAGCACAGAGTTCTCAAGAAGAAACCCATGCTTGAACTATGTTTCATATTCCCGCACCAGACCGAAATGGAATTGGAAAGAATATGAAGCCACTCTAATCCTATGTGTCACTCGGGCTCCCGGTGTGGAACCTTTCTCACTGAGATACCCCTCCCACCAAGGTAAACCAACAAATCCAGCACATGATATGATGATAATAATATGAAATGCATAAAACAGTAAATGAAAGCGATAAATAAATGCAGTAAAAAAATCTGTACAGAAAGCAATAAATAAAGAAAAAAAGAAAGCACACACAACACATAACACCCCATAAACACAAATCAAACAAGCGCTAGGAGAAACCCACAAAAAGAACCAGAAACCCTGGTTGCAAAGGTGATCCCCAGCAGAGTCGTCAAGCTGTCGCTCCCCGGATTTTCATCCCGGTGCAAATGCGAACGGTCGGCGATGTTGGAGGTTGAGGTTGAATAGAGTCGCCAACTAGGCATTTTTATCCCGAAGGAAAGGTAATGCTGCATAAACCTGGAAGGGTATGGATAAGACGGTTGCGAACCAAAGAAACTGAGAAAGGGGGTTGGTTACGGTCTGGGAAGGTATTAGCACCCAGATCGTCCGTCGTACTCGACGGGATCCACGCTTACAAGATTGTGTTTAAAAGGGGTAGATGTATGCGTTATCTGTGTGTAAAAAATCTAGGGGAAGAAAGTAAAGGTGTCAGTGCAAAAGGTATGAATTGCTCAGGAACTGAGGCTTAAAAAGAAGGCTGAAAGAGGGGGAAGACACATAAACTTTTGTTCGATAACTGTTAAGTTATGCCTACGTATCCTCTCGTGCAATGAGAAAGTCAGAACACCGTAGTTCGACTCAAAGAGACTGAAATGATTTTGACTGTGAATTGCTTGCTTGTCTATGCTCAAGTGTATGACTCGTCTGGCTCGAGTGCTAACTGTCTTGCATTAGAGGAAGAAGCAAGTTCTCGTTTGTGAATGAGTGTGATGAGAAAAGAATCCCGGAGGAGACGATTATTGTTTGTTTTGGTGTTTTCAGTTTTTTATTGTTTTTGGTGTTTTGCATAAGATAATGAGCTTAAGCCTAAATCATAGGTTGTAAACTCATTATATCCTCCCTGATTAGGGATAATGAGCCTACTTAAGTATGAGATAAGCATCTCAACTTAATTACCTTAATGATGAAGGATTAAGATCATTAACCTACTTGTGATTATTTTGATGTTTTTGGGTTTTTGTTTAGTGTTAAGTAATAAGTTTAATCTCTAATCACAAACTAGTGAACTCATTACACCATCCTAAGAGAAGGATAATAGATGAGAACACTTAAGCTGAGGAAAACACCTCAACTTAATCCATGGTTAGGGATTAAATTCATTATATAACAAGCCTTTATTAAGTGGGTTTTATTTAAAGGGTGAGATTAAGAAGTGTATTTTATGGTTTGTAAGACAACTTGAGGGGGACTTGTCCATTAAACACTAGGGTTAGTCACTCTTAACCATAAGAAAGAGATATAATCCTAATGTAAGGCCCAAGTTACAAGATAAAGTCTTAGTGATTATTAATGTGTTTTGATTAAGAGATGTAAACCAATTAAAGGTTTAACACTAAGGATTAAAGTTATACACTCCATCCTAAGATAAGGATGCAGGCATAACCCTAATTCAAAGTCCTAAAACTTTAAGTGTTTAGTCTTTGATTATGAGATAAGAAATGAGAGACTCAAAGGTAAAAACTAGGGGAAACTATACACACCCTAAAAATTATCATGCTTGGATATCCTATGGTTTGTGAGGCTTAAGAGAAGAGATCTTCAAGAAGCCACCCAGGAAGAAGAAGCAGATGAAAAGAGAAGGAGGAAGAAGAATAAGTTACTTACTTCCTGAAGAAGATAAGTAACTTAAAAGAAAAAAGGTAAGAAGGAGGGAGCATAAGTGAAGCAAATTCACTTCAAAGACAAATAAGAATGCATTGAAGAGATGAGAATAGGTGGGATATGAAGGCAAATCCACATCCCAGACAACTTACCATAAGCCCCTGAAATGTTAGTATGAATGCATAAGATGCAAAGCAAAAGGAAATGAGATGAATAAGGATGCAAAGACCAAAACCATAAGTGTAAACATGATGCAAATGTGTTATGAGATGATGCAAAGTCATACAAGATGCATATGAATGATCATACAAGGATGAGATGCAATGGAAGCATGTTTAGAAGCATGAAAACGCATGGATGTTCATGAAATGTAATGGATGCAAAGTATATCAAAATGATGCAACAATGATCAAACAATGTTTCAAACATATCCTAAGATGTTTAAGATGACATACAAAAGAATGGGATGGCATGACAAGATCACAAGTTCATGAAATGAAAAGAAGAATGCAAATGGAGATGCAAAATTAGGGTTTTATGAACAAGCATGATGCATATGACCAAGACAGAAGCATACATCATGATAAAAATTTGAAATTGAACTCAAACAAACCCTAATCTCATATAAGATCACACCCCAAAGGATAAAGTCAGAAGCTAACCCTAGGAAAAGTTATGGAATTTCTAAGTTAGCTAGGGTTTTGGGGTGATTCTTAAGGAAAAATACAAATCAAATTGAAAATGTAAGATAAAAATATGAGATAAATGATCTAGACACTAGATGCAATATTAGAAACAATGCAAAAAGAATCAAAGTTCAAACTCCCCATGGTTAGGCAGAAGTGGATTTTTCAAGTTAGGGTTGAAAAATGTGAATTTTATGAACCCTAATTCAAAGAAAATTGTGAAAATGTGAAACCTAAAACTAAATTTGTATGGTGAGTTTGGAAATGTTTCTAAATATATTGGAATGCTTCATGAATTTTTTGGTGATTTTTAGAAACCTAAATGCATATTTAATTAATTAAAATCAATTAATTAATTAAATAAAACATTTAAATATTTTAAAAATACTTTTTAATGCAAAAATTAAAATAAAAAATGTTTCCAGGTTAAGAAAAATATTTGAAACAAAAATGTAAAAAATGATATTTTTTGAAAGTGTTTTGCTATTTTAAAATAAATGTGAAAGAAAATACAATAAAATGAAAAATAAAATGAAATAAAATGGAAGTATGCTGATCTGAAGGCTGGGATTCAAAATGGGGATGATTTGGTTGACTGCGTGCGCAATCTAATGGCCAACATTTAAACTGAGTTAATTAATTAATTTAACCTAATTATTTTAATTAAACTGAATTAGGGTTTAAGTGAATCAATTTGGACCGTACAAACACGCGCTAAACAAGATCCTATGGCTGACATTCAAACTGGCAAGATTAACCATAATCCTAACCCTAAGCACTTTCAGGTGACCGGAGCTTGCTCCGGTCATCTTCTCCAGCGAGCCTTTCAACCTATCTTCTTCCCTAGGCTACCCCAAACCCCCTAAAGCTCCAGAATCAACCATCTAACATTACTGAACACAAATCCATCAACAAATAACATTTATATTGCATCAATCAAAGGAATCAAACAAAAATAGTTTTCACGGGCAAAGTTTCAGAAGACCAATACATCCTGGTTTCTCAACCATTTTCAAAACAAATCATATCACCATGATCAGAGAGACATATAGAATCATTCTATAACTTAAAAGAAGATTTCTGGAAAAATAGTTCTTGATGACTACCTGAGATGATGAACTGCAAATATGGACTTTCAGAGCTCCTCCCTTGTGCAATCCAACCCCTTTGAGTCCCCTGATGCTATTGAGAAGCTTTGCAAGGGTTTAAATGGACTCCTTTGTGAGTTTCAATTCTGAGAGGTGAGAAATCGTGTTTTTGATTCAGAGGCTTTTAGGGCAAAATGAATGGTGGTTTGTGTTCCTTATGACATGAGTGATTGAATGGTGAAGGAAGTTTTGAGTTTGAGTGGCTATGCTGAGAGATTCGAAGAGAGGAAGTGTTATGGAAAATTTTGGGATTTATGAGCTTGGCCTATTTCAGGCTTGTGTGTGTTATGAAATAAGTTGCATAATGTTAGTATAGGCCAATGGGAGTGATCAGAAGGTGGGTGGTGGCACAGCTTCATTGGTATGGGCCAAATTGCAAAAAGGTCAATGGATGTGTACTTGAAGCATGGAACGGGTCAGAGGATGTTTGAAGGGGTGTCTGGCTTCAGCTTGCATCAAGGATGGCCCTAGGATTTAAATATGTGAGCTGGATGGCTTTGATCAAGTGTTTGCAAGCTTTATGCATTTTTCCCTCTTTGAATATTTTGTGAAAATGAGGCATGGTTTCTTGTGATCCAAGACACAATTCTGGTCAAAATGTATTGTATTATGTTGGTATGATGTTTAGAAATTTATTAGAGGTCATGAAAGGGCTTGGCAAGTGAAATTGCAAAAATCCCTCTTTGGTGCACACTTGAAAATTATAAGATTTTTGCCAACTTTGAAAGGCCATATCTTGATTTCTAGGATGAATCAAGACATGTTCTTGTACTTTTTGAAAATGGGAAGACATAATCTACAACTTTCATGTCCAAGGATTTTTCATTTGAAGCATTTTTGGTCATGAAAGAATAGGTTGAATATCTTTCCCAAAATGGAAAGTTTCCATTACAAGTCATTTCCAAAAATAGCAAGTTTGCATTTGGCTCAAAATTCTTCAACTTTGTGAACTTCCAACCACTCAATGATCAAATAAAGATCATAGAGACTCAAAATGATGATGATGACCCTTTGATACCCTTGATGGAGGCCTCAGATGCCCTAATTTTGACTTTATTTGCTCAAGAAGTTACCCAATGATCATATGACTTCCACAGTTAATTTCTTCATAAAATTTGGTACACATGATCCTTATAACATATTGAGACCTTTAGAAACAAGAATGACCAAAAAAATTGGGATTAAGGCCTCTAAAACCAAAACCCTAATTTTAGGTCATCTGTGCAGGAAATCTCCAGTCTGTCTCTATGCCTTTGCCATGCTTTGTGATCCCTTGACTTTTATGAACTTTAGGGAGCATATTATGATCAGGGAACACATATGGACCCTCTTGGAAAGCTTCAAGACCATTGGGATAACTCAGATCCCTTCTTGGATTGCTCAAATCACAAACCCTAGTTGCAGATGAAATGAACTATGCAGTGGGATATGATATGCTTATGCTAATGCAAAAAATGAAAGATCAAAAGCCATGGTGTGAGAAAAAGTGAGGGCAAATTTGGGGTGTTTACACCCGTTTGGGTGTGTTATTTGTGGAAAAGGTTAACAGACCTTAGGAATGTTTTATACATTCCCATTTGAGTGAAATCACGTTATCGGAACCAAAATTCCTTGTGATGTCATTTCATGAGACAAGGGATCCTCTGGAATGTACGCTTGCATTACTTGACAGGTTTGATTCCCGTGTTTAGTACGAATGGAGCCAACAGGTAAAGATACTTGTGATGGTGTACAGACCATGTGAATTGACTACTCTAGGAGTACGGACCTAGGATCCGAATCCATATCATATGTCCAGTAAATACAAGGATCCATGACTCGTGCCGACTTCTAGACGAGAATAGGGGATACCTTTGTAGTTTCCAGATTAGTGATACTTTTCAAGTTAGTGAACTAAATACATGTTTCCATATGAGTGTGAGATTGTGAACTCAAAGTCTAGGCTTTCCCCCGACTTAAGTAGGATTTTTGTAGAACCTTGTAAAGCCGAGAGAATCCATAAGATAAGGAACTCACTAAGATGTTGATATCTCACCCCCACTATTGTTATTTCTTTTCAGGTTTCTTTTGCCAGTTTGGTTTACAAGTGGAGCTATGCTCAGGATATTTCAATAAAAGCATAGAATTAGTTTTCCGCTGTGTATTTTATCTTTTGGACAATGAAGGAATTCGTATTGATCTTAGTATTTTTATTTTAGTATGACATCATCTGAAGTATTTTGACCTTATGAATGAACTTCCATGATGCATATGAGCTATTTAACCCATTCCATATGGTATAGGCTCTTGTCCAGATAAAAATCTTGACTTTTGGTTCCCCGATTAGTTAGAAACCCTAATCTGGGAACTGTGAAACCTTAATCTTGAAGTCTTTGATCTCTGCACCTCTTGTACTTATAAATGGTTTGTCAAAGTCATGTCAACATTCTTGATGATGTATGGAGGTCTTGGCTCCATTTTCTATGAAAAATTTCATCTGGAGGGCATCACTTGACTGAGACCCTAATTGGTGATTGTGATGGCTCGGGGCCCATATCACTGAAACTATTGTGCAGTCCTTAAAATATCTTCCATAATTTGATATTACTTAACCCTTTGAGAGTGATTAAAAGGTTGAAAATATTATGTATTAATGATTGATCCTTTACCTGAATGCTCTGAGGGTCTCAGGAATCCTGATCCATTGCGGGGATACTGTTGAAACCAGTCTGGCACAATTCTTTGGCCAGTGGATTTTCCTAATGAGGTACATATCTTAGGGTAAACATTTAGGGTATGACAGTTAGGAACTTTGAAAAGTTATAGATTTAGTTGAGTACCATTCAGGAGAAACTATTTTAGTAATAAATATTTTGAGTAGAAAAGCGATGTATGTGTCGACCTTGATGTTGAGAGGAACAAATTTAATTGAATAGTTTGGAGATTATGTATGGTTTATGAGTGGACACCAAAGAGTTTCAGGTTATATAGGCTAAAAAATCCAATAGTCATTACTTGGTGTGATTAAGGAAAATATAAACGAGACGTGATGCTAGTTGACTTGATGCTGGTGGGTGAGATTAATTCAGATAGTGACTTCGAGCTAGATGGTTGGATGTGTTGAGATTTTGGGAACTACGAAAAGGTATAAAGACCTTAAGAAATTATTTTGGTGATCAAATATGGGGAGTAATATAACTCAGATGGGTGTGATTGGTTATTGTGTCAGGGATCAAAAGTTGAACGTCGACAACCGTCAGGTTGGATGCAACCTTTGGAAATTACGGAATGAAAGAGGAATAGTATTTTGAGGAGCCGTTATGGGATTATCGAATAAGGTGAGAGATTTTGATACTACTTGAGCAATTGCAGATCAAGTGATGAAATTAACACCTATTAGTATCGATTAATAAAAGAGTATTAGTAAAGTCGCATGAAGTTTCTTTGAGCATACTGTTGGATAGGGATCTGAGGTTCACTTCGGAATTTTGGAAAAGGTTTGTAAGAAGTTTTGGAATCTAGACATAAATTGAGTTCGACTTAATTTTTCCCATTGAAGGATAGGCAGGGAGGACTGTCTAGTCATTAGAAGAATTATGAGGAAGTTATGTATTGGAGGACGGTGGTAGGTGAAATACTCATCCGCCATTGGTTGAGTTATGAGAAACCACCTAGAGGCAAGGTGTAACACCATTCTAACCCCACATAATATTTTCGATAAATAAACTGAAATAATCAGAGTAACTCACAGAAGGTGTCACATTTCTTCATAAAACATCAATCCAAATATATTATATTAAAATAATCTTTTCTCTAAAAATCAAAACTTCGCAGCGGAATCATATACTCAAAATATTTTCCTCTTATCTCATTAAAACATAAAGAGTTTTTGGTCAAAGTCAACAATTATCATAATTCTCAATTCAACTTTTAACAACTCATAAAAACTCATACTAATAAAGCGACAATTAAATCATAGAAACGTTATATTCCCTCGATGTTACATTTATCAGAGCAAAACACTAGACACTCTAGAATTAAGCTAAACAACTTCCAGCTAAGACTTCACCCATAATACAAACCATAACTCATAACATCAATGACAACAATACGAATACTACACAAGTAATACACTTGACAATTAGCATCGCACAAGGTAGTACCCAACTCAAGAATTCAATGATTGAAGAATTAGAAAACAACAACATAGAACCACGCAACTCCTACATGACATTAATACAAACGACCCCAACATCATTGTTACTCACATACGAGAAATTGTACTACGCCACACGTTCGCTGCGCACTCTGATTACCTATAAAGTAGTAACTCCACCAAGTTCAACTTTCAACTTCCAATCACCAAAATCGATATGGTGAAATACTTTGACTTAACTCTTAGGAATTTCCATCCCACATATATCCTACACTCTCATAGTTACTGGATACTTAAACTTAGATCTGCAGGACCACACCTCTTACATTCAACATAATTGCAACGACGACTACTTCCAAACCTTGGGTAAGATATACGTGTACTCCCATAAATTCCAATTATCATCAACACAACTACAACTTTACCATCTTTTAATAACACGTCCCTAAAAAAATCATTTTAAACACATAACATCACTACAACAACATAAGGTACATGGGTCCAACAAATTTCCACAAGATAACTCATATTCTTCGCTTCTAACTAATTCAACATACTGAATCCTCGATTCCTAGTCAAACTGACACAACCCTTCATAAATTCTTATCTAAAACAATACAACTAAACAACTCCTCTTGTTCCAACCAAAACTCACACTTTAATAAACCAACTTACAACTTTACTCCTTTTAATACTTCCAACTCATCTCTCAAATACTCTACGTACTCTTCCGTTGATTTTTATAACAGCTCAGAACATCCATAACAAACACCATACCCAACCAAATATTCTTATATACAAATCTCTATCGACAAATCAAACACTCCACAAGTACTCGGCTTGACTTAAACCAATTCAACGTACATACTATATTAGTTGGCACAACACATCTATCCATCAATTTTGATTTCGTCTACTATTAACAATAGATTAAGGGTGACCCGTTCCTCAATTTTTAAATAGACATCCGACAACCATAATGACGACATAAGTCATCATTACCCAACACCATAGCGTACTTAATTTTATGCCCAAAGTCCGTAAGTATAATGCTCCGCCAACTCTTTAAGGCTCATCAATATCTTCTTAGTCTTCTTAATTCCGACTTCGTTAATTATACCAAAACATCCAAAATCCAATACAAAATCTCTTATACACACTCGTAGTACAACATAACTTTAAATATTCTTCTAACACCGAAGTCGCTACAACATCAAGCATAATCCATTCCGGTTCGCTCCAATTACAACTTTCATCCAATCTAAAATTCTTAATAATACTAATCAAACATCCGTCTTTCTCTCAACATTATCATCATCTAACATCGACACTTTAACCATCCTCATTCGACATGAATCACATCCCTATAACAAAAATTTCTCAATACTGTCGCATTCTTTCTAATACCATCATTTAATTTCTTATCAATATTTCACACTCGTCTTCATTTTTCTCAACTTTCAGCAAGGATCGCTCAACTTCAACTACCTTTTTCTCTTCCAATACAGACCTCCCAATCACAAAACTATATTCTAAAATGAAGAGAATTTCGTGTCGATTTCAAAACTTTAATAATCGCTTGAATCCGAGTTACGAGTAAAATGTTATCCTCCTTGCAATGGGACTCGTCAATAATTCCCATATACAGAATTTTCCAAAAATCAGCATCAGGCCCAACTATTAAAACGCACTTATCTCCCTCTTCACAAACCTCCTGAAGGAAAATCTTATATGCAAACTGTAGGGAATTTCGCAAGCTTTCCAAAAAGTTCATAATCGCTTCAATCAGAATCACGAGTAAAACGTTATGCCCCTTCTACTTATAGCTGCTCCAAAATCGCAAAACTCAAAATTTTGAGATTGATGAACATAAGTTCCATCTCTCTCCCTCTTGCTTCCAAGACCTACCAAAAATATTTTCTTTTCACTCAACTCTGAAATTAACCCGACCTCCATCCAAGTACACCCAAGACATACTAGCCTACAAATTGGTCCATCAAATAGTCAATTCTTTAGAGTAGATCCTTAACCTTGATTATCTCCTTAACCCACTATCAACAATCTACGGACATCTCATATAACCGTCATCCCACACATACACTCATATAAGCTTCATTCTCTAAGAATTAACTTACTTTCTTAGCAGATAAAGATACCAATTCTCAATTGTCCCCAAACTCAGATTTATTACTCCATACACAAGTCACAATTATGTTGACTAGACATCAAGAATCATCCATCACTTACGTATCACTACTCCTTATCCTCCGAGAAGTAACATCAACCATATCGGCTTGTTCTCCCTTAATGTATCTTGAACTTATCTGGAAGCTAAGAATTTGTGAATTCGTACCCTCACCGGTTCACAACATTTCAACTTCAGTCGCACTTGTACTCTTACCATCATTATCGCCTTGAATCAACTGTTTACACCAGAAACATCACCAGGAAGCTAACTCCTCCCCCACTTATTTCAAACCAACACCTGGATACAATGATTAGTAAACAAACAAGTACCGACAGTGTTCCACACACTTGTCACACACTAAAGAATAAACAACGTTAGACAACATTGGTCGGATATACCGACCTACTCTGATACCACTAATGTAACACCCTTCTAACCCCACATAATATTCTCGATAAATAAACTGAAATAATCAGAGTAACTCATAGAAGGTGTCACATTTATTCATAAAACACCAATCCAAATATATTCTATTAAAATAATCTTTTCTCTAAAACTCAAAACTTCGCAGTGGAATCATATACTCAAAATATTTCCTCTTATCTCATTAAAACATAAAGACCTTTTGGTCAAAGTCAACAATTATCATTATTCTCAATTCAACATTTAACAACTCATAAAAACTCATACTAACAAAGCGACAATTAAATCATATAAACATTTTATTCCCCCGATGTTACATCTATCAGAGCAAGACACCAGACACTCTAGAATTAAGCTAAACATCACGCACCGCGGACTCATCTCGAATATCTGCATGTTACCCACGTAGAGGCAACATTTGAACAAGCATGGTGAGTAATCACAATTCATTATACAAGATATAATAAATAGATATCATATGTATAACAATTAAATCACTACAACATAATGATCATATGCTTCGCACTCAAAACAACAACAACAACATCATATTCATCATAAAACAACATACTTTAATAATTAAATCATATAATTCACTTATCACAAAACATCATGTAATTCCTCAAACACTGAAAATGAAACCTCATATGCACTCATGCATGCAGTACCGAAAAACATCATTGATGACTTAGTCATCGTTATCTCCAAAGATCCCCACCAATAGGATCGATTCCCGCTTGGAACCAGAGCACATCATCATTTGCACTTAATATACACTATGGGATTAAGGGAGACATTATCGTCCTACAATTCTTCAATGGATCATCATCCTGCAAATCTTCCATGGACTATTCATCCTAAACAATGCTATGAATGCATGATGCATAACAATAAATAGATACGACCACGGCTAGTCAAAACGCATCATCATTCATCAAGATATCATCATGTATCTCATAAATACACCTTAATTGTCATAATCATCATAACATTTTTATTATCATATTCTCTACACATACCTCATACAAACACACGTTATAAATAACACAACATCATTCATCAAATCATCATATACTCTTCACATAACGTCATACACATACATCATGATTAACACATCATCATTCCTCATACTAAACACTAAACAATTCACTTCAAAACATCATCATAATAATTTATACAACAAAACACACGTAATTTACTCGGCATATAATCTCGTCACCTAAATCACGACACGATCACTAAATAATCACATCTTATACTTTTTATTATTTCACTAAATTTCGATTGTTGTGATATCTCTCCAACGCTTCAAACGACTTGTAAAACTGACTCACAGTTCGAAAGTTATGCTCACATATATCACACACTATCAAGCATAGACTACAATGAATACATCATTATTTTACTCATGACAGACACCAAATAGTATGTTCCCAACAATCACAAAATAAACAATATGATTTCTAGGTAAATCTCACAACCTCGGTCACATTATAACACAATTTCTCTGTTTAACTCCTATTATAGTTATTAATTAATTCACATGTTAATTCTCCTATCATTTCTTCCAAATGCAGTTATAGATAAATTAATATTACTGGAAAATATGTTTATTGAAAATATAGAATGCACCAAAGATCATGTAGCTCTAGCCATAATGGGGTGTGGCTCCCGCCACCCCCTTGCACACAGCCTAATGGCACTGGCCACATAGAGATGCGGCATCCGCCACCTCTCCCCCATGTAATTAGTGGCGCAAGCCACTTTCACTATTGGCACCCGCCACCCACCTGTGGTGGCACCCGCCACCCAGTCACCAATCATCGGGGTGACACCCGCCACCCCAGAAAAAATGGGATTCCTTACCCTGGTATAATACGATTTAACCCAGTAATCCTCAGAAAATTCAATATAATTCCACCAGTCAGTAATCCCAGTTATATGTTTCTAATCTAATACCGATTCTCACCAAACTCGTCATGCTCATCTAATCGTAATTGTCAGTTAAACTCAAACAATTTAACAATATCTATCATTTAAAATCAGTCATATTATCATCAATTTTATACCGACAAAATTAGTAAAACCTCGACTTCTCATCAAAACACAAAATTCATCAAATTCGTCATAGATTCCCATGAACCCTAACAATCCCAAATCATCCATATAAAAATCTAAACCTTATATCAAATACAATGAAAAGTAATACTCCCCATACCTTAGATGTCAAACTCTGAATTCCCTTTCCTCGAGGTCTTCGAGAAACCTCTGTGTCCTCGCCCTTTCTGCCTTCGTTCCCCAGAGCAGTTTCACAAAATACGATCATTTCCCAAAGTTCTCCCAAAAGTCATATTTTTATGTTTCTTCCTTTACCCTCTTAGACCTCATTATGTTATTACAATTTTAACCTCACTTATCAATCTAAAATATCACTTTACCCTTAATCGTTCTCCTTTTACTTTAAATAATAATAATAATAATAATAATCCGAATAATATTATTCTATTATCATTATTAAAATAATTCCATATAATCACTTAAATATCAAATTTACACCTCACTCGTCATAAACACATCTTACACCATAATATTTCGCCAAGTTCACCGATAAATCCCGAATATTTATTATAAACCAATTAAACAAATATTCTAATTATTTTTCGGGTGTTACACAAGGATGATTCGTTGGTGAGAGTAGCTCGAGAGGGAACTACTAGAGGAAATGTGACAGGAGAGATGGAAAGTAAGATGTGGAAGTCGTATTCAGAACTATTTCCATCGGGTACATTTTCGAGGATGAAAATAATTTAAGTGGGGGAGAGTTGTAACACCCCATTTTAATTAATTAAGTTGTCGCATGTTATTTCATTTGTTGGCCTTGTTAAGGGTGTGTTAGGTTGAGCGCGTAGGCGCAGTGTCCTTAGTGGAGTCGGTAAACTGAGATGTCGGGATAGTAATAATGTAATGTTGGAGTACGTGTGGGCATAGTTAATAACAATAGTATGGTGATTATTATTATTATTATTATTATTATTATTATTATTATTATTATTATTATTATTAATATGGCTAAGATTATTAATATTATTATTTTTTATTGATAATACAATTGGTGTTTTATTAATATTATAATAATTATTATTAAGAGTATGGTTACCACTATTTTTACTATTATTAACATAATTATTATTATTATCATCATTTGGCATAATATAATTATTATTAACTAAAATCAGAATTTAATTAGTAATTGTGTAGTGTGAGAAAAATAAGGAAGGGTAAGTCCCTTAATGCTGAATTAGTGAGGGTTTAGGGAGAATAATATTTTTCACGTAAGAAAGTTCGAGGAAGAACAAGGAAGGGATGAACAAGGATGCTAGGGCATTCTTCCCCATGGATTTTTGCAGGATTTTGGAGTACAATTCGAGGTAAGGGGGAGAATGAGTTTAATAATTGGTGATTCTAATATAAGAGGGTAGTGAGGGTCCCTTCCCCTCTTAGATTTTTTGTATCATATTTGAGTCTGATTGTTTGTGATTATATGTGTATATTTGTTATGATTTTGTTGATGTTGGTACAATTATGAGATTTGTACGATTATGATGATTGAACTATGCGGTGTTGTTGATGCATAACTATGTTTGCAAATCTGGTTTTGGTTGCAGGTCGAGAATGATAGATTTAGATCTAGAAAACATTAATTTGATTAGTAATAATGGGTGAAGGTGATAACAAGGAATTATAGGTCTTAAAACTAGTAGATAGATGAATCTAGGACATATCTGAGTGTTAGAAGTAAATCAAAGTGAACAGATTCAGACTGGTATGGAAAGATAACAATTTTGCACAAAATCTTTCAATACGCGTAACATGAGGTTATTACGTGTATGGCTTGGTGTGATATGGAGAAATATGTGTACGGCATGGCCTTACTTGGGCGCTACATGCAATGAATCAAGGAAATACACGTATGAAGGGAATATTACGTGTATTAAACTTGGGGTGAAGAGATTGCGAATGAAAACGTCTCTGCCCATACATGTAAAAGTAGGGCAATACGCGTATGAGAACTGAGCAATACGAGTGTTAATCGTCTGGTACATGGGTTGTGGGCGTGGTGACTTGGCCATATGCATATGACATGGGAAATACGCGTACGGAAAAAGTTGCATGCATGATTTTTCTATTTTCGCCATTTCTTTCTGATTTCGCATTCGATAAGATTTCTTGTGTGTTGTGAGACTAATAGGAGAATACCCGAACATGTTAAGACTAGTAATGTTAGTACGAATGATAAAAGGAGAGTTTAATCGATTGAATACATAATTAGGTAATTGAGGACATTTATCGTGTTGTACAAATAATGAGGTGCTCTTGGTGCAAGGTAATAGTCACAGTAGGATTTGAATGAGCAAGTTTGACTAGTGTCGATGGAAGCTAGAATGTGTTTTCCTTAGAGCGGGTTAGGCTACTTATTATTAATTAATACCATATGATAGGTTGATTGCATGCAATAACCGTGGTGAGACACTAGGGTTGTTTTCCCTAGGCATGGTTGATACTTGTAGGTTGAATGGTGATTGTGAGATAACTTCTACCGATGTAGGAATAGTAATCCCAACAGGAACTATGGTGAACATTCGGTTTACGTGATATCATGAGAATTGTATATTATGATTAATAATAATATCTAGTGTACATTTTGGTGTGTACCGGTGAATGGAAAAACAGATGTATCGGTGTCGGTGCATATTATGGTGATTATGTGTTTATTATGTGATCAGGAGGATCGTGTGCATGTATGTTATTATTATACATGTGTTGTACACATACTATTGACATGCATTCATGGCGTTTTGGTGAAGACGAATCATGTCTCAGGATGAACATAAGTGATTCGTAATATGGATAAATCATGTCACAGGAGGAACGTAAGTGATTTATCTGGATTCTATTATTAATCATGTTCGATTGAATGAACCATGGTGTTTTGGTACCACATGCATTGTGTCAGTTGTGAGTCACCTTGTGTTTATGTTTGTTGATTGATGGGTGGTTGTAGTTGACAAGTAGTGTCGTGATTGTGTGTTGTTTATATTGATTGGTGTGTTATACTACTCCTTAACATGTATTTTTCACCGTTAAATTATTGAACGTAATTCTCACTCCTTTGTTGTTTTGTGGCGTCTGTGTTTCTTCAAAAGTACAGATAAACAGGTACACGAGTAGTATGTGGAGCTTGAGTTGCTCGTTAGAGTCGTAGGAGTCGCTCTGATACATAAAACGGGATATGGGGAATTTGTTATGCTTTATACTATTCTACTTTAGTACATATCTCATTTAGTAAAATTGTAGTGGACCACTTCTTATGTGGAGAGTATGATGGTGTAGGCCTTAGTGCCATGGATATAATTAAATTATGATTCTGCTGTAAAAATTATATTTTTATTTCATTAATGAAAATGAGCTTTATTGTTGGTTTTTGAAAATGTGTCATCCTACTTTAAAAGGGTAACTTTGATTATTTTCTAACTATTTGCGTATTTTATAATATGGAAAAGTGGGGTGTTACAATTGTGTCGTGACTTAAGTGACGAGATTACTTGCCAAATTAAGTGTGAGTGTGTTATAAATTGTTATGATGATGTCTTCAACGACTATAATTGCTAGGCTATTTAAAGGGAAGTATTTCATGCTTTCATAGTCGTTGAAAATAATGGAAAGATCAACATTGTTGCTGCAATGGAAACACGACCATTATTGTTGAAACTTAAAGATCATCAATCAACCCAACAACATTCAGAAAGCACAAGAGTTGATGAATGCAAATATTATTGGAAAATAATCAAGTCATCAACCACTTCATCATCTGAGCTTATTGAATATCTGAAGCAAGGAGTTGATGCTCGAAGCTTGCTCAACGAAGAAGACGAAGAAGTTCTACAAGATGTCATTCAACTGTCAATCAAATACATCTTCGTAGACTCTGAAGAAAGCATGGAGTTGTTGCTCATATCATGCTCAAACACAATTGTGTTTGCTTGTACGTAAACATATGAATTTATCTGCTTATTTAGAAGCATTAATTGTAATCTCCATAATTTAATTTTGTTAAGAATTAAAAGTTCCTTAAGTGATCGAGTGAAGATCAGAATACTTGAGAATATAAAGTAGTCATATCTCAAAGAGGACCAGTCAGAATCTTGTGAGATCTCTGATGAATATCATTATGAGAAATCCTAATCAGAAGACCAGTTTGATCAAATTCTGTTAGGCTAATGAACGTTATATATGATCAGATCCTTGAACGTTTCATTATTGGTTAGTCATTGGCAGTTGCATGTGCATCTATAATAATCAGTTTGATTATAGTGGATTAATACCTTGAGATCATGGCGAAATCACCTTGGAAGGGTTGACTAGATTAGCTTGAGAGTTGCTCAAGTGAACAAGGATATATCATGTGTCCTTTACTTATGCCTTATTGTTTATACTTATGTATTACAAAGTCTCTGTTATGCTTCCGCATCACTATTCAGAATCTACCTTGTAGACTCTGATAATCATTCAAGCGCAGAAAAGATACGAAGCAAAAGAACTAAAAATGCTAAATGCAATTCAAACTCCCTTTCTTGCATTTCTCGCACCTTCAATTGATATCAGAGTTTCGATTCTGTTATTGATGGATATCAAACACCTAACAGTGTCAGATAAAGATCCAGATGAGGTGTGAAGAAATACTTTTGATGAAATTTCAATCCACTTATAATTGTAGGGTTTACAGGCCTTCATAAATCTCTAAATTCTCTCAGGCATTTCATCAAACAATTTTTTATTATAAAAAATATTACCCTTAATTGTCTCCATTTGATTAATCATATAGATAATTTAGACTCAATTGTAACCACACTCTGGTCTTCCTTCAAAAAAATCATTACTTGATAATTATTATACATAATATATAACATTATATAATGTAAATAAATTATTTTATTAAATTTAATTTATCAAAAATATCATTACTTGATAATTGTTATACAAAATATATAACATTATATAATGTAAATAAATTATTTTATTAAATTAAATTTAATATAGAGGTTCTCTCTTGTAAAAAAAATCATTAATCATTAATTATATATAGAGGAGTATTTATTTTCTTTCACTTTTCTTTTAGTTTCACTCAATACCCAAACAATTAAAGAATCATTCTACTTATTTTTCGATCACTTTCATTTCTTTCACATTCTTCCCTTCCACTTTTTTCTTAATACTTTTTGTTTGAATTCAAACAAAACATAAACATAATTTTTTTCTAAATATTAGACGTCCACGTCAAACACCATGTATTGATTGGTTGGACTTCGTTCACCAACCAATTAATGGCAATCATTTATTCAATTTGTACTATGCATGAGGGACATATAAATTAATAAGTTAATGTAATGAAACTCAAATCAATTTTTATAATGCTTATTTGTCTGAAATATTATTTAAAATTTAGTAAATAATCATTGCTCAAGTCACGGAGAGATAGATTATGATCATGATGACCATAACGTGGCTACTTTAATATAGTAGGTCTCTACCAATTTAGTTTATCACTTTATTTCTCCATTTATCTTAATATTTCAGTTAAGATCGAAGTATGAATACGTCATGACTCATGGCATCTTCAAATCTAATCTTTGTTTAGGTCGACATGAGGTGCTGTCATGTTGCCTTAGGCTTCATTAAAAGATTCAAATTATTTCATTGACTCCAAACACACCTCACAATGTTAATAGAATGTAGTTTTCATAATTTCCTCTTTAGGTTAATTCATAAAAGAAATCCTACTCTACATTAGGTTAGCTCAACCAGAAATTCCTAAATTTGGATTAAATAAAAGTGAAAGCAACGTTTATAATACTCACTACAACAACTTCTTATCCAATAAGCTAATCAAATTTTAATAATAGTTTTTATTTTCTGACACTGATTTACACAATTTATCATTATATACTCTTTCTTGGATTATTACATCACACTATCATTAACTTTATCCATTATTTTAAATCTCTAGCATTATTGATTTAAACTTTGTTGAAGAGTTTATATATATATATATATATATATATATATATATATATATATATATATATATATATATATATATATATATATATATATATATATATATATATATAGAGAGAGAGAGAGAGAGAGAGAGAGAGGTGAAATGAAAAAATGGAAGAATTTAAGTGAAGATTTTGAAGGGTTTAATTTTGTTCACAATACACAAATTTCATAGTTTGAGGGAACTCAAAATATTTTGGAGGAGTAGTTTAAAGGGTTTTGAAGAGTTAATATAAATTCTTCAATTATAATATGTATTATAATAATATTTTAAAAATTTAAAATATATTAATGATAAGTATTCATTCATCATTTTATATAAAATTATTCTTTAAAAAAAATGTTACACAAGAAAATAATAAGTCAATGTGAACGTGAAGTGCAATACACATAAATTATTTTAATTTTCTCTCTATTAATGTGTGTACAGTTATAACAATTAGTATATAGAATCTCAAACCATTGGATTCTTAGGTTTTTAAGATTTATTAGGTTTTTAAGATTTATTGTTCATTCTACTTGTTCATAAAGTGAGAATGACAAGCTCTTTGGAGATTTGTGGAAAAGCCAACATTACTAATGTGTTGTACGTACATTCGATAACAAGCAACTTGATAAGTGTAGGTCAATTACTTACAAAAGGATACAACATGAAGATAAAAAAGAATTATATAAAGATGTATCGTAGTGATGGCAGGCTGATTCTGAAAGCACCCCTGACATACAACAAAAGCTTCAAAGTAGAGATCAATCCAGTTGACCACAAGTGTATTGCTTCGACTGCAGAAGAAAACAAGAATTGTCTATGACACCATAGGTATGGACATCTAAACTTTAGAAGTTTAGGTATACTCAACTAAAAGAAGATTGTGATGGCTTACCTCGGGTGAAAGAACCAAGTCAGGTGTGTGAGAAAAGTTGCAAAGAAAAACAAGTTAGGAAAGTATTTAAGCATGACTTGCCAATGAGGTCGGAGGAAAATCTAGAGTTAGTTCACTCTGATATGTGTGGACCATTTAAGGTGACATTGAATAGAGGTAACTACTACTTCCTAACCTTTATAGATGAATTCACTAGATATATGTAGATTTATCTTATTGAGAGGAAGAGTGAGATATTCATATGGTTCAAGAAGTTCAAATTGCATGTAGAAAAACAAAGTTGATGCAAGTTGAAGAAATTGAGAACTGGTGGTGGTGGGTAATACACCTCTCGATAATTTGCTATATTTTGCGACGAGGAGGGTATAAAATATGTGGTCATTGCACCATATACACCTCAACATAATGGCATAGTTGAGAGGAAAAATCAAAGTATACTCAACATGACTAGAAACATGTTAATAGCTAAAGATATGCCAAAGAGATTTTGGGCTAAAGCAAATTCAACAACAATACACACACACACACACACACACACACACACACACATATATATATATATATATATATATATATACACACACACACACACACACACACTAAATAGTTGTCCAACCAAGAAGATGTTCAATAAGACTCCTTATGAGGCTTGGACAGATGTGAAGCCGAATGTTAGTCATCTTAGAGTCCTTGGATTAATGTGCTTCAGGCATGTACCTGAAAAATTAAGGAAGAAATTAGATAATCAAAGTCAGACTATGGTGCTCATAAGTTATCATTTGAATTATGCATACAAGCTATAATTAATAATAGAAAAGGGTAAGATTGAAGTTAAGGTCGGTTTGATAGGAGTAAGATACAATTACAATTCTGTTTGAAGAAAACCAATAAATTGAAGTCCCAACAAATTGAAATGAATAAACACATGAGAGAAATGTTAGAAGATCTACTAGAGCAAGAACTAAGTCGACACAGCTATGTGGATATGAGAGATTTCCAGATCAAGCAGTCGATGTAGATGGTAACTTGATAGAAGAAGCGATGATAAAACTAATCAATTTGGATAAAGCCATGAACTATTAAAAATGGATACCATCCATGAAAGAAGAACTTAGGTCAATTGAGAAAAACAAGACCCATGAGCTTGTCGAAAAGTTAACCAAGAAGTCAATTGATGTAATGTGGTTCTACAAGCTGAAATGAAGGCCGAATGGAGAAATTGCCAAGCATAAGGCAAACCTAGTGGCAATAGTTTTTTTGTTGCAAAAACCTGGTATTGATTTTGACGAAGTGTGTGCACCTGTGGCGATGCTGGAAACAATCATGTGGAATATTGTAATAAACTCTAGTACGAATAGCATGTCGCCGAATTCCGCTCACATGTTATTATTGTTGTTGTTTAATTGAGCCTTGTGTTATGGATCCAATTGTTTAAGTTATCTTGTACCCTAAGTTAGCTTGTAATGGGTAATTGTTAAGAAGTTCATTAGGTTAGTGTGTTAGTTTTCTTATAAATAGCATACTAGTCTCTCATATTTTGAATAAGGGAAAATAAGAAGATAAAACCCTAATTTAAAAGTGAGAGAGGTTAATTATTATTCTTGTAGACTTGTAATCTTGTTTAAAGAGAAAGGAAAGAATAACAGTTTATAACCAATCCTTGTTGTTATCTTTGGTTACCATAAACCATAACCCTTGTGGGTTTCTTGACTGATCAAGGAACCAATTATACTTTGTTTCTAAGGTATCTGATTAATAACAAATTACTGTTGTGAGCGTGGAGAAGATGCCTTCAACAAAGTACGAGATTGAAAAGTTCACCGGAGTGAACGATTTCGGTCTGTGGCGCTTGAAGATGAAAGCCATACTTGTTCAGCAGGGTTTCTTGGAAGCGTTGAAGGGAGAGACAACCATGAATGTTGCATTAATGGTAGCTGAAAGACTTCCATAATTGAGAAAGCACACAACACAATATTGTTGAGCCTTGGTGCTAAGGTTCTTTGACAGGTATCAAAGGAAACGACGACGTCAGTGTTATGGTTAAAACTTGAAGGTTTGAACATGACCAAATTGTTGGTGAATCAACTCTACATAAAGCAATCCTTGTATTCATTCAAGATGAGTGAAGACAAAGTGTTGGTTGAGCAATTGGATATATTCAAAAAGCTATTCCTTGATATTGAAAATATTTATATGAAGATCGATGATGAAGATCAAGCGTTGTTGTTGTTATGCACATTTCCTAGAACACATGCTCACTTCAAATAAACCCTCTTGTATGGAAGATAGTCTCTAACTTTTGAAGATGTTCAATTTACCTTGTACTTCAAGGACTTGAACGAACGAAAGGACTATAAGCCTTCAACGGTTGGTGAAGGTTTGGCCGTTAAGGAAAAATTCTTACGAAAGAATGGTAAGTTCAACGAGAAGAAGGGTAAAAGTTAGCAGAAGTCTTATGGTGGTGAAGCATCTGGTGTTCGATGTTATCATTGTAAGAAGGAGGGTCACATTCGAAATGTGTGCCCTGAACTGAAAGATCATGGAGGTAAGGATAATGACAATTATGCCATTGTTCAAGATGATTTCGACTCATCTGATGTTCTTGTGGTTTTAAGCGGCGACTTAAGAAAAGAGTGGATTATGGATTCAGGTTTCACTTGGAACATGACTCCAAACAAATATTTGTTCGATGAATTATGTGATCAAGATGGTGGATCGGTGCTGCTGGGAAACAACAAAGCTTGTAAAATTGCAGGTATTGTATATGTGAGATTCAAGCTCCATGATGAGTCAATATGGCTATTGACTGAAGTTAGGTATGTACCTGATTTGAAGAGAAATCTGATTTCTCTTGGTGAATTCGACAAGAAAGGATATGTTTTTCAAGGAGAGAAAAGTATTCTAATAGTCATGAAGGGGTCAAAGGAAGTCTTCAGAGGCGTGAAGAAACAAGAGTTGTATACCCTTGAGGCTGAAGTTTTAAGTGGTTCGACAAATGTTACGTCCACGAAACTATTTTCAAAGACAAAATTATGGCACATAAGATTGGGCCATGTTAACAAGAGAGGCTTGGTCGAACTAGGGAAACAGAACCTACCAGGTGGTGAAAAACTAGAAAAGTTGGAGTTTTGTGAACCTTGTGTACTTGGAAAATATTGTAAAGTGAAGTTCAACAAAGGCAAACAAAGAACACATGGTTCCCTTGATTACATTCATGCGGATCTTCGGGGGGAGCCAATGGTGTCCATCACATTCAGGAGCAGGGTATTTTCTATCCATAGTTAATGACTATTCCAGAAAGTTATGGGCATTCATTCAGAAGACTAAGGATGAAAATTTTGAGAATTTCAAGAGTTGGAAGGTTCTGGTCGAAACTCAAACTGGCAGAAAAGTCAAAAGGTTGAGAACTGATAATGGCCTTGAATTCTGCAATGAAGCTTTCAACAGTTATTGTGTCGAGTCTGGGATTGCAAGGCATAAGACTATAATAGGCACTCCCTAGTAAAATGGTTTAGTTGAGAGATTCAATCGAACAATCCTCGAAAGGGTTAGATGCATGTTAGTTAGTGTTGGATTGAAGAATGCGTTTTGGGCTGAGGTTGTT
Organism: Lathyrus aphaca; assembly: GCA_963966055.1. Lineage (NCBI taxonomy): Eukaryota > Viridiplantae > Streptophyta > Magnoliopsida > Fabales > Fabaceae > Lathyrus > Lathyrus aphaca. The sequence continues at coordinate 73,891,506 of OZ014519.1, forward strand.
TCGATAGCAACATATCTGATAAACAAATGTCCTTCGACTGCATTAGATATGAAGGAACCTGAAGAAGTTTGGTTAGGATATCCACCAGATCTCAATAAACTGAGAGTATTTGGTTGTGTGGTCTATGCTCACATTAGGAAAAACAAGGTCGAACCTAGAGCTCTTAAATGCATGTTCATGGGATACCCTGAAGGATTCAAAGCTTATAAGCTATGATGCCTAGAGTCAGGTCATAGGAGGTGTATCACCAATCGAAATGAAGTTTTCATAGAAGTTGAGATGGCTTTCAAGAAAACTGATGATGTTGACAAAGAGCTGGAACAGAGAGAAATTCTTGTTGAGGTGGAGCGTAGTGATGTTGAATTGCATGACCCAGATGAAGTCTAAGAAGAAGCATAAACTATTGTCAAAGATGAGGAGACTGATATTGACTACCTGCTGGCAAGAGACGGACCGAGAAGAGTCATAAAGCCACCTCAGATACTTGGTTATGCATATTTTATAGCTTATGCCTTAATCTCTGGAAGTGAGGTTCTAGACGAGGAACCTAGAGACTATAAGGAAGTTATGAGGAGTCGAAATAAGACAAAATGGTTGAAGGCCATGGATGATGAGATGAAATCTCTTAATGATAACAATACTTGGGAACCGATCAAGAAACCTGCTGGAGCCAGGTTAGTTAGGTGTAAATGGATTTTCAAAGTTAAGGAAGGAATCAAAGGAGTGACGTCGAAGAGATACAAGGCAAGGTTGGTTGCAATGGATTTCAATCAAAAATAAGATGTCGAATTTAATTATGTGTTCTCTTCTATTATGAAGCATAGGTCCATTCGAATGTTGCTTTCCATGGTGGCACAGTTCGACCTTGAACTGAAACAAATGGATGTGAAGATTGAGTTCTTGTATGGTGATCTTTATGAATCAATCCTGATGAGGAAACCTGAAGGGTATGTCGAAGAGGGGAAAGAAGAGTATGTGTGTATTAGAAGATTTGACAAGTTCATGGCACACATAAGTTTCATCAGAAGTCAGTTCGACCACTATGTTTACTTCCGATTTCAACTGGGTAATTCATTTGCTATTTTGTTGCTTTATGTGGATGATATTCTAATAGCAAGCAAACATGTCGAAGATGTAATAAGGGTGAAGGTTGAACTCAATAAGGAGTTCAATATGAAGGATCTGGGAGCTGCGTCCAAGATTCTTGGGATAGACATCCGGAGAGATAGAAACAGTCGAGATTATGTTTATCTCAAGAGGCATACCCGAAGAAGATTCTTAAAAAGTTTGGTATGTCGAATTCAAAGCCTGTTGTGAGTCCGACAAACCCTCAATTCAAGATGAGTATAGATCAATGTCCCAGTACTGATTTCGAAAGAACTTATATGGATAGAATTCCATATGCTAATATAATAGGTTCTTTAATGTATGTTATGGTATGTACTAGACCCGATATAGCATATGCAATAAGTCTTGTAAGCAGATACATGGTGAATCTTGGAAAGGCTCACTTACAAGCGTTGAAGTGGATTCTAAGGTACATAAATGGGTATCTGAATAGAGTCCTAATTTATGGTGGAGCCTCGGGTGAAGAAAATAAATGAGCAATAGAAGAATATGCCGACTCTGATTATGTAGGTTGTATGGATTCTAGAAAATTTATTTCTGAATATGTTTTCACTATGTTTGGCACAATAATTAGTTGGAAAGCAACATTTTAGAATGTTATTGTCTTATCAACCACTGAAGCAAAATATATCACCCTAACTGAAGTTGTAAAGGAAGTATTGTGGCTTGAAGGTTTTGGAAAGGAGATGAAACTTCAAGGTCGAGTTATCACTATTAAATGTGATAGTCAAAGTGCAATACACATGTCGAAGAACTCATCCTATCATGAGCGAACCAAGCACATTGATGTAAGAGTTTATTTCATCAAAGGGGTAACTGAGCGTAGAGAAGTCCAAGTGCTAAAGGTTTTGACAAATCATAATGCTTCTGATATGATAACCAAGATTTTTCCCAGTTGCAAGTTTTTCCACTATATGCAGTTGATAAAGTTGCATGAAGAAATCTAGTTTGTTTCTTGTTGTTATAGAGTTTGTTCCAAGTTGAAAATTTGTGGAATATTGTAACAAACCCTAGTACGAATAACATGTCGTCTAAGTTCGCTCACATGTTGTTGTTGTTGTTGTTGTTGTTTAATTGGACCTTGTGTTATAGATCCAATTGTTTAAGTTAGCTTGTATCCTAAGTTAGCTTGTAATGGGTAATTGTTAAAAAGCCTATTAGGTTAGTGTGTTAGTTTTCTTATAAATAACAGACTAGTCTCTCATATTTTGAATAAGGGAAAATAGGAAGATAAAACCCTAATTCAAAAGTGAGAGAGGTTAATTGTTATTCTTGTATATTGTAATCTTGTTTAAAAAGAAAGGAAAAAAATACCAGTTTATAACCAATCCTTGTTGTTATCTTTGGTTAACCTAAACCCTAACCCTAGTAGGTTTCTTGACTGATCAAGAAAACAATTATACTTTGTTTCTAAGGTATCTGATTCACAACAAATCATAATTGTTGAGTCAACATCAACATACAAATGATGGAAGATACATTAGTTGGATGTAAAATAAACATTTTTGAATGGACTTCTAGAAGAATAAGTTTATGTCATTCAACCATCAGGATTCGAAATCAAAGGGGATAAGTAAAATGTGTACAAATTGAGGAAAGCTCTATATGGTTTGAAGCAAGGTCCAAGAGCTTAGAATAAGAGAATAAATGGTTTCTTAATCGAATCGAGTTTCACAATGTGTGTCTCTAAACATGGAGTGTATGTCTATGATGCATACATGGACATTTGAATCATCATATGCATGTATGTAGATGATTTGATAATTACAGGTGCAAATGAAATCGAGATAAGAAAAGTCAAGTCGAAGTCGATGCAAGAGTTTGAAATTTCCGACCTAGGGAATTTGTCATATTTCTTAGGGATGAAGCTCAAAGAAACAAGTGAATGAATGTTCCTGCACCAAAAGAATTATGCCCAAGATATCTTGAAGAGGTTCAAGATGAACAACTGTAATGTGGCTGCTACACCATTAGAAACTATAACAAAGTTGAGGAAGGAGATAAATGATGAGTTTGTAAGTGTGACACTGTATAAACAAATAATTGGATCCTTGAGGTATCCAAACATTTGTCAAAGTGTCATACTATTAAGTAGATTCATGGAGAAACTCCAAGAATGTTATCTCATTGCAGTTAAATGGAATTGAGATACATAAAAGATACGATTAATCATGGTGTGTTAATTCCAAGGCAGAAGAAGGTCATCACAGATGCAAAAGTATATGGCTACACTGATTCAATTTTCAGTGGAGATCAAAACAAAAATAAGAGTACTACATGCTGCATATTCATGATCGAAGGAGCTCCAATCTCATGGAGCTCAAGGAAGCAAAGCATTGTGGCTTTGTCATCTTGTGAAGTTGAGTACATGGTTGTATCATATGCAACATGCCAAACAGCATGGATAGAGATGTTTCTCAAAGAGCTCAAGATAATGTAACCTAGGAAAATGAAGTTGTTTGTCGATAATAAGTCAACTATCGACCCTAGCAAACCATCTGGTGTGTCATGGTCGAAGTAGGCATATGGAGAAGAGATGTCATTTTTTGAGGGATCAAGTCAACAAAGGAAAGCTTGAACTTAAGCGTTGCAAGACAAAAGTACAACTAGCTAACATACTCACCAAACCCCTGAAGAAAGTTAGGTTCGACGAGTTGAAGAAAAACATCATAATGAAAAGTGTCGAGAACATGAATTAATGGGTGCGTTAGAAGTTTTAATGTCGTGTTCTGTCGAAAACTATCATTTGACTAGGTCGAAGTAGCTAGTCGAAGGCCAAAAACCAGCTTTATTCAACAAAGTTGAATACAACATATGACAACGTCGAAATGTAACTTGTAATTTTGTACTTTACATTTTGTACCTTTGAGGCTTAGGTTGGTCTGTGTAGTTTGGGTCTGAGTTTTAGTTGCTTATATAAATGATTTTGTATGATGTAAACATAGAACTTCACTCAATTCTAATTTTCATAATTCAATTTATACTTTTATATATTTTCTCTCTTTCTTCTCTTTTATTCTCTGCCTTTCATTTTTTTTGAAAAAAATTATTCCAATAATAAATTGTATATTATCTTTATCCAAAATTTATTGTAATTAGATTTTATATTCAATTCGTTAACATTCAAACATTTAACTTTCAATCACAAACATATTTTCTTTGTATTTTTCCTTTGAATTTTTTTAAATTAATATCTTAAATGAACTAAACTAGTAATTATTTACTTAAAAAAACATTAAACAATATCTCAATCTATATATCGCATTTACTTTTATATATTTCATAATTTCAATGAATAAAGAAACATAATTTAATCTTGAATTGATTTTTGTTTTGTTTTGAAACTCTTGTGTTGGTGAAATGGAGTATAATTGAAAAAAGTGTGTTCAAGAAAAAGAAAAGAAAAAAGAAGAAGATAATTCTCCTAGTTGTTCGCCGCAAGGGTGCAAATGCAAATGCCATTTGGCCTAAACCTTGGTTGCTGTGCCGCCTTCAACGGCTTTTGACTTTTAGAATGCCGGCAACAAAACTACGACACGCATAAATTTTAATTATATTTTAAAATTTGTTTGGAATGGACAAGAAATACATATAAATAAAAATAACCCTGATTTTTATTATAAAAAAACAAATTCCACTAAATATATTTTATATTAATAAAATAAATATTAAAACTGAATATTGTGTAATCAACATTTTATGAATAGAAAATTATTGTTTTTTTACACAATTTCTATTATTGTTTTTTCATAAATAGGAGTAAACAATATTTATTTAAAATTTATTAAATAACTAGATTAAATACATCATTTAAATGATAAATTTTTTAAAATATTTACTTATGTATGATATTGGATGAAGGGCTTTTTATCCCATTTCAAATAGCATAAAAGAGATGTCTGTATCACCTAATAAAAAGAATTCAAGAAAAGTAATAAAGTTGCTCTAGATTTGTTAAACTTTTGCTCGGAGACAATTTTACATAAATTATCGAGTTATTACGTATATCAGTAATCTCATTCATATATATATATATATATATATATATATATATATATATATATATATATATATATATATATATATATATATATATATATATATATATATATATATTAAACTGTGAGACTTTTAACTTGCATTTGTATTACAATAATTTTTTTTAACTATGAGTTCATCTACATTCTCATTCAATAGATAAAATAAATGGAGTACAAGCAAATAGACAAACATTGTGTGCGGACATTTCCCATCCTCAAATTAAATTCAACACTAATAGTTAAGCTTACCAAGAGTTTGACAACAATAAACTTTGAGAGATTAGTATCCATGGAGTATTATCAATCCAATCTCATAATCCTAGCAACAAAGCAACAATCTTCCATACAAGATAAATGAATTTGGGAACCACAATCTTAATATCTATCCAATTACATAACATTTCTTTGACCTTATCATGCACAATTTGACTATACATGTTCTCTAAATTGAATAAACTCATCTCTGAAAGAAGCCTTTATCGAAAGGAAGAGACAAATTCTGATTCGATACCACATTTAGATTTTTACTCAAAAATCCATTATCTTCATCCAAACCTCTTTGGAGCAATTCATCACACACCTTGAAGACACACTTAAGATAGGCTAAAAAGCACAACATACACAACTGAAGCAAAACACCAACAATGAGATGTCGATGGACACACAATAAGATACTCCAAAAAGCAAAACACTTTCGAGACATATTGTTAAACACTAACAGTGGATACTTAGATCTCAAATGATATAAACACAAAAACAAAAAAATACAAAATTAAAATTAGATAAATGGAAAGGAGGAAGAAACTGTAAACCATAAATAACCATAATGGCTTTGGGTCTAGACGAGTGGTTAACACCTTCGAAGGTGTGAGAGCGGTCGTTGGTGGTTCCAATGGCGGTCACCTCAGTAGAAGAAATTTTGGAGATGTACGGGCGGTTGCCAATTTGAAGGTGTGAAAACAGTCGGTGGTGGTGACTCAGATGGCAGTCGCTTCAGTAGAATGAGGGGGTTGACAATGATTTGTGGTAGTGATAGGGGTTAGCCGATGAAATGGGTTAGCCAATGAGAGGGAGTAATGTTCTCCATAAAGGAGGGGATGACAACCATGAAGGTGGAAGATGAGAACCACCATGAGGGTGGAGAACAATCACAAAATCCTAGAAGGTTGAGGGAAAACTTTCTAGAGAGAAGGGAGAGTATTTTGATCTTTCTTAATACTATCGTTCATTTTTATAAGAAACAAGTTATTTTTTAGGTTCATTGAATAATCAATGTATTTGGTTAGTTTATAGATTAGATACATTGATTATTCAATGAATCTAAAAAGTTAGTTGTCTCTTATAAAAAAGAACAAATTAAGATAATATTTAATCAAGGGAAATGCTAACATGTGCCCCAAAGGTATGTTAATAATCTATTTATAGAAATATTCTCTTGAAATATGTGTGTTCAATTATTTAAAACTTTAAATACGATTTTATTGTATTTAATATTTACTAATTATAATATTTTTAACATTTATCCTTAAGTCACATGTTAGTGTAACTCTTTATTTACATGATTATATTTAACTTCAACATAATTCATATTACTTAATAAAAACACAAATGAAATAAGATGACATTAATCTAATAAAAATAAATTAGTTAAGCTTACTAAGAGTTGGACATCAGAAAAAAATACAAATCTCTAAACCATAATTTGTTAATTGAATTTTTTTTTAAAATTGTATTTCTTAAAATATATTAATAATTTCTAATATTTTTTTAAGTTAGATCAGACTTATCAAGATATATGTAACTCTAGCTAATAAAATTTTAGTTGAATTTTAATACAACATGCATCTGGATTTTGATTTCAATATGAAATTTAAAGTGTTTTTCTTTTTCGAATCAAATGAGATGTTAATTTTTGACCATGGAAGAAGAATGGAGTGAATGAATATGAAATTATTAACTTTATTTAATAAAAAATTATGTATTAATATATATAATTAGTCTTTGTTCACTATAATTTCTCCTTCCATTTTGTCTTTGTTCACTTCCTTTCATTTCACACCCAATAAATCAATTACCCTTTTGTTTTCTTCCCTTTCTTTAATATTCAAGCTTCCAATGCGTGCCGATCCAAACTCGTAGTATATTAACTCAACCCGCAATTCCATTCGCTTAAAAAACCGTTTCACTTCTTCTTCCCTTTTAAATGCCGTTTCAGCCTCACGAGATCTCTCTTTCACTTCCATAATAAATGAGTCAGCTCGGTTTGTTATTGCAGGAGACTCGGGGTGAGTCAAGAACGATTCTCGGTTTGTTAAGAGAACAAATGGACGGTGTTGATGGAGTTCCTCGTAGGAGGCGTAGCTTCAAGGAACGGTTTGGATTCATCGGGATAGGTTGTTGCGGAGCCACTCGTGGATTCCGTTCTTCTTCATCTCAATTGCCTCAGCAACAAATTTCGGATACGGATCCGGTTCAGGATCCTAGCGTCTGCGATGGACCGAATCCAACTGCTTCGAGTTCGACTTCGAGTTCGGGTAATATGAATCTTGCGGCGGCGTTAGCGGCGGAGAGACAACTCCGAAGACCGCCGGTGGAAACTACTCCGGGGACACCGTGGAGAGTGTCGTTGATGAGACTCTTAGAGGAGACGGAAAACGGTGACACGGTGGCGGCTAAGGCTGTGACAGAGGTGACAGTAAGTGGTGTGGCGGGAAATGATTCGGTGTGCTGCGTGTGCATGGGAAGGAATAAAGGCGCGGCGTTTATTCCATGTGGACATACTTTTTGCAGAATCTGCTCCAGGGAGCTGTGGCTGAACAGAGGCTCCTGCCCACTTTGTAACCGTTCGATTCTTGAGATTCTTGATATTTTCTAGAACGTTCTTCAATGAGGTGATGAAATTGAAGATCTTTGTCTTTTTAAAAATCTCATTCTTTTTCACGTGTAATATGAATTTCTTTTCAGGTTCAAAGTTCAAATGTTCTACAAGAATCTTTTTTACGTATTGTATATACTATGCTATGATGATTGGTGATGAACATCCATTAGACAAAAAAAATTGGCTCCACTATTTAGTTTTGATATATTTTACTTTGTGGATTGATTTGAATAATTAGTATTTAATCATACACTAATTTTATAATGGATTGCAGCTAATGATGCTTTTATTCTTTATTGTCTTCAACATATAATAATCACAAAGTTGACTTGAACATCAAAACAATCATTAGTAGAATAATAAGTATATGCAATTCATATTATTGGTTAGTTTGTGAATAGACATTAAATTAAATCTAAGTTGGGAATTATTGATTCCAAGAAAATAAGGAGTATGAAGTAAGTTTTTTCAAATGGGAAGATTCTTTAGTTGTGTTAAATCAACAATATGAAAAAGAATAAAAGTTCTTCATTCTTTGATGTCCTTCGTGTGTATTAGAGAAGTGGATAGACACATTTCATAGAACTATATTGGTTTTTCTTTGTGTTTTCGTTCGTTCTTCTTCCATTCTTTTGAATTCGTTTTTCTTCTGCCTAGTACGATTTTGCGTATAAGATAACATAGTTGAAACAACTCAGTTGGAAGCAACAACACACCTTTCGTTGGATTTCCATCTTCATCCAAGTGTGGACGCGATCATGTAGTGAAGATGTGGGTCTTCAACACTGTTCAAAACAATAATAGAAAATTCTGGAGATGTTGCAATGCAAGTGTGGATGGATGTGACCTGTTTGTGTGGGATGATGAAATTGAAGACTCTATGAAAGGGAATTATTATATTCAAGCAAGTTTCCAAAACTGTGACATGGAAAATGTGAAATTAGAAATCATATTGAAGAAGATAGAAAAACCAAAGATGAAGATTGAAGTTCAGAAGAAGAAAATTTTCAATATGAAGATGGCATTTGTGATCTCGTGGTTGATTTTTGCAATGTTGTACGAGTTAATGTAATTTTGATGTTGTTGTAATTTTCATGTTGTTGTAATTTTATGTAGTTTGATGTATTTAGAAGTTATGCAGTGTGATGTATTTTTTCATTATGTTGAAGATTATGAACACATTTGTAAAACTACTTTGTATTAATGAAATGTTTAACTTTTTTGTCAATCAATGATTGTGATATAAGGTATTGAAATGATTAGTTCATAAGATGACTACAAAATAATACCAAAAGTGTGCATTAGTAATTACAAAATGGTACTAATAGTATGTATCACAGTCATAACAAAATGGCACACATAGTGTGCATAAGTCATTAGAAAATGTCACACAAAATGTGCATTACAGTCATTATTACAAAGGACATTAAAATTGCATAAGTCCTTACATAAGGATATAATTGTTTACAAAATATCATAACATAGTGTGAACTACTTATTTGATTTCTTCTTTGGAGATTTCGTTGTACCCTTATTTGCATTTTGAGATTTTTGAGATCCATTGCCTTCTTGTGTCAGAATACCTCTTTCTTTTTGTTACAGATACATTGATTGGTTTGGGTTTGAGCCAGGCCCTATGATTGGTTTTTGAAACCATTTCAGGTTAATTCTCTCACTTGAGCTCTTTTTTATTAGTTTGCCTTCTTGCTTGCCTTTAGCTTTGCCTTTCCTTTTGGTACTTGTTGAACTGATGTCAGTTGTTGTTTGCATGGTTGGATTTGATGTGTATATCATCAGAAATATCCTCAAACAATCATGTATCTGGTGTGACTGCATCATGTTGATTGGTTTTGTTGAGCAGAACCATCATGTTAACTTGCCACATGTCGATTTGCCTCGGTTGGTTGGTTTTGTTGAGCAAAAGCATCATGTTGTCTTTCCTCAGTTGGTTGATCTGGTTGATTAGCATTCAATTTATTCATTTTTTGCATCCATCCTTGATAGTAAGTTGACTTGGCTGCTCCCATCATGAGATCTCTTATTAATGATCCACCTCCAAACTTTTTCTTAAAGTTTACATACAAATCTCCCAGACACAACCTATGCTTTATTCTTTCAAACATTTCTTCAGATACTGCTACCAAACCATGTAACAATCATGAAAATGACACAACTTTTAAAACAACTAACATTTGAAATATGAAAACTGAATGACAAAATGACACAACTTTTAACACACCTTTGTATAATCTGATATAAATACATATTTATTGTCTTGTCCAACTTCTTTCATTAACAATTGTAGAAACCATCTCCAACTATCTTTTGTTTCAGTTTCCACAACACCAAAGGCTAATGGGAAATATTGGTCATTGGGGTCCCAATCCAATGTTATTAAAAGTTGACCCCAATATTTGGTCTTTAAATGGAACCCATCAATCCCAACAAATGGTCCGCATCCATTTATGAATCCTTCTTTACATCCATCAAAACAAAAATAAAAAGGTCCAAAACTTGGTTAAATTGATGGGATTGGTTTGTTAATGATGGTCTTCAAAGTATTCCCAATATTTACCTTTTTCAACTCAACAACATATCTTCATAAGTTTGCATATTGCTTGTCTGCATCTCCTTCAATTATCTTCTTTGCTATCAATTTAGCCTTTCATGCCCTAGCCAAAATAATTCCCATAAAGTAGTTATGTCTCATATCTTGAATAATATCACAAATCCTATTTGTCTCAGATGTATACATTTTCTTCACAATAACCTTGGCCACCCACCTTGATGAAGCATATCTATTATCCAAAACCCTAGCACATGTGTGGTTGTCTTTAATAGTCTTAATGGCATAAGTGTGCTTATTTCCCACTTTAGAGCATAAAATTAGAAAACCACATTTAGGCATGCATTCTACCTTTACCCTATAACTTTAATTTTTCACAAAAGTAATTTCCCTACCATTTAAAACTGACCACTCACGCATTGTCTCTCTAAACTCATATAGGAAATTGAATTGCATATCCCACTTAAACTTAAAATTCTTATTAAGTTGGTATTTCCTAAACTTCTTAAACTTAGGCCCATTATCATCTTCAGATTCATCTGGATCAAAGTTGTCTAGCTCAACACTAACATATTCAACATCTTTCCATTTCTTCTTATTGGAACCAGTTAAAAATCCAGCTATTATTGGACCATCGCTAATGGGTAGTGTTCATACCCAAAATATTTAGGATCCGAAATCTATAGCCGGACAGGGCATAATGAGAGTCAAAGTCTCCAAGAGCATAAGGAATGATCTCATACAACCTGAGCCAGTCTTACACCAACTGGGTCGGCTGCCATAACACAAATCGCATTCAGCAGGCCAGGAAATCATATCCACAGCCCATCATCCAGGTAATTACTCATCGATCATTACTAGAGTCGTAACGGTTTCCAATGCATCAATGTCTGCCGTTATGAAACCTTCAAAGCATGCAATGATGATAAGGGTTACAAACAATCATGACTCTGTAACCGCAGAAGATCAAAGGACCCTCCTTAATGGCTTCTCTAAAGGCAGGTTATGAGGATTATTATATAAAGGGGCTCCCTCCAGAGGGATAAGCAAGACATTCTTCTTGAGACTTTCTTTCGCAACACTGCTCTCAAATCCCTAAACATACTACACACTATAAACGACATATCTCTCCTTGATCAAAGGAAGGAGGGCTATCACCTTTGGTGTTCTAACCAAATTTGTTTAGAACAAGGTAGAGAGGCATCAATTCCATCAAATCCATTTGCAAGTGCGGTGGTTCTTTCATCCTCACTATCATTCAACCCTTCAATTCCTTCTTCATCACTTCCATCTAACTCTACCATTTCATTCACACACCTATGACTCTTAATTGTAACTTCTATACCATTGACATCATGTTCCATAAACATTTCTCAATCTACTTGGGTGGCACAAGCATATACAACAAAATCATAAGAATCATCATTATTCATAATCTGGAAAACATTTTCATCTATGTCAATGATTTTAGTCCAAGTCCTGTAAGTCCCTTTTGTGTAACCCCACCCATTAATCAAATTACGAATGTTAACCATTGACCACTTATAAATGAATTTCTCAGATACTATGGTCGAAACACCGTCCATGTATATCATTTCACAGTCAATTAACCTTACAAACCCCTATCCATGGTGAAAGACAATATTAAACACTTTCATGTTCTGAAATTAAAGATAAGAGCAACTTTAAAACAAACAACATTGTGAAACTAGTAAGAGTAATAGTAAACTGAACTAACCTGTGACATTTCTTATGTGTTTTTCCTTCATCTTCTCCATCATACCTTCGTCTTCTCCAATTATGTGTTCATTTTCGCAGCTTGCTATTTTGGTAGAAACTCCCAATTTTGAGCCCTGATTTTTCACGGGGAGTAACTATGAAATGAATTGATTTTTGAGTTCATTAATTATTTTAATAAAACGTGGCATTAATGGTCCCAGAGAGCTAGCCATCAGATGTCAACTAGAAGGAATCACTAACACAGTCAGCAAAATAATGACACAAGGGTCTTGCATGATAGAATCTGGATTTGATAAGGGGGGATCACAAAAAAAAAATCTTGTAGGGGGTAAAACCAAAACTAGCTATAATGACATGGGGTAACATATATTTAACCCTAAAATAAATAACTAAATAAAGTAGCATAACAAAAATAAAGTAGCAAAGTTACACCAACAAATTTTATGTAAAAAAATCCTCTCAATGTAAAAGAAAAATCACGAGATTTTATCCAATAAAATACATTCAAGATTAAAAAAAAATAGAATTACAAGTTCTTTTGATACAAGAGGCTATTTTTCAACTCTCGCTAAACTATAATATAAAGTTGACTCTCTTTATTTTAAGAGGCTAGAACTTTATTTTTCACTGTCAAAATTAGATTGATTTTCCTACCTAGAATGTTGTAACTCATCACAATACCTCTCATTTATAAGAAAATTTCTTGACTTAGAAACTTCAAGAGATATCGTAGATAGATGCTTAGATTTACAAGTTTATTATATATCTCATCTTTACATTGTGAAGTTTGAATGTGAAGCTTCAAAGTTCAAAGACATTGAAGTGTACATCCTTATTTTTAATGTGTTGGAATTAATTTTGATAGCTTGAATATAATTAATTATAAATCGAAGATAAAATACCAACAAATAATTGCACCGAAACTCATGTAACATTATTCAACTATTTTCACTGGTATACTTTTTTCATTATATCAGATCAGTTGGCCAGAATCCAATAGCTTCGAGTTCAAGTTCGAGTAGTATGAATCTTGTGGCGGCGTTAGCGGTAGAGCGACAACTCCAATGATCGCTAGTGTAAATTACCGTCAAAGGGAGTAGGACTCCGGGGACACCGTTGAGAGTGTCGTTGATGAGGCTTTTAGTGGAGACAGAAAATGGTGACACGATGGCGGCTAAGCTTGCAACAAAGGTAAAATAAAGTGGTATGGCGGGGAAAGATTCAGTGTGTTGTGTGTGCATGGGAAGGAATAAAGGCGCGATGTTTATGTTGGTGCCCAAAAAAGAATAATAAGAAGATGATGAAAGAGATAATTCTAACCAACTTTCTTTCTCAACTGAAAGCAGTTACAACATGAATTGGTTACAAACTGAAACTTGAGTTCAATATTTATACCATAATAACAACTAAATGAAACTCAAATTAAAGTCTAAATGCAACTTAAATGTGAATTTGGATTACACTTCAACACCATCCATTAATCCATATTCAAGACTAAAATCAATGACACAATTTCCATCTCTCAAATGGATAAAGTGTTCAGTATTGATAGCTTTCGTCAACACATCTGCAAGTTGTTTTTGAGTGATACAGTGAACAACTTCAAGCACTCCATTATGAACCTGATTATGCAAAAAATGGATATTCATGTCAATGTGTTTGCTCCTTCCATGCAATACTGGATTCATGGAAAGACTTATAGATGATTTGTTATCAATCATCAACCTCACAGGTTTTCTTAACTTGATCTTCAAATCCTGAAATAAGTTCATAACCAAATAGTTTGACATGCAGACAAAGCACATGCAATGTACTCAACTTCATGGGTTAATAACGCCCCCATTGGTTGCTTCTTAGAGCACCAAGAAATGAGACCTCCCAAAACACTTGAAGAAATATCCATAAGTACTTCTTTTGTCAACTCTGTCTCCATATCAATCAGTGTCGGAATAATATATCATCTTTGAATCATACTTAGCACCAGATTGAAATAAAACTCCATACCTCAGAGTCCCTTAATATACCTTAGTATCTTGACAACAACTTGGTAATGTGACCACTTTGGTTTATTCATAAATCTACTCATCATTCCAACTACATAACATATGTCAGGTATGATGTTACAGAGATATCTCAATGAGGCCACTAACTATTTAAAATTTATAGTATCTACATCATCACCCTTAACATTAGAATCCAACTTGTGATATGTTTCAACATGTGTGATTGCAGACTTGAAATTTATTAGCTAAAATCTCTTCAGAAGCTCAAGTTTATACTTCAGATGATGCAAAATTATACCCTTATCAGAGTACAAAATCTCCATCCTAGAAAATATACCATATTTCCTATATCAGTCATCTCAAACTCATTCATCATCACTTTTTTAAACTTGACTATCTCATCTGAACAACTCCATATTAGCAATATATCATCAACATAGAGCCACACCAGAATCATATTGCTGTCAAATATATGTGAACATAAACACCATACTCCATCTCAAAATTTATGAATCATTGAAGCTTCAAAAATGAATCAATTTTCAGATTCCAAGTTCTAAGAGTTTGTTTCAATCCATACAAGGCTTTATGCAACTTGTACACCATCCCTACTTGATTATTTTTACAAATACAGGAGGTTGTAAATGACCATTCAGAAATGAAAATTTCACATCTAAATTTATCAGAGGCCAATTTCTCTTAGTAGATATATTAATCACCAATTTGATGTTTCACGCCTAGCTACAGGCGCAAACATCTCAAATTAATCTACTCCATATTTATGTAGAATTTCAATTGCTACTAACCATGCTTTGTGTTTGCCAATTGATCCATCTGGATACAATTTCAACTTGTAAACCCATCTCACGCTGATGGATTTCTTGTTCTTTGAAAGCCCAGTTAACTCCAGAGTCTTGTTTTTTTCTATAGCCTCAATATTTTATTTCATGGACTTCAACCATACTTTCTTCTTGAGAGCTTCATCAATACTAACTAGTTCAAAGTCTACAAACATGGCACAATGAATGACTTCCCCTTCATAGTATATCTCACTATCTTGCAACATGTCAAACTTTGTAATTCTGTTTGGTATTTGTCTGATTCTTTGTAGCCTTTGAACTTGATCATAATCTTCTTCGAATGCTGGACTAACATCAAATCCTAGACTACCTTCAGAGGCTGGACCACCTTTAAAAGTATGACCACCTCAGAGGCACGATTACCATTATATTTTGGATCTTCATTATAATCCGGATCAAAATCATATTCTTTTTCAGAGTCTTCTTTAGGCTCATCTTCAAAGGAAAAATCTCCTTTAGAGGAAAATTCTCCTTCAAAGTCTTATTTCAGGCTGATCTTCATAGGAAAAATCTCCTTCAGAGTCTGAAATATCTTTAGAATTTAACTCAGGTGTTAACACTGCACTGGAGTTGGATTGAGACTTGTTCTAATCACATGCTTATGTTTCCTTCACAATGACATCTCAGCTGACTTCCACCTTATTAGTGACAGAATAATAAAGCTTTAGGTTAAATAGTGTTTTCCCATTGCCAAACAAGCGTGTTTTGATTTACCCCCTGCCGCTCCCGAGATTTTCATCCTCGTACAAACGCGAAAGTGAGACGGAAAAGGTAGAGTCGCCAACCAGACATTTTTATCCCGAATGAATGGGAAAGGTAATGTTGCACAAACCAAATGAAAAAGAAAGAACAAGGTCTTGTGAACCAAAGAGACTAGGTTCAGGAGTCGGTTACGAACTAGGAAGGTATTAGCACCCCAGATCGTCCGTCGTACCCGACGGGATCCACGCTTGCTTGAATTGTTTCAAAGGGTGAGAAAAACTGCTGCTGAACAAAAGAACTGCTACTGAACTGGAAAAGAGAAAGAAAATGTAAGGAGAAGATGTAGGGAAAATAAAGAATGTGCTTGAGTGGGCCCTAGCCCACTGCCTACGTATCTCATGGGAAATGAAAATCAGAGTCGCCGTAGTTCCCTTAACTAGGGAGGAAATTTGTTTGTGTTTTTTAGGATTATGTTTCCATAACTCTAACTAAGGTGTTGCAGGTTCGCTGAATTGAGTGCGTTACCATTTTGTTATCGAGCTATCGAGACAAGTCATAAATCGTCCGCAAAGAGTAGGAGATAAGAATAGAAGATGTGTTGTCTGTTGATTGTTTTTTAGAAGAAGTGTTTTTTAGGTGTTATTTGTGAAACATCTTCATGCTAAGACTTATTCATCATGATAGATACCCTAGACCTCATCCCCATATGGAATGTGTGCAAGTATCCCATGGAAAAGTCCCTTGGCACATGAGAAAGATCAACCTTTATTAGGTATTTTGATTTTCTTTAGAGATGAGAAAGAGAAGACTCAAGTTTAGAAAGGGAAACTAAGACTCACCCTAGGTTATTATACAATGGAGATCCTATGGTTAGTGAGGTATTTTAATCCTATAAGAGAAAGAAGCAAATTCTAACTCACTTCAAGAGTTGAAGATGAGATTAGAACTCAAAGGGATTATAAGAAAGTGAAATGTCAAAGAAGCATAAAATGTTTTTCTCAATCACACAAGAGGAAGTAAGAAGGTAGAATGTAGGCACACACCTACATCCTATACTTACCATTAGCCCTTGAAAATGTTAGTAAAATTCATGGCTTATGGAATAAAAAATGAGCACAAATTCACCATTATACAAAAAATCAGAAACGAACAACACGCGCGTCGAAAGATGTCGAAGTGTTGTACCCTAAAATTTTCCCTCACATTTTCAAGACAATATACCTCAAGAGGTCTCCTAATGGTCACAAGGTTCTCAATTGCTCAAAGGAATTCAAGGTTTCAACAGACAAAGCCTCCTCCTAAGTAATAGATCTTAAATTAGGGTTTTGAGATTCTCAAAACAAATTAGACTTCCAAAGCCTCAAGTGGACTTCATGGTATCCCATATAATTCAAAGGATCCTCATGTCAATTTTCAAGGCTTACCCTACAAGTTTGGTCAGTCAGATGCTCAGATGATCCAAAAATCAGTTAACTTGGTCAAAAGGTCAACTGTGGTCAACATACAGTCAAACTTCAAGATTTTGGTCAACATCAAGATTATGAAGTAAGATTCATCATTTGATCAAGGGTTGATCATGATTCATCAAGAAAACCTCAAATTCATCAAGAACCAAAAGTTACTAAATTAGGGTTTTTGTAGGAAAAGTCAACTGTACTTTGACCAGCCATAACTTTCACATACAGGTCATTTAAGAGATATGAGCCAAGACATTACAGGTCATTTAAAAAGTCAACAAAAAGTCAACTTTTTCAAAATCTCATAACTTGAACATGGAAGATCAAATGGACATGGGAAAAAAGGAGTAGTTATAGGACACTCTAAGCTTTCTAAAAAGTCCAAGAACAAATACATGAGATAAAAATTGAGAGAGTTATGCATTGTTAAAGGTGGGCAAATTTGAGGAGGTGTATAAGGCAAATAATGACCAAAACTTAAGTTTTTGCCAAATGGGCCCATATTTTTCTAACTCAAACTTAATCCCAAGATAATTCACGACCCATAAGTCATAATATCTGATTTTTATATTTATTTTGTATTATATTGGATTTAATTGAATTAAAATCAATTTTAATTAAAATAAATATTGAAAAATCAAATATTTGATCTTAGGATTATTTTGGGATTAGATTTTGATGTTTATGATCATAATTTGGATCCGAACTTTGTTTAAACCAAATGATAAGGTCATAACACCAAATTTTCACTAAAATAGAAACCTCATTTCTTCATTCCAAAGCAATCTCAAATCCAACACCCAAGCCCAATTTTTTTGACCTAAAATACACTTCTATGCCTGACCACCAAAATAATCTACGCAAATCTTGATACATTTTCGTAGCAACAGATGAATACTTAGTCGACTTCTATGTCCCTCCTCTAAAATACTCTTTTTAATTCCTGGAATATCTGGAACACATACTCTATCCTAGAATCTCAAAATTCCATCTTCATTAATTCTGAACTCACCTGCATTACCTTTATCAACCAACATTAATTGATCAACTAGTTTTAAATCAGATTTCTGACCCTCACGAATTTCTTCCAAAATCCCACTAGTCAGCTTTAACATATCCAATTTCACACTATCTGTAGTCGTATCGCACAACAAACTCATGTCTTTGAATTTCTCAATCATTTCAAGTTCTCTCACCATAAGCATCGAAATATGCAACGACTTCCTACTCAAAGCATCAACCACTACATTTGCCTTACTAGGATAGTAATTTAAATCGGATTCAAAATATTTTAATAATTTAAGTCACCTTTTTTGCCTCATATTTAACTCTTTCTGATCAAACAAGTACTTTAAACTTTTATGATCACTGAATACCTCAAATTTCGAACCAAACAAATAGTGCCTCCAAATCTTAACCGTGATAAGAGAATGAGATTTTTGAAAATTGAAGTAAGAGATCATGTATTTATCGGACGAGCAATAAAAATCAGGAAATTAACACAAATGTTTATCGGACATTTTCAAACTCTAAAGTGAGTTAAGCCAGTAGCATACTACATTGCTTTACCGTCTCACTTACCTTATCTTCATGAACTTTTCCATGTTTTACAACTAAGAAAATATCATTTAGGCCCATCACATATTATAGAATATGAAATATTAGAATTCAAGAATAACCTCAAACACAAACTTTTACCAATTAATATTATAGAACACAGAGTGAAGGTACTTCGCGGAAAAGAGACATTGTTGGTTAGAATCATGTGAAAAAAATCTATAAACAACTTATCTTGGGAGAAGGAAGTAGAGATGCGACAACAATATCCTCATTTATTTTAGATACATTAAATTTCAAGAAATAAATTTCAATAAATAAATTTCTATTAAGAGGGGTCGTAGTGTAACATCATATTTTATTTATTTTCTTTTAGTGGTAATATTGATATGGTTATGTTTATATTTGAAATAATATATTTTATCATAGTAAAATTAGAGGTGAATAGGCTAGTTAAATAATAACTTTATAAAAGTATTAAATACTTTAATAATATCTAGATTAAAAATGATAATAACTTATTTAAATAATAAATTGTAAGTGAAGTGTCTCTTTAAAAATGATAATAATTATAATAATTATAATAATAATAATAGTATTTGCGGTGTCTACAATCCATTCATTTTAAAGAAATATTTTAACATTATAATTATAATTATAATTATAATAATAATAATAATTATTGTTATGGTTAAATACACAATTCCATACGGTATAAATTCCATACAGTATAGACGAACTTCGATTAACCTGTTTAATTTATTTATTTTGAAATATCCTTAAAATTTTAAAATACTAAGTCTTTTGCCCTATAAGTATAACAATTACCCCTTGTAATTTTTATATCTAATCCTTGTAACGCCCATACAATATATATCTAGAATAATATCATACAAGTGTTAATTTTTGGTACTGACGCCATCATAAGATGCCTAATAGCATAATTCACATTCTTGACCAATTCTAAAACAAATACTAAAATGGCACAAGACATGGAAATTATACTAAAACAAAATACTAAGATCAATACAATATCCATTATTGTACAAAGATACAGAAATACACAGCGGAAGACTAAGAATATGCTTCACTTGAAACATCCCGAGCATAGCTTCACTTGTAAATCAAACCTGCAAAAGATACCTGAAAAGCAACAACAATAGTGGGGTGAGATGACAACATCTCAGTGGGTTCCCTATCTTAGATTTCTCTCGGCTCTAAGGGTTCTATCAAACCTAACCCAAGTCTTAACATTACCTCTCAAAAGGATCCGGTACGAGATGGAACAAACGGTCCATACAAATCTCACGCCACTAAACGAGTGAAACATCTACCTCAAGCCTTTACGGATGCTTCTCGTGGGACTAAAGATAACCCACCTCAAGACTTACTCAAGACCTAACGGAGGACTCGATATCACACTCACTAAAGTCTTTACGGATGCTTCCCGGGGGACTCAGAATAACCCACCTCAAGACTTACTCAAGACTTCACGCGTAACCCAATGTAGTACTCACCTCAAGCCTTTACAGATGCTTCTCGTGGGACTCAAAGCAACCACCCTCAAGACTTACTCATGACCTTACGGAGGATCTAGTAACATACACACCTCAAGTCTTTACGGATGCTTCTCGTGGGACTCAGAATAACCCACCTCAAGACTTTACGGAGGTCCCAGTGTAATACATACCTCAAGTCTTTATGGATGCTTCTCGTGGGACTCAGAATAACCCACCTCGAGACTTACTCAAGACTTTACGGATTACCTAGCGTATTACACAAATCAACCAATATCCTCGTCTCAGTAAGCGGTACCTCAAGCCTTTACGGATGCTTCTCTTAGGACTAAGGATAACCCACCTCAAGACTTACTCAAGACTTTACGAAGGACCTCGTGTCATACACACCTCTAGTCCTTAGGGATGCTTCTCGTGGGACTCAAGATAACCCACCTCAAAAGACTTACACAAGACTATTCCGGAGGCCTAGTGTATAACACGCTAACGATTCACAACAACCTAGGTAAAACTAGGTATCTCACAACTCATACCATCTATCAATTTATAGTCATAATACTAGGCCACCCAATTGGTTTATGGTAAGAATTCCTCACTCTTCTCCATTTTTGATGCTTTTAATTATATAGTTCTCAATTACATAATTCTAACATTTTAATTTAATCATCCCTATTTAACAATTCTCACAATAGTCTCATGCATCTACTTTCAATCAATCCTCATGATTAGGCATACCTTTCACAGTAGATTACTACCCTAATTCCTTAACTTTACAAAATTACGGTTAATTATAAAAATCAAATAAAGGATGAAGAAGTTAATAAGCTTTAAAAGAGGAATCGAAATATATATTTTTAATCGGCATAAAATAAATAATTATTTTCCACTTCAAAAGTAATATATTCCTCTACCATTGGATAGTACGTTGTCTTAGCTTTCCAACGCTATAAAGTTTGCCTCAATCGGATACCCGAGTAAAAAGTTATGAATTTTCTAAGAAATACCATTTTTCAGAACACAATAGTGTTAACCGGTTACTACCTTGAGGGTAACTGATTACCAGTGTAAATTTGCCCAGAAACTTAATTTTTCAATGAGTAACCGGTTACTACCTGTCAGACCCTAATTTTTGACCCTAAGATTTTTCGCATCTCATCTGCATTTCGCATACAAACAAGATCACGCACTGGTTCGTTTATCCTTTTTCAGGTGCAGGTCTTTGCTTCGCAGGAGATCACCATGTTTAATTTCTGTTATTTGTTTATATTTACTGACTTCTAACCAAAATACCAAAAAATATGGTGCAATCTGTTTCTTCTTCTTCTCTATGTTGCAGGATTTAAAAGACAGGGCAGTGATTTTAATTCAGAGGCATTTGTTCAGTTACAATTCGATTCAGATGGATGTTTGACCTAATCTTGGTCAAACTATCAAATAGATTGTTTCAAACTGCAAGTTGTGTGTGCCAGTGGTCTATTTCTCATACAGTGTTGTTCAAAGGTCAAGCTGTGTTGCATGTGAGATCATCAGTTTATCAGGCAGTATTTTGTGTGAAGTTTGGCTTGAATCTTCATATTCATCATTACTTGTGGCTTGTGCAAAGAAAAATCCCTATTTGGTTGTGGGCTTAAAATCATCATCCATTTCTATTCATTTTCTAATTCTCACCGAATATTCATTTTTTCCATTTCCATATTAAATTCACCGTTCAAAATTCCTATTCTTTTCGAATATCCATTTATTCGCATTCTTTCTAAGCCAATTCCATTTTCATTTTTATTACCATGATACATCATTTTATTATCAAGATATCTAAAAAAAAAAGTTGAGAAGTCCATTACCAAAAAAAATCATTACCGTATCTTTTCCATAAATCCAAAAAAAAAAAATCTACACAAAAGAAAAAAAAAAGCAGCTTAAAAGCCCATTATATTGTAAGCCCATTCTTTTTTTTATGTATACAAAATATATTGAAAAAAAAACAAGTTTCCCAAGCCTTTTCCACTTTCTACAAGCTGTAAGTCGAGTCCTTTAGTTTTTTCCCAACCCCACGTGACCTCTTCAGCTTTTCTTCAGCCATCCATCAGCTTCTTTTATCCCAGCTATTGACTTCCTCTTTCCCACGCCACACATCTCGCACGCCAACGTCACGCACCAAACTACCAACCAGCTGAACAAACAACAGCTTCGCATACCATCCAGCAGACACAAGCCTTCCACACACGCAAAGCAGCCGCAAGCATCAGCCCAGCTTCATCAAAAGCACACG
Organism: Lathyrus aphaca; assembly: GCA_963966055.1. NCBI lineage: Eukaryota > Viridiplantae > Streptophyta > Magnoliopsida > Fabales > Fabaceae > Lathyrus > Lathyrus aphaca. Next base: position 73,914,223 of record OZ014519.1, read on the forward strand.
CGAATTACAACACGCAAGACTCAAAGCAAGCCGCAGCAAACACGCACGCGGAAAGCACATGAAACACTAGCCCAAAAAACGTCACGCACCACACAATGTGAAACTCCAGCCTCAGCTCACACGCCTTTTCCGTGACTCCAAAATGCGAGATTTGCAATCCAAACGGTATCTCATTCACCTTCAACACTTCTATTTAAACAACACTTCATTCACCAATTTCTCTAAGCTTGAATGAGCCTACCAAATCCCTGCACAAAATCCATCAAGCTTCCAATCCTTCATCCTCAATCCTTCATCAATCTCATCTTCAATTCTTCAATTCCATTAACCCTCAACCTTCTTCAAAAAAATTCAGAATTAATTATAAATTCCAAAAACACTTTTCAAACCTTCAATACTCACCTTCATCAAGTTTCAATAAAAGACCTGTTACTCTTCAATTAGCATCACCAACCGAATCCACAACAACTCGGATTCGAAATCGGAAAAGGGAGAGTGACAACACGATTCGTTCACGACGGATTTTGTTCTGGTTAGTTGTTGATTTTGAAATGGAAGAGGAATAAAGGCCGTGTATGTTGTTCAGAAAGAAGAAGAAGGATAGGAGTTGTGCGATTTTTTCCTCTGTTCGTGAAAGCACCGGCCGAATCTTGTTGGAAGAAGAAGGTGAAGCCTCTGCGTTTTATTAAGAGATGAAGAAGGGTTATGTGTGCCCTGTTTTAGTCTTATCTTGGTTTTTTTTCTTCATTTTATTTCAAAAACAAATATATAAATAAAATCATGTTTTCTTGTGGTTTTTGGGCCTAAATCCTTTTAGGTCCACTTACTACCTATCACCATTCCAATGCTGCGCCTCTCTCTCCCATTATTTCTTTTTTTTTTTTTTCATTTTTATTATTTCTTTGTTGTTTTCTATTTCCTTGGCTTTAATTTCCTTTTATTTTATAAGATTGATAGGGATTTTGGTCCATTTGTTAAAGTTTTTTTAAAAAAGGTTTTGTTTAAAGGATCTCAATGATTTTTCTTTAATTTGCTTTAGGATTATCTCAATTTGTTTTTTTTGGTTTGTTGATTTTTGAATGGATCACAAATTTTAAATTCCTTTTCCTTTTTTCATCTTCTTACTTTTATTTTTGATCGATGAGATCTTCGATTCGCGATTATTGGTTTTCGAAGATGTTTAATCTTCATTATTTCAAATCTATGGATGAATGATCATTTGGATCATTCTCCATACTTTGGAATCGTGATAGGTTGCCTTCGATAATACAATGTGAAATCTCGATTAAGATTAGACCGTTCCTTTTCTTTTCGTGCGACATGTTTTCGGAGAATGATTCACTATATCATTTCTCTAATATGTATTAGCACAAATATTTTCCACCTTAACTGGTGGTGGCCGGCCTCATTTGTAGGGTAATTACTTCGTAAATTACTCGACGATTGCTTAACATAGAGCTAAACTTGTCCCGAATTCGGAATAAGATCCATTTGGATTCGGTTGCCTCGATTTTGGATCTCTTTTTGTGGTTGTGTTTGATTAAGTTCATCATACCATTTCTATGTAAATATTATTATACTATTAATATACTAACCATTTAAATTCAATCTCTCGCACCTTATCCTCTTTATTTCAATCTCTCGCTCCTTATCTCTTTTTATTATGCTTTTATATCATTCATCATATTGTTTATGTTTATATTGTTGCTTGTGATTTTTCTTTTGTCCATTTGGACACAAAAACATTAATAACGGATTAAACATCTAAAAGATTTGTGACTCTAATTTCGGACTATGGTTATTATCCTTAGCATCGGACTTGGAGTTGGACTTAGATTTTAGGATCTCTCCCTTTGCTCAAGTTGTTATGGATTGAAGATTTTGGTCCCGATTAAGTTCATCTTGTTTATGAAGATGGAAATCCAATTGTTTCAAAGAATGCTTGCCATACGGTTTGATCGTTCTTCCTTTAACTTTTAAATTCGAGTCTTAGGATAGTCCCTTCATCTCTTCCCATCTTCTTAAATTTTCAAATCTTCTTCCTATTTTCAAAATCTTCTTTGTTTTCAAACTTTAAACACTTTCGCAATCAAACCTTGACTTAGGTCATGCGATTTTTACCTTTTCATTTCATTTCCTTAATAAATGCTAAACCACATAAGCATATCAAAACATTCTTCTCAAAAACTTTAAAACTTTAAAACTCATTCAATTGTTTTTGTGCCCTCGTGCACGTTTCTTTTAACCTTTTTTGTGTTTAGATATGATTCATTCTTTCTAGCGGAATTATTCGCTAAAGAATGACGACTTATCTTTACATTTTAAAATCAATTTAACTCATTGCTTCTTTTCACATTTTGTACCACGAACTACGGGGTTTTGATCTCGCATTGCACTTTGTGGGTACGTAGGCATGAGACGTTCGTCTCTTCAAACACAAAAATCTTAAAAAACATTCCTCTTCTCATCCCTTCAATCTTTTTCAAGCAAACCATTTCAGACTAAAAAAGCAATAAATATTTCAAAGGGCTCCCGTGGAGTACCACGAACATTTCGGGTGCGTAAAACCTTCCTGATTTGTAACCTATCCCCTTACCCGTTCTCTGTTTGATTCTTTTAGCTTTTGCTTTTAGATTCATTAGGTTTTATTCGTTCTTTTTACCTTTTCCATTTTGGAATAAAATAAAAGTGCGGTGGCGACTCTGTGTACCTTGAGTTAAGTTAATCAATAGCTTACACTCACGATTTTACCGCTACAGAAAAGTGGCGACTCTGCTGGGGAGTCAATCTCTAAGTGGATTCGGCCTACTTTGATTTGTTTACTGCTTTAGTTTGATTTGTTTGTTACTTGGTTGTTCTGTTTCGGTTTTGGTGATCCTCTGTGAGATAGATTCTAACCCGGATATGAGTGGAACTTATGATAGGACGGCGATATTCAAAGCGATACGCGATGGAGTAGTCCAAAGTGATATCAATTTGATAACTCCACTCGGTTAGGCTCTCTTGGACTATCAATGTCATGACGAGTAATCGTACGTGGCATTATTTTCCGACCTTGAGCTGATCATACTGAGGACCGTAGAACCCTTAACCAATCCAAGCCAATTTAGGAACGTAGTGCGGAAACTATCTGAGTGTAAACTTAAGGTGGTTGTCACGCGATACTACACTCGGACGAGGTCTATTTTAAGAATGTTATCGGTAGGGGAGTAATCCAACGTACCGATAAAATTCTAAAGATGGTTGTTAACTCCGGGAACCTCTGTTAGCACCTTTTTGGTTTTTTGCAGGTACAATGAAGACAAACCTTAGTACATACCTGTGTGGGTTTGTGTTTTGTTACCTTGACTCCATGCTCGTGATCCGAACCTTTGAACCTGTGTGCTTTGAGTGATCTTGTTTGTGGTTGTTGCATCTACATATTCATCATGATCATCATCACAACCATTTTTCAAGGAAAATAATTCCGATTGTTGCAAATGTTAGAAAAAATAAATATTCCTTTTTTGTCAAGATTTTTCATGACCATATTCTCAATGTTGACCATGTTTGCAATAATCGAGTTGTTTTTCTGAAAATGGAAGTGAACATTGCATATCATTGCATCCTCGCATATTCTTGCGTTCATCCGAGTTGTGTGGGAACTCATCCCGGTTGTTTCTTTCCTCAGTTGTCTGTTGATCCGTCAAGCTGACTCCTCACCACAGATATGGTACTAGAGCTGCTAACAGATTGAGAGCTATCAGATTGAGAATGGAACACCAAGAACAACATAACATGGAAGTCCGGATGGAGATTGATGAGTTGAAGGCCGGTATGACCAGGCTCACTGAAATGATGCAAGTTCTGATTGCTCGAGGTGAACCACCTCAAAGGACTGTTATCTCTGAAGTTTTTACTGCTGTTGTTGATCCTCCTGTTGTTCAGCAACCGGTTTCTACTTGGCCAGAATATGGGTTACCTCCGGATTATGTGCCAGTTTCTGCTACTGCTCAAATTGGTGGTCCATCTGTTGTGCCAGTCTTTTCAGCTCCGACTTTTGTTGAACCTCAACCTGTTGTGCACACTACTGCTCAGACTACTTATAAGAATTCTCCTTTTTTATATCAAGCTGCTGGTCCACAAGCTGAAAATCAGGGTGAACCTGGATATATGGATGAAGTTAGAGAACAATGTTTGACTCTTGAGAAGAGGGTAAGAGGTCTAGAAGGAAAAGATGTCTTTGGTTCTGCTGCAATAGACATGTGTTTGGTTTCCGACTTGGTTCTTCCTGATAAGTTCAAGGTTCCTGTATTTGAGAAGTACAATGGCCATACTTGTCCAAAGATTCATCTGCTGATGTATTGTCGCAAAATGGTTGCGCATGCTAAGGATGACAAGCTGCTTATTCACTGTTTTCAAGATAGTCCGAGTGGTGCTTCTATGAAGTGGTATGTTGGACTTGAGAAGAGTCACATTCGAAGCTGGAAAGATTTATCTGATGCTTTTGTAAGGCAATATAAGTACAATCTGGATATGGCGCTTGACCGTCGTCAACTTCAAAACATGTCGCAGAAAGAGAAAGAATCGTTCAAAGAGTACGCTCAGCGTTGGAGAGAGCTAGCTGCTCAAGTGGAGCCACTTTTGCCCGAAAAGGAATTAACTGGTTTGTTCATGGACACTCTTCAACCGTTCTTTTGGGAGAAAATGGTAGGAAGTGTTTCATCTGGTTTTTCTGATCTAGTCACTATTGGAGAAAGACTAGAGGAAGGTATCAAGAAGGGTAAGATTACCAATTCTGAATCTCCTAGTGCTGCAAGGAAGTCTTTTGGGAATTTTCACAAGAGGAAAGATCGTGATGCTTATGCTGTTTCAACTGAGAGGAGGCCTTATCGCCTGCAACAACGATATGTTCAACCATATGTAGCTGCAATTGCTCCTATTGTCAAAGCTCAACCTGCTCAAACTCAAGTTCAAGGTCAAGCTCAACCAGCTCAAGCTCAAGTTCAAATTCGAACTCAAGCTCAGGCTCTTCATCCTGCTGCTGGACAAAATCAGTATCGCAATAGGCCAAACTTTGATCTTATCCTGATGCCTTACACTGATTTGTTTCCTTCCTTGATTAAGAGTGGTTTAATTACTACTAGGCCTCCGCCTCCTGTTCCAAATCCTCTTCCGGTTGGTTATAGATCGGATCTTTGTTGTGAGTTTCATCAAGGTGGAACTGGTCATGACTTGGAACATTGCTTTGCACTGAAGGCTAAAGTGCAAGAACTTATCAGGAACAACATCCTTTACTTTAATGACACTAATCCCAATGTTATCAACAATCCTTTGCCGAAGCTTGGGAAGTGAATCTTCTAGAAGACTTCAACTGTCAAATTTTTCTTCAAGGCCAGAATATCAGACGGGGCAACTCATCCTTGTTGCTGATGGATCACTAGGACATTGTTTCTTTATGTTTGCATTTTTCTTCAATTGTATTGACTTGTTTTCTTTTAAACTTTGTTTGTACTTTCATGATGGTTTTAATGAAATGAGCATTGCTTCGTTTTGATTTCATTTATTATGTGCATCTTTATGCTTTATATCTCAAGTTCATTTATCTTTTCTCAAGCTTTTACAATGATTGGAGGGAGGATGATGAAAACGAGATACCCATAACTGTTGTTGGTATGCTTTCAATTGTGACTTGGTTGATGATATACAGGCATTGTTTCAAATCCCAAACACTGGAGAAATAAGGAAGTTAATCCTTTGTCAACCCCTTTGAGCCTTGAAGTTGGAGTTTCTTTCTATTCAAAAAAACCCGCAATTTTAACCTGGGGATGGGTAGTTCTCAATTAATTCAAAGGTGCATTCAAGTACAAGAGAATCATTCAAGACACATTTCAATAAAGGTTGCAATCTTAAACTTTCCTTCATACACACATTAAGAGGTGTTGAAGATGTTTCTCAATTCAAAAGCTAATGATGGTTCATCGTAATCATTAAGCCGTGCAGTTGTTATCTTTCAAAATAAAAGAATAACAAAAAATGAAATGATTTTGAAAAAAAATATTAAAACCCGCTAAGTCAAAACCTATGAAGGAGACTTAGGAAAAAACTGGGGCATCCCGCTGGCTGTAAGTTGAAATGACACAGTTCAGGCAAAAATTAGGGATAATAAAAGGAAATATTTGTCAAGAGGTCATCAAAATCCTCAGCAAAAATAAGTCGAGTTGACCCAAGTCCTCACTAGAAATAACAAAAGGAGAGGTGACTGCTATCTCAAAATCCTTTGGCTTACGAACCATCTTCATCTGTGCAATCCCAAAATTCTTGGAACTTGAATGCATAGGCTGAATTAATTGAATGTAGGACTGGAGTTCATCACGAAGTTGGGTTGGGTACAAATAAACTTTGAGCCTATATCCTTTGTTTCATAAACCATGAACCAGACCACGTTACAACCTTCAAAAGTCCTAATTGAATTCAGGTTTCTTTTGAAAAGCATACTACAACAAGGTTGCGTAAACTGACTCTCAAGTTCTTTACCAATCATTTGTTTCTTACCTTTGCTTTATCTTTCATGTTGTTTCAACCGTCGTGTTTTGACAATGTTTTCATTTACTTTACATCAATAAATTTCATTCCAAAAATGATTCTTGATTTCAAAACTTTGTCTTGAACTTTGCATTAAAATTACCAGGTTTGTACAAACACTTTTTATTTGCAAATAAACTTTCATCATCAAGGAATTTTCAAACAGTTGAGAAAACTTGGTCAGTGATCTTATCAGGGGCAAGTTCTTCTCAGGTCCCATGGTTCAAATGTTGTTGCTCAGTGCAAGTTATTCTCAGATTTGGTTAGTCAGAAGATTCTCTGCAAGTTTCATATTGGGTTATTTTCTCAAAAGACTGAAGCCATGATCAGTTTATTCTTCTCAACAGTTACCTCAAAGATGTGATTATTTTTCTCCGGCAGTAGTCAAGAACTGAATCCATTATCAGTTTACCTTCATCAGTCATTGAACTTGGGGCAACTTTCTTCAAGAATCCCCAAGCAGCTTTTCATGACTTCTCTCAAAAGATTTTCAACTTGGTACAGTTTACTGGTGTGACAAAGATTTGTTCAGCAGTAGCATCTCTAATTTCCGAGCAGAATGGCAGTGATCTCTGTGTTGAGGAATCAGTCTTCCATCTTTACCACTCCTCTAAGAGTCTAAACTGGTTGTCAGCATTTTTCTCTCATTTTTATTTCCTTGGGTGTGTTATTCCCCAGTTTTGTTTGCATATTTGAGTGTTTTAGTCCTCATTATGCGGTTTCTCGGGTGTGTTATTCCCCAGTTTTGTTTACATTTGCATATTTGAGTGTGTTAGTCCTCATTATGCGTGTTCTTGGTTGGTTTAGTCCCCATTTTCGTAAATGTCTGCATACTAAGTGTTTTAGTCCTCATATGCATTTCTCGAGGTCCTATTATTTTCAACACCTTACGCTGTGATCAAATTCCAACTTACTTGGCATTTGTCTGTCTCTCCAGAAGTTTTTCTTCACCTACTTGTTGGGTCTTCTCAGATATTACACTATTTTATCTGATTGCCATTCTCAGATGTTGAGATCACTTTCCTTCCGATTGCCATTCTCGGATGTCCATAGTGAAGTCATCATTGATTTGATGTACTATCCTGGACTTTCTCCCATTTCATTCAGTTCTGTTCCTGAATGTTGTGATTCACATTTTATCTGATTGCCATTCTCAGATGTTGGGATCATTTCCCTTCCGATTGCCATTCTCGGATTTTCATGTTGGAGTCATCATTGAGTTGATGTGTTTTCCCGAAATTTTCCCATTTCATTCAGTTCTGTTCCTGGATGTTGTGATTCACACTTCTTGTCTGATTGCTATTCTCAGATGTTGTGATTACCCTTTTCCGATTGCCATTCTCGGATATCCCTATTAAAGTCAGTAATGTCAACCTTGGATGCTTCTGGTGTACTTTTTCGGGATTTTTCTTACTTCATTCAATGCCATTCCTGGATGTTGTGATCCTTTCTGTCCAATTTCCATTCTTGGACATTTTTCATCAACTGAGCCATGTGTTGGTCTCTATCATGTTCTTTTTCCCGTCGGAGTCTTATGCTCCTTATCCCTAGCGTTTATTCTTTTTCATGTGTCGTCTTGTCCCTCACGGACTTCTCTGCATTTCATTTGGTTCCAGATACATTTCATATCATCTCATAAATTTTCTCATAATATTTCATATGCTTTCACATATTTTCTCTGCATTTTACATATTTCCTCTGCATTTCATATCATCTCATGATATCCTCATATGCTTTCATAACATTTTCATTTGCTTTCATAACATTTTCATATGCTTCATATCATTTCCATCTCATCTTCATATCATTTCATATCGTTCGTTTCATTTCATTCCATTTGTTGCCATCTTAGGATCAAAAATTGGGTTTTTTTGGATATTTAAGTATCTTTCATCTTGTCGAAACGAAGATTTTAATCTTCATTATCTCTGGATTGAAGAAACTTAAATAGGGGCATCTGTCAGACCCTAATTTTTGACCCTAAGATTTTTCGCATCTCATCTGCATTTCGCATACAAACAAGATCACGCACTGGTTCGTTTATCCTTTTTCAGGTGCAGGTCTTTGCTTCGCAGGAGATCACCATGTTTAATTTCTGTTATTTGTTTATATTTACTGACTTCTAACCAAAATACCAAAAAATATGGTGCAGTCTCTTTCTTCTTCTCTGTGTTGCAGGATTTAAAAGACAGGGCAGTGATTTTAATTCAGAGGCATTTGTTCAGTTACAATTCGATTCAGATGGACATTTGACCTAATCTTGGTCAAACTATCAAATAGATTGTTTCAAATTGCAAGTTGTGTGTGCCAGTGGTCTATTTCTCAGACAGTGTTGTTCAAAGGTCAAGCTGTGTTGCATGTGAGATCATCAGTTTATCAGGCAGTGTTCTGTGTGAAGTTTGGCTTGAATCTTCATATTCAACATTACCAGTGGCTTGTGCAAAGAAAAATCCCTATTTGGTTGTGGGATTAAAATCATCATCCATTTCTATTCATTTTCTAATTCTCACCGAATATTCATTTTTTCCATTTCCATATTAAATTCACCGTTCAAAATTCCTATTCTTTTCGAATATCCATTTATTCGCATTCTTTCGAAGCCAATTCCATTTTCATTTTTATTACCATGATACATCATTTTATTATCAAGATATCTAAAAAAAAAGTTGAGAAGTCCATTACCAAAAATAATCATTACCGTATCTTTTCTATAAATCCAAAAAAAAAAAAAATCTACACAAAAGAAAAAAAAGCAGCTTAAAAGCCCATTATATTGTAAGCCCATTCTTTTTTTTTATGTATACAAAATATATTGAAAAAAAAACAAGTTTCCCAAGCCTTTTCCACTTTCTACAAGCTGTAAGCCGAGTCCTTTAGTTTTTTCCCAACCCCACGTGACCTCTTCAGCTTTTCTTCAGCCATCCATCAGCTTCTTTAATCCCAGCTATTGACTTCCTCTTTCCCACGCCACACATCTCGCACGCCAACGTCACGCACCAAACTACCAACCAGCTGAACAAACAACAGCTTCGCATACCAGCCAGCAAACACAAGCCTTCCACACACGCAAAGCAGCCGCAAGCATCAGCCCAGCTTCATCAAAAGCACACGCGAATTACAACACACAAGACTCAAAGCAAGCCGCAGCAAACACGCACGCGGAAAGCACATGAAACACTAGCCCAAAAAACGTCACGCACCACACAACGTGAAACTCCAGCCTTAGCTCACACGCCCTTTCCGTGACTCCAAAACGCGAGATTTGCAATCCAAACGACATCTCATTCACCTTCAACACTTCTATTTAAACAACACTTCATTCACCAATTTCTCTAAGCTTGAATGAGCCTACCAAATCCCTGCACAAAATCCATCAAGCTTCTAATCCTTCATCCTCAATCCTTCATCAATCTCATCTTCAATTCTTCAATTCCATTAACCCTCAACCTTCTTCAAAAAAATTCAGAATTAATTATAAATTCCAAAAACACTTTTCAAACCTTCAATACTCACCTTCATCAAGTTTCAATAAAAGACCTGTTACTCTTCAATTAGCATCACCAACCGAATCCACAACAACTCGGATTCAAAATCGGAAAAGGGAGAGTGACAACACGATTCGTTCACGGCGGATTTTGTTCTGGTTAGTTGTTGATTTTGAAATGGAAGAGGAATAAAGGCCGTGTATGTTGTTCAGAAAGAAGAAGAAGGATAGGAGTTGTGCGATTTTTTCCTCTGTTCGTGAAAGCACCGGCCGAATCTTGTTGGAAGAAGAAGGTGAAGCCTCTGCGTTTTATTAAGAGATGAAGAAGGGTTATATGTGCCCTGTTTTAGTCTTATCTTGTTTTTTTCTTCATTTTATTTCAAAAACAAATATATAAATAAAATCATGTTTTCTTGTGGTTTTTGGGCCTAAATCCTTTTAGGTCCACTTACTACCTATCACCATTCCAATGCTGCGCCTCTCTCTCCCATTATTTCTTTTATTTTTTTTTTCATTTTTATTATTTCTTTGTTGTTTTCTATTTCCTTGGCTTTAATTTCCTTTTATTTTATAAGATTGATAGGGATTTTGGTCCATTTGTTAAAGTTTTTTTAAAAAAGGTTTTGTTTAAAGGATCTCAATGATTTCTCTTTAATTTGCTTTAGGATTATCTCAATTTGTTTTTTTTGGTTTGTTGATTTTTGAATGGATCACAAATTTTAAATTCCTTTTCCTTTTTTCATCTTCTTACTTTTATTTTTGGTCGATGAGATCTTCGATTCGCGATTATTGGTTTTCGAGATGTTTAATCTTCATTATTTCAAATCTATGGATGAATGATCATTTGGATCATTCTCCATACTTTGGAATCGTGATAGGTTGCCTTCGATAATACAATGTGAAATCTCGATTAAGATTAGACCGTTCCTTTTCTTTTCGTGCGACATGTTTTCGGAGAATGATTTACTATATCATTTCTCTAACATGTATTAGCACAAATATTTTCCACCTTAATTGGTGGTGGCCGGCCTCATTTGTAGGGTAATTACTTCGTAAATTACTCGGCGATTGCTTAACATAGACCTAAACTTGTCCCGAATTCGGAATAAGATCCATTTGGATCCGGTTGCCTCGATTTTGGATCTCTTTTTGTGGTTGTGTTTGATTAAGTTCATCATACCATTTCTATGTAAATATTATTATACTATTAATATACTAACCATTTAAATTCAATCTCTCGCACCTTATCCTCTTTATTTCAATCTCTCGCTCCTTATCTCTTTTTATTATGCTTTTATATCATTCATCATATTGTTTATGTTTATATTGTTGCTTGTGATTTTTCTTTTGTCCATTTGGACACAAAAACATTAATAACGGATTAAACATCTAAAAGATTTGTGACTCTAATTTCGGACTATGGTTACTATCCTTAGCATCGGACTTGGAGTTGGACTTAGATTTTAGGATCTCTCCCTTTGCTCAAGTTGTTATGGATTGAAGATTTTGGTCCCGATTAAGTTCTTCTTGTTTATGAAGATGGAAATCCAATTGTTTCAAAGAATGCTTTCCATGCGGTTTAATCGTTCTTCCTTTAACTTTTAAATTCGAGTCTTAGGATAGTCCCTTCATCTCTTCCCATCTTCTTAAATTTTCAAATCTTCTTCCTATTTTCAAAATCTTCTTTGTTTTCAAACTTCAAACACTTTCGCAATCAAACCTTGACTTAGGTCATGCGATTTTTACCTTTTCATTTCATTTCCTTAATAAATGCTAAACCACATAAGCATATCGAAACATTCTTCTCAAAAACTTTAAAACTTTAAAACTCATTCAATTGTTTTTGTGCCCTCGTGCACGTTTCTTTTAACTTTTTTTGTGTTTAGATATGATTCATTCTTTCTAGCGGAATTATTCGCTAAAGAATGACGACTTATCTTTACATTTTAAAATCAATTTAACTCATTGCTTCTTTTCACATTTTGTACCACGAACTACGGGGTTTTGATCTCGCATTGTACTTTGTGGGTACGTAGGCATGAGACGTTCGTCTCTTCAAACACAAAAATCTTAAAAAACATTCCTCTTCTCATCCCTTCAATCTTTTTCAAGCAAACCATTTCAGACTAAAAAAGCAATAAATATTTCAAAGGGCTCCCGTGTGTAACACGGTGGGAGAACTGACTTTTAGTTATGTTGCGGATAGCAAGAGTCGCCACCGACTTTTATTTTATCCAAAGGAAAGGGCATAAAAGAACAGGAAAGACCTTAAAAGATTTTTGGGTTCGGGGGGTAGGTTATGTAAAGGGAAGGTGTTAGCACCCTTTACATCCATGGTTATCCATGGGCTCTTAGTTACTTAGCTCACTTTAAAATGTTTTTGAAAAGTGTAGTGTGTGATTAGAATTTTTCTTAAGTACTTTATAATGATCCATGTACGGATATATATAAAGACTTTGTTTTGAAAATTGTTTGAAAATGTGAAGTGTTTTGAAAAGGTGAGCAAGTACATAAGAGGAACCTACCCTAAGTTAAATCTTTTCTGTTCTTAAATATCCTTTAAATGGTAAGACTATCCCTATTATTAAGGAATAGGTAGTCATTACCTTGGATGTTGTGAGGGACAAGTGAAGGGACATCTGTGATTAGGCAATTGTAAGGTGTATAAGCAATTCGAAGGGATTTATCATCTTTTATTCGAAAGGGACAAGATCATTTACGAAGGAAACCATGAAGGGACTTGATCTTATAATTCTTTAAAGGGACAAGATGATATTTAATAAGATAAGGGACTTTGCTTTATACACCTTACTTAACCTTTTATTTAGGCAACATGTAACCCTTAAGAAGTGAAATGGCGATCCAAGATCGACTTACGTGTGTGCGTGTACAAATTCAAATATTTATCTTATAATTAGTGATCTAAATTAATTTTAAAATACAAACATGTTTTCACTCCCTATTTTACTAACCATAACAATAATATAAATATTTACAAGTAATAAAATAAAGACAAAAATATAACCTACGACTATTACACGGCTTTTACAGTTACATAATAATAGAAACGATTTAAATAGTAAGCATATAAATAAATAATAAAAAGGGTTAGTAATAAGAATAATCATTAAAAAAAAATGTTAGCACAAATATATAAAATAGATACAAGTTAATTAAATATTTTAAAATTAAATAAACATTTTTTAAGAATTTTTTGAGATAGAATAATAAAGATAATAATAATAAATCATATATCAATTTATTTACAAAATGAGATTAATTATTACATATAAGAAAAATTAATTAAGTTTAATATTGAAGTTAAATAAAAATTAGGGTTAATTTTATATTTAAGAAAAAAATCAGGATGAGGGTTTTAGAAATTTTAGACAATATAATTAGGATTTAATTTACATTATTAATTTAATTATTTACCAAAAATAATAAATATATAATAATCATATATGCATATTTTAATTAAAATAAAAAAACTAGGATTAAGCTTTTAGAAAATAAACTAATGGTTTTTAAAATATGAAATTAATATATTTACATATTATTTTCCTATAATCATTTAAATATATATATTAAACATGATTATAATTAATTAACAATAAAATAATTAAACAAAACAAAAATTAAAACTTACCTGGGGCAGGGATTGAACCCACGCCCTAAGCTTCATCACCCTTGGACCAGCAAGCCATCCACCAGGCTGTGCGTGCGTTGGTGATAGTGATCCAGGTGGTAATCCTTTTGTTCTTTAACCTGCGAAAATATTGAAAATAAAAACAAAACCAAAAATGGCCTGGGGAGGTTTTGATCCCAGGACCATTCACTTATCAACCAGACGTACAAACCAACTGAGCCAAGCGCTTTAGTTGTCATATACATGAAACGCATTCGTTTTAAGCCTTCCTGAAATTTCAAATGTTTCCTGCGCGCCAAACTTCATCTTCCCCGTTTGAATTTCCTGCGAATTCTTCTTCAAAACTTCCTGCGAATTTTCCTGCATGTTCTTGAACCAGAAAAACCTACGTTTTTTAATCATCAATCAAACCACAACATTAATGTAAATTAACAACCCAAATCAATCACATGAAGTTTATATGTCACGGCCATGTTCTTAGAATCCATTTAAACACCCTAAATACCAAGATCCCGAATTCGAATCTCAAACCCTAACAATGGCAAGTCTTCGATTCTGTGTCAAAACTCAAATTAAAGTATACAAAAACAATCATTAGTTCAATACAAACATGAAACAACAAACAAATGCCATTTATATTACTCAAAGATATGAAAACGAAAAATTCATAAAAGCTCAAAAACTTTGATTCGGTTTGGTCAATTCTTGGAGTTTGAGATGCATATGGCTATTGATATATGATCAGTGATGTCCAAGGATCCTTCGTATGTCTTTAAAATACCTTTAAACGCCTTCTATGGATGAATCCGAATTTGAGTTTTTGGAACAATTTTGTGAAGTTTGAACAAAGTCTTGGAGGCTGTCAATTCGTCCCCTTGTGCTTGCAGTGTGTTCATGTATATATATGGATGCAATTAGGTCAAAAAGAATGGGCTTTGTATCATGAAAATTGATTGCTTGATTATGAAGGAATCTCTCATTCAAAAATATCAAAAAAATCCAATATATTCTTACTATCTTGGCCTAGCACGAATTTGGATGTGAATATTTAGTCTTGAATGGTGTTTATGACCTTCTAGAATCCAAATCTTTTTCAAATATATGATTTTCATATTTTATTTTAATTTAATTTGTATTTTAATGAATAAAATTCAAATAAATATGAAATAAAATATAAAAAATCAGAAAATGTATGGGTTGGGTCGTGCTTGATGAGTTTGTAAAGATTGGATGGTAATTTGGTGGGCTCATTTAGCAAAAATTGGTTTTAAGGCCTTATTTGCTTCATAAACTTCCCAAACATTTCCCAACTTTGCAAGGGCACAAATCCTTAAATTTTAATGCTATGAAGGTTTTCTTGGACATTTTGGAAAGCTTAAAGAGTCCTCTAACCAACCTCTTTGGTCTCATGTCCATATATTTTACCATTCTCAACTTATGCTCTTTGGAAGCTGTTGACTCTTTGTTGACTTTTAAAAGGACCTGTAATGTCTTAGCTCATACCTTCCAAATGAAGCATTTTTGGGCTTGGCTTGGGAGACACAAAGTTGTAGAGAATTCAATTTCCTTCAAAATTAGCTTTGGATGGAAATTTTTGATGAAGCATGTGAAAGTTATGGCTGGTCAAAGTTCAGTTGACTTTTCCTATGAAAAACCCTAATTTAGAAACTCCTGATTCTTGATGATCTGAAATCTCCTTGATGAATCATGATCAACCCTTGATCAAATGATGAATTTTACTTCATATAATTGATGTTGGCAAAAAATCATGAAGTTTGACTTTGGTTTGACCATAGTTGACCTCAGTTTGACTTTTTAACTGCTTTGACTGATTTTAACCTATCTGATAATCTGACTGAGCAAATCTTTTGGGAAAGTCTTGAAACTTGACATGGTGATTCTTGAACACATATAAGATGTTATGAAGCTCACTTGAAGTATTGGAAGTCTATTTAGCCTGATTAAAGTCAAAACCCTAGTTTAGGATGCATTGCTTAGGAGGATGCATTGTCTGAGGGAATTGTCAAACTTTCTGACTAATTGTGAATCTTGTGAACCTTGTGAACCTCATGAGATGTCTTGTGAACCTTGTGAACCTTGTGAGCCTCTTAGTACATAATGACTTGTCTTGTGGAGGGCAAATTTTGGGGTGCAACAGCTGCCCCTGTTCAATTTTCTGAAACCTAAGGGGTTAGATTGGTATATGTGCCATTCGTGACCTGGAAGGTTGAAGGGGATTGAACACAAAAGCCCAAAAATTTGCACTCGCTGGTGCGTAGAGTAACACTGATGATTAGTTGTATATGCTTGAGTGGGCTTGAAGATGCCACTTGGAAGAATTGGAGATGGGCTTAGAGATGCCATCTGGAGATGGGCTTGGAGATGCCAGCTAAAGTATCAGGATGTGATGATGTCTTTATGTTGATACTGGATATCAGTACTAGGTCTTTGTATAAGCCGTCTCTGAATCATTTATGCAACATGTTTTGAGTTGTTGAATGGACCAGTAGAAATAAATCTTGTGATGATTATCTCTTCTGGAAGTATCTTGGATTAGGGAATTGATCTTTGTACAGACCGTTTGCCTACTCTCCAAGGTCAAAAGAACATCAGGATTAATTCTTTTGAACAATATCTTGAACCAGGGAATTGATCTTTTTTACAGACCGTTTGCCTGCTATTCAGGGACCAAAAGAACGTCAAGATTAGTTCTTCTGAAAAATATCTTGAACCAGGGAATGGATCTTTTTACAGACCGTTTGCCTGCTATTCAAGGGCCAAAAGAACGTCAGGATTTGTTCTTCTGAATAATGTCTTGAACCAGGGAATGGATCTTTTTACAGACCGTTTGCCTGCTATTCAAGGGCCAAAAGAACGTCAGGATTTGTTCTTCTGAATAATGTCTTGAACCAGGGAATTGATCTTTGTACAGACCGTTTGCCTACTCTCCAAGGTCAAAAGAACATCAGGATTAATTCTTTTGAACAATATCTTGAACCAGGGAATGGATCTTTTTTACAGACCGTTTGCCTGCTATTCAGGGACCAAAAGAACGTCAGGATTTGTTCTTCTGAATAATGTCTTGAACCAGGGAATGGATCTTTTTACAGACCGTTTGCCTGCTATTCAAGGACATCTTGAGAAATGTATGGATCATTTCTGACATGTTGTAAGTTGTTGATATTATTTTATCTGCATATAACTATCCTACAAGGAGAATGTTAGTTTATGCAATATGTATGCATGCATAGTATGATGCACCTAAGTAGATGTATTATGTATTGATGGATGGTGTTATGTTATGATGTAAATGATGTATGTATGAATCATGCAGCCTGAAGCGTCTGGATATCTTGTATAACAACTGTTGGCTAGGGAAAATAAATCCCGATCGTTGCTGAAGAATATGAGGAACTTGTTCCCGTTTTGTTTGATAGTATAGTATTTATAACCTCCCGTCTTCGCTCGTCGTACTTTTATTGAAGGAATAAGTTCCTGAGTATCCCGACTGAGGATAAAAGAGATGGACATAAATTCAAGGGGAGACGTAACTCGAATTATCTATAATGATAGATTTGCCCTACTGGAGATTTGTAGTTGTCTTGTGGGGATGAACCGGCGAAGCTTCGTTGCATTCCTTCCCTCGTTCGTCCTTAGTAAATACTATTACTGCATTTTATGCATTTTTGGTAAACATCAATCATATTCAAGCATTTTATGCATTTCTGGTAAACATCAATCATATTCAAAAGCATACATACATTCAAACACAACCAATAGACGTTTTTCGCTTTAGTAAATGAGGAAAAGTAATCCTGAATAAAGAGGGAAAAGTAAAGCTGAACTCGAAAACAAAATCATTTCAACTTTGAGAGTGTATAACCAATTGGATTTAGAACTCCTGAGATTCTTAACTTTCCTGAATACCTTTCCAGAAATCCTCATAGCTGGATCTGAAGACATGATACTGACACCATTTGATACTACTGGCGTAGACAATTAATTTCCACAATGGCTTCTGCTGAGAATACAATATCAAGGTAATACAATGAGAGGAACGTGTCTTCAAATTGTGATGGACCATATATGCTCCGGGTATTAGATTTGAAAAGAAATCATTGCCCCATGGTTGAGGATGAATTGTCCCATAATGGAAGTATCTGAATGTAGTTACCTCAAGAGAAATAAGCAGAATGCCCCATAATAATATGCCCCTCACATCATGAACTTTATAATGTTACCCTTGGTAATTCAAATATATGAGGAAAGCTGCCCCTAGCTATTAAGAATTGTTGAATCTGGATCTGATTTCCCCGAATGAATTGAACAGTAACTTGGTATGCCCCCTTGATTGGGAAACAGTGACTATGCTCCTGGAATTATGAACTCTGTAATATTACCCTTGGTAATTTAGATAGATGAGGAGATCTGCCCCTGGCTGCTTAAACATAATTGAATCCTGTCCTGATTGCCCCAAATGAGTTAGGCAGTATCATGGCTTGCCCCCTTGATTGGGAGATAATGACTATGCCCCTTTGTATACATGGACTTTGACCCAGGAAGCAACTTTGTTTATCGGAAGGACTTTGAACATTCATCCTGTAAGTTTCTCTGTTTATCAAACACTCAAGTATATGCAAACAAATATATTCAAAAATGCATTGCTTATGTCTGTCTTGAAGTTTTGAAAAAGGTTATTTTAGAAAAACAGTTTTTTTGTGAAAACTGTGATATTAACTCAAGTTTTATAATAAGCCCTAAAGGAGTCAGGATACCTTTTTGTGGCAGTATGCTTTCGAACTAACCATGCTTCAGTTAGGACTTTTAAAGGGTTGTAACGTGGCCTGGTTCATGGTTTAAGAAACAAAGGATAAAGGCTCAAATTTCATTTGTACCCAACCCAATCTTCATGATGTTCTTCAATCCTATGTTCGGTTAACTTATGCAATGAGGCTCCAAAAGTATTTGGAATTGTAACACTGACATTTGTGATGGTTTAGAAACCAAAAATTTATTTGAACATTCAGTCATCTTTCTTTATTTAGGATATATAGTGACCTCCTTTTTTCTTTTGACTTTGTTATCCCTTCTTTTTGCCTGAACTGTTTATTTCAAGGTTACAGTCAGTGGGATGTCTTAATTTTTTTACTAAGTCTCCTTCATAGGTTTTGACTTAGCAAGCTTTTCTTTTGCTAGATATTGATTGTCAGGTTTAATGATTACAGAGAACCATCATTGGTTGTATACAACACAAATAACTGGCATAAATGAGTTAACCGAGTAACTACCCTGCCCCAGGTTATGAATAAGGGTTTTAATTTGCATGAGAATAAAAACTCCTACTTCATAGGCTCAAAAAGGGTTGACTAGGGATTAACTTCCTTATATCTCCACTATTTAGGAATTGAAACAATGCCTGTATATCGTCAGCATAGTCTGTTCAAAAGCATATTGCATAAGATTATGGTATTGTTTTCGTCATCCTCCCTCTACAGGCTTATAGCTTTATCAGGAGTTAAATATCACAAAATAGAAATATGAATCATAATTCAAAATATAGTGAAACGAATGGATTAATTCAAGACAAACATATGCAATGCATTAATGAAAACAAGAGTTTAACATAATAGTAAGTGTTTAAACAAATAAAAGAAATTACAAATGAAAATTCGAATGTTGTCCCATCCAGTTGGCTGAATGTCTTCAATTGCAATCTGTGAACTTTCAGGAGCAGTATATTTCACCATGAAATCAAATTTACCATTTGGATGTCCCAAGGTGCCCCATATCTCAACAGGAATAGGTAGGCTTTCTTTCTTGCTACCTTGGGCAACTTGTCTTGCAGCTTTGGTGTTTGATGGATGATAGTAGAATTCAATTTGGCCTTCTGGCGTAACCTCTAGGATTCCTTCGTCAATCAGGTATTGAATCTTTTTCTTCAATGCCCAACAGTTATTAGTATCATGTCCAGGACTGTTGGAGTGATACTCACACCTTGCCTTGGAATTATAGTGAGGAGAGGCAATATTAGGATTTTGAGGAGGACTTTTCAAAGAAATTAGTTTCATCTCCAACAAGCATTGCAGAACTTGTGACATTGGAGTGCTGAACTTGATAAACTGCCTTCTACATTCCTTGTGTTGAGGTGGATTAACCTTATCAGGTCTTTCTTCTTCAACTGAAGAACAATCAATGGCAACTTGTCTCTTACCTTCTTTTATCCTCATCTTCCTTTCAACCAAATCAGCTTGTTTTAATGGAGGTTGACTGACAATTAGATTCGTGACTCCATTACTTTGAAGTTTGTGGACAAAGGTTTTTAGCTCTTCTTGCCCCTGAGCTAAACTTTGAATAAGAGCCACCTGGTCATTCATCTGGGTCCTCATTTTTGTCATCTCAGCTTGCAGTTGTTTCAACTGATTGTCCTTGTTATCTTCAGGATTTTCAAAGAGGAGTGCTTTCAACTCTTCTTGCCCCTTGGACAAATTCAGGATCACTTCTTGGAACTGAGCATTCTAAGCCTGGAGATCCTTGACAGTTTGTTCAAGAGCCATTTCTGCTAAAATAAACAGCGAGAAGATAAGATACCTGTACATAAGAAACTTGTGATGCAATGATATGGTGTATAAATGCATATGCAATGTTTTCAAGGACCGCAGGATTTAAATTTGTTTAAACGACCAAAAGAAGCAAACTTTTATTAGTAATAAATTTGTTTGCCAATTGGCTTACAATCAAAATGAAATAAGTACAAAAGATGGGGTTTTAAGTCTCCCATGGACGTTTCCTCTTTGTGTTGAGGTATGAGTTGAGATTCCGCTCCTCGTGAAGTTGTTTCGTTAGCTCCAGGATTCTTTCTTGACTGGCTTTGTAATGAGTCTCAAAAGTATCCCTTTGCTCCTTCAACTGGATCCAGGACCTCTGTAAGTCTGCCATGTCAGTGGGCATGTCTGGATGAAGAATGATATATGAAGTATCTCCTTCAGCAACTGGCTCCTTAGTAACTGGCAGGATGGCAGGATATGGCATCATAAGAGTCTGAGCACGAGATCGCACCCATCTGAGATAAGCTTCCATATGAATAGTGTACTTAGGCTCCAGAGTCTTGCTGTCAACCTTGTTCACTTTTCCCCATGCTCGTATGAACCTTTGACGATAACCTTGCAGATCGTTGTCGTAGTCAAACACAATACCCTGAATCAACATGTCATGAGGACCATCAGTCCGAGCGTAACCAAATTGTCGTAAAGCTAAGGAAGGGTTGTAAGTAATTCCTCCTCTTATGCCTAGAAGTGGCACATTGGGAAACTCCCCACAACGGTCAATGATAGTAACATTTTCCATAGATCAAGAGCACCAATGAATATCTGAATGAGAGAGTGACATAATCCTCTTGGACCACCTGAACCCTTGTTCGTTCTTCATCACGGATCGAGGAAGGTGAGAAATAAACCACCTAGATAGCAAAGGTATGCAGCACATCAGAGTTCCTCGTGCCTTCGTAGTACGAGTATGAAGAGAATGTAAGATGTCCCCAAGTAATGTAGGCACTGGATTGCGAGTCAGAAATATGTTGATGGCGTGAACGTCTATGAACTGATCTGGATTGGGGAACAATACTAAGCCATAAATAAACAAGGCTAAAATCTCCTTAAAAGCATCATAGCTCATAGCCTTCAAGAACACTTGAGCCTTCTCTATCAACACCTTAGCAAGAATACCCTTAACTCCACTCCTCGTTTCTAGAACGATGTCTGATTTCTTCAAATGTAGGGCTGAAACAATGATTTCAAGTTTAAGCTCCTTTTCCAAGCATGTGAAGGGTCTCTGATCAAGGATAGGTATACCCAGAAGCTTGGAGAACTCTTCCATTGTAGGAACCAGCTGATAATCGGGGAATGTGAAACAGTGATGTTTAGGATCAAAGAACTGAAACAGAACACTCATCATGTCTTCATTGAACCCTGAAGTGACTAGATCTAGTAGGTGACCATGCCTCTTGATGAACTGGGAGTTTTCAGAAACTTGAGAGACCAATTCTTTAAGCTTATGAGGTATTCCTACAAAGTTGATCCTGATAGTATTCCTACGAGTAGAAGCCATGACCTGCAACAAAAAACAAAGATAAATCCTTTGGTCCTTGAAATGGTTAGTGAAAATCCTATGCTTATGATGCATGATGATGCTATGATGTTATGCTCAATCACAAACATGTGGCACACACAAACAAGTCACACAATAGCCCTAGGTTTGAAGGCTTGCATGAGGTTTAAAGGTAAGTACCTTCCCCTGAAGTTTAGATGGTTCATCCTGTCCTATAAAGTAACCAGGTTCTAAGGGATCTCAATATTATTGATCCTTCACAAGGGTGGTTGTTCAGTAGGCAACTTACTTGCCAACCAAAACCCACCAAGTTTAGAATCTCAATGAGCGTAGCATCGAGTATCAACCAACTTCAGTCTTCACCAAAGTCGGTTATCTCACTACTTTCTAAAGGCCAAGATGGGATGACTAGGGTTCTAAAAGTCAGTTAGTGTATTGACAACATATGGCATCCTCATATTATCCTCAACTTGACTTAAGGAACATAAGCACCAACCAAGAAGTCACACTAACTATGGCCACCAGATCAACCATATCGGTATACGCCGTACAGTTTCCTTGGTTTATTGCCATTTACCTAAGGTACACTAGATCCGGGTTAGGATCTTTCACACATAAGAGCACCCAACAGATAAGTATAAAGCAAACAAGGCAAACAATTTTAAAGTGATCTAATTCCTAAGGGTACCCCTCTTTTATATTAGTCCCCAGCAGAGTCGCCAGTTCTGTAACACGGTGGGAGAACTGACTTATAGTTATGTTGCGGATAGCAAGAGTCGCCACCGACTTTTATTTTATCCAAAGGAAAGGGCATAAAAGAACAGGAAAGACCTTAAAAGTTTTTTGGGTTCGGGGGGTAGGTTATGTAAAGGGAAGGTGTTAGCACCCTTTACATCCATGGTTATCCATGGGCTCTTAGTTACTTAGCTCACTTTAAAATGTTTTTGAAAAGTGTAGTGTGTGATTAGAAATTTTCTTAAGTACTTTATAATGATCCATGTACGGATATATATAAAGACTTTGTTTTGAAAATTGTTTGAAAATGTGAAGTGTTTTTGAAGTGTTTTGAAAAGGTGAGCAAGTACATAAGAGGAACCTACCCTAAGTTAAATCTTTTCTGTTCTTAAATATCCTTTAAATGGTAAGACTATCCCTATTATTAAGGAATAGGTAGTCATTACCTTGGATGTTGTGAGGGACAAGTGAAGGGACATCTGTGATTAGGCAATTGTAAGGTGTATAAGCAATTCGAAGGGACTTATCATCTTTTATTCGAAAGGGACAAGATCATTTACGAAGGCAACCATGAAGGGACTTGATCTTATAATTCTTTAAAGGGACAAGATGATATTTAATAAGATAAGGGACTTTGCTTTATACACCTTACTTAACCTTTTATTTAGGCAACATGAGAGGTAACCCTTAAGAAGTGAAATGGCGATCCAAGATCGACTTACGTGTGTGCGTGTACAAATTCAAATATTTATCTTATAATTAGTGATCTAAATTAATTTTAAAATACAAACATGTTTTCACTCCCTATTTTACTAACCATAACAATAATATAAATATTTACAAGTAATAAAATAAAGACAAAAATATAACCTACGACTATTACACGGCTTTTACAGTTACATAATAATAGAAACGATTTAAATAGTAAGCATATAAATAAATAATAAAAGGGGTTAGTAATAAGAATAATCATAAAAAAAAATGTTAGCACAAATATATAAAATAGATACAAGTTAATTAAATATTTTAAAATTAAATAAACATTTTTTAAGAATTTTTTGAGATAGAATAATAAAGATAATAATAATAAATCATATATCAATTTATTTACAAAATGAGATTAATTATTACATATAAGAAAAATTAATTAAGTTTAATATTGAAGTTAAATAAAAATTAGGGTTAATTTTATATTTAAGAAAACAATCAGGGTGAGGGTTTTAGAAATTTTAGACAATATAATTAGGATTTAATTTACATTATTAATTTAATTATTTACCAAAAATAATAAATATATAATAATCATATATGCATATTTTAATTATAAAAAAAAAACTAGGATTAAGCTTTTAGAAAATAAACTAATGGTTTTTAAAATATGAAATTAATATATTTACATATTATTTTCCTATAATCATTTAAATATATATATTAAACATGATTATAATTAATTAACAATAAAATAATTAAACAAAACAAAAATTAAAACTTACATGGGGCAGGGATTGAACCCACACCCTAAGCTTCATCACCCTTGGACCAGCAAGCCATCCACCAGGCTGTGCGTGCGTTGGTGATAGTGATCCAGGTGGTAATCCTTTTGTTCTTTAACCTGCGAAAATATTGAAAATAAAAACAAAACCAAAAATGGCCTGGGGAGGTTTTGATCCCAGGACCATTCACTTATCAACCAGACGTACAAACTAACTGAGCCAAGCGCTTTAGTTGTCATATACATGAAACACATTCGTTTTAAGCCTTCCTGAAATTTCAAATGTTTCCTGCGCGCCAAACTTCATCTTCCCCGTTTGAATTTCCTGCGAATTCTTCTTCAAAACTTCCTGCGAATTTTCCTGCATGTTCTTGAACCAGAAAAACCTACGTTTTTTAATCATCAATCAAACCACAACATTAATGTAAATTAACAACCCAGATCAATCACATGAAGTTTATATGTCACGGCCATGTTCTTAGAATCCATTTAAACACCCTAAATACCAAGATCCCGAATTCGAATCTCAAACCCTAACAATGGCAAGTCTTCGATTCTGTGTCAAAACTCAAATTAAAGTATACAGAAACAATCATTAGTTCAATACAAACATGAAACAACAAACAAATGCCATTTATATTACTCAAAGATATGAAAACGAAAAATTCATAAAAGCTCAAAAACTTTGATTCGGTTTGGTCAATTCTTGGAGTTTGAGATGCATATGGCTATTGATATATGATCAGTGATGTCCAAGGATCCTTCGTATGTCTTTAAAATACCTTTAAACGCCTTCTATGGATGAATCCGAATTTGAGTTTTTGGAACAATTTTGTGAAGTTTGAAAAAAGTCTTGGAGGCTGTCAATTCGTCCCCTTGTGCTTGCAGTGTGTTCATGTATATATATGGATGCAATTAGGTCAAAAAGAATGGGCTTTGTATCATGAAAATTGATTGCTTGATTATGAAGGAATCTCTCATTCAAAAATATCAAAAAAATCCAATATATTCTTACTATCTTGTCCTAGCACGAATTTGGATGTGAATATTTAGTCTTGAATGGTGTTTATGACCTTCTAGAATCCAAATCTTTTTCAAATATATGATTTTCATATTTTATTTTAATTTAATTTGTATTTTAATGAATAAAATTCAAATAAATATGAAATAAAATATAAAAAATCAGAAAATGTATGGTTTGGGTCGTGCTTGATGAGTTTGTAAAGATTGGATGGTAATTTGGTGGGCTCATTTAGCAAAAATTGGTTTTAAGGCCTTATTTGCTTCATAAACTTCCCAAACATTTCCCAACTTTGCAAGGGCACAAATCCTTCAATTTTAATGCTATGAAGGTGTTCTTAGACATTTTGTAAAGCTTAAAGAGTCCTCTAACCAACCTCTTTGGTCTCATGTCCATATCTTTTACCATTCTCAAGTTATGCTCTTTGGAAGCTGTTGACTTTTTATTGACTTTTAAAAGGACCTGTAATGTCTTAGCTCATACCTTCCAAATGAAGCATTTTTTGGGCTTGGCTTGTGAGACACAAAGTTGTAGAGAATTCAATTTCCTTCAAATTTATCTTTGGATGGAAAACTTTTGATGAAGCATGTGAAAGTTATGGCTGGTCAAAGTTCAGTTGACTTTTCCTATGAAAAACCCTAATTTAGAAACTCCTGATTCTTGATGATCTGAAATCTCCTTGATGAATCATGATCAACCCTTGATCAAATGATGAATTTTACTTCATATAATTGATGTTGGCAAAAAATCATGAAGTTTGACTTTGGTTTGACCACAGTTGACCTCAGTTTGACTTTTTAACTACTTTAACTGATTTTAACCTATCTGATAATCTGACTGAGCAAATCTTTTGGGAAAGTCTTGAAACTTGACATGGTGATTCTTGAACACATATAAGATGTTATGAAGCTCACTTGAAGTATTGGAAGTCTATTTAGCCTGATTAAAGTCAAAACCCTAGTTTAGGATGCATTGCTTAGGAGGATGCATTGTCTGAGGGAATTGTCAAACTTTCTGACTAATTGTGAATCTTGTGAACCTTGTGAACCTCATGAGATGTATTGTGAACCTTGTAAACCTTGTGAGCCTCTTATTACATAATGACTTGTCTTGTGGAGGGCAAATTTTGGGGTGCAACACCGTGGAGTACCACAGACATTTCGGGTGCGTAAAACCTTCCCGATTTGTAACCTATCCCCTTACCCGTTCTCTGTTTGATTCTTTTAGCTTTTGCTTTTAGATTCATTAGGTTTTATTCGTTCTTTTTAACTTTTCCATTTTGGAATAAAATAAAAGTGCGGTGGCGACTCTGTGTACCTTGAGTTAAGTTAATCAATAGCTTACACTCACGATTTTACCGCTACACTACCCATAGGGTAACCGATTACCACTGCACCAGAAGCTGAAAATGAGCGTTTAACACACCTAAAACCCCTCCAAATTCAATCCAAACATAATGGATCATCCAATAAATCTTAGTAGGTTTAATATACTTATAACCCGACTATTCTACCCGATTATTTCAGCATTTTAACCGTTAGAAACTTCGATTTATCAATTTTATCATTTTCTCACAACTTAACCTAACTCTTAGAAAAATCAAGAATTCTAAAAGAAAATGTTTCTAACTAGAACCCACATTGCAATCGACGAGGAGTTTGATTAAGATAATGAAGAAGAATGATGATGATGGTCCATGGTTCTCTTGTTCTAAGCTTATTCTTCTTCCTTTTCCTCTTTCTCTTCTTCTCCTCCATTTTATTTCTTTCTTTCCCAAACCCTTGTTTTTATATAATGAGAAAAAGAAGAGGAATATGGTCTTATACCATTAGTTAGTAAGACTAACTAATGGGTCCAAAATTGAGAGTATCTAAAAATATCTCCGAGTCGAATATTTAATAAAACCTTTGAGTCGGATAATACTTAATTAATTAATATTTAATAAAACCTCTCAGTGCGTACCGAAACCTTATTAATATTTAATTAATATTATCCAGAGCATTTAATTAAATACGTGGTATTACATCCTCCCCTCCTTAAATTGAAATTCGTCCTCGAATTTCCTTTGACCCATAATAACCATAGTTTACAACAATGTCTTAGATCTATATTTATCCTTATTGTTGTTACATATTCCGTCATATTCAAATTCAAATCTGACTTCACGGTCCAAGGTCCTTGTTTCATAACAAACCAAACTTCATGTCCTTACTCATACGCTTGTTCCAACATTAGGTTAACTTCTAACTTACTATTTTCGCAATCCGTCTATTGTTTCATATTGAAACACTTAGGCTCATCTCTCCTTTGGATAAGCATACCAATCTAATTCCTTCTATCGAGTCATAACACAAATCATAACACTCCAATTGATTTCGGAACCACAACACTCAACAAAACTCCACAAGGTATCTTAGTGAAATCTTATCTACACACGAATTCCAACAAAATCTCTTATTAAAATCCTTCAATTACTATAACCATCTCAAAAGTTGTCAAACAACTTCTTTATCAATTCCACTTGTCCGACATCATACACTGTAACTGTTTACATCCGACACTCCATCCTTCAGTATCTTACCATAGACAAACCACTTAGAATAAAATTCTCTTCACAGGATTCCATTCACTAAAAGTTTTTGCTGACACAAGGTCTCCATTAACAATAACGTAGTAACATCATAGAGCTTACAATCATTAGCGAGTCACCAGTACCAAACTTAAATCTTCCTTAGTATGAATGCGGATTCCCATAACACTTGCCTATTGTATACAATATTCCACACACTCTCCTTTGAAGGTTACAAAGAACTTCTTATTCAATATCGCTTCTCCCATGGGCCTCGTTCCTTAAACGATCCAATTTACACACTTAACTTCGAAACATCCATCTTTCACTCTTACCTGGAAGGTAACTAAAAATCCATATCCCTGAGTACGACTCAACTGTACACATCTGTTATTACTCTTACGGAGTCCATAACTGATGTTGGGAATTAACTATATAAGAACTGACCAGTTGTTCACCTCTTATCCATATGATAATCCAGATGCCAAACTGTTTCCTGGAAGATAACTACTTCATGAGTCTCTTATAACTTCGCAATTTAGGTCCTCAGTGGTCGCAATAACAACACACCATCTATTCAAATCATTTGCCGTCCACTAAAACATGCTCAAAGGAAAGTCCAACACATATCCTCTAATACTTCGAACAGAAGCCAAAACGGACTTACAGTTCAGAGAGTATGATTCTCTAAAGTCTTCTATAGAAGTCATGTGTCAATTGATTACCTATCCGATGCTAAACGGTCAAACACAACTAAACTTGCTCCTCTTTCTAACAATTAATCTAACTTGGAATTACCAATCTAGTCCATACTAACTTGTAATATGATTCTCACTCGCGGTTTCTAAACCTGCGTAACGTCAACCCACCGTTCACAACTCAAGGTAACACAGAACAAACACAACATGCAGATCACATACTACAACAAACGACGAAGTAGAACTACCATTTTCTGTTACGGTCACACCACGAATACTGAACGGAATAGTTCGATTTCACTCATGCAACGACGTCAGTAGGAAAACGACAATGACGACATCAAAAGGGTTTTAGTCACAACATAACACTTGGTTCGTCCATAAACCTAATCCAACATACAATCTTATCGGGTAAAACAAAATGATGAACATCTCATGTATAGTATACAATTTTGTCTTCTCTCTTGAATTCCTTGGCAAGAATTAAAACAATAACACCTCCTTTAAAACAACAAGCCCGCTGAAAAAAACTCCTCGCCATCGCACCTTCAGCCACCTTTAAAACCCCTCCTTCATCACTTCCGTTCGTTCAACATTAAAACCCTCCTTCATCTCTACACAACATAACTCACCTACCATAAACACTTCGCCATCACCACCGTTGCCCTCACTTTTTCAACTTCCCCTGCTAAAGTCATACGACTCCACCACCTGCATAAGAGAGACGGCCATCAACCCAGATAACCATTATCACTGTCGGTGAATCGAACACAAACCCTTCCACCTCAAACAAATCACCTCCACGGAACCATTCAAACCAAAAAACCATAAAACGAAAACACCGTCTATCGTCACCGCCGCTGAAAATGCGAAGGTGAGAAACCACAAAACAACCAAAATCACCCAAGAACACCTCTCTGCCACCCTCACAGAAAATCAACGACGAACCGAAATCACACTCTTAACATTCCATCTCTGTGTTAACCTCCTTTTCCTTTTCACCATCAACCCATCGAATCAACCAGCATCATCAATGGCTCCAACCAAGGCCGAGAAGAAGCAACCGGAGAGAGAAGCACGGAGTTGGAGATGAACATAACCTGCGGACCAAAACGAAGCAAGATCGGAGGAAAAGGTTTTGATGACCGCGTGAAGGAGAGAGGCCGAGTTCCGGCGAGATCGAGGCCGACGTAGGATATTTGCTTGCGGTTGCGATATGGAGGGTTTCACTTTCTCTTTCGGCTGTTTAGATAACGAAGAAGAGGATTTTGTTTTTTTTTACCGTATTTTAATTTAAAACTGAAAAGAATGACACACTTGTTCATTTTCAGGTCAAAGCAGGGTTTTCAAGTCAATTGGACTGGGCTTTAGGACTCCCACTGGATCGCTAACTCCACCTCCTTGTTTTTGTGTCTACACGTTCTTTTATTATTTCCTTTCTTTTATTAATCCCATGTCATGCTGATTTTTTTTTAATATTAATTTTTGTAAGATTTTATGCTAATTTGATTTTGGATATCAATATTTGCCTTTTTTTTATTTCTCTTGGTAGAACTTTATTTAATTTGTTTTGAACTAATTGTTCTGAATTAATTGTTAATTGGTAGTTAATTTATTTATTTAATTGTTTTGATCTAAAGGTTAACTAATGATTAATATTCTTCTAGATTAAATGTTGATCTTGAATTTCAATTGTTGATGTTTGATTTTGGTTGAGTTTACACGTTGGATAGTCGAGCACAATAATAAAAAATTTAATTATTTCCCCGTCACAATAATAAAAAACTCTAATCTTTCCCTCGTAATGATAATTAAAATATTTCTTTAAAAGTAATCTTAACAAACTTTAATCAGTAAAAGAAGACAATAATAACAAGTTAACATTTTAAGCGCAAACTAGACTAAGAGGTTCCCGTTGAGTACAACGGACGTGAGGGGTGCCTAATACCTTCCTCTTGCGTAACTGACTCCCGAACTTAGATTAGTGGTTTCGTTGACTATTCTTATCCTTTATTTAGGTTGTGTCTATATCTTCCTTTTCTCTTGTAGAATAAATAGAATTAGGTGGCGACTCTGTTGTTTATTTTAGGATCGTATTTTTTGAGGTACGACAGTAACCAGTTACTACCAGGAGGGTAACCGGTTACTTGGCCCAAAATTGAACTTCCAGCAGCTAAAAGAGATTTAGAACACAACTCGGTAACCGGTTATTTCCCAGAGGGTAACTGATTACTTCAAATACAGAAGCAAAGTTTCTGATTTCCATTGCTACCTAAACCTCCATAACTCATCCCATTCGCAACCGAAGTTATAACAATTATGAACAGCTGATTCCACACTTATAGCAATCATACTAATAGAGTCTTAGTGGGTGAACCATCTTTGATTACACTTTATTAACTTCAGTTTCAACAACAACTTAACAATTCCATAGTACAATCCTCCAAAAATACATTCCGTTATCACTTTCTCATGTTGTACTATTAATACCGTTCCCATACCGTGTTCACTTCACGTCTGCGGTAATCCTCTAATGCTCAACCATAATCCATCTTACTAGAATTTTCCGAATCCAAGGTGTTTATTCTATCACTTATCATAACTTTATCAATTTCGTACTTCATACATCTCATATCACTAAATAGAGCTTATTCTTCCTTCGACACTATACCTTATACTATTCCTTGGGTCACTCAAAAATTCCGAATTAATCTCTTACTAAGATATAATACCCTGATGCATTACTCTAAACTTTGTCTCTTCGGTCACAACCGGACACTCAACTCCAAACTTCTACTCTTAGTTAGGGGTATACTTTTCTCACTTGAAACGTGTAATCATATCCTTGTGTTCCTCTTCACGCTTCACTGCAACTTTGGGTTCTCAAAAGAAATGAACATTCTTAACTTGTAACTTCTATCCATCCATGAGGTATTATCCAAATACACCCCTTGAAGTATGTTCTCTCATCCAAGATGCTACCACGACTTTAGAACTGGAACATTCGCAATTTACTCATTTCCGAACCTTACGTCACCCGTTCTACAAGCATCTTCTCCTTTCGTGGAATGAGATTTCTCAACACTCTTGTCCATACTAGTGACCAATACTGGTTCACCAATGACTTTACGTATTCCTTGATACACTGACCATTCATCTTGCAGAGGTTTGTACTCTTTCAGACTCTATCCATTTCCAGGGGATTTCTCAAACAACACACTTCTCGGCAACTCCATGTTACAGGAAGTAAAACTCCTAAGAAGACTCCAACTGAGTTGACCAAAGCTCCCTCTGCTAACTCTTGGCTTGAACCTACTATCACAACACAAGTTACGACAACACTTCAGAGTCCTCATGGTCGCACAACCATGATTCTACCTATCACATACATATCATTAGGCTGATCAGACCCAATACTACGTGATATGATAATAAGAATCATGTTGGCAAGACACACTTAAGAGGCAGGAAATATTTACTTATGATGTTTCAAGGCTAGGTCGAGGATACGACCTGCTCTGATACCAACTGTAACGCCCATACAATATATATCTAGAATAATATCATACAAGTGTTAATTTTTGGTAACGACACCATCATAAGATGCCTAATATCATAATTCACATTCTTGACCAATTCTAAAACAAATACTAAAATGGCACAAGACATGGAAATTATACTAAAACAAAATACTAAGATCAATACAATATCCATTATTGTACAAAGATACAGAAATACACAGCGGAAGACTAAGAATATGCTTCACTTGAAACATCTCGAGCATAGCTCCACTTGTAAATCAAACCTGCAAAAGAAACCTGAAAAGCAACAACAATAGTGGGGCGAGATAACAACATCTCAGTGGGTTCCCTATCTTAGAGTTCTCTCGACTCTAAGGGTTCTATCAAACCTAACCCAAGTCTTAACATTACCTCTCAAAAGGATCCGGTACGAGATGGAACAAACGGTCCATACAAATCTCACGCCACTAAACGAGTGAAACATCTACCTCAAGCCTTTACGGATGCTTCTCGTGGGACTAAAGATAACCCACCTCAAGACTTACTCAAGACCTTACGGAGGACTCAATATCACACTCACTAAAGTCTTTACGGATGCTTCCCGTGGGACTCAGAATAACCCACCTCAAGACTTACTCAAGACTTCACGCATAATCCAGTGTAGTACTCACCTCAAGCCTTTACGGATGCTTCTCGTGGGACTCAAAGCAACCCACCTCAAGACTTACACAAGACCTTACGGAGGATCTAGTAACATACACACCTCAAGTCTTTACGGATGCTTCTCGTAGGACTCATAATAACCCACCTCAAGACTTACTCAAGACTTTACGGAGGTCTCAGTGTAATACATACCTCAAGTCTTTACGGATGTTTCTCATGGGACTCAGAATAACCCACCTCGATACTTACTCAAGACATTACGGAGGACCTAGCGTATTACACAAATCAACCACTATCCCCGTCTCAGTAAGCGGTACCTCAAGCCTTTACGGATGCTTCTCGTGGGACTAAGGATAACCCACCTCAAGACTTACTCAAGACTTTACGGAGGACCTCGTGTTATACAGACAAATATACGATTATAACTCATTCTAATCGCTCTAATTCATCAAGATTTCTCCTAAAACTCAACCTAACTCAAAACCCCAAAACTCCTAAAATTCATACTATCCTAATCCATTCATATTCCAATTCCTATACATTTATCATAGATTATGAAAACTCCCCATACCTTAGAGAATTTCGCCGCTTTACACGCTTCTCTTGGGTTCTCCACAACCTCCTGACTCTGAGCTTCTCCTTTCTCTCCCTTTTTCCTTCAGAGCACCTCTTTTCCAAAAACACGATAATGTTAGAAAACTAATCGTATTCTCCTCTTTGGATATATTATCCCAGTTTAGTCTTTTCCCATATTACCCTCATGATTTCAAAAAAGGACCACCTTACCCTTTTCTTTAATATAATTTCAATAATAATAATAAAATAGTATAATAAAACACTATTTATCCTTATTATATAAATTACTCTTATACTCCAAAATAACCAACATAACATTCATACTTCCACTTCTATTATTTTAAATAATAACCAATAATCCGAATAATACTACATGATTATTCTTATTATTAATATTATTAAAATAATTTCACCACCATGCATCGGTTCACATCACCACCAATTGTCAATTCATTCATATATCCTCAAATAAGCAACAAATACACATAATCAAATTTGGGGTGTTACAACTCTCCCCCACTTAAAGAATTTTCGTCCTCGGAAATTTATCCGATTCAACTATTTCCACTACTTAATCCATCCAACTAATCAACTTCCGACTCAGAAAGGCAACTTCACATATAATACAAACCATAACTCATAACATCAACGACAACAACAATGTGAATTTTACACAAGTGATACACTTGACAACTAGCATCGTACACAAGATAGTACCCAACTTAAGAATTCAATGATTGAAGCATTAGAACGTCATAACATACGAACACACAACTCCAACACGATATTAATACAACCAACCTCAACATCATTGTTACTCACACATGAGCAACTACACTACGCCATGCGTTTGTTGCACACTCTGATTTCCTGTAAGGTAGTATGTCTACTGAGTGTATTTCCAACTTTTTTAATCACCAATACCAACACATCAACAACACCTTTGACTTAACTCTTCTGAATTTCGTTCCAACAGGTATTCTACTCTTGTAGTTACCGAATACTTCCAACTTATATCCCTAAGATAACAACTTCGAACATTCAACATAATTACAATCGCGACTACTTCCAAATCTTGGACAATTATTCATATACTTCCATGAATTCCCAATTATCATCATCACGACTACATGTTTACCATCTTATAATAACACGCCTTGCAAAAATCATCTTAACTACACAACATCATAGCACCAACATAAGATACAAGGGCCTAACGAATCTCCATTAGATAACTCATACCCTTCGCTTCCAACTAATTCAACTTACCGAATACTCGATTCTTACTCATACCGACACAACCTTTTATAGATTCTTATCCAAATAGACACAACCAACCTACTATTATCCAACCAAAAATCGCACCTTAATAAACCAACTTATAATTTCACTTCTAATACTTGCAACTTAACTATGTCCGACATTCATGTCAAATCATCGTTTTACATTTCCACCTACTTTCCCTTCTAATCATCTCAAGGAAGCTTCACGTTTTATGCCACTTAACTCATCACCAAAACAACATTCAAATCCTTCAGAGTTCAACTATGAATTTTCTTATTACAATTCAATCCAAGCGCAACTTCATACTTCCTTCTTAAATTCCAAATAATACTCCCATATAATAACTTGCATCAACAAAACAAACAATACTCAAGCACTCGACCTGACTTCAACCAATTCGACGTACATACTATACTAGTTGGCATGGCACATCTATCCATCAATTATGATTACGTCTGCTATCAACAATAGATTAAGGGTGATCAGTTCCTCAATTTGTCAATAGACGTCCGACAACTATAACGGTGGCATAAATCATCATTACCCAACATAATAGCGTACTTCAACTTGAGCCCAGAGTCCGTAAGCATAATGCTCCGCCAACTCTCCACGACTTATCAACTCCTTTTTAGTTCCCTTAGTTCCAACTTCATCAATGATACAAAACGTCTAAAAATCCCGTACAAATTCTCTTATGTACACACATATTACCACACGACTTTCAATATCCCTCTAACATTGGAATCACTACAACAAGTACCATTCAAAGTGGTTAGCTCCAATTACAACTTCCAACCAAGTTACGATTCTTAACAACTCCAATCAAACATCCATCTTCTTCTCAACATCACCATCATCTAGCATAGGCACTTTAATTACCCTCATTCGACATAAATCGTATCTCTATGCATTCTCCGATACCAACATTTTATTATTTAATAACGTTTTCATCTTTCCAAATTTTCAGCAATAGACGTTCAACTTCGAACACAATTATCTCTTCCAATCATGACTTTCATCCAAATTATAATTCTTAACAGCACAATTCAAACATTTGTCTTCTTCTCGACATTACTAACATCTAACATCAGTAATTTAATCATTCTAATTACATATTTATTCATTCTCCGAATACTTATGCATTCCCTCTAATACCAACATCTTATTATTTTTCCAACATTTTCATCTTTCTAAAATTTCCAACAACACACGCTCCACTTCGAATGCAATTATCTTCTCCAATACAGACCTCCAAATCACAAAATTATATTCTATCATGAAGATAAATTTGTGCAGATTCCATAACTTCAAGAATCGCTCGAATCCGACTTACGAGTAAAAAGTTATCTTCCTTGCAATGAGGCTGGTCGACAATTCCCGTATGCAGAATTTTCCAAAAATCAGCAGCAGACACAACTATTAAAATGCACTTATATCCCTCATTATAAACCTCCTGAATGCAAATCTTATATTCAAACTGTAGGGAATTTTGTAAGCATTCCAAAAAGTCCAGAACCGCTTCAATCCGAATCACAGTTAAAAAGTTATGCCACTTCTCGTGACAGCTGCTCCAAGATTGCAAAAACCAGAATTTTTGAGATTGATGAATGTAATTTCCACCTTTCTCCATCTTACTTCCAAGTTCTACAAAAAAAAAATCTTGCTCTACATCCAACTTCGAAAATTGCTCGACTTTAATCCAACTACACTCAAGGCATAGAAATCTACCGACTTGATCCTTCAACTTAATTCATCAACTTGTCTTTTTATTTTGAATAAATCCTTCTGTCATAAACAATCTCCATCCATAAATCCACGCACTTCTCAACCCGACCGATACAAATTCATGAATCCATGCTCTCGCTGGTCCACAACAACATCTCTTGAACAACCTTGCACTCTTGTAATCAACATCAACTTTGAACTAACTTCGACATTTCAACAACAGTCCAGGTGTCAAGCTTCTTCCCCACTTAATTCCAACCAACACCTGCAGACAACGACTAAAAAACATTGGCCGGACGGACCGACCTGCTCTGATACCACTAATATAACACCCTTCTACCCAAAATATAATATTTAAATATTATCAGAGTAATCGTCTAAAAGGGTATCACATTTTCATCATAAATAAACACAAACAGTGTCCTGTCCCGTAACACGGGTTAATCAACATCAAAATACCATAAATCATTTCGCAGCGGAAATTAACTTCATAATTCAAAACTTCATAAGAATCATTTTCACCATCCTGAATTTAACATCATAAAATGGAAAGCATTATCCAGATAACAACATACTGAAAACAGTTTAACAAAATAAACCCATCCCAGTGTTACATGACACAGAGCAAGACACATAACTAGAACCACTTCTAAGGGACACTAAAGCACGCTCCGAGACTCATGCATTACTCCTATTGCACCGCAGGACTATTCTTCGACATCTGCAAGTTACCCACGAAAGGGGCAACATTTCCAAGCAGGCAGGGTGAGTAATCATAATATATCATAAACTTACAAGAATATAGAATCGTAAATAAATTAGTACTCATATCATGACATCGTCAACTACAAAATTCAGCAACCACCACAACACTAACATGAAATCAATCAACACCAACACAGTCATGAAATTCATTCAAAATATGCAATTCTAACATCCTGATATGTAATATGCATGTGGTACCATTTTCACCATGAGATGGATACATGACCATCAACCCTCCACAAAGGAGCACACCATAATCATCGAGACATTTCAATCCACACAATGGGATTGAAGCAAATAAATAGGCCGAAGCCCCATCGTGAATGTTATGAAATGCAATGATGCGCTACAATATCACCCAATGAGTTCATCTCTCAGAAACAATATCACCCAAACCCACCAAACAGAAGATCCAGTCCAGACAGTCCAGTAATAATATGATGCAAACGCAAAAGTGGCGCGGAAAAGAATAGAGTCGTCAGCCAGGCATTTTTATCCCGAAGGAACGGGAATGGTAATGCTGCACAAACCAGAAGAAAGAAGAAAAGGAAGGACACGGGTCCTACGAACTAAAGAAACTGAGTTTGGGAGTCGGTTACGACCTGGGAAGGTATTATCACCCAGATCGTCCGCTGTACCCGACGGGATCCACGCTTGCAAAGAAACTGTTTCAAAGGGTGAAGAAATGAAAGCTGTTGCAAAAGAAAATGAACTGAACTGGATAAAAGAAAAGAAAAGGGAACTGAAAAAGAAATGAAAAGGAAAAATGTAGGGAAAATAAAGATTGTGCTCGAACGGGCCCCACCCCGCTGCCTACGTACCTCATCTGGACAATGAGGATCAGAGTCGCCGTAGTTCCCCTAACTAGGGGTGGAAAATATTGCTTGTGTCTTAAGGCTTGAACTGCCTATGTCAATGCTCAGGTGTTGCAGGCTCGGACGACGAGTGCGTAACCGTCTTGCGAAATGACAAGTAGGAGCAAGTTCGCGTACAGTGCGAAGGAGATGAGAAAAGAAATCCCGAAGGAAAGACGCTTATTGTTTGTTTATGTTTTTTAGAAGCTTTTAGGAGTGTGTCACAAGGAAGTGAACTCAAGCTCTTTTCCATGGAATGTGCACTTGCCACTACATTCCAAGATGGAATAATAGAACAAGCACACTCAAGTAAGGAGAAGATCCCCAAAACTTGATTCCAGAGATTAGGGCTTAGGATCACTAACTCATTGAATTTATTAAGTGTTTTTGTATTTACAATGAAGAGGTGTATTTTATGATTTTCTTGGTGAAGATGATAGCTTGATCAGACTTGTGCATCACAAGACAAGCTTGTACTATCCCAAGATGGGAAGACTACAAGTGTCTCATAGGATAAGGCTATTGCTCAAGGTATCACTTCAATCTTTATTAAGTGTCTTCTTTAGGGTTTTGAGATGAGAAGAGAAGAAGAAACAAAAGGATCACAAAGGTAAAAGTCTAATGGGAGACTAAAGAATCCTAAGTGTTGTCATGCATGGGAGATCTTAGGTTAGTGAGGTTTACTATCCTAAAGAAGAAAGAAAGAAGAAAAGAAGAAGAAGAGAGAAGAATAGAAGAGGGGGAAAGTAAGGCCTAAGCCCAACAAAACACAAGGTTAGAACAAATAATAACAAGAAGAGAAGAGATAAGATTTGGAGATGTGGGAATCACATCCACACCTCTCACTCACCTAAGCCCCTGAAAAGGTTAGTGACACAAGTATAAGGCAATACAAAATGAATATAATGCCATACCAAAGCTACACAACCAGAAGTGAATTCATAAACTCAAATGTCAAATACAAGCTTGAAGCACAAGAATGAGAAAAGAATCACATAAATCAACATGAAGCAACATGAATTACCATGGCAAAACAAAGCAAACATGAGAAGATGCAAAGCAAAATAAACAAAATACAAACTCAAGGTGCAAAACCAGAACCCTAATCATGTTAGAAGAATGCTTAAGAAGCAAGAGAGATAAAGAGAAGAGATGCATATAGCTAAGTGGTAACATCATAAGAAGGAAGGAGCAAAAGAAGTGAGGTGGATATACATAAGTATGGAAGAACTCCAAAGGCAACCACACACAAAATTTCCCAAAGCACAAACCAAAACTTAAGACCAGAGAGGTATCTACAACCTAATGAAGCTCTAAACAAGTAGAAGAAGTTGGCACAAGTTCCCTTCTAAGCTAAGGAGAGAGCAAATGATCCAAAAGAGGCAAAATGGGACATATTTTTTTAAAATTTATTTTCCCTAACTTTTGCCCGAGCTTTTTATTCTGTTTTTAGCTCGCCGGGATGCCCTTTTCTTGCCTGGACTTTAATTCTGTGTTTGTGTCCAGCGGGTCTTTTTATGCGAAGTATTTTTTAACTGCGTCCGAGTTAACAGGGGATTGAAAATCTTCTCCATCCATAGTGGTGAGCATCAGTGCTCCTCCTGAGAAAACCTTCTTCACTATGAATGGTCCTTCGTAGTTTGGGGTCCACTTTCCCCTGTGATCTGAACTTGGAGGAACGATCCTCTTGAGAACAAGCTCTCCTACTTGATACTCCCGAGTACGTACTCGTTGGTCGAATGCTTGCTTCATTCTCCTCTGATAAAGCTGACCATGACAGATAGCCGCTAATCTCTTTTCCTCAATTAGACATAGCTGATTGTATCGAACACGCACCCATTCAGCCTCATCAAGCTTTACATCCATCATCACACGCAATGAAGGAATCTCTACTTCAACAGGCAAGATTGCCTCCATACCATATACCAATGAGAAGGGAGTTGCCCCAGTTGACGTCCTGACTGACGTTCGGTACCCATGCAACGCAAATGGTAACATCTCATGCCAATCCTTGTAAGTGACAACCATCTTTTGCACAATCTTCTTGATATTCTTATTTGCTGCCTCTACCGCACCATTCATCTTTGGTCGGTAAGGAGAAGAATTGTGATGCTGGATCTGGAAGTCCCGACACAACTCTGCCATCATCTTGTTGTTCAAGTTAGAACCATTTACAGTAATGATTCTATCGGGCACTCCGTATCTGCAAATAATGTCTCTTTTCAAAAATCTGGCAACCACTTGACGAGTGACATTGGCATAAGATGCTGCTTCAAACCACTTAGTGAAGTAATCGATCGCAACCAAGATGAAGCGATGACCATTTGAAGCAGTAGGCTCTATTTTCCCGATCATGTCAATGCCCCACATAGAAAAGGGCCAAGGAGATGACATGATGTTGAGCGGGCTAGGAGGCACATGCACTTTGTCTGCATAAATCTGGCACTTGTGGCACTTACGGGCGTATGAACAACAGTCTGCATCCATTGTCATCTAATAATACCCCGATCTCAACAACTTCTTTGCCATAGCATGCCCTCCTGCATGAGTACCGAAAGATCCCTCGTGGACTTCCTGCATTAACAGGCTTGCTTCGTGTCTATCCACGCATCTGAGCAAGACCATGTCAAAGTTCCTCTTATACAACACCCCATTTGTATTCAAGAAGAAACTAGCAGGAAATCGCCTTAAGGCCTTATTGTCATTGGATGATGCCCCAGCTGGGTATTCTTGCTTTTCCAGGAAAAGCTTGATATCAAAATACCAAGGTTTCTCATCAGACACGGCGTTTACAGAGAAAGCATGAGTTGGTGCGTCAAGCCTGGAAATGTCAATTCTGGGCACATAATTCCAACATAAGACTTTGATAGACGAAGAGAGAGTAGCCAATGCATTGGCAAATTGATTCTCATCACGTGGTATGTACTGCAGCCGAACTGTTGTGTAGAACATCAACAGTTTTCTGGCATAATCCCTGTAAGGAATTAGATGTTCTTGATGCGTATACCACTTGCCGGTAATCTGGTTGATAACGAGGGCTGAATCTCCGAATATATCGAGGGTCTTAATCCGAAGATTAATAGCCTCCTCTATTCCCATTATGCACGCCTCGTATTCCGCTTCATTGTTGGTGCAGCCAAAAGTGATTCTGGCAGCGAAGGGAAAGTGAACACCTTCAGGAGTGATAAGAACAACACCAACTCCACGTCCATTGATATTGACTGCCCCATCAAACATCAACTTCCATTTGGATTCAGGGTCTGGCCCCTTCTCCGGAAGTGGTTCCTTGCAATCGTTTTCTTTGAGGTACATGATGTCCTCATCAGGGAAATCAAACTTCATTGGCTGATAGTCATCTTCAAGAGGTTGCTATGCAAGATAATCCGGCAATACACTTCCTTTGATGGCTTTCTGAGAAGTATACTGTATGTCATACTCTGTTAAAATCATTTGCCACCTAGCAACCCTCCCGGTTAACGCTGGTTTCTCGAAGATATACTTGACAGGATCCATTTTTGAAATTAGCAGTGTGGTATGAGTCAACATGTACGGTGTCAGTTGGCGAGCAACCCATACCAAAGCGCAGCACGTTTTCACGAGCAGTGAGTAACGGGATTTGTAACACTCTTCTACCCAAAACATAATATTTAAATATTATCAGAGTAATCGTCTAAAAGGGTATCACATTTTCATCATAAATAAACACAAACAGTGTCCTGTCCCGTAACACGGGTTAATCAACATCAAAATACCATAAATCATTTCACAGCGGAAATTAACTTCATAATTCAAAACTTCATAAAATTCATTTTCACCATCCTGAATTTAACATCATAAAATGGAAAACATTATCCAGATAACAACATACTGAAAACAGTTTAACAAAAGAAACCCATCCCAGTGTTACATGACACAGAGCATGACACATAACTAGAACCACTCCTAAGGGACACTAAAGCATGCTCCGAGACTCATGCATTACTCCTATTGCACTGCAGGACTATTCTTCGACATCTGCAAGTTACCCATGAAAGGGGCAACATTTCCAAGAAGGCAGGGTGAGTAATCATAATATATCATAAACTTACAAGAATATAGAATCGTAAATAAATTAGTACTCATATCATGACATCGTCAACTACAAAATTCAGCAACCACCACAACACTAACATGAAATCAATCAACACCAACACAGTCATGAAATTCATTCAAAATATGCAATTCTAACATCCTGATATGTAATATGCATGTGGTACCATTTTCACCATGAGATGGATACATGACCATCAACCCTCCACAAGGGAGCACACCATAATCATCGAGACACTTCAATCCACACAATGGGATTGAAGCAAATAAATAGGCCGAAGCCCCATCGTGAATGTTATGAAATGCAATGATGCGCTACATCGAAAAATTCACCAAAATAATTCGCATCATTCATTTCAATCAGCAAAACAATCATCAAATATTCATATATATCATCATGACATTACACCCTGAACATTGGTCTTCTAACCACTCTGACATATCAAGAATTAACCCGTACCCGGTAATTTATAAGGTAATTATAAGGTTATTTCACAAATTCATTTATAAAAAACTGTTTCATTTTTCTCGTTTCTATTCATCAAAATAAAGTTCAGTTTGTACTCGTTCCGACGCTTCAAACGGAATGCGAATCGGACTTACAGTTTAAAAGATATGAATTTTTAAAGAAAATAAAATTTGCTGTCCCAACAGTGTTAACCGGTTAACCAAGGCGTTAACCGGTTAACGCCTGCGTAACTTCTTAAAATACCCCAAAATTTCCAATGGTTAACCGGTTAACCAAAGCGTTAACCGGTTAACGCACGCGTTCCAGCAGCCTTCTGCTACACAATTGCAGACTGTTCCAATTTTCAAAAATACCCAAACCCCATTACGGATTTCACATCATAACACCCAAAAACCATTCAAAAACATCAATTAAACCTCCACAACATCCAGACAACAATTATACAGACAAATATACAATCATAACTCATTCTAATCGCTCTAATTCATCAAGATTTCTCCTAAAACTCAACCTAACTCAAAACCCCAAAACTCCTAAAATTCATACTATCCTAATCCATTCATATTCCAATTCCTATACATTTATCATAGATTATGAAAACTCCCCATACCTTAGAGAATTTCGCCGCTTTACACGCTTCTCTTGGGT
Organism: Lathyrus aphaca; assembly: GCA_963966055.1. Classification (NCBI taxonomy): domain Eukaryota; kingdom Viridiplantae; phylum Streptophyta; class Magnoliopsida; order Fabales; family Fabaceae; genus Lathyrus; species Lathyrus aphaca. The sequence goes on from OZ014519.1 coordinate 73,957,132, forward strand.
TCTCCACAACCTCCTGACTCTGAGCTTCTCCTTTCTCTCCCTTTTTCCTTCAGAGCACCTCTTTTCCAAAAACACGATAATGTTAGAAAACTAATCGTATTCTCCTCTTTGGATATATTATCCCAGTTTAGTCTTTTCCCATATTACCCTCATGATTTCACAAAAGGACCACCTTACCCTTTTCTTTAATATAATTTCAATAATAATAATAAAATAGTATAATAAAACACTATTTATCCTTATTATATAAATTACTCTTATACTCCAAAATAACCAACATAACATTCATACTTCCACTTCTATTATTTTAAATAATAACCAATAATCCGAATAATACTACATGATTATTCTTATTATTAATATTATTAAAATAATTTCACCACCATGCATCGGTTCACATCACCACCAATTGTCAATTCATTCATATATCCTCAAATAAGCAACAAATACTCATAATCAAATTTGGGGTGTTACAACTCTCCCCCACTTAAAGAATTTTCGTCCTCGAAAATTTATCCGATTCAACTATTTCCACTACTTAATCCATCCAACTAATCAACTTTCGACTCAGAAAGGCAACTTCACATATAATACAAACCATAACTCATAACATCAACGACAACAACAATGTGAATTTTACACAAGTGATACACTTGACAACTAGCATCGTACACAAGATAGTACCCAACTTAAGAATTCAATGATTGAAGCATTAGAACGTCATAACATACGAACACACAACTCCAACACGATATTAATACAACCAACCTCAACATCATTGTTACTCACACATGAGCAACTACACTACGCCATGCGTTTGTTGCACACTCTGATTTCCTATAAGGCAGTATGTCTACTGAGTGTATTTCCAACTTTTTTAATCACCAATACCAACACATCAACAACACCTTTGACTTAACTCTTCTGAATTTTGTTCCAACAGGTATTCTACTCTTGTAGTTACCGAATACTTCCAACTTATATCCCTAAGATAACAACTTCGAACATTCAACATAATTACAATCGCGACTACTTCCAAATCTTGGACAATTATTCATATACTTCCATGAATTCCCAATTATCATCATCACGACTACAAGTTTACCATCTTATAATAACACGCCTTGCAAAAATCATCTTAACTACACAACATCATTGCACCAACATAAGATACAAGGGCCTAACGAATCTCCATTAGATAACTCATACCCTTCGCTTCCAACTAATTCAACTTACCGAATACTCGATTCTTACTCATACCGACACAACCTTTTATAGATTCTTATCCAAATAGACACAACTAACCTACTATTATCCAACCAAAAATCCCACCTTAATAAACCAAATTATAATTTCACTTCTAATACTTGCAACTTAACTATGTCCGACATTCATGTCAAATCATCATTTTACATTTCCACCTACTTTCCCTTCTAATCATCTCAAGGAAGCTTCACGTTTTATGCCACTTAACTCATCACCAAAACAACATTCAAATCCTTCAGAGTTCAACTATGAATTTTCTTATTACAATTCAATCCAAGCGCAACTTCATACTTCCCTCTTGAATTCCAAATAATACTCCCATATAATAACTTGCATCAACAAAACAAACAATACTCAAGCACTCGACTTGACTTCAACCAATTCGACGTACATACTATACTAGTTGGCATGGCACATCTATCCATCAATTATGATTACGTCTGCTATCAACAATAGATTAAGGGTGATCAGTTCCTCAATTTGTCAATAGACGTCCGACAACTATAACGGTGGCATAAATCATCATTACCCAACATAATAGCGTACTTCAACTTGAGCCCAGAGTCCGTAAGCATAATGCTCCGCCAACTCTCCACGACTTATCAACTCCTTTTTAGTTCCCTTAGTTCCAACTTCATCAATGATACAAAACGTCTAAAATTCCCGTACAAATTCTCTTATGTGCACACATATTACCACACGACTTTCAATATCCCTCTAACATTGGAATCACTATAACAAGTACCATTCAAAGTGGTTAGCTCCAATTACAACTTCCAACCAAGTTACGATTCTTAACAACTCCAATCAAACATCCATCTTCTTCTCAACATCACCATCATCTAGCATAGGCACTTTAATTACCCTCATTCGACATAAATCGTATCTCTATGCATTCTCCGATACCAACATTTTATTATTTAATAACGTTTTCATCTTTCCAAATTTTCAGCAATAGACGTTCAACTTCGAACACAATTATCTCTTCCAATCATGACTTTCATCCAAATTATAATTCTTAACAACACAATTCAAACATTTGTCTTCTTCTCGACATTACAAACATCTAACATCAGTACTTTAATCATTCTAATTACATATTTATTCATTCTCCGAAAACTTATGCATTCCCTCTAATACCAACATCTTATTATTTTCCCAACATTTTCATCTTTCTAAAATTTCCAGCAACACACGCTCCATTTCGAATGCAATTATCTTCTCCAATACAGACCTCCAAATCACAAAATTATATTCTATCATGAAGATGAATTTGTGCAGATTCCAGAACTTCAAGAATCGCTCGAATCTGACTTACGAGTAAAAAGTTATCTTCCTTGCAATGAGGCTGGTCGACAATTCCCGTATGCAGAATTTTCCAAAAATCAGCAGCAGACACAACTATTAAAATGCACTTATATCCCTCATTATAAACCTCCTGAATGCAAATCTTATATTCAAACTGTAGGGAATTTTGTAAGCTTTCCAAAAAGTCCAGAACCGCTTCAATCCGAATCACAGTTAAAAAGTTATGCCACTTCTCGTGACAGCTGCTCCAAGATTGCAAAAACCAGAATTTTTGAGATTGATGAATGTAATTTCCACCTTTCTCCATCTTACTTCCAAGTTCTACCAAAAAAAAATCTTGCTCTACATCCAACTTCGAAAATTGCTCGACTTTAATCCAACTACACTCAAGGCATAGAAATCTACCGACTTGATCCTTCAACTTAATTCATCAACTTGTCTTTTTATTTTGAATAAATCCTTCTGTCATAAACAATCTCCATCCATAAATCCACGCACTTCTCAACCCGACCGATACAAATTCATGAATCCATGCTCTCGCTGGTCCACAACAACATCTCTTGAACAACCTTGCACTCTTGTAATCAACATCAACTTTGAACTAACTTCGACATTTCAACAACAGTCCAGGTGTCAAGCTTCTTCCCCACTTAATTCCAACCAACACCTGCAGACAACGACTAAAACTAACAACAAGTACCAACAGTGTTTCACACACATGTTGCGTACTAAGGGATTAACAACACTAAAAAACATTGGCCGGACGGACCGACCTGCTCTGATACCACTAATATAACACCCTTCTACCCAAAACATAATATTTAAATATTATCAGAGTAATCGTCTAAAAAGGTATCACATTTTCATCATAAATAAACACAAACAGTGTCCTGTCCCGTAACACGGGTTAATCAACATCAAAATACCATAAATCATTTCGCAGCGGAAATTAACTTCATAATTCAAAACTTCATAAAAATCATTTTCACCATCCTGAATTTAACATCATAAAATGGAAAGCATTATCCAGATAACAACATACTGAAAACAGTTTAACAAAAGAAACCCATCCCAGTGTTACATGACACAGAGCAAGACACATAACTAGAACCACTCCTAAGGGACACTAAAGCACGCTCCGAGACTCATGCATTACTCCTATTGCACTGCAGGACTATTCTTCGACATCTGCAAGTTACCCACGAAAGGGGCAACATTTCCAAACAGGCAGGGTGAGTAATCATAATATATCATAAACTTACAAGAATATAGAATCGTAAATAAATTAGTACTCATATCATGACATCGTCAACTACAAAATTCAGCAACCACCACAACACTAACATGAAATCAATCAACACCAACACAGTCATGAAATTCATTCAAAATATGCAATTCTAACATCCTGATATGTAATATGCATGTGGTACCATTTTCACCATGAGATGGATACATGACCATCAACCCTCCACAAAGGAGCACACCATAATCATCGAGACACTTCAATCCACACAATGGGATTGAAGTAAATAAATAGGCCGAAGCCCCATCGTGAATGTTATGAAATGCAATGATGCGCTACAATATCACCCAATGAGTTCATCTCTCAGAAACAATATCACCCAAACCCACCAAACAGAAGATCCAGTTCAGACAGTCCAGTAATAATATGATGCAAACGCAAAAGTGGCGCGGAAAAGAATAGAGTCGCCAGCCAGACATTTTTATCCCGAAGGAACGGGAATGGTAATGCTGCACAAACCAGAAGAAAGAAGAAAAGGAAGGACACGGGTCCTACGAACTAAAGAAACTGAGTTCGGGAGTCGGTTACGACCTGGGAAGGTATTATCACCCAGATCGTCCGCTGTACCCGACGGGATCCACGCTTGCAAAGAAACTGTTTCAAAGGGTGAAGAAATGAAAGCTGTTGCAAAAGAAAATGAACTGAACTGGATAAAAGAAAAGAAAAGGGAACTGAAAAAGAAATGAAAAGGAAAAATGTAGGGAAAATAAAGATTGTGCTCGAACGGGCCCTACCCCGCTGCCTACGTACCTCATCTGGACAATGAGGATCAGAGTCGCCGTAGTTCCCCTAACTAGGGGTGGAAAAGATTGCTTGTGTCTTAAGGCTTGAACTGCCTATGTCAATGCTCAGGTGTTGCAGGCTCGGACGACGAGTGCGTAACTGTCTTGCGAAATGACAAGTAGGAGCAAGTTCGCGTACAGTGCGAAGGAGATGAGAAAAGAATTCCCGAAGGAAAGACGCTTATTGTTTGTTTATGTTTTTTAGAAGCTTTTAGGAGTGTGTCACAAGGAAGTGAACTCAAGCTCTTTTCCATGGAATGTGCACTTGCCACTACATTCCAAGATGGAATAATAGAACAAGCACACTCAAGTAAGGAGAAGATCCCCAAAACTTGATTCCAGAGATTAGGGCTTAGGATCACTAACTCATTGAATTTATTAAGTGTTTTTGTATTTACAATGAAGAGGTGTATTTTATGATTTTCTTGGTGAAGATGATAGCCTGATCAGACTTGTGCATCACAAGACAAGCTTGTACTATCCCAAGATGGGAAGACTACAAGTGTCTCATGGGATAAGGCTATTGCTCAAGGTATCACTTCAATCTTTATTAAGTGTCTTCTTTAGGGTTTTGAGATGAGAATAGAAGAAGAAACAAAAGGATCACAAAGGTAAAAGTCTAATGGGGGACTAAAGAATCCTAAGTGTTGTCATGCATGGGAGATCTTAGGTTAGTGAGGTTTACTATCCTAAAGAAGAAAGAAAGAAGAAAAGAAGATGAAGAAGAGAGAAGAATAGAAGAGGGGGAAAGTAAGGCCTAAGCCCAACAAAACACAAGGTTAGAACAAATAATAACAAGAAGAGAAGAGATAAGATTTGGAGATGTGGGAATCACATCCACACCTCTCACTCACCTAAGCCCCTGAAAAGGTTAGTGACACAAGTATAAGGCAATACAAAATGAATATAATGCCATACCAAAGCTACACAACCAGAAGTGAATTCATAAACTCAAATGTCAAATACAAGCTTGAAGCACAAGAATGAGAAAAGAATCACATAAATCAACATGAATTACCATGGCAAAACAAAGCAAACATGAGAAGATGCAAAGCAAAATAAAAAAAATACAAACTCAAGGTGCAAAACCAGAACCCTAATCATGTTAGAAGAATGCTTAAGAAGCAAGAGAGATGAAGAGAAGAGATGCATATAGCTAAGTGGTAACATCATAAGAAGGAAGGAGCAAAAGAAGTGAGGTGGATATACATAAGTATGGAAGAACTCCAAAGGCAACCACACACAAAATTTCCCAAAGCACAAACCAAAACTTAAGACCAGAGAGGTATCTACAACCTAATGAAGCTCTAAACAAGTAGAAGAAGTTGGCACAAGTGCCCTTCTAAGCTAAGGAGAGAGCAAATGATCCAAAAGAGGCAAAATGGGACAAGTCAAGAACAAAAATTCAAAACAAATCAAGTGACCACCTAAAAATTCTATAATCTTGCCCAAGTGACCTTCAATCATACCATAACAACATGTCAAAAGGAGGGAGATAGAATCAGAAGCTAATCAAGTCAAATTAGAGGTCAAACATCAACTAGGGTTAAGAAGCTTTACTCACAAGTTAAGGACCAAAATCAATTAAACAAAATTCTAAAAATCAGAACAAAAATAAAAAAGAAACTACATCCTATCATGAATCCAAAGCAAAAAGAACCAACCAAAAATTTTAAATAATGAGAAAGATAGAAAATATACAAGTCAGCATGGTTCAAAATGAAATAAAATGAATTAATTACAATGAACAATTAATTTACACGTGTCAAATAAAAATAAATGAAAAATAAAAATATCAAAAATTAAAGAAAACTCAAATAATCTTCCATGAATGTTTCCATAATTTTTAATGACCTAAAACTATTTTTAAAAATTAAAAACCAAACTGTAATTAAAATGAGAATAAAAAAAGAAATAAAATAAATGGATGAGGCTAGGGGTGCAATCAGCAAGGTTTCCAGTTAAATTATGCTGGGCCTCACACGCAGAGGGGTGGGAATATCGCCAGGCCTAGTCAAAGGTCAAACAAATGACCATAGGATCAAACCAACATACCAAAATAGTCAACTCATTAAACACAGTCAGCAAAATGATTGGACAATGGTGAGAGAACACAACATTATTGTGAGGTGCGCAACATGTTATATTATTCAGATTCAATTTTAAAAAAGAAAACACGTGACCAGGAGGGTGCCTCATTTATGTGGTGGCATGATATGATGCGTCCAGATTGTAGATCCAAGGGCCAGGGGTCATCTTCCTCATTCAAACTCTGATCAACAAATTTGCAGAATCCGGTGACCGGAGCTAGGGCTCCGGCACCGGAAAACTCACAGCATGAACAAAACTCAATAGAAATTCATCAAACACTCCAGATTGAATAATTAGGGCACGTTGAATCCAAATATGGCATTCAAATTCACAATAAATCACTGAATCAAACAGATCGAAGCAAAACAGATCTAACCTCAAAACTTCAAATCATCAATACAACTTCAACTCTCAAGCATTTTCAAATTTAAAAAGGCTCAGTGCAATCAGCATAACACAAGGATCAAGAAGCACACATAAGATTACATTTCCAGATCCAAAAGTTTCAGAGCTTACCTGAGATTGAAGATCTTGAAACAAGCCAGAAAATAGCTTCCAAAGGTGCAGATCAACTCCTTTTATCCTCTCTTTGCAAAATAAATGCAAAAGAGAGGCTGAAACTCTCTAGATCTTGGAATCCAAAACCAACTGTACTTGAATGGCACTTGATGAAAACCTTCCTTTCAGCTTGAATTGATGGTATATTTTTTATCCTTAGAGCTCACTGAACAAGAATATGGCAAGGGATTGGAGAATGAGAGCCTGAAAAGAGAGATTCGAAGGCTTATGCTCTTGGTGCAAAAACTTTGAAGTGGTGAAATGTGTTGGATCTGGGCTCAAATAAAACCCTATCTTTCTTATATATGATCTCAAAAAGCAATGCTGAAAGAATGAGAGTAAGAGCACGTGAGATGAGAGTGTGGGAGTGAAATTGCAAAATTTGCAAAATTCTTGTGATGAGGTGTTTAGCTCGTGCATTCCTCTCATTCCTTGCCCATGTGTGATCAATATCTCACCCTTGATTCAAAACAGAACTTATTCTGGCCCTTGGATGTGAGGATCACACTTTTCCCATGTTCATGCAAATTTCCCTCTTATGAAATACTCCTCTTTTCAAGCACGAATTTGGCAACATTTTTGGAGCAAAATGGCTTTCTTGCAATGCCTTGTAATATTGTGACCTCACTTGGTTCATTATGTCACTCAAAAATAAAGTTCATGAAGTTTTGCATTTGGAGGAAGCTTGAAATGCATGCCTTGCCCTAATTTTCTTGAAATTTTCGAAGGGCCTTTCTCCCTAACCATAAGGGCTATGAAAATGATCTTGTACTTTTTGAAAATGGGAGGCTTTAAATTTCAACTTTCATGTTTGGCTTTGGTTCATTTGAAGCTTTTTTCACCAAGTTAAGCTTACTTGAAAATTAGGGCAAAAACTTGCTAAAAATGGAAATTTACATGACCAACCATATGCCAATTTTGCAAAACACCTCAAAACCTCATGATTCTTGATCTTTTGACTTGCCAAACCTCTTCTAATGTTATAAGAACATTCCTTGGCTAGAAAAATGGGGTTGGACCCTTTGAAATCTCACAGTTGACTTTTCAAATGCACAGTTGACTAATTTCTTCATTTACAAGCAACTGAAGAAATATCTGACTTCCACAAGGAATTTTCTCACCAAATTTCATCCCTAGGATCCTCTTAACATATGAGAGACTTTGCCCAAATGAAATGGCCAAAGTCACAAGGTTTGCATGCTTGAAACTCAAACCCTAATTTGGGATCATTGTGTAGGAGCTTTGCCCTAGCTTGATTCTTATGATGATCCTCCAACTTTATGAGCTTTTGTGAATGATCTTAAACTTGTGAATGAAATGTAGACTCCTCATAGGACTTGAACAAATCCATTGGGCCTCTTTCTATAGCTTGTAATGCTTCAAAAACCTTCCACATATGATCATATGCCTAATGCTAGGTCATGAGAATGTTATGCCTCATCTTTCCATGCTAAGTTGCCAAAAATATGATATGTTCATGATGAATATGATATGATATGATGCTTAAAAAGAAGAGGTCAAATTTGGGGTGTTACACTTAACTTTATAAAATTACGGTTAATTGTAAAAATCGGATAAAGGATGAAGAAGTTAATAAGCTTTAAAAGAGGAATCAAAATTTATATTTTTAATCGGTATAAAATAAATAATTATTTTCCACTTCAAAAGTAATATTTTCCTCTACCATTGGATAGTACATTGTGTTAGCTTTCCAACGATATAAAGTTTACCTCAATCGGATACCCGAGTAAAAAGTTATAAATTTTCTAAGAAATACCATTTTTCAGAACACAACAGTGGTAACCGGTTCTACCCAGAGGGTAACCGATTACCAGTGTAAAATTTGCCCAAAAACTCAATTTTTCAATGGGTAACCGGTTACTACCCATAGGTAATCGATTACCACTGCACCAGAAGCTGAAAATGAGCGTTTTACACACCTAAAACCCCTCCAAACTCAATCCAAACATAATGGATCATCCAATAAATCTTAGTAGGTTTAATATACTTATAACACGACTATTCTACCCGATTATTTCAGCATTTTAACCGTTAGAAACTTCGATTTATCAATTTTATCATTTTCTCACAACTTAACCTAACTCTTAAAAAATCAAGAATTCTAAAAGAAAAGGTTTCTAACTATAACCCACCTTGCAATCGACGAGGAGTTTGATGAAGATGATGAAGAAGAATGATGATGGTCCATGGTTCTCTTGTTCTAAGCTTCTTCTTCTTCCTTTTCTTCTTTCTCTTCTTCTCCTCCATTTTTTTCTTTCTTTCCCAAACCCTTGTTTTATATAATGAGAAAAAGAAGAGGAATGTGGTCTTATACCATTAGTTAGTAAGACTAACTAATGGGTCCAAAATTGAGAGTATCTAAAAATATCTCCGAGTTGAATATTTAATAAAACCTCTGAGTCGGATAATACTTAATTAATTAATTTAAGTTCACCGGTTGCTCTAATTATTTTGATTGAAACCTCTCAGAGCGTACCAGAACCTTATTAATATTTAATTAATATTATCCAGAGCATTTAATTAAATACGTGGTATTACAATCCTCAAATTCAGTTTTAAAATTATACGCTTAAGGGAGTAATTCAAAAAAAATATTACAGGGGCATTAAAAATAAATAAATTAAAAGGGGTAAAAGCAAAACTCGCATATATTGCAGGGGGATTGTGATATTATTATTATTATTATTATTATTATTATTATTATTATTATTATTAAGCCAAATTCGAGTTTTGGTCTACCTGTTTTACAAAACTCACAGTTTTAACCACCATTTTCTTTTTAAACAGTTTTGATTTCCATCTCAATTTTGGTCCAAAAAAACATTGATTGTTCATGTACTGAACAATGCATTCTCCGTACATGAATAATATATGAACAATACATGAACAATCGACTTCTATGTCCCTCCTCTAAAATACTCTTTTTAATTCCTGGAATATCTGAAACACATAGTCTATCCCGAAATCTCAAAACTCCATCTTCATTAATTCTGAACTCACCTACATTACCTTGATCAACCAACATCAACTGATCAACTAGTTTTAAATCAGATTTCTAACCCTCACGAATTTCTTCCAAAATCCCACTAGTCAGCTTTAACATACCCAACTTCACACTATCTGTAGTCGTCTCGCACAACAAACTCATGTCTTTGAATTTCTCAATCATTTCAATTTCTCTCACCATAAGCATCGAAATATGCAACGACTTCCTACTCTAGGCATCAACCACTACATTTGCCTTACTAGGATTGTAATTTAAATCGGATTCAAAATCTTTTAATAATTTAAGACACATTGTTTGCCTCATATTTAACTCTTTATGATCAAACAAGTACTTCAAACTTTTATGATCACTGAATACCTCAAAATTCGAACCAAACAAATAGTGCCTCCAAATCTTAAGCACAAATTAACACCACTGTAACCAACTCTAAGTCGTGAGTAGGGTAATTCCTCTCATGAACTCTTAACATGTCTAGAAGCATAAGTAACCACCTTATCATTTTGCATCAAAACTCCACCAAAACCCATCTTGGAAGCATCACAATAAACCACGAAGGACTCATTTGGATTTGGCAAAACCAACACCGGGCAGTCATCAACTTTTTCTTTAGTTCCACAAAACTCCCTTCACAAGCAACATCCCACACACACGCTTGACCCTTTCGAGTCAATTGTATTAACGACAAAGGCAACTTAGAAAAACCCTCAATGAACTTACGATAGTAACCAACAAATCCAAGAAAACTATGAATCTCAGTAGCAGACTTCAGAGTCTCCCACTGCAATACCGCGTAAATCTTTGAAATGTGATTTTTCTTTTAAAATTCGTGGTTACATGTTGGCTAGCAAGAAATGGAGATTTAGTGTTATTTGTGATTTGCATAACCATGAACTGTACTCAAAGTTACAAGGGCATCCTAGTGTATGTTGGCTCAAACCGGAAGAGAAGACATGTATCAATGACATGACCTTGAATCTCGTCCAACCGAAAAATATACTTGCCACATTGAAATGGAAGGAAGCCGACAATATTTCAAATATTAGGCAAATTTATAAAATTTAGTACCGCAATAACAAGGCTATTAGGGAAGACATATCAGAGATGCAACAACTGTTGAAATTGTTGGATGATGACAAGTATGTATCCCGATACCAAACTTGCATCGATGGAGTTACAGCTAGAGACATTATTTGGACTCATCCGGAATCGATAAAGTTGTTCAACACATTTTTGACGGTGCTCATTCTTGATTCTACCTACAATAACAACACATATAAGCTTTTGTTATTTAAGATGGTTGGTGTAACCTGTACCGAGAAGACATATTCTATTGGTTTTTCTTTTTTGGAGTGCAAAAAAGAGGATAAATTTACTTGGACTTTAGAGGTGTGTCGATCACTTTTGAAAGATCAAGTTGAGATGCCTGAAGCAATTGTTATAGACCACGATACCGACTTGATGAACACCGTTGCAAAGGTATCCCATTCTTCTTATGCATTACTTTGTAGGTATCACATAACAAAGAATGTGAGAAGTCGAGTTAAACCTACAGTAGGAACGAAACAAGTGGCATATGAAGATGGAAAATTGGTGAAGTCTGGTATGATTATTGAAAAGATAATGGATGCATGGAATCATATTATAAAATCTTCCACAAAATAATTATATGTCGATTCTGTCATTAATTTTTGGAAGGTGTGTGAAAAGTATCCGACTTTGTTGAAATACGTTGAAAACACCATTCTTAATCAAGTGAAAGAAAAGATAGTTTGTGTGTGGACCGATAATGTATGACACCTTGGAAATAAAACCACCAATAGAGTTGAGTCGACACATGCTACTTTGAAAAATTGGTTGGGCACTAGCAATGTGGATTTTTGTCGATATTGAGACTCGGTGAATCTCATGATTAACAACCAACATAATGAATTACAAACAACTTTTGGTCGGAGCATAATGGTATTGGAACATCGGTTTAAAGACAACATGCTTTATTCTCAGTTGGTAGGCAACATTTCTCGGGCGGGGTTGAACTATATCTTTCACGAGGCCAAACGAGTTGAAGATGTAGGCTCAGATATCTTAAAGTGTTGTTGCACTATTATGAAAACATATGGTCTCCCGCGTGCTTGTGTTATTGCAAAAAAATGAAATTAGGTGAGCTAATAAGAATTGACGAAGCTTGCCCTCATTGGAAAAGACTAAAGTTTGATGATTATGGTTGCATGGAAGGAGGTAAATTTTGGCCTAATGGGACCGATACAAGAAAAATTTGCAAAGGCAGATGAAAATATGAAACTCCACATCAAATAACAATTAAGGAAAATTGTCTTTCCGGAAACAACTGACATGAAGTCGCCTTTTCAATCGGTAAAGACAAAAGGTGCTCCGAAGAAAATGAAGCCTATACTGAATGATACTCGACTATCCGGTCTACCTCATATTGTGAGCACATTAAAAACTTTTCCTAACTCACCGACTCCTAAATATCAAAGAAGTGTCATGAAAGGAGCCTGCATAAGCAAACCTCCTCTGACGCCGATTCCACCGAAAATTCAGTTCATCGACGAGATGCCGGTTTTTATGCACAAATACATCGAACGTATCGTCAAAATATTGAGGGGTATAGTAATTGCGGCTACCGATCCGTTTCAGCATTACTTGGTAAATGAGAGGATAACCATGCACTTGTCCATCATCAACTTATCCAAGAATTGAAGACGAATAAAGAATCGTACACGCGGTTGTACGGAAAGAAAGAAAAGTTTGATGCGGTCTATGAATCTCTCGTTCCTTGATTGAGCGGTGTGACACTCGTGTCGAAATGGATGACCTTCCCTGAAATGGGTCATCTTATTGCTTGCGTATAAGATAAAGTATGCATTGACCTAACACACTATGGATTTTCGAAAATATTTTTTCCATTCTCCACTGCACTACCTAAAAATTGAAATGAACGCATCATGTGCATTTGGGTGACTTTCTAGATCAAATCATTTTGTTCAAGTGTACTTGAAACTGGGATGCCTCATACCACATACATCACCGGAATGGACAATTCATTTAACCGCAAATGCATTGACGTGGCCAGATAATTTTAAGGAAAGAATGCAGGAATTCCAGAGATTGAACAACATTGAAAAGAAATCGAATGCAAAAAAGTCCAATGGGTTACCACCAATAGATTTATCTGGCGAGACTTGTTTTGAACTCTTGTATAATCAAACAACTAATTGTAAATATTTGAAGTGAAATATAATAATCAATATTTGTTCATATTTCTTGTTTATGCACTTATGCCTTTTATTTGCCTTTATTGACATGCTCTTATGCACTTATGCACTTACATATATTTTGTTCTGGTTTAAAAATATATCAACAAAAGTTCCGTGTGTATATATATATACACACACACACACAGAAGTATTTATGGAAGCAGATGGTCAAATAATGGTTGGTCCATATTTATCTAAGTTTTCTATAAAATTGGGGCTTCATGTGTTATCTTTCACACAAACACAAAATGTCTCAATTGTGTGATATCAAGATCCGTTGGTATGTCGCAAGTGTCTCCTACACCGACGACAAAAGACCTGGACGAACTTTCAAACTCACTGATTTCACCTCGCTTGACGATATCATCGACACAATTCACTATCTCCTACATTACAACGACAAATGAAAGGTGCGGAAGCTCGAATACCGTTCGTCTTTAGTTGACAACAAAGGGAACGTCGTGTTCACCAAATTTCAGCTCAAGATAGAGATGATGTCAGAGGGATGTGGCGAATGTATTTTGATTTCGAAGAGAAAATTCCGTTCGAATTGAAGGCGACTGTAGGAAGAACGGTCGATGACATCTTGTCGATTTTATTTTATGAATGTTGATTTTATGGTTACTATGTTCATTTGTTAAGATACTATCTCTAGTTTTATTCCACTAGTATGCATACGAAAAGTTTTTTAGATTCATCTCTGGAATTAATAAAAAACAACATAATAAAATATACTTCCGAATATATATCTTCGAAAACAGAAGAAATATTTTAGAAGCATGCATGTTGCTTAAAAAAGTGTGATGACAAATTTGTCTTGTCATATTTCAATTGGGCTTTATATTATTCTGAAAGAATAAAACACCAAGGTCATTTGTATCCTAGAGAAAATTGATATTCGTACTCCTCTTTTGCTCTATACGCTACCAAACTACAATAATCCTAAAATATTCCTCTTTTTTCTTCAATAATTTACTTTCTTTAAGAAAAAATTTACAAAATTTACACCCTCTCTGGTCCCAATATTTTGGCAAGAAGTTGAAGTAAAAATTTTCTAAAAGTTTTAATACGATGAAATTATTTATTTGAACATTCAACATGAAGTTAATAGGTTCAAGGGCAATGTTATTTTATTGGCTAACAAAATCTTTTGTATTATTTGAGATGTTCTATACTTTATCCCTTTCTAGATATCTTTTATATTCACATTAATACTGAGTTGTAATTCTTTATGTTAAAATAGATATTGTCTGACATAATAAGAATATGTCGGCTTAGTTTAATGTATCAAATTATATAAGATATCAAAATGTCAAAACATGTTACTTCACACAAAATTTTGACTTAGATTAAAATTATTTTGGTATTTTGTGTTTTTGGACTTTAGCTTAGTAAGCAAACTAGTTCAATATAAATAGATGAAATAACTCCTATTTTTGTAACATATTTTGAATTCATAAAAGTTTACCGTTATAAAATAAATATAAGTTATAACTAAATATAAGTTTTGTAATACTGTTCGGAAGATAATGAGTCTCACATAAAATAAAATAGTAGAAGTAACACATGTTTATTCAATAAAAAATTGAGTATTAAGAATATTAAAAATTGAAGATAGAATATTAATAAATGATATACCATTCAGCCATAGCGTGGTCGGGTTTGTTTCATCCAAGTGTTCTTCATTTTGGAATTGGCCAACTCATTTTTGCCTTTTGTTTGGGCAAATTGGATGGGACGTGCCTACATGTTTGTCCACAACCTACAACTACTTCCTACCTTTTTAAGTGCATACCAAATGAGTTGCCACTTTCATAGGCTTATGGAAACTTTGTTTGGGAACTATTTAGAATGGAAAAGTTTTGTTACAAACTTTTTATCTATCAATTTTTATGGATAACTAATCGTAATATGCTTACATTCTTTTAATTCTCAATGTAACTTGGAATTATGAATGGATTATTTTTTACTATCATGTTATAAATACATTTTTTTACTCATTTAGTGATTAAACTAAGAGAATATGGGAAATAAAAGAAATTTTAGACATTTCAATTATATATATTGACACCTTCAAAAATCCTTATGGATGTGAATTGTAATAGAAATACTATATTGGATGTAAAAATAGAGCTTGAACATTTTATGAATGAAATGACTCATATATTTAATGTTTTAAATTTTAAGTGGATATGTAATGTCTCTCTCATTTGTGTAGTTGCTTTGCCTCAATATAGTTGGTTAGTTGATCTCCTCCTGATCCATCTTTGGTACCATATTTGAAGGTTTGATGAGCAAAAATCGGATACCTTAGAAACAAAGTATAATTGGTTCCTTGATCAGTCAAGAAACCCATAAAGGTTAGGGTTTAGGGTAACCAAGGATAACAACAAAGATTGATTATAAATTGTTATTCTTTTCTTTCTCTTTAAACAAGATTACAAGTATATAAGAATAACAAATAACCTCTCTCACTTTTGAATTAGGGTTTAATCTTCCTATTTTCCCTTATACAAAATATGAGAGACTAGTATGCTATTTATAATAAAACTAACACACTAATCTAATGGGCTTTTTAACAATTTCCCATTACAAGCTAACTTAAACAATTGGATCCATAACACAAGGCCCAATTAAACAACAATTGTGAATCTTGTTGTGAATTACAACAAAATTCAATATCATTTTGTGGGGCAAAGAACAGTAGCAACCAAAATAAATGGTCTACAACGATAATAATCTGTACATAGATAATATAATAGAATAAGGAAAGAAACAAAACGAAGGTTTGTTTACCCAACTTGATCAAATGATCTACTCTAGGGGAGAGAGCAACTCTCCAATTCACTATACTCATAAAGTTGTTACAAGAGATTACAGATGAGTTACAAGAAAATAGCCACTGTCTTCAGGTTCCCAAGAACATCCCTGAAGGCGCCCAAGAACAACCCTATTTTCTACCCAAGTGTTTCTCGACCTCTCCAAATCTCAATATATGAATCACTCAAACCCAAGGTATAATCCAATGTTTTCTTTTGCTGAAACCTAATACCTTTAAACCATTGCTCTCCCTTGTTAGTGTAAACCCTAAGATTGTCACACACCAAACATATAAGAGATACATATTTATAATAGCGAATACCCAAAAAACAAAGCCCAAAATTTGGATCCATGGATCGAACCGAAAAAAAGCCCAAAATTTGGAAACACTATTCACCATACGGACAATACTATTCATCAGTGTAGACAATACTATTCATCCGTACGAATGTCACTATTCACCACCCGATTTTTTTTCCTTCTTTTTCGTCCGACTTTCTAAAACTTTCGATTTTTACGGTAAATGCAATCTCCAAAATATGTTTTCTTTCTCTTTATCAATAAAGGTTTTAAAGCACATTTACAACAAAGTTTGATGAGGTTGTTGATGATTCTTCATTTTTCGAGCTTATGAATTCATATTTAAGTAATTGAACTAGTTCCTTCAAATTTTCTATGATTTCATCCCTCTTTGATTATTTTTCTTCTGAAGTTCATAAACACTCGCATCTCTTAATATAAGGATTGAATCGAATTTCTGATTCCAATTCTTAACTGTTAGATATTCGTTAGTAACAAACGTTCCAATAAAATTTCTAACATTTATAAATATGGAAAAATCATTTATGAATAAGACATTCATCTTCTTTGTCTCGTCTATTCATTTCCTCTCGTTCGATTCTGGGAGAAACTACATATATCATTTCAAGAGTATCCCACAGTTCCTTGACAGTTTTACAATTATAAACATAAATAAGTTTACAATTATCTAAGGCCATTAGTAGAAAATTCTTAGTTTATAAGTCATTTTAGAATTTTTCTCTTTTCCTCTACGATTCAAAGGAAATGAGTTATTTTTATGCTATTTCACAATTTATATTGTGAGTAGGAATAAATAGACTGTTGATTATTGTTTTCCACAATTCTAAGTCAATACTTTGAATAAAAAATTTAAATATTGATTTCCATAATTTAACCCTATCACCAATAAACGGCGGAGATTTGTTTAAGAAAGATCTTTTGTTAGAAAAAGTGTTGGAAGTCATCTTTCTCCTTAAACAATTAGTCTTTAAATCGAAGTTAGACTCTGATGCCACTTGTCGGACATATGAATCCACACGCAAGAGGGGGTGGGGGTGAATTGTGAGTTTTTAGAAAATCAACAGTTTGAAAACATTTCGTTATCATCTTTAGAGTTTAAAACCATTTTTAAAAAATGTTTTTAGAAATAGCAGCGAAAAGTAAATATATGAAAAATAAAGAGTTAAAGGTAAGAGAAATGACATGAGGAATTATAGAGTTTCAGTCGAAATGAAGTGACATAATCCTCTCCTAAGACTATATGTTGAGATTATCTAGTAATGTTTAATAGCTTTTAGTAGGTTGAACTCGCGAACCCCCTTATACAAGAAACAATGAAGTTTCAGGCTCACTTCCAATCAAACAAAGAACAATGGATTGAAGCGGTTAGTCTTCCTTCCAGACAACAAATTTAAGCAGTTTGTCTTCCTTCCAAACAAAGAATTAAAGCAATTAGTCTTCCTTCCAAACACTAACTTGAAGCGGTTAGTCTCCAAGCTGACATGAGATTTCCTACAGACTTATCTCGAACCAACCACGAGCTTTGAACTAGTTTTCCTCCAAACTTAATCGAGGTTTTGAACATGTTAACCATGAACAAAGCTGAGATTTTGGACAGGGTTGATCTCCAACTGAAGTAAGCTTTTAAACTGCGTTGAACTTACGAACCAAATCGAGGTTTTGAACAAGTTAACCACAAACCAAGCTGATGTGAAAAAGATGTTCTTTACCTATCTTAGATTAATTTTTTATGAAGGCAAAAGTTTATCATATAAGAAAGATCATAGAAGAAAAAGATTGAAGTCAAGTATCAAGATTGGATAAGCTTTGGAAATCAAAGGAATGAATCATGAAGATGTATAATGGCAATTTATATGTATATAAGCTTTTGAACCTAAATCCCCAAACAAACCTTTTAACGAGTTTAGCGTTTGAACCCAAACATTCCCTTAAGATAAAAACACTTGGTAAATTTACAATAATACCCTTTCCAAAATACAAACTTCCTCACCAAACACAAATATTTTCTCGAAGCGTTTTGACTAAATTAAATCTAGAGAAAATGGAAAATATTAGAGAGAGAGAGAGGCTCACGTTTCTAGATATTAAAATGTGTAAGGAGATGCATCTGTTTATAGTTTGCACAAGAAAAAAAATATCCATGGACCAAAATTAACGTGACAATCAATTGATTTCTTTGATTGGAAGCCCAAAATTAATCAATTACAAAAGCAAAAAGGAAGAAATGGATACAAATATGTTGCCCTTCCTTAAGATGATGTCTTAATCATTTATGGACAACTTTGGAACTCACCAAATCAATTGGGTGAAGGATCTAAACGATTGGATATTTCATAGGATGAAACCTGAGATATCTTAAACTTGAATGCCATTATCAGGGAGTTTTTGCAATGATCACCAAACCCTAATTTATCAGCTTGCATCTTTAACCATTTTATTAAAGGTTACATCTTCAACTTGTCACAAAAGTTATCCTTTAAATTGTCATCACGATAAGGACTTTATCAAAGGAAAACTCTTCTTTTTATCTTTTGGGTTTGATCACTTCTTTAGATAACCTACAAAATATTGTTCCACATATTCCCTTAAGACAAATCAGAAGATTTAAATACATACATTCTCCGAACCTCCAAAGTTGATTATTCCCCTAATACTTAAAAAACTTGTCCACACATTTCAGAGTTGCAAAAGCATTTGAAGGAAAATAGGAGGTGAAACCTAGAGAGAAATATTTATTATCAAAAGGGACCTTCTAGCAACACACACGCACACATGCATGCATACAAGCACGTACACACACACACACACATGAGCCCATAAACTTAGGGGTTAACCAAATAATATCCATCCTTTAAGTTTTTGAATTTTCCATATAAACTTCAAATATATTCTTCATTTGTCGGACAGATGTATTTTCAAAAAGTGAGAAAAAGCTTAAGGGTAGAGATATCATTCCTATATTCACACCAATACTGGAAGACCTTAGCGTAAACCCAACCCGACAGATGTATTTGTGAATGGGAGATTATTAAATAATCCATAACCTAAAATTTAAACTTCTTGATGGGAAACTTGAACCCCATGCTAGAGAAAAAATAATCCATGAATGGGAAAGTTACACCCATTAAAGTGTCTACATAATCTATTTTTGTGGTCTATGTCGGAAACTACCCGATTAGAAGATAAATTTACATCTGATAGGCATTCTCTATCTAACATTCATCACTGAAGACGAATGCCATATCCAAGAAATCTCGTTCCATCCATGTGTATTGATATTTGTCAGTGGATAGCTTGAAATCTTGATGTCTCCTCTGTACTATTTCCTCCTTATTGTCAGCAAGTAAAAAGAAATTATGGCCGTGTGTGTTGGAACGCAATTGGGACTCTATTCACCATCTAACCCCAATATACTTTATTTGCATCCATGTTGGCACTTAAAGGCCTTAATGTAAACATGAGCCTTTAACTCATCCTTGTACACCTGAAATATCTCTGGATTTGACACATGGAGCTATGGGAAAGCGAAACTGTGACAAACTTATCAAACATAAAATGAGACCCTTCAACTCTTACTAATCTCTATAAAGTCTATATAAGGATAACTCACTGATATTGGAGACACCTCCAATATTTTTGAGTTTATCACTTTAGTTAGAGACTATGGACCACTTATATCATCACCAATCGACAAGCCTACACATGAAATGTTTGGATTTCCTATGTTGGTCATGGATAGAAATAAATGGAAACAACTGAAAGGATATGGAGAGAGAATGTTACGTTGAGAAAAATGTGGAGTTCAAGTTGAAGCAACAAAGACAAGACCACCAAATATTTATAAATGTTGCATGAATAAAGATAAAGATCAAAGGAAATGAGAAGATCAATGGTAAAGAAGATGTCACATGAAAGATTGATGGTTTGAGACTCTGGTGAAACAGAAGTGAAATGACAAACTAATTGTAATTTACCTATGATATAGACAAACAAAAAGCGTAGATCTATGATCATAAGTCAACAGAACATTAGAAGATGCGACCAACAGTTCATGATTAATCTCGGTTTTATAACGACACTCGAGTGCACTCAAGTGATATATAGGTTCCACTATCCCTCTACCCTATAAGCCTAGGGCCATGTGAAAAATCTTCACAACAAAATGTTTCAGTCACAAAACATGCATTTTGTAACACCCTTCTAACCCAATGTAAATGCGTGATAAATAAATCAAAGTATCTCATAAAAGGTGTCACCTTTCTTCTTAAAAACATCAAGTTATTAAAACATCCTATCCCATAACATATTTTTTCAATTTTATTAAAATACTCATTTCTTTAATAATATCAACAAAGAACTAAAAACTTTGCAGTGGAATCATACTTCAAAACCTCTTCTTTTATTTTCATCAAAACATTAAGACCTTTTGGTCTTTGTCAATAAATAATCATCAACTCGATTACACATATAATAATTCATAAACAAAAAAACAAATCACTTAAGAGTTTATCCATCCGATATTACATCTATCAGAGCAAGACACCAGACACTCTAGGATTAAGCTAAACAACTTCCAGCTAAGACTTCACGCACTGCGAACTCATCTCAGATATATGCACGTTACCCACATAGAGGTAACATTCAAACAGACAGGGTGAACAATCACAATTCATTATACGAGATATAAGAAATAGATATCATATGCATACCAATTAAATCAGCACAACATAACAATCATAGTCTTCACATCTCTAAACAACAATCATTTCAAAATCATCATATACCACATCATACTCTAAAGGTTAATCACATAACTCACCTACACACACATCTTAAAATGCCACAAATAATGTAAATGCAATGTCATATAGACTCATGCATGCGATACCGAAACATCATGAATGGACACTGGGCCATCACCCTCCAAAATGGAGCACAACATAATTACCTCAATCCACACAATGAGATTGAAACCAACAATGGACCGAAGTCCCAACATCATCACTGGACCGAAGTCCTAAAAATATTATGAATGCATGATGTAATATGTCGTAATAATCACTGTCACGACTCGTCAAAGTTGCATCATCATTCATAAAAATTCATCATAAGACTTCACATAGCATATATATCATCAACATGCATATCATCAATTTAATTCATCATAACATCATAGTATATCATCATCAATAACGTCACAGTAACATCGTAGCAACAACACACAAGTTTCGTCATTTATAACAAAACATCATTAGTTTCACATACAACTACACACCTCTCAAATATCAATGTATATCATTTAAATTATTTCCAACAACATGCAACTATTTTTAAATAAAAATACATTATCTCATCTTCACGCAGGTTCAAACGACCCACAAATCGGACTATCGGAACTAAAGTTATGAATTTCCAAAGTTTTTCGTCAAACACCGACATCGACATCTTACACTAACACCATAAATCCTCATTACACACTATTTAACAATAATTCCAGGACTTGAAATCATTTTTTAAAGAAAGTACATTCTATTAGCTTTTCACAGGTTCGAACGGCGGTCAAAACAGACTTACGGATCAAAAGTTATGAATTTTTAATGTTTTCCAAAAATTGTCTGATGTGTTTACGGATTTTTCACTAAAACTACTCAAATTCCATACGGGTTCATCATTAAGCAAACCAAAACACACATAGATCACCCATATTATCATAGTATATCATCAACACATCAAATTAGACAACATATACATCATTCTACATCAAAAACACATCTTAATTTCATCACTTTCTACCTATTTCATCACTTTCTACCTTCAAGAAACCTTTGAATCCTCGTCTTTCTACCTTCAAGAAACCTTTGAGTCCTCGCCTTTCTGCCTTCGTTCCTCATAGCAGTTTTCCCAAAATACAATTGATCTCCCCAATTCTCCCAAAAATCTGATTTCATATATTCCTTTTTCACCCTCCTTGGGCCTCTTAATACAATTTCATTTTTATCCTCACTAATTCAATCTATATTTATCACTTTATCCTTAAACATCTCTAATACTATTTATTTAATTATTTAGATTAATCCCCTATTAAATCTAAATAATCTTAATAAAATAATAACTTATGATTTATCCTCCTTATTTTTCTCCACCAACTACTTGACTAATACTTAGTCTTCCTTATTTTTCTATCTTTCACCTAATTACTAGTTAAATCATGTTTTAATTATTAATAATAATAATAATAATAATGGTTATAATTCTTACTAACTCTTATTAATCTATATAGTTCAGAAGGCCGCCCGAAAGCCTTAAAAAAAAAAAAAAGAACAATTTAAAGGTCGATCCCAACATTTTTGTAACAATCCTAATTTCGTGTCTAACAAAAAGAACTTGGAGGACAACTATTTTGGATCAGACAAATAACCCAATAGGACCAACCCAATTCTAAGAGTCCAATCCATAAGACTCTCATTCAATACCGACGAATAAGTGAACCCTCGCTACACGGTCACACACCAAAGTCTAATGGCTCCCCATGTTCCACGTCGCACCCACCGCGACGGTTTCAAGCGTTGTTGGCCATTAATGTGCAGTTACAAGTCATAACCAAGTACATTTCCTTACATTTTTGCAAGTTACACATTTTAATATGATAACCCTCGAGGATTACTCCCTCTTCTACCTTTCGGAGACTCTTTCTACCGTATCGTAGAGCTTCTACGACAACTATCACTAATACATCATTAATTTCCTATTTTATACCAGAATACACACAAACATTTATTGAGAAAATATGCATATGCACTATCATTGGATAGGCATGAAAGTATGGATAAGAATATGATCCTCCTGTTGAGTTCAAAAGTAGATGTTTTCCCATTTGGTGCAAAAAATGCATGTACTTGAACAAGGACTCTCTTTCCTAATATTGGTTATAACTATTTTATGAGTTAGTAGGGGACATTAATCTCCACTTTCTAATCAACTTGAGAAAAATTTAAAGCCTTTAAGCTATTTGATCCAATCCAAAACGTGAAATGATATATCAATTAATGTGACAGTTTGTAGCTATAATTGGAATCTCAATCTGCACCTTTCGCATCAGATTAATTGGTGTCCTTATATTTCAAGTCATTCATGCATGATCATAAGAGTTCCTAAACTTTTGGTAAATAGACTAAAGAGCATTTGGTTCTTTTCTCAATATAGTTATTGTCATATCATAGTCACTCTTACAGAACATATCAGTGCTCTCCTTTAACATTCAAAATATGCTGCGCCTGGAATCTTTTAGCAAAAAAATGGAACATTCTTTGTATGGAACCCATTGTTGATAAATCAGTTCAGTTTTTTTTGTCGTTATTAAATGAAATGATTAGTTCATGTTAGAGTCTAGTACATGCATGCACAAGGACGAATAGCTTTTGTGATATATGAAACCAGATTTTACTATAATGTTGATGGTAGATAATAAACTATAATGTGTAAATTATAAACATAATTTTACTGTTTTATATAAAAGTATAACAGTGCATCAATTATATCAATTCTATATATACAAGATTAATTAAGACTATACCATATACATCGAGGCTATTATACAAATGGTTCGGTTTTAGTTTAGGTTTGATTTATTAATCAAATATAATGATTTAGTTATTTTAACTTCAATTTAATTAAGTTTAATGGTTCAGTTTGATTTATGGTTTTTCTAAACAGCCCTACCAATATAAAAGAGTAATAAATCAATAAAAGTATCGAAAAAATTAGGGTTATTTTTTGTCATTATAAAATTATAAAATTTTGTTTTTGATTCCTATATTTTAATACCTTGGTTTATTATAAAAATTAGAGTTAATCGCAAAAACTTTTACGCGATCGTGACGCTACTGCGACCGTATTTCAATACCTTGGTTTTGAGTCTCAAAGGCAATGCTCAGCCACCTACCCATTCCTCTCCAAACATTCTTTGGGTAGAGCAAGAGAAGAATAGACGAAACAAAGTATCATATGCTCAAAAAACATAAAGCACAAGTCATTGTTAAAAGGGTGATACTAACATGTGCCCTTAAGGATACTATAATTAGTAAATATTAAATACAATTAAATCATATTTAAAATATTAAAAAATTAAACACACACATTTCAAGAGAATATTTCTATAAATAAATTATTAATATTTGCCCTTAGGGCACATGTTAGCATTTCCCTTGTTAAAAATATTTATTAATTACTTTATAAAAGCAATATAAAAGGTAAAAATCATTTAAGAAAATAATTAAAATATGTAATTAATATGTGTTAAATATCATTAAATTTATTAAATTAAATGAATATTTTTTGGTCCAGTAGTGATTGACTCTGAATTTGTTAGGAAGGATCACGGTTCAACCCCTATAACTGCGATCAGGAGATATTGAAATCACTTGATATCAGAATTACTGACCCCCAAATCATATTAAACTCTATTGGTGTTGAATATATATATATATATATATATATATATATATATATATATATATATATATATATATATATATATATATATATATATATAATTTAGAAAACGAAAATAAAAAGATATTTTTAAATATTGTTTATGCTTGAGAGGCCAATCCCCCACACACACCAAAATAGGGGTTGGAAAATTTGTGAAAGACAAAGTTACTAGTTACAACAAAATTAATATGTCTGGATCAAAGGAGTGCAATTCTTTTATATCGAACCATAACTCTGATATTATTTGTTTTGTTGGAGATTTCTGAAAAACCTAAAAATCACAACTAAATTAAATTTCAAAAACCACAAAAGAGAGAAGACATCACATATGAATCTAAAACGATAAGATATTAAATTTACGAATTCACTTTTTTATATAAAATATTTTATTCATTCATAATCTATATAAAACTTAATTAGTGACACTGGAATCTAATACATGCAATGGACCCAATCCATTTTGCATTATAAACTATCCATTATTACATGATAACTAACCTCACTAGAAGGACAAATACAGTTTACTAACAACCCAAACTAACTGAATCAAATTGAAACCATAATAAGTAAGTCAAAATTGATTATTCTTTAATTCATACAGAACAAGAGATCACTAACAACCTCAATGAAAATTTTCATTTAAAAATTAAATCTTAAAGAAGGTCTAATAATTAATAATATATGATTTGATCCAAAAAAATATATATTCCTTAAGAATAATCTTTAACCTAGTTGGTTTTATTATGATTATATTCCCAAGTGACCACTATTTGATGGCGGCAAATCAAGTACATATCGATGCCTAAAGTAACTCTTCAAGACAAAATAAATTCATGCATATATGATTTGATTCTCATATGGAATCACAAACAATTTTCAAAATTTTAAGACAATGATGGAGACACAATTCCCCTTAGAAACAGAGTATATGATCATAATCTTAGTACGAATTTGAATGCCTTTTAAAAATGTGAATCTATTCTCTCTAATAAAGCATGCTTTCAATTAAGTTGATTATGAAAAAGAACTTATATTTCAAAAGAAATGAATATATATGGCTAGTTAGTGGAACGTATAATTTTTAGTGGTATATGTGAATGAAACCTTTGATACATCTTTATCAAAGTGAGTATATTTCTGTAAACATTTAATTCTTGTTAGAAACTTTGTGTTGGAAATTACCTGTGGAGCCAATTATAGATAAATAATTGGGTGTATTAATAGAGAGAATATGATAAGATTGTTTTGAAACATATGAAGTTAGATAGGCAACTTGGTTGTTCTTTTAAGTTGAGTGATGAGGAAGAAGCAGCAGCTAGATTAGTATGCTTAAAGAGGGGGATCACTAGTAGAAGTTTAAAAGTCATCTTTAGATGAATTTTTAATGTTCATGGTTTAAATGTTGGATCGCTTATGTCATTAAACCGGTGTGAATCGATAAAAATCGGTGTGAATCGAAAAAACCTGAAAAAATTGACAGTTTTCATAAACCGACAGTTTAGTTGTATTTTTTTAAAATATATTTTTTGATTATTTTAATTAAAAAATAAAAATAAAAAATAAGACAAAGTAATGATATCATTGACGATGAAATTATTGCGGATGCGGTTGATTTCACTGCAGATTATTTTAATATTAAAGAAGGAGATTCCAACATTGAAGTAATTTTCCTTCATTTGAACTAAATTTGATACACATTGGAGTTATTTTGTTATAAACTATTTAACTAAATTATGTTGCAATTAGATTTTGTAATTTTATACTATTTTGTTATGTGTGATATCTTTGTTTAAAATTTGAATTTAAATTATAAACTTGTGAATTTATGATATGATATTTTAAAAAAATTTAAGTGTTAGTTATATTTTGTTATAAAGACCGATCTATTCAACCGAGTTATCCGGTTTAATCTGATTTGATCATGTGGTTCAATCAGTGACCCATTGGTTCGACCAATAAACAAGTGACCCAGTACCCTCACCGGTTTGATGACCGTCCGATTTTTAAAACACTGGTTTAAGGAATTCTATTAGAAATTCAAAGGTGGAAGAGTTTATCTCTTTCAATCCCTAAAGTTTGTGATAATCAAAGAAACTAAATTTAGTGAAGTGTCAGCCTCGATGATGTATTATTTTTCAGGGAATCTCTTTTACGAGTGGAGTTTTGCCCCTACTATTGGTATTGGTAACAATGGAGGTCTTATCTCCATTTGGTGTATTACGAAAGGTATATCTTTGATTTCTTTCTCTTATGTGGGGTTTCTTAGGGGTTTTATGGAATTCAGAGCCTTAAAAACTTGTGTTCAAGGGTCAATGTGTACCCTCGATGTTTTCTACCTGAAGAAATATTTATGTAGGGTGTCATTCTTATTCATATAGGGTGTCTAGAGGGTGGCATGTGGTGTGTTATTGAAGATTCTAATTTCGCGTGTTTTAGTGCTGAAAGGATTTATGCAAACGGATTACACCACCAACATAAGATGTTTAATTGTCTTGAGTTTTATAACTACTTTTCTCATATGGATCTTATTGGGATACCTTTCTTAGGTAGACATTTTACCTTGTTTCAACCTAATGGGAGGGATGTTGTAGGTTTCATATGATTTTGGCATCAAATGCATATGCCTAGTGTGAGAGACGAGGCTCGATTTTTAATGGGACATTCCTATAGATAATGCCTGATCACTGTCCCGTCATCATTCCCTACATGAACTAGATATAGGATCTAAATATTTTATATTTAATAAGCATTGGTTGACCATAACCAATTCATTAACTTTATATCCTTGAGGTGGAAGGCGTACATCCTTCAGGTGGAAGGAGTTTGTTCTTAAAAATAAGCTTAAGATGCTTAAAGGAATCCTGAAAGCTTGAAATAAGGAATTTGTTTGGCAACAAAGTTCACCATGTTGATACACTTAGAGATGAGATTGAGAATTTAGATGTGAAAATGAAATAAAGGTGGTTCTCTTCACTCTAAGACCGCCATTAGGGCGATAGAAATAGTGGACCTTTTGTCCTTGCTTTGGGTTAGAGATTCTCTAGTGGCCTAGAGATATAATGCAAGGTGGTTTAAAGATGGGGATGCTAACATAATATTTTTTCATGCTTATGTTAATATCAAAAGTAAGAGAAAATATATATTGGCTCTCCCTATAAGGGATGTTTGGTTGAAGGGTATGGTCAAGATTATGTAGAAAGTGACGAGGTTTTTCTCTAATAAGTATCATGAGTCTTTGTTATCATCCTCATTTAGATGGTGTTATTTTTCGATCTATCTTTTAAATAATAATCAGACTCTTACCTCAACCCTTTATTCCATTAGAGATTGATTTGGTGGTCTTTTAGTATGATAAAAATATGAGTCTGAAATTTGAAGAGTTTAATTTCTCGTTTCTCAAGAGATTTTGGTCTCTTATTAGAGAGTATATAAGCCTTATGCTTGAGTAGTTTCATAATTTATGCCAATCCAAGATAGTCTCTCCTCTTTCTTTGTTACTCGCAAGGTTTACATTCCTTCTAGCTTGGGGTTTTTTGACCTATCTTTTTGGTTTGATCTCTTTATGAAATTTTGGATAAAAATTAGCAGGTAGGTTAGCCAAGGTTATGGATAAAATCATCTCTTTCAAATCAACCTGCTTTCTTCAAGAGAAGGCATTTGGTTAATGGGGTAGTTGTTGTAAATGAATGGCTAAGAGAACCAACAAACAGTGTATCATCTTTATGATGGATTTAGAAAAGGCTTATGATTTTTTTTCTTAATTTGAGTTTTTTTTTACATTATATGCTTTCTAGGTTTGGGTTTAATGATAAGTGGCGTGCTTGGATGTGTGAATGTGTGTTTGCAGGTAATGTAGTTATCCTAATTAATGGTGCCTGAATCATAAGAGTAATATTCATATAGGTTTGAAGAAAGGCCTCTTTATATTTCTATTAGTCGTGGAAGAGCTTAATGGCATTCTTAGTCGGGCTCTGGAGTTGAATCTCTTTATTTGTTTCGGATTTGGTTCTTCTGACTAAGCCATCTCTCACATGCAGTATGCTTATTGTACTCTTATCACATGTGGGGCTATCATATAATCTAAATTTTTTAACTTATACCCCTACATTTAACCCCATACCTCTACATATTTTTAAAAATTCCAATTTTATCCTTTTTATATTTTATTTATTTATATTTATTTGTTTATTTTTATTTAAAAAAATTTCAGAATACAAAATATTTCAAACCGGAAGTAACACCCTTATTACTTTCAGAGTGTATCTTTTATTTTTTTCTCAACTGGAAGTAACACCATTGTTACTTTCGGAGTGTATTTTTTTATTATTTTTCTCAACCGGAAGTAACACCATTGTTACTTCCGGATTGTATTTTTTATTTTATTTTTCAACTGGAAGTAACACCCTTGTTACTTCCGAAGTGTTTTTTTCACTCTAGTTAAGAAACATGAATGTTCCTTTGATGATATGTGGCAAAGACCATACACATGTGTAACCCGGTGAACTGACTTTAATGTTGCGGATAGCAAGAGTCGCCACCGACTTTTATTTTATCCATAAGGAAAGGTTATAAAAGAACAGGAAAGACCTTAGAGAATATTTTGGGTCCGGGGGGTAGGTTATGAAAAGGGAAGGTATTAGCACCCTTTTCATCCATGGTTATCCATGGGCTCTTAGGTACTTAAGCTCACTTTTGAATTGTTTTGAAAGTGTAGTGTGTGAATAGGAAAATTTTCAGAATAGTTAATAAATAATCCATGTAAGGATGTGTTAAAAACATGTTTGAAAATTTGGTTGGAAATTTGTTTAAGTGTGAAAAAGTTTTGAAATGAGCTTAAGTACTTAGGAGTAATCTACCCTAATGTTTAAAGGTCTTTCTTGTTTTTTATTCTTTCCTTAGTAAGACTATCCCTACTATAATGGAGTAGGTAGTCCTCACTTTGGATGTTAAAGGGACATGTGAGGGACAATTTGATCTTTAAGGCAATGGTGGGGTGTAATAAGCATTTATAAGGGACTATCATCATTTTTTCCGAAGGGACTTGATTTGTATAGGCAACATAAGGGACTTTGATGATTTTTATTCGAGGGACTTGCTTTTATACACCCCACTTAACCATTATTCGTAGGCAACATGAGGGATAACCCTAAGGAAGTGAGACGGCGATTAAAATCGACTTACGTGTGTGAAGTGTTTAAATTAATTATCTTTATTAAAAATTATCTAAATATATTTTAAATAACAAACATATTAACACTCCCTAATTACTAACCATAATGACAATAATAACTAAATAATTACATCCGGAAAAACAATTACAAGAAATTATAATAGAAATAATAAGCAAAATAATTAAATAAAAATAAACCAAATATAAATAAGCAATAAAAGATAAAGGGGTTAGTAAATAAAATTAGCAAAAATAATAATAAACATAATAAAATCATAAATGGGTTAGTAATTAGAAATAATAAAATTAGAAACATAAGAATAAAATATAAATAATGACATGGTTAGTAATAAAAATTAAAAGATTAATGAAATTATAACAAGCAAAAAAATTAATTAATAATATAGTAAGAAGAAATTATCATATACAATTAATTTTTAAATTCATATAAGATCTAAATTATTACAATTACTAAACTTAATTATTATAAACATATATTTACCTTTATATATATATTATAAGAAATAGATTGATTTTAAATATCATATTAAAATTTAATTTCTATTGGCCATTATATTTATAAATTAATTTTAATTATATACAAAATATATGAATTAAACTATTTCTAAACATTAAAAGAAAATTAATTTAAATTATGAATACAAAATTTTATGAAAAATTATAATCATGTTAGGAATTAAAAAAAAGAATTAAATTTTATTTAGGAAAAAATATTTTAGGATTAGAAAACTAGGGCTTTATATTTTTTAGGTTTTTTAGAAATAGGGTTTTATAAAATTAGGGTTTATCTAATTACCTATTTTATTTACAAACATATATACAAATTTTTTAATTAATAAAATAATGACATGTTAACAAATTATTATTTTTTTAGTAAAAGAAATAAATATAAGTTTAATCTAATGTAAATATATTATTTTTGAATTTTATGGATTTTTCTTGAAATTAAAAAAAATTAATTAAAGAATAATAAGAAAAAGAAGAAAATAGAAAGAAAAGAAAAAGGAACCTGCTGGGATTTGATCCCAAGACCTCAGGTTTGCAAACAACATCCAGAACCACTCAGCCATCCATACGCAGGTGAAAGTAGAATGAGAATATTTGGTTTTGTTCTTTGCCTTTGATAAATCCAGAAAAATATGAAAAAAACAAAAGGCCTGGGGTAGTTTCGTACCCAGGACCTTATGGATGTGCATACGCGCGTCTTACCGCCTGGCTGGGAGAGCCTACCTGATGCTAAATCAACAATAAATAATAATATAACATAACTACTAATCATGTGGAAAAATAAGAAAAAAACAAATGACACCACCAAGTATCGAACACAAGTCCTCACAGTACAAGCATACGCTCCTTTCCACTTGGCCAAGCGTTTAACTTGTGATACAAACAGAAAAGATTAATTATATTTTAAAAAAGAAATTTGAATATTAATTTTCGCGCCAGCCTGGTTCATCTTCAACCTCTGAATATTGAAGTTTGCTGCGAATTTTAATACGATAACACCTGCGAATTTTCCTGCACTCATAAAACCTACGAATTTCAAAGTGCCATTAAACAGTTCAGTTTCATCAAATTGAAAGCATTTTCGGATTCCTCATAACCTGTACAATTCAATTTCATCAATCAAATTCATTTATAGTGAGCAAATCAAGCAACCCTAATTCGAAGGTCAAACCCTAATAATGGTGGATTCTGTTCTAGGCCATGGAGCTTCGCCAAATCATCCAAATTTCATCTATAGGAGTGGACAAACAAGTTTACATAATCAAAAATCATTAATACACAATGAATAATTAGAATCGAAAAAAAAATGTTCAAGCCAAAACTTGCTTCGGGTTGGCCAATACAGAGGTCATGAGATGCATATGATGGATGTTTTCACTTCAAGGATGATCAAAGAACATGTCTATGTTCTTTATTTACCTTCTAAAGATCTCAAACTCAAAAACCGATTTTCACTTTTGGATGAACTTTGGTGCTTTTGAACTTACCTCTTGGCTGCTCCAATTCGTGTTTGAACATTAGGTTTGTGTTAAGTATATATGTGTGATGAATTTAGGTCAGAAATATTGATGGGCTATGTGAAAAATTGATCCAAAAAAGATTGACAAAGATTAAGTTGTAAAAGTCAAATATTTGATCATAAAACCTTGCTATCTTGGGATGATTCATATGATTTCCTTCTCCTTTGACTCCAATCACACTTTATGATTTTTTAGATCCAATCACAAAAATATCTTTTCATATTTAATATTTCTTTTAAATTTAAAATGATTTAAAATGTAATAAATCATAATAAATTAATAAAATAAAATAAAAAATATGAAAATATCATGGAAATTTCGTGCATGGCATTATGAAGTGGATTGGGTCACAAATTGAATGGCCCATTTGAAAAGAAATGATTTTGAACCTCCCTTTTCAACATAAACCATCACAAAATTTCTTAACTTTGCAAAGGCACATCTCCCTCAATTTTAAAGGTATGAGGGTGTTCTTGGACTTTTTGGAAAGCTTGAAGAGTCCTCTAAACAACCCCATTGGTTTCAGGTCCATATCATTTACCAATCTCAAGTTATGCCCTTTTGAAGTTGTTGACTTTTTGTTGACTTTTGAAATGACCTATAATGTCTTAGATCATATCTTTCAAATGAAGCATTTTTGGGCTTAACCTTCAACATCAAAGTTGTAGAGAATTCAATTTCCTTCAAAATGAGCTTTGGATGGAGACTTAGTGATGAAGTATGTGAAAGTTATGGCTGGTCAAAGTTCAGTTGACTTTTACTGAGGAAACCCTAATTTAGAAACTCCTGATTATTGATGATCTGGAATCTCCTTGATGAATCATGATCAACCCTTGATCAAATGATGAATTTTACTTCATATACTTGATGTTGGCAAAAAATCATGAAGTTTGACTTTGGTTTGACCACAGTTGACCTCAATTTGACTTTTTGACTGCATTGACTGATTTTGACTTATCTGATCATCTGACTGAGCAAACTTTTGAGAAAAGTCTTGAAACTTGACATGGGGGTTCTTATACACATATAAGATGTTATGAAACTCCCTTGAGGTATTGGAAGTACATTTAGCCTGATTAAAGTCAAAACCCTAGTTATGGATGCACTGCTTAGGAGGTGCATTGTCTGAGGGATTTGTCAACTTCTTTGACCAGTTGTGAACTTTGTGAACCTTGTGAATCTTCATACAATGTCTTGTGATACCTATGGGAGGTATTGTGAAGCTTGTGAACCTTGTGAACCTCATGAAGTGGCTTTGTAGACCTCATGATCCTCAAGGAAGCTTTGTGATCATTGTGTAACTTGTGAACCTTGTGAACCTTCAAGAAGTGACTTGTGGACTTCATGAACTTCATGAAAGGTCTTGTAAATGTTGAGAAGCTTGTGAACCTTGTGAACCTTCATAAAGTAACTTGTAGACTTCATGAACCTCATGAAAGGTTATGCAAGGGTTGGAGAACTTGTGAACTTTGTGAACCTTCTTAGAACACAAAGTCTTGTATTGTGAGGGCAAATTTTGGGGTGCAACAGCTGCCCCTGTTCAATTTTCTGAAACCTGAGGGGTTAGATTGGTATATTTGCCAGTCGTGACCTGGAAGGTTGAAGGGGATTGAACACAAAAGCCCAAAAATTTGCACTCACCAGTGCATAGAGTGATACAGATGGCTAGTTGAATATGATTGAGTGGGCTTAAAGATGCCACTAGAGGAAAGTTCTTCAGTAGTCCAAAATATGGAGGTATAATGAAAGCTGTCAAGAGTCTGGAGCAGTCCTGAGGTATTGATGATATGCTTTCAGGATACTGGAGTAATACTGATGTAACAGCATGTCTTCATGAGGATAGAGCAATCAATAATGATAACCCTAAAGCAGTCTTGAAGTAATGATTTCAGGAGGATAGAGCCATCAATAATGATAACTCCAAAGCAGTCTTGAAACGTGATATGTCTTCAGGAGGATAGAGCAATCAATAATGATAACTCCAAAGCAGTCTCGAAGTAATGATTTCAGGAGGATAGAGCCATCAATAATGACAACTCCAAAGCAGTCTTGAAATAATGGCTTCAGGAGGATAGAGCCATCAATAATGATAACTCTAAAGCAGTCTTGAAGTAATGGCTTCAGGAGGATAGAGCAATCAATAATGATAACTCTAAAGCAGTCTTGAAGTAATGGCTTCAGGAGGATAGAGCAATCAATAATGATAACTCTAAAGCAGTCTTGAAGTAATGGCTTCAGGAGGATAGAGCAATCAATAATGATAACTCTAAAGCAGTCTTGAAGTAATGGCTTCAGGAGGATAGAGCAATCAATAATGACAACTCCAAAGCAGTCTTGAAGTAGTGGCTTCAGGAGGATAGAGCAATCAATAATGACAACTCCAAAGCAGTCTTGAAGTAATGGCTTCAGGAGGATAGAGCAATCAATAATGACAACTCCAAAGCAGTCTTGAAGTAATGGCTTCAGGAGGATAGAGCAATCAATAATGACAACTCCAAAGCAGTCTTGAAGTAATGGCTTCAGGAGGATAGAGCAATCAATAATGACAACTCCAAAGCAGTCTTGAAGTAATGGCTTCAGGAGGATAGAGCAATCAATAATGACAACTCCAAAGCAGTCTTGAAGTAATGGCTTCAGGAGGATAGAGCAATCAATAATGACAACTCCAAAGCAGTCTTGAAGTAATGGCTTCAGGAGGATAGAGCAATCAATAATGACAACTCCAAAGCAGTCTTGAAGTAATGGCTTCAGGAGGATAGAGCAATCAATAATGACAACTCCAAAGCAGTCTTGAAGTAATGGCTTCAGGAGGATAGAGCAATCAATAATGACAACTCCAAAGCAGTCTTGAAGTAGTGGCTTCAGGAGGATAGAGCAATCAATAATGATAACTCTAAAGCAGTCTTGAAGTAATGGCTTCAGGAGGATAGAGCAATCAATAATGACAACTCCAAAGCAGTCTTGAAGTAATGGCTTCAGGAGGATAGAGCAATCAATAATGATAACTCTAAAGCAGTCTTGAAGTAATGGCTTCAGGAGGATAGAGCAATCAATAATGATAACTCTAAAGCAGTCTTGAAGTAATGGCTTCAGGAGGATAGAGCAATCAATAATGACAACTCCAAAGCAGTCTTGAAGTAATGGCTTCAGGAGGATAGAGCAATCAATAATGACAACTCCAAAGCAGTCTTGAAGTAATGGCTTCAGGAGGATAGAGCAATCAATAATGACAACTCCAAAGCAGTCTTGAAGTAATGGCTTCAGGAGGATAGAGCAATCAATAATGATAACTCTAAAGCAGTCTTGAAGTAATGGCTTCAGGAGGATAGAGCAATCAATAATGATAACTCCAAAGCAGTCTTGAAGTAATGGCTTCAGGAGGATAGAGCAATCAATAATGATAACTCTAAAGCAGTCTTGAAGTAATGGCTTCAGGAGGATAGAGCAATCAATAATGATAACTCTAAAGCAGTCTTGAAGTAATGGCTTCAGGAGGATAGAGCAATCAATAATGATAACTCTAAAGCAGTCTTGAAGTGGTAATATGACCTCAGGAGGATAGAGCAATCAATAGCTCTAAAGCAATCTTGAAGTAACAATAAGCTTATCAGGAGGATAAAGTAACCCTGAAGTGACAATAAAGCAGTCCTGGAGCTCATTTTGTTTGTTGGATGATTAACCTGAAACAAGGTAGCTTTTGTATAATGATATTAGTTTATGCATTATGTATGCATGTATAACATGATGTACTTAAGTAATGTACTATATGTCTATGGATATGTATGTTATGGTATGATGTAAATGATGTATGTATGATATGATACTGTCGGAATCGTCTGGATATCTTCGTATAACAACTGCTGGCCAGGGAAAATAAATCCCGATTCGTTGTTGAAGAATATATTATACATAACCTCCCGTCTGCTGGGAATAACAGGGTATAGATAGCTTCCCGTATGCTGGGGATAATAGGGTATATATAACCTTCGTCTTCGTTTGATGGTAGGGTAGATATAACCTCCCATCTTCGTTTGATAGTAGAGTAGATACAACATCCCGTCTTTGTTCGTCGTACCCTTATTGGAAAGTAAATTCCCGAATATCCGTATGAGGATAAAAGAGATGGATATAAATTCTAGGGGAGATGAGACCTTATGAAGATGGATTTGCCCTACTGAGGGTTTGTAACTGTCTTGTAAGGGTGAACCGGCGAAGCTTCGTTGAAATCCTTCCCTCGTTCGTCCTTAGTAAATACTATTACTGCATTTTCGTGCATTTCTGGTAAACATTAATCATATTAAGAGCATACATGCATTTCTGGTAAACATTAATCATATTCAAAAGCATACACAACCAATGGACGTTCCGCTTATGCAAAATAGGGTAAAAGTAAATCTGGATTCAGAAGGGAAAAGTAAAGCTGAACTTGAAAACAGAATCGTTTCAACTTCGAGAGTGTATAACCAATTGGATCTATGGCTCCTGAAATTCTTTAACTTTCCTGAGTACCTTTCCAGAAATCCTCATAGCTGGATCTGAATACATGATATTGACACCATCTGATACTGCTGGCGTAGACAATTAATTTCCACCATAGCTTCTTCTGAGAATCCCAAATCAAGGTAGAGGACTGGGTCTTCAAATTGTAATAGACCATGTGCTCTCCGGATACTATATTTGAAAAGAAAGTATTGCCCCTTGGTTGAGGATGAATTGTCCCATAATGAAAGTATCTGTAATGAGTCATCTCAAAAGAAACAAGTAGAATGCCCCATAAGCATATGCCCCTGGCATTGTGAACTTTGTAATGTCACACTTGGTAATTCAAATATATGAGAAAAACTGCCCCTGGCTATTAAGCACTGTTGGATCTGGAACTGATTGCCCTGAATGATCTGAACAGTAACTTAGAATGCCCCCTTGATTAGGGAACAACAACCATGCCCCTGGCATTATGAATTCTATAATGTTACCCTTGGCACTTCAAAGATATGAGAAGAACTGTCCCTGGTCATTAAGTACTGTTGGATCTGGAACTGATTGCCCTGAATGATCTGAACAGTAACTTGGAATGCCCATGAATTGGGAAACAGTGGCTATGCCCCTTTATATACATGGACTTTGATCCAGGAAGCAACTTTGCTTATCGGAAGGACCTTAGTTCATTTGAACATTCATCCTGTAAGCTTCTCCATTTGTCAAACATTCAGGTATATGCAAACAATATATATTCAAAAATGCAATGCTTATGTCTGTCTTGAAAACAATTTTTTTTTTTGAAAAACTGTTTATTTTTTTATTATTTTTTTTTTGAAAACTGCGATATTAACTCAAATTTTATGACAAGCCCTAAAGGAGTCAGGATACCTTTTGTAGCAGTACGCTTTCGAACTAACCATGCTTCAGTTAGGACTTTTAAAGGGTTGTAACGTGGCCTGGTTCATGGTTTAAGAAGCAAAGGATAAAGGCTCAAATTTTATTTGTACCCAACCCAATCTCCATGATGTTCTTCAGTCCTATGCTCAGTTAACTCATACATTGAAGTTCCATAGCAGTTTGGAGTTGTAACACCGATATTTGTGATGGTTCAGAAACCCAAAATTTATTTGAACATTCAGCCATCTTTCTTTGTTGAGGGTTCATAGTGACCTCTTTTTTTTTTTTTTTTTTTTTTTTCTTTTGACTTTATTATCCCTTCTTTTTGCCTGAACTGCTTATTTCAAGATTACAGTCAGTGGGATGTCTTAATGCTTTACTAAGTCTCCTTCATAGGTTTTGACTTAGCAAGCTTTTTTTTTTTTTTTAGAAATTGACTGTCAGGATTAATGATTACAGAGAACCATCATTAGTTGTGTACACATAACTGGCATATTTTGAGTTAACTGAGTAACTACCCTGCCCCATGTTATGAATAAGGGTTTTAATTTGTGCGAGAATAAAAACTCCTACTTCATAGGCTCAAAAGGGTTGACTAGGGATTAACTTCCTTATATCTCCACTGTTTAGGAATTGAAACAATGCCTGTACATCGTCAGCATAGTCTGTTCAAAAGCATACTGCATAAGATTATGGTATTGTTTTCGTCATCCTCCCTCTACAGGCTTATAGCTTTATCAGGAGTTAAATATCACAAGATAGAAATGAGAAGCATAATTCAAAATATAGTGGAACGAATGGATTACTTCAAGACAAACATATGCAATGCATTAATGAAAACAAAAGTTTAACATAATAGTAAGTGTTCAAACAAATAAAAGAAATTACAAATGAAAATTCAAATGTTCTCAAAGTCTCTTCCTCTAAACTTGTCACTTCAGTATTCTGGAAACTTTGATGCTTGATGGACGATAGAAGAACTCAACCTGGCCTTCTGGCGTAACCTCGAGTATTCTTTCGTCAATTAGGTCTTGAATCTTATTCTTCAACATCCAGCAGTTGTTAGTATCATGTCCAGGACTGTTGGAGTGATACTCACACCTTGCCTTGGGATTATAGCGAGGAGAAGAGGTTTTAGGATTTTGAGGAGAATTTCTCAAAGAAATTAGTTTCATCTCCAACAAGCATTGCAGAACTTGTGACATTGGAGTGCTGAACTTGATAAACTGTCTTCTACATCCCTTGTGTTGAGGTGGATTAACCTTACCAAGTCTTTCTTCTTCAATTGAAGAATAATCAATGGCAACCTGTCTATTACCCTCTCTAATCCTCATCTTCCTTTCAACCAAACCAGCTTGTTTTGACGGAGGTTGACTGACAATTAGATC
The DNA here is from genome assembly GCA_963966055.1 of Lathyrus aphaca. NCBI lineage: Eukaryota > Viridiplantae > Streptophyta > Magnoliopsida > Fabales > Fabaceae > Lathyrus > Lathyrus aphaca. The sequence goes on from OZ014519.1 coordinate 73,996,359, forward strand.
CCTGACTCTATCACTTTGAAGTTTTTGGACAAAGGTTCTCAGCTCTTCTTGCCCCTGAGCTAAATTTTGGATAAGAGCCACCTGGCCATTCATCTGGATCCTCATTTCTGTTATTTCAGCTTGCAATTGTTCCAACTGACCATCCTTGTTGTCCTCAGGACTCTTCTTCTTAGCCAGCAGTGTCTTCAATTCATCCTGCCCCTTGGTTAGGTTCAGGATCAGCTCTCGGAACTGTGCATTCTGTGCCTGAAGATCCTTAATTGATTGTTCAAGAGCCATTGCTGAAATAAACAGCGAGAAGATGAGAAACCTGTGCACAATTATAAACCTGTGATGCAATGAAATGATATGGGAATGCATATGCAATGTTTTCAAGGACCGCAGGATTTAAATTTGCTTAAACAAACAAGAAAGTAACTTTTTATTAGTAATAACTTGTTTTGCCTTTTAGGCTTACAAAAAATGAAAGTGAAATAAGTACAAAAGATGGGGTTTTAAGTCTCCCATGGACGTTTCCTCTTTGTATTGAGGTATGAGTTGAGGTTTCGTTCCTCATGAAGTTGCTTTGTGAGCTCTAGGATTCTTGCTTGGCTTGCTTTGTAATGAGCCTCGAAAGTATCCCTTTGCTCCTTCAGTTGGATCCATGATCTCTGCAAGTCTTCCTTATCAGTAGGCATGTCTGGGTGAAGGATGGTATAAGCTGTGTCTCCTTCAGCAACAGGTTCCATGGTAACTGGTAGGACGGCAGGATATGGCATCATGAGTGTCTGAGCACGAGATCGTACCCATCTGAGATAAGCCTCCATAGGAATAGTGTACTTAGGCTCCAGTGTCTTGCTGTCAATCCTGTTTACCTTTCCCCAAGCTCGTATGAATCTCTGACGGTAACCCTGAAGATCGTTGTCGTAATCAAACACAATGCCCTGAATCAACATGTCATGTGGACCATCGCTCCGAGCGTAACCAAACTGTCGTAAAGCTAGAGAGGGGTTGTAGGTGATGCCTCCTCTTATGCCTAGAAGTGGCACATTAGGAAATCCCCCACAACGGTCAATGATGGTGACACTCTCCATAGATCTGGAGCACCAATGAATATCTGAGTGAGAAAGTGACATGATCCTCTTGGACCATCTGAATCCTTGCTCATTCTTCATTACTGAGCGAGGAAGGTGAGAAATAAACCACCTAGAAAGTAAAGGTATGCAGCACATCAAAGTTCCTCTTGCCCTTGTAGTACGGGTATGAAGAGAATGAAGGATGTCTCCAAGCAATGTAGGCACTGGATTGTGACTCAGGAAAATGTTGATGGCATGAACATCTATGAACTGATCTGGATTGGGGAACAATACTAAGCCATATATCAGCAAGGCTAAGATCTCCTCAAAAGCATCATAGCTCATGGCCTTCAAGAACATTTGAGCTTTATCCATTAATACCTTAGCAAGAATACCCTTGACTCCACTTCTCGTTTCTAGAACAATGTCAGACTTCTTCAGATGTAGGGCTGCAGCAATAACCTCTGGTTTAAGTTCTTTCTCCAAACCTGTGAATGACTTCTGATCAAGAATAGGGATACCCAGAAGTTTAGAGAACTCTTCCATGGTAGGAACCAACTGGTAATCGGGGAATGTGAAGCAATGGTGCTTAGGGTCAAAGAACTGAAACAGCACACTCATCATGTCTTCACTGAACCCTGAAGTGACTAGATCCAATAAGTGACCATGTCTCTTGATAAACTGGGAATGATCAGACACTTGAGAAACTAACTCTTTAAGCTTGGCAGGTATGCCCACAAAGTTGATCCTGATGGTGTTTCTACGAGCAGAAGCCATGACCTGCAACAAAGAACAAAGATAAATCCTTTGGTCCTTGAAATGGTTAGGAAACATGGTATGCTCATGATGCATGATGATGTCATGATGTTATGTTCAATCACAAACATGTGGCACACACAAACAAGTCACACCATAGCCCTAGGTTTAAAGGCTTGCATGAGGTTTAAAGGTAAGTACCCTCCCCTGAAGTTAGATGGTTCATCCTGTCCTACAAAAGTAACCAGGTTCTAAGGGATCTCAATATCATTGATCCTTCACAAGGGTGGTTGATCAGAAGGCAACTTACTTGCCAACCAAAACCCTCCAAGTTTAAGATCTCAATGAGCGTAGCATCGAGTGTCAACCAACTTCAGTCTGCACCAAAGCCGGCTACCTCACTACTTTCTAAAGGCCAAGATGAGTTAACTAGGGTTCTAAAAGTTAGTTAGTGCATTGACAACATATGGCAGCCTCATATTATCCTCAACTTGACTTAAGGAACATAAGCACCAACCAAGAAGTCGCACTAACTATGGCCACCAGATCAACCGTATCGATATACGTCGTACAGTTTCCTTGGTCTATTGCCATTTACCTAAGGTACACTAGATCCGGGTTAGGATCTTTCACATATAAGAGCACCCAACAGATAAGTATAAAGCAAACAAGGCAAACAATTTAAAGTGATCTAATTCCTAAGGGTACCCCTCTTAAATTAACTCCCCAGCAGAGTCGCCAGTTCTGTAACCCGGTGAACTGACTTTAATGTTGCGGATAGCAAGAGTCGCCACCGACTTTTATTTTATCCATAAGGAAAGGTTATAAAAGAACAGGAAAGACCTTAGAGAATATTTTGGGTCCGGGGGGTAGGTTATGAAAAGGGAAGGTATTAGCACCCTTTTCATCCATGGTTATCCATGGGCTCTTAGGTACTTAAGCTCACTTTTGAATTGTTTTGAAAGTGTAGTGTGTGAATAGGAAAATTTTCAGAATAGTTAATAAATAATCCATGTAAGGATGTGTTAAAAACATGTTTGAAAATTTGGTTGGAAATTTGTTTAAGTGTGAAAAAGTTTTGAAATGAGCTTAAGTACTTAGGAGTAATCTACCCTAATGTTTAAAGGTCTTTCTTGTTTTTTATTCTTTCCTTAGTAAGACTATCCCTACTATAATGGAGTAGGTAGTCCTCACTTTGGATGTTAAAGGGACATGTGAGGGACAATTTGATCTTTAAGGCAATGGTGGGGTGTAATAAGCATTTATAAGGGACTATCATCATTTTTTCCGAAGGGACTTGATTTGTATAGGCAACATAAGGGACTTTGATGATTTTTATTCGAGGGACTTGCTTTTATACACCCCACTTAACCATTATTCGTAGGCAACATGAGGGATAACCCTAAGGAAGTGAGACGGCGATTAAAATCGACTTACGTGTGTGAAGTGTTTAAATTAATTATCTTTATTAAAAATTATCTAAATATATTTTAAATAACAAACATATTAACACTCCCTAATTACTAACCATAATGACAATAATAACTAAATAATTACATCCGGAAAAACAATTACAAGAAATTATAATAGAAATAATAAGCAAAATAATTAAATAAAAATAAACCAAATATAAATAAGCAATAAAAGATAAAGGGGTTAGTAAATAAAATTAGCAAAAATAATAATAAACATAATAAAATCATAAATGGGTTAGTAATTAGAAATAATAAAATTAGAAACATAAGAATAAAATATAAATAATGACATGGTTAGTAATAAAAATTAAAAGATTAATGAAATTATAACAAGCAAAAAAATTAATTAATAATATAGTAAGAAGAAATTATCATATACAATTAATTTTTAAATTCATATAAGATCTAAATTATTACAATTACTAAACTTAATTATTATAAACATATATTTACCTTTATATATATATTATAAGAAATAGATTGATTTTAAATATCATATTAAAATTTAATTTCTATTGGCCATTATATTTATAAATTAATTTTAACTATATACAAAATATATGAATTAAACTATTTCTAAACATTAAAAGAAAATTAATTTAAATTATGAATACAAAATTTTATGAAAAATTATAATCATGTTAGGAATTAAAAAAAAGAATTAAATTTTATTTAGGAAAAAATATTTTAGGATTAGAAAACTAGGGCTTTATATTTTTTAGGTTTTTTAGAAATAGGGTTTTATAAAATTAGGGTTTATCTAATTACCTATTTTATTTACAAACATATATACAAATTTTTTAATTAATAAAATAATGACATGTTAACAAATTATTATTTTTTTAGTAAAAGAAATAAATATAAGTTTAATCTAATGTAAATATATTATTTTTGAATTTTATGGATTTTTCTTGAAATTAAAAAAAATTAATTAAAGAATAATAAGAAAAAGAAGAAAATAGAAAGAAAAGAAAAAGGAACCTGCTGGGATTTGATCCCAAGACCTCAGGTTTGCAAACAACATCCAGAACCACTCAGCCATCCATACGCAGGTGAAAGTAGAATGAGAATATTTGGTTTTGTTCTTTGCCTTTGATAAATCCAGAAAAATATGAAAAAAACAAAAGGCCTGGGGTAGTTTCGTACCCAGGACCTTATGGATGTGCATACGCGCGTCTTACCGCCTGGCTGGGAGAGCCTACCTGATGCTAAATCAACAATAAATAATAATATAACATAACTACTAATCATGTGGAAAAATAAGAAAAAAACAAATGACACCACCAAGTATCGAACACAAGTCCTCACAGTACAAGCATACGCTCCTTTCCACTTGGCCAAGCGTTTAACTTGTGATACAAACAGAAAAGATTAATTATATTTTAAAAAAGAAATTTGAATATTAATTTTCGCGCCAGCCTGGTTCATCTTCAACCTCTGAATATTGAAGTTTGCTGCGAATTTTAATACGATAACACCTGCGAATTTTCCTGCACTCATAAAACCTACGAATTTCAAAGTGCCATTAAACAGTTCAGTTTCATCAAATTGAAAGCATTTTCGGATTCCTCATAACCTGTACAATTCAATTTCATCAATCAAATTCATTTATAGTGAGCAAATCAAGCAACCCTAATTCGAAGGTCAAACCCTAATAATGGTGGATTCTGTTCTAGGCCATGGAGCTTCGCCAAATCATCCAAATTTCATCTATAGGAGTGGACAAACAAGTTTACATAATCAAAAATCATTAATACACAATGAATAATTAGAATCGAAAAAAAAATGTTCAAGCCAAAACTTGCTTCGGGTTGGCCAATACAGAGGTCATGAGATGCATATGATGGATGTTTTCACTTCAAGGATGATCAAAGAACATGTCTATGTTCTTTATTTACCTTCTAAAGATCTCAAACTCAAAAACCGATTTTCACTTTTGGATGAACTTTGGTGCTTTTGAACTTACCTCTTGGCTGCTCCAATTCGTGTTTGAACATTAGGTTTGTGTTAAGTATATATGTGTGATGAATTTAGGTCAGAAATATTGATGGGCTATGTGAAAAATTGATCCAAAAAAGATTGACAAAGATTAAGTTGTAAAAGTCAAATATTTGATCATAAAACCTTGCTATCTTGGGATGATTCATATGATTTCCTTCTCCTTTGACTCCAATCACACTTTATGATTTTTTAGATCCAATCACAAAAATATCTTTTCATATTTAATATTTCTTTTAAATTTAAAATGATTTAAAATGTAATAAATCATAATAAATTAATAAAATAAAATAAAAAATATGAAAATATCATGGAAATTTCGTGCATGGCATTATGAAGTGGATTGGGTCACAAATTGAATGGCCCATTTGAAAAGAAATGATTTTGAACCTCCCTTTTCAACATAAACCATCACAAAATTTCTTAACTTTGCAAAGGCACATCTCCCTCAATTTTAAAGGTATGAGGGTGTTCTTGGACTTTTTGGAAAGCTTGAAGAGTCCTCTAAACAACCCCATTGGTTTCAGGTCCATATCATTTACCAATCTCAAGTTATGCCCTTTTGAAGTTGTTGACTTTTTGTTGACTTTTGAAATGACCTATAATGTCTTAGATCATATCTTTCAAATGAAGCATTTTTGGGCTTAACCTTCAACATCAAAGTTGTAGAGAATTCAATTTCCTTCAAAATGAGCTTTGGATGGAGACTTAGTGATGAAGTATGTGAAAGTTATGGCTGGTCAAAGTTCAGTTGACTTTTACTAAGGAAACCCTAATTTAGAAACTCCTGATTATTGATGATCTGGAATCTCCTTGATGAATCATGATCAACCCTTGATCAAATGATGAATTTTACTTCATATACTTGATGTTGGCAAAAAATCATGAAGTTTGACTTTGGTTTGACCACAGTTGACCTCAATTTGACTTTTTGACTGCATTGACTGATTTTGACTTATCTGATCATCTGACTGAGCAAACTTTTGAGAAAAGTCTTGAAACTTGACATGGGGGTTCTTATACACATATAAGATGTTATGAAACTCCCTTGAGGTATTGGAAGTACATTTAGCCTGATTAAAGTCAAAACCCTAGTTATGGATGCACTGCTTAGGAGGTGCATTGTCTGAGGGATTTGTCAACTTCTTTGACCAGTTGTGAACTTTGTGAACCTTGTGAATCTTCATACAATGTCTTGTGATACCTATGGGAGGTATTGTGAAGCTTGTGAACCTTGTGAACCTCATGAAGTGGCTTTGTAGACCTCATGATCCTCAAGGAAGCTTTGTGATCATTGTGTAACTTGTGAACCTTGTGAACCTTCAAGAAGTGACTTGTGGACTTCATGAACTTCATGAAAGGTCTTGTAAATGTTGAGAAGCTTGTGAACCTTGTGAACCTTCATAAAGTAACTTGTAGACTTCATGAACCTCATGAAAGGTTATGCAAGGGTTGGAGAACTTGTGAACTTTGTGAACCTTCTTAGAACACAAAGTCTTGTATTGTGAGGGCAAATTTTGGGGTGCAACAACATGTAGATACAACAAAGATATTTTAACCTACAGAAAAATTTCCTACAAGAGAAGAGGTCGACTAGGTGGATTATGGAGGTTGGACTTAAAAATAGAGTCACTGTTATAATAACTCGTTTGGACACAAAGACTGGTAAGAGAGGAAGAAACAAGTTATTATAACAATGATTATCATATAAGTATCAATCGTATGAGATTTTAGTGGCTCAATATTTCAAATTATTTCCCTTCTCCATAGGTTATGGTTTAGTTCTCTTTTCTCCTTTGGTACTACTCTAAGAAATTTCATTCTTCATGAAATTCTTTTGATCCGATAGACTTCTCATCTCGATATGGGCTTTTCCAATTTTTTGAGGTTATTAACGTAGCATTGTCTAGTGACTTGTTGATATGTGTGTATAATGAAGATTTTCCCATTCTCGAGAAGGAAACGAATCACACTCCAAAAAAAAGTTAATATTCTTGAAGAAAATAAGGAAGGGTCCAATGACAGGGGTGAAATCAAAGTAGAGAAAGGCCTTGCACATCACAATAGTATGAAATTGGAATCTTTACTGTTCATATTAGTTGTTCTCTCCTTTTTCTAACATTCAACAAAATATCAACCAATGAGTACAAACTTTATGGATATGAATCGATAAAGAGTAATATTTGTGGTTCTATGTATTGTGAATGTAAATGTATTCTAAAGGTTTTGATGATGACAAATGAACAAGGAAGAATTAATAGTAAAGCATCATTGGCCAAATAAGCAAGCACAAGATCAATTGTTCTAGTTCCGGTTGAAAGAGTTGTACAAAGTTAAATCAAGCAATCAAAAATAACTAAAATTATGAAGTTGAAAGCTCGCATAATCTTGCACTTAACGTTTTATCATGTATTTTGATAAGTTAAATGTAAATGAAGCAATATTAGTTAGTATAAGACTAAATAAATTGACACACACACACACACATACACGTGCACTCACAAACACATACAAACACACAAACAAACACACACACACACACACACACACACACATACATAAAACTCTTCATTTCTTATTAAACCTTGTTAAAACCAATATTGGAAAGCAATTAACCTATTAAGAAGCCTTTTAATTAATTAGGAAAGTAAAACTCAATTGTATAATCGATTAGGCCCTTCGTATAATGGATTAGAGCAAGATTAATGTCTCTTAATCAATTAGGTAACTTTGTTAATCAATTAAGAGTTGTAACAAATTATGGTTTCCTTTTCTATCCTAACCTAATTTATTAGGTTGATGTTATAATCAATTAGTAAGAAACCATGAATTGTTGCATTTTTAGCTAAAGTTTTCCCTATATAAATGATTACTTTCCTTACTTCTAGCTGCACCAATTTTCTAAGTTATCAACTCCTCTCTCTCTCTATCTCTCTCTTATTCTCCTTATTTTATAAGTTTTATTGACCACTCATTGTCTTAGTGCTAATAGAGTGAAAAACTTCATCTAAGAGATGTAATGTTATGTTGTTTGTTGAGTTTGTTCATTCAAGAGCTTATTTCTCTTGTGATATTGTAATAGATTTGAAGTTTGCAATCTAAACATGTACAAATATTGGTATAAGGTTGTTAAGTTGAATGTATGTAAATGCTCAAGTTGTTGTTGAAAGGTTATTAGTTGAACATGTGAAAAATATCACATTGTTTTAGTGGAAATATCAAGTGGAATCTCTTAGAGACTTGAGTAGGTCACATGGTTTAAGGATGGACCAAGATAATCTCTGGTGTGATCTTTCTTATCATGTCTCATATTGTGTTGCTTATTCTACTTCTATTTAGTTCTAGTATAAATCTTTTTAAAAATAAATTGTTATGATAAAAAGTTTTTGAAATATGAATTTCACAAATTACCCCCTCTTGTGTTTGAAGTCACTTGTTCAACAAGTGGTAGTAGAGCCTAACTCTTGTTATAAGAATAATAATCTCAATATATTAGAAATATAAGATGAGAATATTTATATAGTGGATATATTATGATATCTTGACTAGGCATGGCAAAAAAAATCCTAACCCGACCAGACTCGACCACCTTCGTCGTGAATCTTACTAGGAAAAACCGATTCATTTGGGAGCGGAGGAGGGTAAAACCCGGTTTTTAATTATGTAGGTGGGGAAGGGTATGTTAGTAGTCACTCCGCAACAACCCCCTTCCCGCCCTCGCCTATTAAATTTAATTTATTACTCTTATTTTTAATAACTTTATTACCCATTTATCCTTCTTAGTCTTAAGATATCAAATTTATTAGAATTGTCATTCCTTTTTTTTAAATACAACTTAAATGAAAATGACTAAGTATTATGATTATTCTTAAAATGACCAAATATTTAGGTTAATTATTTAATTTTGTTGCTATTAGAAAATATGCATTTAAAATAATACATTTCATGCGGGTGAGAGAGGGGAGGGGGAACATGTTTCCTGTTGGGATAAAGGTGAGTGCTCAATTGTTACCCCGACTGGATTTAGGGGCGGGGGCAGGGATGGTAATGGGAGGTGGGGGCACAAATAATATTGACTACCCCCGCCCTGTTATATGGACTATTGTTATAAATGGTTTTTTTGTTCATACACATATAGTTGATAGTGTTGTGGAAAACAAATATAGTGAAATTTGGACCAAAGAGGACAAATATAAAATGAAGTAAAATTTAAAATCTAAGACCATTCTCACTACCGCTTTTATTATTGATGACTTTTTTTTCGTGTTTCTTACTATGAAACTGCCAACGACATGTGGAAAACCTTTCAACTTACCCATGAAGGTACACTTGAGGTAAAAAAAAAGGCTATGATGAACTTTCACATTGACACACGTGTATGAATGTTTTCAAATGAAATTTGAGAAAAACATTCAAGATATGGAAAAATGCTTTATTCACATTGTGAGTCACATGAGAACTCTGGGTTAATTTTTTCTAAATGAGGACTTCATTAACCAAGTCCTTAGAAGCCTATGTGGAGCTATGTGCTTGCATGTACAGTAATTTGCAAATAATCTTAGTATCAAATGATCCTTTGTGGTTTTGATGATGACAACACTATTAGGAGAATTCATCATCTAATGTGATGATTAACTTATTGAAGGACATTACCTAATGTCAAGCGGCGTTCGATGGAATGCTTAATGATCTCAGTCAAGAAATCTCTCTTATAAGGGTATCTACCATGAATCCCGATCTAGTCACATTATATAGGAGAAGTCAAGTCACATATGAAGATTAGAAACTATGAAAGATCGCTTATGTCGAGTGATCCATGTCTGTAAAGGTATAAGATTAGATCTTAATATACTAAGAAAAATCACACACACACACATTCTCTCTCTCTCTCTCTCTCTCTCTCTCTCTCTCTCTATATATATATATATATATATATATATATATATATATATATATATATATATATATATATATATCTCCCCCACACACTTATTCAAATGATTGTAAATTTTATATGTATTTGTTAAAATTACTAGAAAAGCTTTGTGTGCCTAGCTAATGGATTAAGGACCCATTCAAATCAATTAAGAGGATTTTTTATGTTGCATAATCGATTATCTCATTAGGGTTAATCAATTATCACTTGTGTAATGCTCATAGTCGATTAGAGGAAGCCATGATAAATTAGCGAAGGCACAATTTATAAACCTTCCATATTTGAATCACATAGTCAATTATGTGATATACATAATCAATTATGAACATTAAAAAGCCATATCTTTTATTTTTGCGACACACTTTGTCTTATAAATAGAGAGATAATTTTTCATTTCATTCACAACATAAAACATATTTCGAATACTCATTCTCACTCTTCACTCTCTTTCTTTATTTCTTCTTCAATTTTGCCTTACTGCTTTGAGAGTGAAATTCACCTATGAGGTGTTTGGTCATGGTGTTCGGTGCATTTTTGTAATATCTCTTGTGTTATTTTAGTTATTTGGTTCTGAGCTAAACCAAGGTAAACAATTCTTGTTTAGTTTGTGAGTTAAAACCTCGTGCTTAGTTTGTGAGCTTCTTCTGTTATAAAAGCCCTCGTTTGGTTTGATAGTTTTTACGTTAAAATTTTGACTTGGTTCATGATCTAAGCCTAGTATAAAGCTCTATCTTAGTTTGAAATTGGCGTAGTATAAAAGCTCTCTTTTTGTTTCGATGATATCAATTGTAAAACTCCAAGTTTGTTTTCACAAAGGTTTATGGAAATAACCTTTGAAAAGCATACACATATAGTGGAAATATCAAGAAGTAATTTTTGAAGGAGAGGATATAAGCCGAACTGAGTAATTATTATTTCTCTATTTCCATTACTTGTTTTTAATTGAACATCATTTTTCAGTGAAACACAATTCACCCCCTCTTGAGTTTGGAGTCTCACTTGTCCAACAACCTAAAATACAGTTAGCAACCTATAGTCATTTCCATTTCTTAATCTAAGGACTTATCTTACATGTATTTTTCTACCTTGTTTGGAAAATTGCAAGAACACAAAATGGAGCTAAATATATTAGCAAAGGATGAATAATAGGATAAAAATAAGAAAAGCTTTACTCTCTTAGTTGAAGAAGGTAAAATTATTGATGAAGATATGACATTGTTGGTCTAAAAATTTAAAAATTCATAATACATGACAAGCAACAGGAATCCCAAAACAAAAATGAAAGAAGATCTTTATTCTTCTTAACGTGCTATCAATATGGAAAGAAAGGTCCTATAAAATCAATTTTCCCTCATAACCAGAATCAGAACAAAAATGAAAAATAAAATAAAAACTAAAAAAAACAAAGAAGACACACATAGCTTGGGAGGATAGTGATAGGAAGTATTCAAATGAATCATAAAAGGAGGAAGAAGCAAACATTTTGTTTTAAGGAAAAACATGGATATGACAACAAGTTTAAACTTAATTTTGCATATTCAATATAAAAAATTAAATATTATTGAAAATTATGGCGGTTTATAGGATAGTTTGGATAAAAAATTGTGGCAGTTAAAGTTGATGTAGATTTCAGTAAATTATGGTAGTTTCAAACGACATATTATTAAATGAAACTTGTTTAAGCGTGAAAATTGTGGTGTTTCAAAACCGCCACTATTTTAAATACGAACCGCTATTTTAGCCTAAGTTTAAAATGGCGGTTATCACAATGTTTATTTTATAACCGTCATAATTTACCTAGCGGCAACCAATTGTATGTCATTTTCTAAAACACCATTTTAGTAAATTACGGAGGTTGAAACCGACACAATCATCTTAAAATAACCGCCATAATCATGCGATATTTTTTTGTAGTGACATAATGGTTTCAATTGGGAGAGATAATACGTGGGGTTTTGGAATAAAGTTGAAGTGGTATTTGAAATACCATGGGGCAGGTTATGTAGACGGAAAAAGTGGGACTAGTAAGTAATAAATGGATTTGTGATTGAATACCATAATTTATCGGATACACACTTTTGGTCTTGCATATTTTCTATTTCATAATTACCCTTGTAACACCCCAAAATTTGCCCTCTTATTTATGAACATATGACTAGCTTTACACTTCGTATTCATCTACATCATCCATCGGTCATGTCCACAATGTCTTTAAATTTGTGTTTCTAACAAAAAAATTTAAATCCAAATCGACTTCTAAATTCATCCTTGATTCAAATCATATCCATTTTTAAAATTCCAACATTCACGATTCAAATAAATTCAAGACCCATTGTCCGTATCCAAACTCTCATTTTTAGTTCACTTGTCTAAATCCATTCGTCCATTTAAAGGTGTTCAATGTCATTCAAAGGTTATCATAAGCTCATTTGAATATTCATTTCAAATCTAAGTCATTTCCACTATTTAAATCAAAGTAAAATCTATGAACTAAATGGTGTAAGCAACTTTGCACTTGGGGAATGTTGAATTTTCTCCCGGAAAAGAGCACGACTCATCCGTAGTAAAAGAAAAAATCAAGATTTCACAAACTCGAGAAGAAAATATGGAATCACTTGTCAAGATACTAGTTGACCGAATGCATGATGCCAAAGAAAATGTCGATGGAAATCTTGTTTCTTATATTGGTAATGGAGACCTAGATCCAATAAACCTATTTAATCATGTTTTGGCTAGTTGTGGGGAATGGCCATCTACAAAGTTCCCTGAGTTGCCATTGCTACTAAAGAATTTTATAAAAAGAAGGGAGTAGCTTACTAACTCATCTCACTACCAAACGCATAAACTAAGATGCTTTCTCTACACCTAGAAGTTATAAGTGCTACAAAGCTTGCCTGGGAAAGTGCATATGCAATTACAAGTTGAGAATTAAGAGTGAATTTGAAGAGATGCAATCATAGTTTCAGATATTTTTTTAGTGATATAGGAAGTCAAGTAAATGAGATGCAATATGGTCCAAGTAATATACGAGTATACGGTAGAATCACACCTGCATTCAGTGTTAAATCCAAGAATGTGGTTGATTTCATTAGTGAAGACGGTTCTTTATTTATTTTAGATCCATCACAAACATATGGCAGAAAATCAAATTTGAAAGGATAAATTCTTCTTTATTCATTCAATCTTCAAATCCTCCATAATATTTTCACAACAAAATAATGATAGAATTTCACCAAATAAATCATTCTTCCTTTTACAACTCAACACCAGAACAAATTCACAAAGGAGGAAATTAATACAAAAAAAAAAACTCCAGAAAATCAATATAAAGTTAGTTACAAAGTTCTTACTGAAAAAACAAACTCTCAACAGAAAATCAGTTATAAAACTGATATAACAGGAAAAAGGGGGAGGGAGTGAAAAAAGGAGAAAGCATATACAAGTTCACAGAAGGTTTTTTTTCCGGCCACTCTTCAATGATTCTTGATCTCTCACACTCCATCTTCATCTTTTCTGGATTTTTTTCTCATTTCTTCTTCACACCTTCAAAGTCATCATCTCTCCCCAATCTCTAATCTCCAATCTCTCTCAATGGCTCTCCTTCATCATGGCTTTCGACATCTCCATTAGTCCAGCTTCACTATCAATCCTCTGCATCAATAATTCATAAATTGTCAAAACCGAATCAACAATAACAAGACCCCAAACACAGAATTTCAGAAGAAGAGCAACACCAGATTCAAGAAGAAAGCAAAACTTTAAAACAGAATTGAGATCGTTTGCATACCGAATTCGGATTCGTTGTTCGCCATGCTTGAAACGCAATCGGAGTTCCGAAAACAACACAACACCAAGAATCAATTCGCCATCACCCTTATCACCATATTCAACTCATCTTCTCTAATGTCAGCAATCTCAATTCTCCAATCTTCATCAGTTATCCTCAAAAACTCCTAGAATCCACATCTTCATGAGACCTTCAACATTCTTATTCATAACCTCGTCACACATTCGAATCCATTATGCTTCTGTAGCCACGATTCAACCTGCATCAAGGATCGTTCGATAACCATCATAATCACTACAGATTGAACCACACCTGCGGAATCAAGTCAAGCGACGACTTCAGAAACATCAACAACAGATCGCCACTTAATAAAGAAGAAGAAGCGATTTATTCAACAACAAAACAATCACGGACTCACATCGAATGCATAATCAAAGTCATACCAGAAAAACTCAGAAATCGTCTTCTCTATGATCTTTTAACGACTCCGCTCAATCATCATCGTCATCGTCTTCATTGTCTTCACGGTGCCTTTGTCAACGTCGCTCTAATCATCGTTCATCGTCAACAGGCCTCAACAAATACCAAAACCTGCAAAACCATAGAAATCACGTCAAGAATCAGTGAACTCGAGAACGAGAAATTGTTAACAAGAACCTCACAAAATGTATAAGAGATCGAGAGGGAGTTCGTACCACCACCTTTATCAATCGCTCTGCAGATTCGCCTTCAATTTCAACAAAATATTTGGCCGTCAATCTCGATCCATTCTCCGTCAAAGGTCCTTGAACCTTCAACACGCGATAATCTTCAACGACGAGTCTTCATTTTCGACCGCCACCGTCATCTTCATCACACGGCTTCAACGATTCCTACAGGTGAGACTCGCAAACTTTTTCACCAATCCGTAAAGCGCGATTTAGGATTTAAGTTTTCATAATACGAATTTGATTCGGTTGATTAGAGAGGAGTTGATAGGAGTGATCATAAGGTCAGGATTTGTGTGTTTTCCGGCGAGGTAAATCGTTCTCCGACGCGGTAAGGTGAGAAGAAGAGGGTGAAAGGGTCTTCGCCGCGAAGAGGTTTTGATTTAGGGTTTTTCATTTGTTCCTTTGTGCTTGCTGTTGATTTTATAAATCTTGGGTTAATTGTTTATTCCATGGAAATTAAAGAAAATAAACGAGATTAATTAGGAGTTTTAAGAATTATTAAAGAGGATTAAAGAAGTTTTAAACCATGTTTCAATTCCCATAAGAGGTGGAAGAGATAGGATTGGGGATTTGCTGCTGATTTCGTCCACACCGGCGGTGACACTTGTCACCGTCCGGTTGGACCCACCCATTTACATCACATGCATGCCACGTACTATTGCTAGTCTTGACCCCTCATCTCACAGCCGCCGGATGAGAATACTAGGGGGAGACTTAGATCTGACGGCCAGAACAGGAGTCAAAAGTTGACTGAATCCCTACAATACACCCTCAGGCTTTATGCGCCCATGGGCCTAAGATAATTGCTATTTACACCATGCGTTCTGGGCCCATGTCGTTTTTAACTAATAAATTACTAAGTGCACATTCCCTCCTCCATTTCTCTTATTTTTTTATTTTTTGTTTTAAATGCCTTTCAAAATTAATTCATAAAAAATATTAAAAAGCTCAATAAAATTCCACAAAAATTACAATAGGTTCCTAACTCAATTTAGAACTTTTCTATATTTTTATTTTATGAATTTTGTCATTTTTCAATTTAATTTCGATTTTTTCATTTAATTGATTTATATGGTTTCATACACGTTTTTACCCACCATGACTTAGGAGGACCATATTGTTCACTATTACCTTTTTGTACTTGCACTTCTAATCTAATATCCTTAGGTAGATTTAATCTCTCAAACCTCACTAACCATAGGTTATCTTTAAACTCAACTAACTTTGGGTAAGTCTAGTTTCCCTTAGATAACTTGAGTCTCACTTCTCATCTTAAGAGAAAATCAAAACACTTAATAAAGGAAAATATGTACAATGCGTCACGAGCCTTAAGCTATACGGGAAATGATTAGTGGAGGTTTCCTTCACTCTTCTAGGATACTTTACAAACGTTCCATTGGGGGCGATCATGGAAAGTATTCGCTCCTGTATCCTAGTCTTTACTGTTGTACACACGAAAAACACAAATTCAAAACACTTCTTCTAAAAGACAACAAACCAAGACACCACGTCCTCTCTTCTCATCTCATATTCCTTGCAGACGAATGCGACTTGCCTCGACAGTTCAAACAGCGATACGGTAAACACCCTCGAGTCAGAATCGGTAACACCTGAGCTAGAGCTATGGCAACGTCGTCCTAAAAATCACAAAAAAGTTCCCGCCTTAGTTAGACGAACTACGGCGTCTCTGATCCTCATTTATCCTGATGAGGTACGTAGTCAATGAGGTAGGGCCCATTCGAGCACACTCATTCTTTTTCCCTACATTTTCCCCCTTTACTTCCATTTTTCAATTCCATTTCTTTTCTTATTTCATTTCCCATTCCAAATAGCCATTCTTTCATTCAAAACAGTATTTTATTTCTCACCCTTTAAAACAGACTTACAAGCGTGGATCCCGTCGGGTACGGCGGACGGATTGGGGTGCTAATACCTTCCCAATTCGTAATCGACTTCCGGACCCAGATATTTGGTTCGCAAGGCCTCGTCCTTTTCCTTCTTTCTTAGGTTTGTGCAACATTACCTTTCCCATTCCTTCGGGATAAAAATGTCTGGCTGGCGACTCTACCTTTTCCGCGCTACTTTCGCGTTTATACTAGGATGAAAATCCCGGGAGCGACAACGCTCCATTTATTTTATATTTTACAACTCAAGACATCAATTTAGGTAACTTCCACATGTAATAACCACCTAGAAGTTGTAAGAAAGAGAGATAAAATAATCATAAGGAAGTTATAAGGAAGAGAGATGAGCATAATCTCATAAGAACACAAGCTTCATAATAATTGATGGGTTTCTCTCTAAATCATATACACATTTTCTTACAAATGAATATTCATACCATGATCATGATGAAGGAATTTATACTATATATAAAGGGGATACACACTTTTGGGTCTTGCATATTTTCTATTCCATAATTACCCTCCATTTATTTTATATTTTACAACTCAAGACATCAATTTAGGTAACTTGCACATGCAATAACCACCTAGAAGTTGTAAGAAAGAGAGATAAAATAATCATAAGAAAGTTATAAGGAAGAGAGATGAGCATAATCCCATAAGAACACAAGCTTCATAATAATTGATGGGTTTCTCTCTGAATCATATACACATTTTCTTACAAATGAATATTCATACCATGATCATGATGAAGGAATCTATACTATATATAAAAGGGATACACACTTTTGGTCTTGCATATTTTCTATTCCATAATTACTCTCCATTTATTTTATATTTTACAACTCAAGACATCAATTTAGGTAACTTCCACATACAATAACCACCTAGAAGTTGTAAGAAAGAGAGATAAAATAATCATAAGGAAGTTATAAGGAAGAGAGATAAGCATAATCTTATAAGAACACAAGCTTCATAATAATTGATGGGTTTCTCTCTGAATCATATACATATTTTCTTACAAATGAATATTCATACCATGATCATGATGAAGGAAATGACATAATGCACAAACTTCAAGTGAATAATGTCATCAAAACAATAAAAATAAACATGATGTTCAACCAAATCTCAAGGTTTCTCCTCCTTTAATATTTTTATTATTTGTGTTGCTTCCATTTCTTAATTTTTTTTCATTGATTGCTCTAGATCATTTATATTATTTTTAACAAATGAAAATTCATATAATGGTGTATGCCACGACAACAAAGGAGCGAAAAGTTATCTTTGGTTCCTCCCAATTTATTTTTTGTTTCCACTAATGTAAGACTAAAGAAATACATTTAACTATTTTTATTTGTTATTCTAACATTATTTTTACTGTTTAATTTCTTTTATTTGCATGTGGTTATTGTACAATTTATTTGTAGAATTAATTACATTGAAGGAAATTAATTTAGTGTAAAGATTGTACTCTTTAAATTTAGATTTGGATGTATCATTTGCAGTGACTTCATCTTTATTGTGTGCTGTAATAACCTCTTTAGAGTAAAGGGATACTCTTCAAACTTTATCGTTTCTTGCAACTTTATTATACTTCTACTGTAGTATTTAGGTTTTCTTTTTTTCATTTTAGTTTTCCTTTCCTATATATTTCTTTATGTGTTCATTTGTTATATTTTTAATATTTTCAGGAGAATAATTAAGAGCAATGAAAAAATGCATCTTCTATAATTATTTTTTATCTATAACAATAAATAAAGAGGACGATATATGATTTTGATCAGAAATTTTTACTAATTTATAATCTTTGCAGTTTCTTTATAATGGGTTAAATCATTAGTTGTTATGTAATTATAATCTTTAAAACTATCTTACAGTTAAGAAAAAGTAATAAATTTAAAGTAGTTTTACAATTGCATTTACATAACTTTTATAACTTCTCCAATGTAATTTTGATGAACCTTTTCTCCATGAATCATGTGTTTAGGAGAGAAATTGTACCACTAGCATATACCTTCTACTAAAATTTATGATTATATTGTTATTGTAGATTTCATGCATGTTTGATTTATGGTAGTTTCAGTTTTGTTATTTAATTTAACCAAGAATAATTTGTTTTCAGATTATTTATTTAGAACATTATTTTGATATTATTTTACTTCATATCTAAGATAGAGAATGAGACAAAAAGGATAAAGAGTGTGCAATATCTTTGATCACATATAAGAGGGGACACCTAACATATAGATTACACTAACATGGGATTAACTTTCATAATTGATCCGATTTTAACTTTGAAAATCATATAAATAGTTTGTTAAAATTTAAAAGATATTGTTAATATCACAAATGGACAAATTTGCTATCACACTTGATAAGTTTCCAATTATAAAAAAATAATTAATTATATTCAATTGTCCCTATAACTTAGTGGAAATTTTCATTTTCTATCTTTCCCAATCTTTGCATTCATCCATTTTTTTACTATTTCTTTTTCCTAAATTTAAATCTATAATATATACAATCTATATTAGACATCCTGAAGCATTATGCATTGTATTAATCCCTTTAGTATAAATATTTGTTCATTTGTTTAATGCATAATTGTAGGTCGCAATTGCATTAATAAAAAAATTTATCATGCCACTTTCTCATGTACAATTACTTTCTTTTTTTAATTTCAAAATACTGAAAAGAAGATATATATATATATATATATATATATATATATATATATATATATATATATATATATATATATATATATATATATATATATATATATATATATATATATACCGAATGAATGTCATACTACATATTAATTTAATAACTATGCACTGACAATAATTGATTGTAGTAAATATGTGTGGATTGCAAGAGAAATTTTCATGATTCATATAAAACTCTTCCAACTACATCCACTAATAATAATTAATAATGTAATGATGATGACTTTCTTCTTTTTTTCCTTGCAAACCACTTTTGTATATAGTTTGTGATAGTTTAGTAAATAAAAAATTCTTCATTTCATCTCTCTTTGCCTTTAAAAACCACATGTCTTGCGTTACTAACGTGAAAATGTACAAGTTGATAGTATAGATAGTGGTTACTTATAATAACATATACATTTATATAGTTCACTTTTATCCTATTTTTCTCTTTATTTTTTATTTATATGTGTAGTAAATTTTTGCAACCTTTACCATTTAATTTTTTTTCCATATATAATTAATTAAGAATGAAGAAAATGAAGTTACTGTTTTTTTCATTTAAGATGTGTGTACTCTTTATTTTTCCAATTTATATAGGATGGAAAGAAATTATTTAAGGTGGTGTATCACCGTTTTATTAGAGTTAACCCCATTCAGAATGTTAATAAATATATATTTTAAGGGAATTTCATTTTAATACTTCCTTACCAAGATTAAAATCAAAAGATGGAACAATATTTTATACTATCTATTCCCCGTCAGAATGTTAATGGATATATTTTTAAGGGAAACGTATTTCAATACTCCCTTAGCAAGATTAAAATCGAAAGATGAGAGAGTATTTTGTATCATCTTAGGTGTTGACATTGATAGTATCATTCAACGGTTGCAATTATGGAACATATCAATCACATAGTTGGACATCCTCTCATATCAAACCATTCACGTCGAAGGAAAATCCACGATGGTTTGTCATTTTCACGAAATAAGAAACTTCTCAAGTTACATTGAGATTTTGAGGTAGTACACTTAATAGAAATTCAAAAATCAGAAAACTCTGATTTATTATATAAATAATTAAAATTTAAATCAAAATTAAATAAAAAAACATGTTTGTACATTGACGCGTGTGCACACTTAAAAAAGCGAACAAACGAAGTGTTCGTTTGTCCGTTTTTTTATATGAGGGAGCGTCAATACATAAATGTATTTTTATATTTAATTTTGGTCTTAATTTAAATTATTTATTTAATAAATTTTGTTATTTATATTTATGTACAATCACTTAAATAAAATGTTGGGAGGTTCCATGTTTGTCTATTTTTTTTAACTAGCTTAGGACGTTAAATAAAAGTTGACATCGTTTATATTTTTATGCGGTGCATCTTAAAAAAACGGACAACGGACACGAGAGTGTCCGTTTGGACGCTAATGAAAAGAACGACAACTTCAAATTTTGCATCAGATTCATTTTCATTTGTTTTTCTATTTTCTCCAATCTTTCTCTTTCCTTTTCTCTTTCTTCTCTCCAACATTTTTCTCTTCATATCATTCCTTTTCTCTTTTCTCTTTCTTCTCTCTCCTTTTTTAGAATGCTTCTTCTTCTGCTTTCATTTTTTGTTTTTTCTTTCTCTATTTTCTTTAAATATTCAAACAAAATAAAACTAAAAATAATGATGATGAAGAAGTTTAAAATCTTAGAAAAATTCACTCGTTGTAGATCATATGGTTCTAGAGGCAGTAGTAATGCCAGAAGTAGAAATGAAGCTTTTCAGGTGGTTTTTGCCAACAAGGTGACACAAACGAGCTTTTGTGTGTTTTAGTTACAGAAGCACCAAACAATCCTTTTGAAGCCCAAATCAACAACTTAAACACATACTTTTTGCAATTGTTATAACTTATAGGTTGTTTTGTAGTGAATCTGGTGGCTTTGGTGGTGGCGGTTGCAAATCTGAAAGTTGTGCCAGATGAAGTTATATAGTAGATAATGTCAGAAGTGACACAAGAGTTTTCATCGGAAATTACATCGGATTTGTCGTCGGAAGAGTCGTCAATGACACTATATATATATATATATATATATATATATATATATATATATATATATATATATATATATATATATATATATAATGATACTAACGAGTCATTAACTAAACCGTCCAAATACTAATAAAAGTCTAATTCAATAAAAATTAAATTTGAACACATGATGTCCCATTGGAAGATTCCCACATTATGAAAACAATGTCAGATCGACCACGAACAACATTGTGGGTGGATATGTCTGGGTGTACCATAAAATAGTATCCACAAATCAGATAAACAGTTACAAGTTCATAGAATTCTGAACAAGAAACAAACTAGTACGACATATGCAAATGGGTTTGTACGTGGCCATTTATTCTATCATGTTTGCACGTGTACATGGTGTTTAAATACTATCTTAATTACTTTCCTAACTATATTTTTTAATTACTACTACTACTAGTTCCTTAAATTCTCTCTTTTCACCTTTTAATTACCTTGCTAATAATGTCTCTCCACATCGTGAGACAGAATCTGGCGCAGCCACTAAAGAAAGCAACACTGCATGTGAAATAAAGAAAGAAAGTTGATGAATCCAATTCCTGTCAACTCTGCAACCCCCATGCCTTTGGTTTAGCTTATAGCTAGTAGACAACAAAACAATTGTTAAAGTATATCTAGATCCTACATCCACATTGTTATTTATGATATATTTTTTGTTTCTTTAGGCTTGTATAGCTAGAAAGATACAACATATTTTGGTCAAGATAGCACATCGTTTAGCATAGCATCTACAAAGTAAGACTAATTACTTACATGCCATTATATATTAGAATGTCACTCATAACATAGAGTAAGACTTGAACATATTCCATATTCAGTGAACATTCTTTCACTCGAGAGATAATTATATGACTTTAGAATAACTATTAGCATAGTTATTGTATCTCATAAATTTTATAGATATTATATTTTATCAATTTAATCGTTAAATTAATAGTTTTTATTGAATAAATTAAATTTGTTGGATTCGTCTGATCCACGAAGGTGCAATAAGGGTGACGGTTCTCGTATTGAAAGACTTGAATATTTTGAGAAACAAGTCTAATTGTTGCATCAAGGAAAATTATGCTATGAGAATATTTGTCTTTTGAAACATGTATTTTTTTAAAGTAAGAAATAAATTGAAGAGAGTATAAATGATACTCAAACTTGATTACAAAAAGATATGAGACAATGTTCGATACAAGAAAAAAATTATCTATCAAATGCAATCTAAGACAAATAAAACATAGGATCTTAGTTGAATTCGTATAAATTGTAATTTGAGTGAGTAATTTCTCCAATGAGCGACCATCTCCACATAAAAAACTTTGTTTTCCAAACAATGTCTACAACGTTCCAACCCGAATTCTTAAAAATAATCGCATTCCTAAGAATCCACAAACTCCAACAAATAGCCAACCAAACAATACTTTTTCTACCTTTCTTCATCCGCCTTAATTTGCAAATGGAGTACCAAAACATAAAGGTCTCCTTGCTACCGCTTCCCCCACCTTCTGAAACTCCTAACCAATCCGAAATTTCGAACCACACCAGCTTAGCCACCGAGCAACTATGAAGGAGGTGACTTAAAGATTCCGGGTAAGAATTTCAAAGCACGCACTTTAAATCAGACGACGTAATCGAAATTTCTTTATGCGAGAGAAGAACTGTTGTCGGAAGTTTGTCCAATAGACATCTCCACCCAAAGGTCGAAGAAGACAAATCTACCTCTAAAGACCAAAAGATTTTAGTAATTCAAATCTAGAATTTTAGTACAAAAGTCTAACGAAGACCCTATTTCACATTATACACTACTATAATCCTAAATCCTCTCACTTATGATGATCTTCGGTGACTTGAGTGTCAGAACCCGCTGGACTAAAGTTTGAATAACATGAGCTTCAAGGGAATTCACCAATAAAATTTAGTTAAACTCTTTGTGAACTAGGAAAGTCCACCCAAGATCATTTAGGTGTCGTCTATAAAGGTGTTAGGCGTTTCCTCTCTTTTTCACTAATTGATGACGGATTTGGGTAACACTCGATCAAACAATAAAAATATGGGGGAGATACATGTGGTTCTTTGAGAAACCCCCCAAGAGGAATGTAGAGTCGAATGAGGTAGTTTCATGAGAAAGACAACCATGCATAATGTAACACCTTAAAATCCCACTCTCAAAATTATAACGAATAAATCAATTATAAATAAATAAATATAATGGTGCAAAAGAATGGAAGGGTAACCTAAAGGCA
Source organism: Lathyrus aphaca (assembly GCA_963966055.1). Classification (NCBI taxonomy): domain Eukaryota; kingdom Viridiplantae; phylum Streptophyta; class Magnoliopsida; order Fabales; family Fabaceae; genus Lathyrus; species Lathyrus aphaca. Next base: position 74,020,022 of record OZ014519.1, read on the forward strand.
AAACATCCATTTTCATACATTATTATAACAATTAATCAAAAACACTCTAAAATGATTCATATGCACAACCTATATGTAATACAATACAAAACAACTCAACTCATGCATTTGGTACCAACTCAACAAAAGATTTTTCATACGAGCTGGGTCCCAACATCTGAACCCTGTGACCCATCATTTGAGCTCTAATTCAACATATGAGTTTGGGACAAGTCATTGGTCATAGCATCTGAACTTGTGACTTGCCTGTTTCATAACAAAGATAACTTATGATACATGTACAATATAATACACAACCACAAAACTTAACAACAGGTTTACAGTTCCACATCTAACTGTAAACATCAGCATCAAAGTAATCCCCACAACTGGACTACTCACTACAATCTATATTATATGATCATCACATAATAATCTCATCATCAACATAATGCAACACCATTAGATTAATCAAACGATTCAATTAATAAACTAATATTCATCAAAACACACTAAATAACAATCAAACATCTACCGCATGACAAAACTACACTAAAAATCCAACTCAACATGCCAAAACACACCAACTGACACGATGATGGGTAACCTGTCACCAGGATGACGACTGCCATCACCCTTTTCCCTCAACTGTTATAACACCATGAATATTCCTTGTCATTTTTAATAAAAAAATGCAACAATCAGAGTAATATTTCATTCTTAATTTGAGATGTTATTGTCAACCACTTTCAAAACATGCTCTTAAAAGATGATACATAACATGAAAGAGAAAATTCGTTTGAATTAAGCAGCGGAAAAATTAAATAGTAATGTCATCATCAACATAAAAACAGTTTGAAACTTCCAAAACAACACCAACATGTTCTTAACTTAACAGTTAAACGAAAATTATAAAACGACGCTCCCGACTCCCATGTTACGTATCAGAGAAAACGCCACGACCACGACTACTCTTGAGTAATGCATGTTACCAACATATGATAACATTCAAACAGAAGGGGTGAGATTCTTAAATCAATTGAAAGAGAAAAATGATATAAATATAAGGCATATATCACATAAGTACAACAACGACATATTTATCACAACAAGAATCATAACCCAACCACACATCTACAACAAACACATCAACAATATAGCATCCACACCGTACACATCAACAACAATGTATGCAAATGAGACTCCAACATAGACTCAATGCATCTGGTACCAATAATCGATCCTTATTTCATGATTCAGTTCCCGTCAGAACTCTCGACCCCTTTTCCATGGTCCAGTGCAACCTCTCTTTCATGATTACACCCTCGACCCCTATTTCATGATCCATTATGACCCATATTTCATGATCACACCCAAGACCGTAATTGAACACAATCACCTCACTAACAACGACAACATGCAACAATAACAACGACATTATGAAACAACAACAACAATAATATACAACATCAACAACAACAACATGTAACATCAACATCACAATAACAACATTTCATGCATATTCGTTCGCATATTAATAGTTATAGCTCAACAACAGATACATAACTAAACATATATCATGTATTCACAAATTCACACAACAACTTTTAACTTTAACAAAATACACATATAACCTCTATAAACCTACTCACACCGCATCAACAACATACCAACCCTCCTAAAACATAATACACAATTTTTCATGAATTTAAATGAATTAAAAACATTTTTTCTCACTCCCAGGTCTTGCTAAGCGACCCCCTCGCTTTCTAAGCGAGCAAGCTACTGCCTCGAAGAGGCGAAAATTTTTCAACAGCTCGCTAAGCGAGCAACGCAAAACTGACAGAAAACCATGCGATTTCTACACTTCTCCCTTGTGATTCTCACCCTAAATTAGTGTAAAATACCAGTCCTAATTTTTTTCCACCAAAACATTCACAATTATCCTTACCTACACAAACATACAAATCGAACCTCCTAAATTCCTCAATTTCATATCACATTCATTGATTTATTAATCATTCAATCCCACTAACATACCTAAGGACATCTACCCTAACATCCATACCATAATACCCTTAAAAGATGAAAGAGATCCCACCATTAGGGAGTGGATTGGTTTTGTAGAAATGGAGACAGATAATTCGGCTTGTTGTTTGGAAAGTTTCGTGAGATGGTTTCTTTTTAGTAGATCTCAGGGAGCTAAAGTTGGTAAGGCTAGCGTTTTTTGGGTCGTCGTGGTATGGAATGTTTGGCTTACCAGGAATGGTTATATCTTTGAGAATCAAAGCTGGAATGTTTTGGACATGGTTTGGAACATTAAGATTTTGGCGTGGAAATGGTCGATGGTAGGTGAAATTGGTAAATCTAATTGTAATTTCTATGATTTTTGTTAAGATCCGCTGATGTTTTTATCATAGAGCAATTGGTTAGCAATTTCTTTTTGTCCTTCTCGACTTATTCAATCGTTTTTTGTATTCAAGATTTCGAGAACCCTTAATTCTCGATATTAATAAAATTCTTGTTTACAAAAAAACATACATTAGTTTAACAGTTGAAAGAATATGGTACTTGGGAATACTTTTCTAAATGAAAGTGAGATCATCAACTCGGTAAACAAAAAAATGAGCGGTCCCGACCAGCCGCTGGAAGCGGAAATGGTGGCCTTAAGGATGGCAAAGGAGAAAGTACTTCAAGAACGGTATAATTGGATGGTTTTTGAATCGAATAATCTGAACTTATGAAGATTATGGAAATAATTGGATCGGTATAATTATAAATATATTTACAAGTAAGGAGCCTAAGTGTTGTAATAAATTATGTCTTCTTTTTTCACTAAAAAATTGCCATACTTGAAGGTGTCTTAATGGTTAGAAAAAAATATTTTAAATAAAACATTCCATAATGGAATGAAGTGGTTTATTTAGTATTTGAAGAAATATCCAAAGGGCTGCCTCAAAACCAATTCATGCATCCATAAGAAAAGGTTGTTTTGTGTTGCGTCATTTTTTATCCTTCTTGTAGGATCATTCTTAAACTATATATTATTGAATCCATCATTTTTATCCCTCTTGTAGTTTGTTCTTGGTGCATGTTCAGTGTTTAATTACTTTCATTTTCTTTTTTATAAGCCTCCTGCGACGACCAAATTAAATAATATGAATAACAAAACAAAAAGGTATACTAAGCTTCATATTGTGGAATAGCTTAATTAATTTAATTCAAAGATCATTATCAAGCATGCCATGACAATGTATTTTCAACTTGATAATCCTGTTGTTGTTTTTTATGACAGCAAGTTTAGGTAATTAGAGTTCTTTTTTAATGATTTATATGAATGTTATTACGATGGCATGAAGACTAGGAAAACAAACACATGTGTTAAAAGATCAACAACCCTAGTTGAATTTATATTTTTATGCAATATGACTCAACTCTTTATCGACTAAATCTTTATTTTTTATAATTTTATTAAATTGTAATTATCATAAAGAAGATCTTTAGATCTCGCTCTGAACCAGTTCATGAAAGAGATTTAATCAATGACAAATTTTCACTAACATCTTTATAATCTCCCTTAAAGAGGATGTTGTTTCTAACCAACCAAATGAACCAAATAACTAAGAGTCAAAATATGAGGCACATATTCTTCTTGATCCTTCCTTTTATGAGAGTTTCAAAGACATTTAAATTATCTAAAATCATAACATAGAGGAACATTCGACAAAGAATGATCCAATCCAAAATAATATGCCACACACGAGCTACCACGGAACAAAGAAAAAAAGGTGCATGTGAGTTTCTCCAGGTCTCAAACAAAGTGGACACACAAGATTATGTGAACCACTAAGGACCTATCATTTAACAAGTTAGTCTCTGGTTTGGTGTCTATTCAGAAGAAGTATAAAAAAAGACTTGAATATTGTTGGACACATAGGATTTTCACAAAATCTTAATTGCACTTAACAGTTTAAAGTTCAGTTGAAAACCTATAACCAAAATATTTTCCAGCCTAAAATAAGCAGACTTAACATAATAGCTTGTTGCTTCGCGCCACCCTTCAAAAACATGAACTGAGACAGGATAGGATTAACACTAATAAGAATGTTATGTAATTCATTGTTGTCACTCCATGAGGTACCCGCTAGAAGTTTTGAATTAATCTTCACATTCCAAGTCCAAACACCATTGATCTAATGCCCTAAATCATCAAATTTTGGTCTAGAATCCTATGCATGGTCAAATAAAATAGGGAACTGCAATTTCAAAGAGTCTAAACCGAGTCATCTATGTCTCTAGAAGTCAATTTTGAAACTATTTCCCTATTTACAAGATATGTTATTTCCAAGCCAATTTGAATCCCCCAACACCTGATGAAGCCCTTACGTATCTCCCCCAAATCACTGATTTCCTACTACTAATAGACTAGGAAGGATCAAGGATCAATCCATTTATATCACTGTATTTTAAAGCTAAAAGGAAATGGCAAATAGATCAGTTATGGTCTGAGATAATTTTCCATGTTCATTTACTCATCAGCGCCATGTTGAAGGTTTCGCAATGCTTAACCCCTAAACCCTCTTCAATTTTTTATTTACATATTGTAGACCATGAGTCTCAATTTATTTTCCTCTTCTTCTCTTCCCCAATCTAAAGGAAAACACATTGAATCTTTATAATTTATCAAACTACTACTTTCATATATTTATGGCAAGATAAGTAGAAGAGTCACACGACCTCCAAGAGAAACGAATTCACCTTTTCAAGAAGAACGCATGTTGCGAAATTTAAATTACGGTTGTGCAAATATTCGGTTGTAAGACACTTATCCATAACCAAATCCAAATTCATTTTAAATATCCAGATATAATTGAATGGTTATTAACCGGTTTAGTTTTTAATGATTTTGGTTATCCATTCATATAATATGGATATAATTAAATGATTATTAATCGGTTAAATTTTTTTGGATTCAGTTATAATCCGGTTATTATCCAAAATCCAATTTTTTTTATTTTCAAAATTATATATATATATATATATATATATATATATATATATATATATATTCATAATTTTTGTTTTCAAATTGGATTTTTTTAAACTGATTGTATATATATATATATATATATATATATATATATATATATATATATATATATATATATATATATATATATATATATATATATATATATTCATAATTTTTGTTTTCAAATTGGATTTTTTTTTTAAACTGATTATATAACCATAACCAAATTTATAACTTGTTTTATAACCAGTTTTAATTAAATTGTGGTTTTGGTTATGAATTCAAACCATTTAAATGGTTTGAAAATGGTTATGGTTTAGTTTCTAAAAATAATCAACCATGCACACCCCTAATTTAAACAAAATGAGATCCCATGTTGAACTCCAACGAGGATTGGCCCTGATTGGTAAGCTTATAAAGGTGAAAGGAAAAGGAATGATTGCACACAATAAGAGGTCAGAAGTTGCCATCAAGAAATCAGAGTCAACACTATAACCCATGATTTTAATTTTGTGAAAAATTATGCATAAGACAAATTTCAATTCGAAACCACACAACATTGATTTAATAAACCAAATATTTTCCCCAAATTCCTGACTCACTATGATCTTATCATCCTTAAATTGTAAAGATAAAACTCAAGATTATCTGACAATTTAAAGGAATAGAAACTCGACAGAGAGCGAAAATTTATCAATAACCCTACAATTCCTTCAGTCGAAATGAAGAATAAAAATGGAGATAGATAATCTCCCTATAGAAGTCCTCTCCTTGCTATAAATTTCATGGTGGGAGTGCCATTGATTAAAATAGAAAGAGAACTAGAAAAAACGAAAACTTGAATCCATTTAATACATTTGCTTCCAAATTTCATGTGCTCAAGAACATAGAAAAGTGATTCTCAGGACACTGAATCAAAGGCTTTTTCGAAATCAACTTTGAAAACAAACATGTCTTGTTTGTTTAATCGATCAAAATCCACCAATTCTTTGACCACTACCACCCCCATCAAGAATGTTTATATTGTGAATAATTGTAGATTTACTTTTTGAGACTAGCTTACCAATCACCTTTTTAAATCTCCCAACTAACAATTTTAAGATTATCTTGTAAAATTGTTATGATGAAATGAAAGAAGTTCTTAAATGAGATTCTGAGGGTTGTAGTTCCTTGGAATCAATGAAATGAAAGAAGTCATGATGTCCTTTGAAGATTCTCATGATGAAACCATTCGGACACGGACTTTTGTCACACATTGAACTCCATATAACCTCTTTAATATCTTAAAGTGAAAATTGTACCTCAAGTCTAGAGCTTTCTTATAAGGATAGTTCGTTGAAAAGCACTCATTTCAGCCTAGGTCTTTGAAGAATTGGATCTTCAAATCTCTCTTTGAAATAATTGAAGGAAAGATATTTAATGTCATTTGCATCATCAATTAGAGTGTCTCTTGATTTTAATGTCACAATACCATTACATTTGAATAAAGACTTCATGAAGGAATGAAAAAACTTTGAGTTTTTTTTCTGCCTTCCCTAAGCCATCAACATCTAGATTTTTGTCTGAGCTTCAATTCGTTTTTAGGATAACTGAGAGAACAAATATACATAATTATTTTCCACCAATTGATCCAACATGTTAAGATCTTTAATTTCCTCTTTAACCTTTAAGCCTATTTTCCCAAAGACCTCTGAATTCCAATCTTTAAGCCTTGAGCTCAAAGGGCTTTGAGCTGAACAACTCCACGAAGTATTCTGGTCATATCACACCACACCTCATTCAACCACCAAAGATTTATGACGGTGTAAGGTGTTAAAACCATGTTTCTTATCGAAATTGACACGCCTACATGGAGTTGTTCTCTATTTAAGAAGAGAATGGCCAAAATGTACAACTCAAAAAGGGTTCCAAGAGAAATAGAGGAAGGAAGAGTCGTACTTAGACATGTTATTGCACCAGTTCAACAAGGGAAACTACAGCTTAATTGAGAGGATTCATATTGCATATGCTAGAAACTTCCTCATGGATCCTACAAGCTCAAAGATCTGATCATACAATGCATCCCAAGAACATGGAACTCACTGAGATATTATTATAGTTAGTTGTTATCTATTATCTTGAATAAGGAAAAGAGCGATTAACCATCCAATATATGAATTCTCTTAAAATAATTATTATTGTATTTGCATAAAGTAAATTCATTGTGAAGAAGATATGTTCATCCTTCTTAACTTAGTTTTGATGAAGACAAAAGTTTATCAAAGAAGAAATATCATATAAGAAAATTGTTGGAATCAAGAATCAAGGATGCATAAGCTTATAGATATTTTGGAAGTAAAGGAAATTGATCATGATGTTAAGGTACTCAATTATAATTCATTATGTATAAAATTTATATGCTCAACAAATAATACTCATTTTCATATCTAAAGTTCTCAAATTATCATGCATAAAAATCTTTGAAGCAAAGGCATACAAAAACTTATTTTTAAGAAGTTGTCTTCACTTTTTAAGTTTGGTCCGTTTCACTTTATAAGTCGTGTCTGGTTAACTGATTTAACAAAATTTATTGTTGTTTGAAAGTTGAAAGTTTGTTTGGAATTCAAAAATTGTTTTGCACTTGTTAAGTCTGGTATTTATTTAACCGACTTAAAAAGTCCTATACAAATTTCTAAATTGTGTCTTTTCATGAAACATTGTCATTCTAAACTATTGCAAACCTTCATAAAAATGTCTCAAACTTTTACATCAATTAATAGAGGTTTATTAGGAAGTATATAAGGCAAAATACATCATAAATTCAAATTATATCTTTTATACAAATTTTAATACAATTCAAATTAATTTTTTAAGTGTTCATTCATTTTTAAAATGTTGAAGCTTTGTGCATAATATTCAAATCATTCATAAAAGTTTTATAATATTTGTAGAACTTAGGATTCATATATTATCGAATTGTACATTGAAAGAGAAGATCAATTGTTTATTAAAATTGATTCAAGAACAACTTCATATATTCAAATTTGTTCAAGTATTGTAATTAATCACCAAGTGTGTGCATGGTGACTTAATTTGTAAAGAAAATGTGTGTACTTTCTAAAAGTCTTTGCAAATAGAAAGTGGTATATCTTGTATTTATGTTGGAAAAAGTTCTTTGATTCAGGAAGATTCAAATTCCATCATTTTTGTTGGTGTTTTTGGAATTCAGGGAAGTGACGTGCTTCTTTGTTGTTTTTAATAGATTGTAGGAGAAGTCTTTGTGTGATTCATCGTGCCCATTTATTTTACTTCACTTTACTTTTTTATTTCTTATTCATTCCTCTGCTCATAATTATGGAAAATTAAAAGAAACCAGTAAAGCGCTTAAAATCTATAAAATACAATTAAACCCAATTCACCTCCCCCACCATTAGGTTGTGCACTAAATACTTATATACATTTCCAAGTTCATATAAATTTTGGACTTCCATTTTAAGATCATTCTCTTTCATGGAGGCAATATAAAAGTTGGACTTCTATTGGAAGATCTTTGTCGCTCATTAAGACAATGTAAATGTTGGACTTCCATTAGAAGATCCTTGCCTCCCATAAAGGCAATATAAATGTTGAACTTCCATTCGAATATTCTCGTTTCCCACAAAGACAATATAAATGTTAGACTCCCCTAGGAAGATCCTGGTGGCTCAATGAGTAACACGTCAACTTAAAAATCTCGCAAGAGAAATTAAACTTAAAATTCTCGCCTAAGGGTATGTTTGGATTGGTGGGATGTGATGGAATGGAATGGAATGGAGTGGTAACTAATATGATTCCATTGTTTGGATTTGCAAATAATTGATGGAATGGAATGGAACATGATGGAATCCATTCCATCCAAATCCTCATTTTTTGTTCCATCCAATTTGGGGTGTATGTGATGGAATGTGATATTTTTAATAAGATATCCAAACAATGGAGTGGGATCTATATTCCATTCCGCTCCGCTCCATTCCGCTTCGCTATGTTCCACTCCGCTCCGCTCCGTTACGTTCCATCAATCCAAACATAGCCTAAGAGACTTAACTTAAAAGTCTCTCCTCAGGGACTTAACTTAAAAGTTTGATGTACTTAATTTAAAAGTCATGCCCGAGGCACTTAACTTAAAAGTCTCATCTGAGAGACTCAGCTTAAAATCTTGTGTGATGGACTCAACTTAAAAGTCTTGCTTGAAGGGATTAATTTAAAAGTATCGTCTGAGGAACTCAACGTAAAAGACTCGCCCTAAATATTCTTGAGGGCTTGCCTCAAGTATGCTTGAAGGACTCGCCCCAAAATGCCTAACAAACTCTCCCTACCATGCTTGAGGGGCTCGTCCAAATGAGAGGATACAATTAAATTAAATTACTTTTCATTTTCAATCTCTCGTGCTTGAGGGATTGTGTATTGGTATATTCACAAAGAGACCATAAGAGGCAGTATAAGGGTTATCTAAGAACAAGTGATGCAATACATCACCTTTGACAGCTTCCTAATTGCCCATTTATCGGAGAATTCATCCATTGTTCATATTAATGACACGTTAATTGAATTACTCTCCAGTTTAACGTAACGATGGGAGTGATGTGTCCTTGACCATAATGGTATGGGAGAATAAGTCATGAACACAAAACCATATTCTTCAATATAATAGGGGAAATAACCATCCATCTCCATGCCCCAAAAAGAGGAAAGTGATGTTACTACTTTCTTGAAGCCTAAGATCTAGGCCTAAGAGATTCCTCTAACCTCAACCTCAATGTTGAGGGGGGAATTCAATTCACTCATAAAACACCAGTATACGGAGCTCCTTACCATCCCTCTGTAAGCTTACTCTAACACCATAATAACCCTAAAACTCTCAAACAACCCTACACGCCTAAGGATTGTCCCTTATTGTATTTAAACAAGTACAAATAAGGTCATCTACATAGTGAAGATGAGACACAGGAGGTCACTCACACCTTGCACACATAATCTCCTAATAACTTGCATTAACATAATCAAAAATAAAATGTGACAAACATCCATACAAATAAATAATAATAATAATAATAATAATAATAATAATAATAATAATAATAATGAGATAATAAATCACTTTGATGAATACCTCTAGGTGAGCAAAGCTACATGCTTGTCCTCATTCCATAAAATTTTGAAATACGAAAAAAATAATAATAATAAATTTAATTAATTAATTATTCTAGAAACTTATGGTCCTTGAGATATTCAAATGACAAAATTTCCATTCAATTTGTCATAAGTTTTCTCCATATCAATCTTTTATTGACATAAACATCTTCTGGTTCTTCATTCTTTTCATCGCATGGATCATCCTCTCAATGATATAGAGAAATTGTATTATTCAACAAAAATTCACACGACTCACCATAATATTTCATTGGTTGGATCTTTGGATACAACTATTTTTGCATGTCTCTTATACATTTTAATTGATATAAAATGTATGCAGCAATGTGGCAAGTTAAAGATATGATTATTAGGAGGTTCTTTTTGTCATAATTTTGTCAAGTTAAAGATATACTATAGTTAATAATTTTGTAGAGAAGATATTAATTGATTTTGGCATGATAATGTCTAAAGCTTACTTTTATGATGTCTGTCTTTTATGGGACGTTTTTATTAGAAATGAGAAAGTTGGCAGATGTTTTCCACATAGTTTATTCACGTGCATGTTGCTCATAAGAAGCAAAAGGACGAGTGAAAATAACATATCTTTACTAAAAGACAAGAGAAAACTTGTAGAGAAAACCTAAATGAATAGTATATAGCGTGTGAATGTGGGGTTGGATCATTTTATGAAGAAATCAAAGAAAGGTAAACACATATTCCCTACCAAAAATGAACATTACTCAAACTTATAAATGAATAATATGGTCACATTTTGTGTCACAAAATATGGTATTCGTAGGGGTCCATTTCATACTTTTTATAACTTTTTAAACTTCATTTCTTACTATTATTTGGATCATTAATCAACAAAAACTAATATTTTCATAAATAAAAAAATAGACTAAACACACTCATTTCATTATTATTAAAGATGTGTGGATTAAAATTCATTAATTTTTCATAGAGATTAAAATCAAATATAAATATTTTATAAAAATTAAAATATATTTCATTCTAAAATTTGTCTAAGTAGTTTATATGTTGTTAAAGTCAAATCAATTGGAAGTGTAGTTAGAGTTAAAGTAAAACAATCTTCTATACATTGTAAATCAAATTGATGATAAATTATCGAATTGGAAGAGTAAATGTTTGTTGTTTGTGGGAAGAGTCACGTTGGCTAAGAGCGTAATTGAAACTATGCCCTTATATACCACGATGACAATGTGCTACTGAAGTCCATAGTGGAGGCACTACAACAAAAATGACATTTAACAACACACCTTAGACAGCGATTTCTTAAGGAAGCGTTGTCTAAGGTTAAAATTAATAGCAAACACGGAAACTGATAAAAAAAATTAAAAATGCGTTGTTAAAAGTCTTACCTTAGACAGCGCTTTTGAAAAAGCGCTTTCTAAGGTAGGCCTTAGACAACGCTTTTAGAAAGCGCTTTTAAAGGTAGACCTTAGACAGCGTTTTGTCAAAGCGCTGTCTAAAGTCTTTCAATTTAAAAAAAAAATTAAAAACAAAAGTGTTGTCTAAGGGGGGGGCTTAGACAACGTTTTTCAAAAGCGATGTCTAAGGCCTACCTTAGAAAGCGCTTTTATCAAAAGCGTTGTCTAAGGTCTAATTATATTAAAATTATACAGTTCTATTTTCATTTCTTCCTTTCCCTCTCTTCTGCGAACGACGAACAGAAATCACCATTTTCGCCCTAACGAGCTTCAACAGTCTTACCTCCACCGTCGTCCACCACATTCTACCTCCGTGAAGTCCACCGTCATCCTCCGTCGTACAACCGTCGTCTTCCGTTCAAAAAGGTACGTTCTTGATAATGGTACTGTTCTTGTTCTTGTTCTTGTTCTTGCTTGTTTTTTTGTTGAAAAGTTGCATTTTCTTGACATCTTATTGCTTGTAGTTACTATGTATATACAGTATGAACCATAAGATTCATTGATGGATAGTGTTCTTGTTCTTGTTCTTTTGTTGTTACTATGTATATACACTGAGTTTATATAAATATTAACACTGAGTGGTTGGCTTCATTTCCTGAGAAGTTTTTTTGTTGAATCTGTAGACTGAGTTAAAATTAAACATTTAGGATACGGAGTTTTTGTTTAAAACATTTAGGATACGGAGATACGTTAGTCATTGGTGTTATGTTCGATAAGTTTAATATTGTTGTTATTATATGAAACTCTATTTTCAACTTAATTGATGTAAATATCTGTTAAATGTGAGAAAATGAAGTGAACTTGAAAGTTGTTAGAATATTCGAAGATACTACCTTAGTTATGTATTTTCGTCTGGATTTAACTGGGTTATTGTCGTTTGGAGAAACATTGGTTATGTATACGTTATTGAAGTTGATATTGATTGTTTACCTTAATAAGTAGGAAAACCATGGATAAAACATGGATCTGTGCCGATCGAATGACCAAAGAGTACGAGAATGGGGTTGCGGAATTCGTTAAGTTTGTTGTTCAACACGCTGAAAACCCCAGATGAATGCATTGTCCTTGCTTGCGTTGTTGTTATATTGGTAAGGTTGACGCAGATGGATTGAAATCGCATTTACTGAGGCATGAAATTGATCAAAGTTATCAGTGTTGGATATTTCATGGTGAGAAAATTAACGAGAATGTTGAACCGAGTGGAAAAAGTAATACGACCTATGCTTCATACGACAAAGACACGGAAACGTACGATTGTGATCGAGTTGAAGAGATTGTAGAAGCACTTGAAGAAGATCTTCATGATTGTCCTGAAATGTTTGAGAGGATGGTAAGCGATGCAGAGAAACCGTTGTACAAAGGTTGCACTAAATTCTCAAGATTGTCTGCGGTATTAAAGTTGTACAACTTAAAGGCGGACAATGGATGGTCGGATAAAAGTTTCACAGAGTTTTTGGCCCTTATGAGAGAAATTCTACCGGATGATAATGTTCTTCCTAATCGAACATATGAGGCAAAAAAATGTTGTGCTCTATTAGCATGAGCTAGGATAATATACATGCTTGTCCTAACGATTGCATTTTGTTTCGTAACGAATATGCATCGTTAACTGAGTGCCCTAAATGCGGTTTGTCTCTATATAAGAAAAGATTATCTCCCGCAAAAGTCTTATGGTATTTTCCCATAATTCTGAGATTTAGGCGCATGTTTCATAGTGAAACCGGTGCAAGACATCTGACTTGGCATGCAGATGAAAGAATTATTGATGGAAAGTATCGACATCCGGCTGATTCACCACAGTGGTCGAAGATTGATTATGATTATCCTGAGTTTGGAGAAGAAGCAAGAAAACTTCGCTTGGCATTATCAACTGATGGAATGAACCCGCATGGTCTTCAAAGTATCTCACATACCACATGGCATGTGAATCTTATGATTTATAACCTACCTCCATGGCTATGTATGAAGCGTAAGTACATGATGTTATCTATGTTAATCTTTGGGCCTAAACAACCAGGGAATGACATAGATGTATACTTGACACCTTTGATCGAAGATTTAAAGATTTTATGGGAGAACAGTGTGGAGGTCTATGATGGATATAGGAAAGAAAGTTTCAATTTGAGGGTGATGTTGTTTGGCACAATTAATGATTTTCCAGCATACGAGAATCTATCTGGGTATAGCATTAAAGGTCAACGTGCGTGTCCTGTTTGTGAAGATGGAACCGATACGATTCGAATGGAACTTTGTCAGAAGAATGTGTTTCTCGGTCATCGTAGATTCTTACATTCTAAACATCACTACCGTGGGTGGAGAAAAGCATTCAATGGAGACACCGAACAGCGTAAAGCTCCACCCGTATTGTCAGGTGACCAAGTTTTTGAAAATGTGAAAGATGTGCGTACTGAGTTTGGCAAGCCTTTTGCACATAAGGTTGTCAAAGGTGGGTGGAAGAAAAGGTCAATATTTTTTGAATTTCCATATTGGAAGTCTTTGTACGTGAGACATTTTCTCGATGTTATGCATATTGAAAAAAATGTATTTGAAAGTGTTATCAGTACATTACTCAATATAAAAGGCAAGTCTAAGGATGGCCTTAAAGCAAGGGAGGGCATGTTAAAAATGGGAATGAGAACTGAATTAGCACCCGTGAAGAAAGGAAAATGAACATATCTACCACCTGATGCTTTTACTTTATCTAGAAAGGAGAAAAAAATTGTGTAAGTCTCTGAGTGAAGTTAAGGTTCCAGAAGGATACTCATCAGATATCAGAAGACTTGTTTCTATGAAAGACCTCAAGTTGAAGAATTTGAAGACATATGATTGTCATGTTATAATGGAACATTTTCTACCGATAGGTATACGTTCTATTTTGCCAGAAAAAGTAAGAAGTGTCATAACTAAATTGTGTTTTTTCTTTAGGTCAATCTGTAGTAAGGTGATCGATCCCGAGATTTTACCAACACTACAAAAAGAGATTGTAATTACCTTGTGTGAGCTTGAAATGTATTTTCCTCCGTCTTTTTTTGACATAAGGGTTCATCTAGTTGTTCATCTTGTGAAAGAGACACAGTTATGTGGACCAGCTTATATGAGATGGATGTACCCTGTTGAACAGTATATGAAAATATTAAAAGGGTACGTGAAATCCCGAAGTCGACCAGAGGGTTGTATTGTTGAACGATACATTATTGAAGAAGCTGTTGAGTTTTGTACTGAATATTTGTCTAACATTCAATCGATTGGACTCCCCAAAGTTCAGATTTTCGAAAAACTGGAAGGTAAAAAATTAATTGGAAATAAAATTGTGACAGTATCAAGGGATGAACGGGATCAAGTTCATTTGTATGTTTTGCACAATGATAATGAGGTTGAGCCATATGTTGAAATGCACAAGGATGTACTCCGAAGGTTAAATCTGAACAAAAATGAAAATTGGATAGTTAGAGAGCACAATCAAAGTTTCATACAATGGTTAAAGGATCATATTTATTCGAAGCGCTCTTCAGATCCTTCTTCGATAACAGAAAGGTTGAGATGTTTGGCATATGGTCCAAGTTTGCATGTGTTTTCTCATAACGCATACTCAATTAATGGATACACATTTTATACCAAAGAACAAGATGATAAGAGTACTATGAAAAATAGTGGTGTCACCGTGCTAGCTGAAGCAATGCATATATCAAGTATGAAGGACTTAAACCCCAAATATGCAAATTTGTCATATTTTGGAGTTACTGAGCACATTTGGGTGTTTGATTACGAGAAGTTCCAGATTCTCATCTTTGGTTGCAAGTGGGTAAATAGTAGTGGCATACGAATGGATAAGTCTGGATTTTTGCAAGTTGATCTTACTAGGGTGGGGTACAAAGATGAACCTTTTATTCTAGCATCTCAAGCTAAACAAGTGTTCTATGTGAATGACCCGACGAGTACAAAATGGTCTATAGTGCTTTTCTCTAACAAAGTGGTTGATGATAGCGGTGTCGATCAATGTGATATTGATGTTGAGAATGAGTCATGCATTAGACGGAATGAGTTGAATAGAAATGATGAAGATGATGATCTTATAGCGGATGAGTCATATATAAGAAACGATCATAATGAGGGAATTTGGATCAATTCATCCGTACGCATTGCTAAGAAACAAGTGATTAATATTCCAACAAAGAAAAGAAAGAGATGTTAGTGAAAGAGGTAAATTATGCAATTATATCCTTGGTTTCTTGATTATAAGTTATATTTACACATATCTCTCATATAATTAAATAGTTAAAATTAAATCAAACTATGTTATATTATTATGTAGTACTTTGATGAATTCAAGTGTGCATATTACACAAAAGATTAAGTGGACGAAATCAAAGAGGAATGGTGTTAATTCATTATAGAGCTAGGTTTTATGTGAGGTATAATATTGTACTCTTACTTTAATTGATGAGAATTTAAATATGTGTAACGTTGTAATTTCTATAATATTTGTCTAAATAAGTAGTTTATATGTTGTTAAAGTTGAATTAATTGGAAGTGTAGTTAGAGTTAAACTAAAACAATCTTCTATGCATCGTAAATCAAATTGATGCTAAATTATCGAATTGGAAGAGTAAATGTTTGTCGTTTGCGGGAAGAGTCACGTTGGCTAAGAGCGTAATTGAAACTATGCCCTTATATACCATGATGACGGATGTGCTACCGAAGTCCATAGTGGAGGATACTAATAGTAGACAACGAAAATTTATTTGGGGAGATTCTGATAATCACAAGAAGATCCATGGTGTAGGATGAAGTATTGTTACGTTAGCAAATAATCAGGAAGGTATTGGCTTACGCAACATCGAAGAGCTCAATTATTTTTGCACGATGAAACTTGAATGGAAACTTGTTGGCAATGACGATGACTTGTGGTGTGAGGTATTTTGAAAGAAATATAACCGTCAGGATGATTACTATAGTTTTGAGGGTAGGATGAGTTGCTTAAGCTTGTCGAAGCAGATTGTTAAAGTTATTAAGGATGTTAGGAAGATGGGAGCATGAAGTGTTGGAGACGGAAAAATGATTCGGATCGGACATGTGAATTACAACAAAATTCAATATCAATTTGTGGGGTAAAGAATATTAGCAACCAAAATAATTGGTCTACAACAATAATAATTTGTACACAGGTAATATAACAGAATAAGACAAGAAACAAAACGAAGGTTTGTTTACCCAATTCGATCAAATGATCTACTCTGGGGAGAGAACAACTCTCTAATTCACTATACTCATAAAATTGTTACAAGAGATTACAGATAAGTTACAAGAAAATAACATTCGTTTTCAGGTTCCCAAGAACAACCCTGAAGGCGCCCAAGAACAATCTTGTTTTCTACCCAAGTGTTTCCCAACCTCTCCAACTCTCAATATATGAATCACTCAAACCCAAGGTGTAATCCAAGGGTTTCTTGGTGCTGAAACCTAATATCTTTAAATCCTTGCTCTCCCTTGTTGGTGTACACCCTAAGATTGTCACACACCAAACATATAAGAGATACATATTTATAATAGAAAATATCCAACAAACAAAGTCCAAAATCTGGATCCATAGACCGAACCGAAAAAAGCCCGAAAAACTAAAAACATTATTCACCGTACGGACATTACTATTCATTTGTACAAAAACCTTTATTCATATGTGCAGACAACACTATTCATTAGTACGGATGGCACTATTAACCGCCCGGTTTTTTCTCTTTTCTTCCGACTTTCTAAAGCTTCTGATTTTTGCGGTAAATGCTATATCCAAAATATGTGTTCCTTCTCTTAATAAACCAAGGTTTTAAGAAACATTTACAACAATCTCCACCTTGAATTTAAACCGTGTTAATACCGATTTAACAATCAACAAAATTGTTGCTCTCTACCAAGTTGAAACTCTAATCAATAAACTTAATCAAATTCAATCAACCCTTGAATCTTGATCTCGTCACTTACATCCACTTGTTTCCAGTATACTTTTTCTACCTAGGTAATTTAACAAGTCTACAAGTATGATATTTCAACCACCCTTGACTCCACCCGTTTTCAAATGCCTCCCTGGAGGTTTTTCTTCTTTTATTTTGCAGTCCTTCAGCCACATTAAAAACATAATATCTAAGATTAGCATAACCGTCCCTTTGAGATGTTATAATAACCCTCCTTACCTTATCATGATTCAAATGATAATCAAATATCTATGTAATCGTTCACTCACTACTGCTAGCATCCATAGTAGGAAACTCCACCTCAAACTGAGTTTTCTCTGTTATAGTTTAATTTCTACCATTTTTCTCCCTTGGTTTTCACTACTCTTCTTCTGAAGAGATTCTCTACCAACCAAGTAAGTTGTTTTAACCTCAGCTCTTCCCAAAAAATCCAATAACAACTCAGCGGTAACATGCATTTTTATCCCTTGATTTTTGCAAAATTCATTATACTCCTCTGAAACTTTCTCAAGGCATTCATAATGCCTTAAACTCAAATCGCATACCTTTTCCTTGTCATCAAAGCCTCCACTAGTTAACGGTGAATGAATAACAACATTTGAACCTTCTAAAATATATAAACCACATATTTTAGAACCTTTAGCAATAATCAATTCATCATGTGAAATCTTCAACACTACACGTTCAACTCTAGTACAATAGCCTAGATCATCAAACATACTTATAGATAACAAATTTAGCTTGAGTTCTGGAACATGCCTCACATTGTAAATAAGAAGTTCACGATCATTTAAACATTTTAAATCTGATCGTACCAGTACCATGAACCTTGCATGTCTTATTATTACCAAGGCAAACTAATCCACCTTGTACCATCTTCAGAGTTTCAAAATATTCTATTCTTGAACACATGTGATAAGAGCAACCTGAGTCTATGACCCAACTATCTTCAATTTCCAAACTCGATATTATTAGTGCTTCGGCATACTCATAACATTCCTCATCCAAGGCAACTGCAACTTCAACAGAATCTTCATTGATCTCTCTTTCAGGACAATCCCTTTTAAAGTAACCGATTTTCTAACAATTAAAAGATTTTACCTTTGACTTGTTAGACCTCTTTGATTTGGACATCCCTTTATGCTCACCTTCTCCTCTTTACACATTTAAGCCTTCACCACTATCTTCAATCTTCAAATCTTTTCACTTTGAAAATTCTTTGGATTTCACTGTCATTTGGACTTCATCCAAAGTAATAGTACCTTCCTTGCCATAAAGAAGGGCATCCTTAAAGTGCTCAAAGGATTTGGGTAATGAACTCAACAGGAGCAAAACCTTGTCCTCATCATCAATATTCACTTCAATATTCTCAAAATCATTGATAATCTTGTGAAATTATGTAAGTTGCTCAACTATGGATTTTTTCTCCACCATTCAGAATGAATAGAGTTGTTGTTTCAGATACAACCTTTGAGCCAAAGACTTTGTCATATATAATGATTCAAGTTTTTCCCACATAGCAACCGCAGTTTGATCCCTGGAAACTTCTCTTAGAACTTTATCCCTGAGGCCCAAGATAATGGCACTCATGGCCTTAATTTTCCACAACTTGAAGTCATTATTACCGGAAAATTTCTTGATCTGCCATCTACTAACCATGATGCTCACTTTGTTCCACGTTCGCCGCACCACTTATTGTGAATCTTGTTGTGAATTACAACAAAATTCAATATCAATTTGTGGGGAAAAGAATATTAGCAACCAATATAATTTTTCTACAGCAATAATAATCCATACACATGCAATATAACAGAATAAGGCAAGAAACAAAGTGAAGGTTTGTTTACCCAGTTTGATCAAATGATCTACTATGAGGGAGAAAGTAGATCTCCAATTCATTATATTCATAAAGTTGTTACAAGAGATTACATATGAGTTACAAGAAAATATCCTTCTCCTTCAGGTTCCCAAGAATAAACCTGAAGGCACCCAAGAATAACCATATTTTCTACCCAAGTGTTTCCCAACCTCTCCAACTCTCAATATATGGATCACTCAAACCCAAGGTGTAATCCAAGGTTTTCTTTGTGCTGAAACATAATACCTTTAAACACTTGCTCTCCCTTGTTGGTGTACACCCTAAGATTGTCACACACCGAACACATAAGAGATACATATTTATAATAGCAAATACCCAACAAACAAAGCCCAAAATTTGGATCCATGGACCGAACCGAAAAAAGCCCGAAAAGCTAAAAAAATATTCACCGTACGGACATTACTATTCATCCGTACGAGCAACATTATTCATTCGTACGAACAACATTATTCATCTGTATTGTCATCAATATTCATTCGTACAAATGGCACTATTCACCGCCCGATTTTCCCCCATTTTCGTTCGACTTTCTAAAACTTCTAATTTTTCGGTAAATGCTATCTCCAAAATATGTGTTCCTTCTCTTAATCAACCAAGGTTTTAAGACACATTTACAACAGAAGGATTTGCAACTTATTGATTTTCGGAGTCTCATTCCTAGTGAGTTGGTTAATGTCCAGGTTGCTGAGTTGGTTGATGATAATGGTGATTGGAATTGGGAGTTACTGGACGGTTTGCTCCCTATGGACTGGATCGATGCGTTTCAGAACACGGTGCCTCCTACTAGTGGGCATTTAACTGGATTTTTCTTTTTTACAGGTAATGAACATGGTTGTGTGTCTCTAAAAATCAGTCTCTGATGGTTTGGTTAACGCCAATATTAATCATGTAGCGAATCTATGGAAGAAAATATGGAAGTTGGGGGTGTTGGAGCAATGTAGAAATTTTATTTTATTGCTAAACCATGATAGGATCCTTACTAACTTCAACAAGAGCAAGGAGGGTTTAGGAAGTTCTAGTTGCATCTTATGTGGTCATGTTTGTGAGGACGCTCTTCATGCCATGAGATATTGTCCCAAGATATATAATACTTGGAAAGGAATGGTTCCAAATGGTTTGGTGATACGTTTTTTCGAATTAAACTTGAATGATTGGATTTATGAGAATTTGAATTACAATGGAAGTGGTGAGCACAAGTGGAGTAATGTGTGGGCGGTGGCGTGTCATTCTGCTTGGATGTGGAGAAATTTGAGATGCATGATAATAATTATGTTAGGCCTCTCGACCAAGTTCATGCTATACATTGTAGCAATAAAGAGTATGAGGAGGCTATGACAACCAAGTATCTTGTTGTCCAAGTTGCAATAGATATGAGTACTATGTATGGTCGGGATGGAGTGTGGAAACTTTAGTTAATATGAATGGTGAAACTCAACACTGACGGGGCAAGTAAGAATCATTTGGTAGATGGGTGTGGTGGTAGACGGGCTCAGGTTGGGTGGATTCTCGAAACACTTAAGCACTTGGGGAAGTGTGTAACACGGTGGGAGAACTGACTTTTAGTTTTTGTCGCAAGATATGTTGCGGTAAGCAAGAATCGCCACCGACTTTTATTCCATCCAATTTAGGAAAGGCATAAAAGAACAGGAAAGACCTTTAAAAGATTTTTAGTTCAGGGGGTAAGTAATACAAAGGGAAGGTGTTAGCACCCTTTGTATCCATGGTTATCCATGGGCTCTTAATTGCTTAGCTTACTTTAATTATTTTGTTTGAAAAGTGTAGTGTGTGATTAAAATGTTTTCGTAAAGATTTAACTTTGTAATGATTCTCGTATGAATGTATACAAAGTGTTTACTTGTTTGAAAGTATTTTGAAAAGGAGAGTGGGATGTAAAAAGTATTTGTTTTGAAAGTTGTGAGTAAGCTTTTAAGAGTTACTTACCCTAAGTTATAAAGTCTTTCTTGTCATTTTCGTTTCCTTAGGGATAGAATTGCCCTTACTATTAATTAGTAAGTAGTCGTATCCTTGGATTTGGAGGGACAAGTGTAGGCTCATCGTTATGATCATAGAAGGCAACATGTAGGGATACCTTAACAATTCGAATGGGCTATCATCAATTTTGTATGGACATGATCATTTATTTGTAGGTAACTTGAAGGGTCTTCGAGGGACTATGATCTTTTTCGTAGGGACAAGATCATTTATTCAAAGGCAACTTTGAAGGGACAACGAGGGAGTATGATCTTTTATTCGAAAGGCAATGGTGATGATTTATTTCTTTAGGCAACAAGTTAAGGTATCCCTACGTTCGAGGGACTTGACCATTTATTGTAAGGCAACAAAAAGAGATTATCTTAAAGGTGTAAGTGTGCAAGTGTGTTCGGTTCATTTATTTTAATCTTGGAAATTAGGGTTATCTAACGGTTGATTTTGGTCTTGCCATACAATCCTATTAAGCATACATCTAACAATTCATAATGTGCGGAAAGTAAACCCTAATTACTATTACAAGGCTTTGGGACAGATAAATAATAGTAAAAACCCTTGCATAAAATATAAAGTGCGGAAAATAAACCTAAGTTATTACAAGGCTTTAGCAGTTAAATTATGAAAAAATCGGGCGAGGAAAGTAAATCTGAATAATACAAATTCAAGCAATCTATACAATTATTATTTAAAAAAATAAAATCGGGAAAAATATGAAGGAGATAAAAGTTTCGGATATTAATTAATTGATTTTTGTTAGAAAAGATAAGTGATTGATTAAAAAATTAATTTAATAAAATAAATCTAATTTAATTTAAAAAATACTTTTTGTATTTTATGAAAAGATTTTTTTTATAAAAAAAATAAATGATTAATTAAAGAAATCAATTTGATAAAAAAAAATCTAATTTAATTAATATAAACAAATATGTTTTTTGGTATTTTATGATTTTATAAAAAAGGATTATTAAGTTCCTAATATTCTTATTGGTTAAAAAAGTTAATTGAATTTAAACAAATAATTTAATAAAAATAAAGAAAAAAGAAAGAAAGAAGGAGGAAAAAAAAGAGAGAAGAAAATAAGGTCAAAAACAAAGGGAGGGACGTTGGGAATATTCCTTTGAATTCATTGGTGCCCTCAATTTGGTCTGAAAGTTCATGTAGAAGGAGATACGAAGCTTGGCTTCTCTTATGCCCTAACAATGACATCTCTTGATTCACACGTGAAACATTCAAACTAATTGCCCAGGAATGCTCCATATGCTCATACAAACACAAACACACATCAATATATCACAAAATATGACTAGATTAGAAGTTTCAAAGATTCAAAGTTTTACCAAAAATCGTGCCCTTGAGGAGTTTGATTCAAGCTTTGAAATTTGCAACAAAGGATTGGGATCTCTTCCTCTGGTCCTTAGGAAGAAGAATCAAGCCTTGGAAGGGATTGAAACTTAGTGAAAAATGGGATACAAATTTTGAAAGTTTCTTGAAATTTTTGGGAGTTTGTAGAGTTCTTTGATCAATGATTTTGTGTCCTTTCTATCTGAAGGTGTTATGTATTTATAGAGGAAGGATTTAGGTCAACTTGTGGGCTTGGGTTCACATATTTTTGGGATGATAGGATTTGATTGATTTTGTCATTGAAAATCTTCTATTTTAGTCATATTTGGTCATCATATATTTCTCCTCTTGTTTTGCATGAATTTTAGATCAAATATTATGTCAATAAACTTCAAAATTTGATCCCAAAATAATCTTAAGATCAAATATTTGATTTTTCAATATTTATTTTAATTAAAATTGAATTTAAATGAATTAAATCCAATAAAATATAAAATAAACAAAGAAAATCAAAATATATGACTTATAGGTCGTGGATCATCTTAAGATTAAGTTTGGATTGTGAAAATATAGGCCCATTTGGCAAAAACTCAAGTTTGGTCATTGTTTGCCTTATTCACCTCCTCAAATTTGCTCAACTTTAACAATGCATAACTGTCAATTTTTATCATATGAATGTGCTCTTGGACTTTTTAGAAAGCTTAAAGTTTCCTTTAATCACCCCTTCTGGTCCCACGTCCATTTGATCTTCCATGTTCAAGTTATGAGCTTTTGAAAAAGTTGACTTTTGTTGACTTTTTTGGGACCTGTAATGTCTTGGCTCATATCTCTCAAATGAAGCATTTATGGCCTTGGCTTGTGAGACATAAAGTTGTATGGAATTGAATTTTCTTCAAAATGAGATTTGGATGGGAAGTTTATGATGAAGTATGTGAAAGTTAGATCTGGTCAAAGTACAATTGACTTTCTCCTTAAGAAACCCTAATTTAGCAACTTTTGCCTTGTGATGAATTTGAGGTTTTCTTGATGAATCATGATCAACCCTTGATCAAATGATGAATATTACTTCATAATCTTGATGTTGACCAAAAATCTTGAAGTTTGACTGCATGTTGACCACAATTGACTTTTTACCCAAGTTAATTGATTATTGATTATCTGAGCATCTGACTGACCAAACTTGTATGACAAGTCTTGAAACTTTCCATGAGGATCCTTTGAAGTATATGGGATACCATGAATCCCACTTGAGTGTTCGGAAGTCCAATTTTCTTTGAGAAACACAAAACCCTAATGTGAGATTTGTTGCCTAGGAGGAGGTTTTGTCTGATGAAACCTTGAATTCCTTTGAGCAATTGAGGATCTTATGAACATTAGGAGACCTCTTGAGACATATTATCTTGAAGGTATGAGGGCAAATTTTGGGTTACAACAAAGTGCAACGCTATTATGTTCGGGTGTTAGGGTGTCTTTGAAGGCCTCAAGCTTACAAAGAGTTTGGGGTTGAAAAGAGTGGAGTTCAACATCAATTCCAAGAGTTTTGTTAAAAGGCGTTAACTAAAGATGGGAATATTATTCTGAGATGCAGGTCAATTATATCTGAAATAACAATCTTGATCAAAGACCGTGAATTTGTTTCATCACATTTATAGAGAAGCAAATGGTTGCGCAGATATCTTAGCGAATTTGGGGTGCATTATCAAGGAATTCATTATTTTTAATGAAATTCCGGAAGTCCTGATTACGTAATTTGATGTAGATAAGTCGTTGTGTGATGACCCTTCTATTGGGTTGGAGTAGTTGTTTCCTTTTTCTTGGGCCTAGACCCTCTTTTCTTGCAACAACAAAAAAACTTCAAATTTCACATTACAGAAGTCTTTTTTCTAAATTTTCTCATGGAACTTTTATATTGCAAATTGATATATATATATATATATATATATATATATATATATATATATATATATATATATATATATATATATATATATATATATATTCTTGGAATAACACTAGAAAGTCATAACTAAGAGATATAATTTGGGTCATTTCTTAATTCATATAATATATGTTTCTTATACACCACACGAAAATATTAAAATGCCCCTCAGTTTTCGAAGATGCATCTCTGGACGCATCTAATACACACTCAATGCAAGTCATTATGAGTGACGCCCTACAAGTTGAGTTTTTTTTTATTCTGCAGATGCATCTCCAGAATATTTCAAATAATATATTCATAATTGATCAATTCAACCGAAAATTTGGAGCTACATATCTGGAAGTTTGGACGGAATTTTGAAAGATTTGGTCACAATTGCGTGTCAGATATTTCCGGAGATGCATCTCCGGAATAATCTAATAAAATACAAACCTGCATGATCACACAACAATTGTTGTCATTGTTGTTTTCCTCTACAAACCCTCACTAAAAACCCCTCCAATTTTAATCAACTTTTTCACTCTAAATCTTTAATCTTGTGGTTCATCACATCAAAGGGAATAAAAGAAGTTACAATTCCAGGTAAATATCATTTATTCCACACTGTATTGCTCACATTAATCATGTATTTTGTCTGAAAAAACGAGCGTTGTGTCTAGAAATGTATCTCTTGAACGATTATGAACTTTTCCGAAGATGCATTTCCGGAACTAGTTTGTGTTCATTTTCCAACTTTGTTTTTCAACAGTGGCGCTTATATACTTTTTGGTTGTAATTGTTTTCATTAGATATGGTACACCCCGATGTTTTCGCAAAATAAGTTGTTTATTTGAATGTCCAAGGTGTTTTTTGTGAAGGCAGTGATGTCGACAACCAATTTAAAAACGAGAAAAAGTTTGAATCTTGTGATCAAATGCTTCAATGGATTCGTATGGAGACCTCTAAACTTGGATCTGGTGTGGTTATTTGAAGTTTAGATAATGGTTCGGATAGAAGATGCACTTTTGTGACAATTACGTGTGAAAGAAGCGAGAAATATAAAACTCATCTCTGGAATTTTAAAAAAAAATGAAATCGATTGAAGAAAATGTGAGTGTCCTTTTAAGGTGTGTGGTTACTTGTTGTCAAACAAAAAATGGTGATTCAATGTCATATGTGGTTTGCATAACCATGATTATCTATAAATAAAATTATCTGACCATCCTAGTGTGTGTCGGCTCATGCCGGAAGAGAAAGAATGTGTTATTGATATCACATTTAATCTGGTTCAACTTCAACTGATATATATATATATATATATATATATATATATATATATATATATATATATATATAAATCAAGAATGCCGAAAGAGAAACAATGTCAAATTCTGGTATGACAGACTCAGATGTCGAATATGATGTTGAGACATCTTATTTGTTACATATAAACATGGCAAGGCACAAACAACAACAATTTTAAAATTCTGATATATCATATTCAAACATTCTTCAGGATGTTTAAACATCTGATATGATATTCAGCACATATACTACATAAAATAAATTGAAAGCTGTAAAAAATACAATCAAATTGTTAACCCAGTTCGATGCTAACTCGTCTACTTTGAGGGCTACCAAGCTAAGAAGGAAATCCACTATGTAGTATTAATTCAAAGACTTCTCGACAAAAACCTACAGTTTACAGTCTTCTCACTTCATCATTATACGTGCAACTTCTACTTAGGAACTCCTAAATATGAGAAACCCATCCTCACTTCCAATCACCTCAGTGATGTCTCACAGTCCTCAACAGTCAGTTGCTGATATTCAAGGCTCTTTAGCTACACAAAAATCCAAAACAGAAGTCACACTTCCATGACAATACCTTAACCTTGCTTAGCAGCTTCAGTTAAGTACATTCCACCTCTTACTCGGCAACTTCGAGGTTTACAAATAAAACAGCCACAACAGGGTTCCTTGTTACACACGGTTGCCACAATAACACAACCCTAATAATGTTTACATTTTCGGTTGGTTGGTTTTAAACCTAGGTTACAAGGTTTCTTTTTATAACCTATTCCCAACTAGATTTAGGCCTAAAAAATCACAGCAACAGTTGCTACAAATATGCAGAAAAATCTGCTACAAGTATTCAAAAATATCTTCAAATATAAAAACTCTTAAAGATCTCTAAATATAGAAACTCTATATTTTTCAATATTTGTCTTCAATTTAAATTTGAGTCTTCAAAATATTTTACAATCAGCGTCGTTGGATTGATTTAAATCTTCTAAATATTATGTTTCTGTTGAAACCAAAACAGAAACTTCAATCCATTTTCAGCAGATCATGATGTCGAATGAACTGTCTTGACATCTTCTTCGACATGTTGTTCCAGATGTTGAAACATTTCAACACAACATATTTGGGCGCACACAAGAGGATTATTTTCTTAATATTTTTTGGTTTTGCAAATATCATGTACATATACATTGTTGTTATATTTGTTTAACAAAATTCATGTCAATTACAGAACTTACAATCTCCCCATTTGGCAAATTTTGGCTAAAACATATAATAAAAATAATACATTAATCTTCAGCAGCAAAAACAAAAAGACACCAGCAACCAATTATTGATCATGTTAGGACATGTTGCTTGACATCTTCCTCAGTGGTGGACAAGGAGTAGAAAGTCCTAAATTTTTTGACCAAACTGATCCATTTCTACCTCTTGGCCTCCAAACATGCCACACATACTGAACACATCCAATACAGGTATTGGAACACAAACTCAAGCCTCATCACAGCACCAGACACATCACCAGGCTTTCTCTCCCCCTTTTTAGCCAAATATTGGAAGAAATATCCCACATAGTGTCAAACCCATGCATTACTCTCCCAGAAACACAAGAACCCCATCATAAGGAAGAGGGGTGGAAAAAAAAACATTGGCTGAATGAGAAGGAATGCTCTCTATAAATAGGACAAAGCTAACCTTGAAAGTAACGATGGTGCCTTGAAAAGCAGATGCATTCTTATTCAAGACTGGTTATTTTAAGTGCAAAGCCTTCTCCACCCAATAAAGTGAACCGGCCAAAACAAGCTTTGTATAAGCACGCGTTTCACACATGTACCGCCCACACAATAAACATGTTCATCCTCAACTCATATGTTCTGACAACCCACCATAGCATTGTCCACACCTCCTGAGAATCCAAAATACACTGCAGATAGCAGCTTTATTCCATAAGCCTATTGGACACTTAGAATACTCCTTATCTAGATCTCAAGGACATATACATCACAACTAAGTAATAAATATTATAGAAAACCCATACTTAGTAGCACATGTCACAACATGATGTGTAACATCACAGAACCTAGTTAAGGTACTACTCCCCATTAACTTCACAAAATCAACTGCACATAATTGTAACATACTCCCCCTGTCTATGATACTCCATGCTTCTCTGCACTTTGTTGAAAGGAAAACTTAAGATGCATTTTCATGCCTTCAAGATCTCACCCTCTATTCAATTCTCAATTGAACACATTCACCTCTTGTACCAAAGCATACCTGATCTCTTCTTGGTTTGTAGTTACCACAAACTACACAAGCTGAACATCTTCAAACAAACAAGTTCTTCACACACCAGTGGACTTTATAACCAATATCCAACCAATCTAGACAAACATCATTCAATATAATTCTGAAATTAGAAAGAATGTCCACAAACAGACTTCCAAGCAATCAATACATGATCTGCTTCAGTCTACTCTACATGTTTCTTCCAAACAAATCATCTACTTCAACATTCTCCCATATGATTCGGTAGGATAAAAATAGAAACCATGTAGACAAACACCCCAGATAATGTACTAACACCTAGTTAGAACATTTACCACACACTAAGACCATATCACCATGATCCTAGATGTGCTCTACCAATTGGACTTACTATAGCATATTAATCCAAGAACTGAAAATCTTCAACTGCACTGTGCCACCAGCTTGAATCAGAAATCCACAAAGAGAGATAATCTCTCACCCACCTTCAAGAAGAACAAATCTCCTTGAGTTTTTAACTCGTCACTCTTCTTCCCAAGAGAAACTTGTTGCAAGACGATCCTCAAGAACAACCAGCTACCACACTCTGATTATCTTGATTCTTCGAATCCACTTTAGAGATCAACCAATTGCCACATTTTGATCCCCTCCTTTGTGAATCCTCATATGAAAAAGCCAATTTCCACATTTGTCTTCTTCACGTTTATCAGAAATCTTCCAAAGATATCCTAATCATTAACGTTGATCTTCAGCAAGCTGTCAAGATAACAGTCCTTTTGAAGAATTCAATACCTATAGATCATTCTATCTTAAATTGATGTGCCACTCCACCAATTAGATTCTGATGTTGAACTAGATGTTTGAACATTGTTAGTCCACATCCAGCTGTTAAATTCAGCTCCTTCTTCTGCCACTTGAAAGAACCTCCTTCCTTTACAGAACAAGAGTTACATGCTCTCATAGACTTGAATCATCAAACAAGTTTGAGTAAACAACCTACATTCTATTGGTTTTACAGAAATTCCTACCAATATCACATATTGATGAGAAACTTCCAATGTTTCTCAAAAGTCTTCAAACCTACCATTGTCTGAATCTTCTAAAGGAATAGTTTAGAACTACACCTTGTAGCTATCCCAAGGATGACATTTCTCCCTGAGTAAAGAAATATTCATAAAGCCCTGATGATTTATCAATTATAACTTCATGATTATACAAACCTTCCTTGTCAAGGGAAGAACAAAACTCCAAACAACCTTTTCTCTTCACAGTGCCTTGAGTGGACTTGAAAAAGAGTCTTCAAGTGTCATTAGCACATTTGACAAAAGTAGAGAGATATATATCCCCAACATCATAGGATATATCTCCAGAGAAGAGCAACCTTCTCACACAAAAGGATTTATCAGAAGATAAGCAGTGGATACAAACTCCTCAGAAACTTCGAGTGTCACACCACATCCCTAGAAAAATATCCAAGTGACACTTACAGCCATAGGTTTGAAAATGAATCAAACTCGTCACAATAGCAGCACAACCCCATGCTACAACATCAGAACAGTTCATCATCCACTTCTAGGGACCATTCACACATCAAAACATATTTTCAGTAGAACCCTTCTACCTTGACCATGAACCAGAAAGTATCCCCCTTGGATCTCATCCAGAAACAGACTAGGATGCATGTTCTGATACCAATTGAAATTCTGGAATGACAGACTCAGATGTCGAATATGATGTTGAGACATATTATATTTTACATATAAACATGGCAAGGAACAAACAACAACACTTTTAAAATTTTGATATATCAGATTCAAACATTCTTCAGGATGTTTAAACATCTGATATGACATTCAACACATATACTGCATAAAATAAACTGAAAGCTATAAAGAACACAATCAAATTGTTAACCTAGTTCGTTGTTAACTCGTCTACTCTATGGGCTACTAAGCCAGGAAAGAAATACACTATGTAGTATTAATTCAAGTACTTCTCAACAAACACCTACAGTTTACATTCTTCTCACTTAGTCACTACTCGTATAACTTCTACTTAGGAACTCCTAAATATGAGAAAGCCATCCTCACTTCCAATCACCTCAGTGATGTCTCACAATCCTCAACAGTCAGTTGTTGATATTGATGGATCTTTACCTACACAACAATCCAAAACAGAAGTCACACTTCCATGACAATACCTTAACCTTGCTTAGAAGCTTCAGTTAAGTACAAACCACCTCTTACTTAGCAACTTCGAGGTTTACAAATAAAACAACCACAACAGGGTTCCTTATTGCGCACGGCTGGAACAAGAACACAACCCTAATAATGTTTATATTTTTGGTTGGTTGGTTGGTTTTAAACCTAGGTTACAAGGTTTCTTTTTATAACCTATTCCCAACTGGATTTGGGTCTAAAACAATCACAGCAACAACTGCTACAAATATGCAGAAAAATATGCTACAAATATACAAAAAGATCTTTAAACATAAAAACTCCTAAAATATCTCTAAAAATAGAAACTCTATATTTTTCAATATTTGTCTTCAATGTAAATTTTAGTCTTTAAGATCTTTTACAATCAGCGACGTTGGATTGATTTAAATCTTCTAAATATTATGTTTCTATTGAAACCAAAACAGAAACTTCAATCCATCTTCAGCAGTTCATGATGTCGAATGAACTATCTTGACATCTTCTTTGACATGTTGTTCCAGATGTTGAAACATTTTAACACAACATGTTTGGACGCACACAAGAGGATTCTTTGCTTAATATTTTATGGTTTTGCAAAGATCCTATACATATACACTGCTGCTATATTTGTTTTACAAAATTCATGCCAATTATATAACTTACACACACACACACACACACACACATATATATATATATATATATATATATATATATATATATATATATATGTGTGTGTGTGTGTGTGTGTGTGTGTGTGTGTGTGTGTGTGTGTGTGTATACTTGCAATATTGAAACGAAAAAGACCCGAAAATATATCAAATATAAAAAGCAAGTGTATAATATTTGGTACAAAACTAACAAGGCATTTAGGGGGGATAGAACTGAAATGCAACAACTATTGAAACTGTTGGATAATAAGAGTTACGTGTCCAGGTTCCACCGAACATGTGAAGATGAAGTTACTGTTAGAGATATATTTTGGACTCATCCTGATTTCATAAAGTTGTTTTACATATTTCCTACTGTACTCATACTTGATTCAACCTACAACACCAACAAGTATAGACTTCCATTATTAGAGATGGTTGGTGTTACCTCAACTAAGAGGACATACTTTGTTGGGTTTACATTTCTAGAGAGTGAAAAAAGGAGAATGTTACTTGGGCCTTAGAGGTGTGTCAGACACTGTTGAAGGACCAAGGTGAGATGCCTAAAGTGATTATTATCGACCACGATACCACCTTGATGAATTTGGTTGCAAAGGTATTTCCTACTTCTAATGAATTACTTTGTAGGTATCACAAAAGAAATAATGTGAGAAGTCGGGTTAAACCTACGGTAGGGATGAAACAATAGAGTCTAAAGATTAAAAAATGATGAAGGCAAGTGTAGTTATGAAAAAAATAATGGGTGCATGGAATCATATAATTTATCCTTCCACAAAAGAACTATATGTTAATTTTGTTATGCATTTCAGGAAAGTGTGTGAAAAGTATCATGATTTGTTGAAATATGTTGAAAGCATAATTCTTGACCATGTGAAGGAGAAAATTATTTGTGCTTGGACTGATAATGTTAGACACCTTAGAAATACTACAACTAACAGAGTTGAGTCTGCCTATGCTACTTTGAAAATTTGGTTGAGAATTAGTAAGGGCGATTTGTGTATAGATTGGAACTCCATGAACCAAATGATTCAAAACTAGCAGAATGTATGAGGTTTGCACTCATTGGAAGAGACTTAGGTTTGAGGATGATGGTTTCATGAATGACGATAAATTAAATATCTCCATTTTGATCGAATGTAAAGCGATACAAGAGAGAGATTTGAAAGATGATGATAACATGAAACTCCACATAAAAGAACAATTAAGGAAGATTTCATATCTGATAACCATCGACTTGAAACCACCCTTTCAACCGATAAAAACAAAAGGTGCTCCAAAGAAAATCAATCCTACACTGAATGACAATTTGACTACATAGTTTCCTTCATATTTTGAATATATAGAAAAAGTTTTTCTCGACTCGCCAACACCAAAATCTCAAAAAAGTGTTGTCAAAGGAGCTCGCATTAGCAAACCACCTCCTATGCCGCCTCCACCAAAAATAAGGTTTATTATATATTAATAAAAAAATATGAATTAAAAATCATTTTGATAATATAATAATAATTATCAAAATTATTTTATATGACTCAAAAAAAATATTTTGGTGATATAATAATAATTAAAAAATAAGGTTTATTATGCAAATTAAGGAAATTATTGATTGTCATGTTCTATTCCTATTTATTTATATCAATTTAGAAAATAATTTTCGTAATCTAATAATAATTAAAAAACCACCTTATTAAAGTTGAGATTATATATATATATATATATATATATATATATATATATATATATATATATATATATATATATATATATATATATATATATATATATATATATATATATATATATATATATATATATATATATATATATATATATATCAGTTTTAAATCTAAGTTGTTCCAATATTAGGAAATTTTTCTAAATCTAAAATTTATAATAATTTCCGGTCAAATATCAGTTTTAAATCCTTCTTATTATATCATATTTACAATTTTGATCGTAAAAAAATTTGATAAAGTGACTCGTTAGAAGCATTAAATGCCAAATACATATGATTGAAACAAGTGTATAATTAGTCACTTTTAATCCTAGAATCATAAAAGTTATAACTTGTAATCAAGAGGATAATTGTGATTTTTTCGACTACTTTAGAATTTATATATTTATATAGATATATTTTATTGTTACAATTTATCCATTCCATTAAATGCAGTCTCATTCTCAATAATTGTTTTTATGAATATATGAAAGCAATTTAATACATGCAAAACTAAAATCCACTCATCATGTTTTAGGAATCAAATATATATTTTCCTATTTTATTCTATAATAATTCAAATTCATTTCCAGCCGTTTTATGTTTTTATTAATATGTACTATTACACCTATAACATTATAATTTTTATATCTAATAATCATTAATTTTTAAATTTTATTTAATTATTTGAAGACGTTATGGTAAACGGTGTATAATATAAAATTATTTTATATTTTCAGTGCATATTCATTAAATCTTTATTTGAATTCACAATATTTTTTTAATAATTTAATGATGGCAATTTCATCTTTAAAAAATTACCAAGTGTTTGGAATTTAAACTCACATTTATTGTGGATGGCCTAAGAATTTTTACATAATAAGGCAACATGCTTATTGTTAATTAAATGAATATTTTTTCCATTGTTAGCAATTCCTTCAAGTTGTTTGCCTATAAATACACTACATTGCACCCTTCACAGCATATACTCATTCATTCACATATAACTCAATATTGAAGTGAGAGAATACTAAGAAAGTGAAAAAGAAACAAAAAAATGGAAAACTTTCCAATTGTTGACATGGGGAAGCTTAACACTGAAGAGAGAAAATCAACCATGGAGTTGATCAAAGATGCTTGTGAGAACTGGGGCTTCTTTGAGGTACTAATACACTACTTTCTCTTACACTTAACATATTGACACTGAGTTCGACAGAATCACGAGTTTGACAGAATCGCTATATATCTGATATATGTTTTGTTGGTTTTGTTGGTTTAAGGTTTTTTGTTAATGTTGTTTTTTTTTGTGATGTTTTGTGAAGTGTGTGAATCATGGTATATCTATTGAGATGATGGACACTGTTGAGAAGCTGACAAAAGAACACTACAAGAAGTGTATGGAACAAAGGTTCAAGGAAATGGTTGCAAGCAAAGGTTTGGAGTGTGTTCAGTCAGAGATAGATGATTTGGATTGGGAAAGCACTTTCTACTTGCGCCATCTTCCTGCTTCTAATATCTCAGAGATCCCAGATCTTGATGAAGATTACAGGTCCTTTTTTTTTTCACGGTCGCAATTTTACACTGTCAGTAAATCAAAATAATAATAATACCGTTTGTGTTATATCAGGAAGGTGATGAAGGAATTCGCGGAGAAATTGGAGAAACTTGCTGAGGAACTTCTTGACTTATTGTGTGAGAATCTTGGTCTAGAGAAAGGGTATTTGAAGAAGGCTTTTTATGGATCAAAGGGTCCAAATTTTGGGACAAAAGTTAGTAACTACCCTCCTTGTCCTAAGCCTGATCTCATCAAGGGACTTAGAGCTCACACAGATGCTGGTGGAATCATTCTTCTCTTCCAAGATGACAAAGTCAGTGGACTTCAGCTCCTCAAAGATGACCAATGGATTGATGTCCCTCCAATGCGTCACTCTATTGTCATCAATCTTGGTGATCAACTTGAGGTAAAATATATGCTCGCATTCGCGCCGTCACCATATCAATGACTCTTGGATCTAGATCGGTCTTTATCTTAAATTAAAATTTTGTTTGTGTGAAAATTGAACAGGTGATAACTAATGGAAAGTATAAGAGTGTGATGCATAGAGTGATAGCACAAACAGATGGAGCTAGAATGTCCTTAGCATCATTCTACAATCCAGGAGATGATGCTGTGATTTCACCAGCCTCAACCTTATTGAAGGAGAATGAAAAAAGTGAAGTTTATCCAAAGTTTGTGTTTGATGATTACATGAAACTCTACATGGGACTCAAATTCCAAGCTAAAGAGCCTAGATTTGAAGCTATGATGAAAGCCATGTCAAGTGTTGAAGTGGGACCAGTAGTAAGCATATGAAGAAAAAAACATTATGTGTGTGTTTTATTAATGTTTGGTTGGTGTTTAAGATTGTGCAGTGTCTCTAAAGTGTGTTATATTAAAAAAAAATAAAGTATGATTAGTTTAATCTTAGATTGTGTGTGATAATTAATCAGTTATGATTAACTGATTAAGTTTATGTAATTTGATGCAGTGATTAAGAACTGTTTTTATTTATAAAGCAAAACATGGTGCTGTCCCTCATGATTCCTCTTTGGATTATTG
Source organism: Lathyrus aphaca (assembly GCA_963966055.1). Lineage (NCBI taxonomy): Eukaryota > Viridiplantae > Streptophyta > Magnoliopsida > Fabales > Fabaceae > Lathyrus > Lathyrus aphaca. Next base: position 74,055,483 of record OZ014519.1, read on the forward strand.
TGCTTTTCTTATAAAATATCATTATTCTTCATGCATTAAATTAAATAATTATATTTTTACAGATAGAAATATTCCTTTAAATTTATTCATCACCAATGAAATTATGAAAATGATTGATGAGTCTCATGTTTTTGGTTTTAGCTATGTTTAGATTATCTAAAGGCAGAGAATTTGTCAATTTTATTGCATCATTAATTTTCTTTTGTTTTTTTTTCTTTTAAAAAATAGAAATTTAATTAAATGATTAGTAATAATCAATGTCTTTTCAATCTTTTGTTTGTAAATTCTGAGTTTCCAATTTGAGGAACTAATAATGACATGTTATAAACTACTATTAGATAGCTAACTACCAAACTAGAATTTTTATTAGTCTTATTAACATTCTAAAGTTGGTAAAAAAAAAGAGTATTTTCTTTTGGTAATATAAACTAACATAAAAAGAATATCAATAGCATAGGGAAATTAAATAATTGAGGAAAAGTAGGTCGGTTTATTGTTTTTGTATTATTTTTTTAGTAATGAGTAATAGTTTTAAATTCATTATGATTTGCTATAAAACTTGTGCAGAGAATTTCAATTGTGTCATAATATAATATGCTTAATAGGGACCACAAATTACCATTTAAATTTATGATATTTCTTCCTAATTTTTCCAGAAATTCTTGATTTTTTGTCGCCAATTTACAAGATGTATGTTATTTGTGCATTTTTTTGCGAAATCTTTTATAAACTTGAAAAAAATACTTATTTGACAAGCAAAGATTAATTCTTTGAACACCACAATGTTTCTCCTCTTAAGGAAACACCTAGTTGACAGGTAATGAAATAGCTATAAGCTGAAACTTGGAACATGACTTTTCTCATCTGCTTAAATCCATGTGATGATAAAATCAACAATCATGCATGGCTATTTATGCACCTTACGACAACTAATCAAAGTTCATCTACCAGAGAAACAATCCATAATCAGAAGACACCAGCCTAGACTCTAGAGTACAGAGGCATTCACTTATTTTTGTCATCCTATCCCATTTTTGCTTTTCTACTTTTGCTTTTACTTTGGATAATACCAGCTTTTGAGATAAGAGAAATATTCAGCATTAAGAAATTTACATTTGTCCATATCTCAGAAACTGCATTTAGAATTATGGTCGGACTTAACTTAACCACCGATGATTGCTCTCATTTATAAATATGTGATCAGGTTATATGTTGTCTGATAGTAGGTGGCCTATATTTTAAACAAGACTTGGTATCATATTTGAATTGCGGTTGAACTAACTCAACCTTACAAAATCGATTTGTAAGTCGAAGATTGTTCTCACTTATAAACATATGATCAGGTGATACACCGTTCAATATTCGATGCGAGACTCGTTAACGGTATGTTTAAAATTTCCATTCATGTGCATGATTTGGCAAATTTGAATTGATTTCTAAAAATAAAAATGTCTACCAAACAAATAAATTCAATGTAGCACAGCAATGGCTCACTGTAAAGTAGGCAACACAAGCAACATTTGAAAGAATAAAATAACCAAACAAACGTTTTCAAGATAGCATGGAATTAACACATTGTAACAACACATTCATATGATATAGCAAGAGAACATGAACAATAGACTAATATGTCTGGTGTAAAAATGGTTAATGCAAACTCTACTGCAGAATATAATGATCAGAAATAATCTCCTTATATTACCGAGAAAATTCGCGCGAATTTCAAAGGAACAGCCACGGAACTATCCAAAAGCTTCAAGTTCAACCACGATCATCCGTCTCTATTTCATCATTTTGATTACATTTTGTGTTCTTGGTGATCCTTTCACTTCTCCATCCCTTGCATTGGAACAATGCTTCTTCAAAACTGTCGAAACATCATCCGTAGAAGCTCCAGCAATCCTAAACCGCTCAACGGAAGCATCCAGTTTTCTCTTCCAATCCCTCATTCCCAATTTAAACTCCACTTGAGACCTTTCGAACAACATATTCCCCCAAAAGAGATTAATCTGTGATCTCATACCAACACTTCCTTGCACACCAAGTTTCCCTCCTTCCAACCTCTCCCACATATCGCTCGCAGCCATCATCTTCTCCTCAGCAACATCAAAAAGCCGCAGCGTCTCTTTACCTAAATTCATCTTATTTACCAGACCAAAGGACCAATGAAGCTTTGCCAATTCAAATTGTTGCTGTCCAATAGCCAATAATCCTTCATAAAAATCAGGTTTAATCACCACCGCTCGTTCGTACTTTTCTCGCGCTAAATAGTACTTTTCCTTGACGAAATCAAACTCTGATTCTTTCATTACCACAACCTCACTCTCATTCTCATCTAACTTAACAAACTTTCTAGCAGCACACATGTCGACATTTCCCCAATTGAAAAACGCCAATGCAGCAACCTCTTGAAACTTAAATTCAGCTTTGTAAAACAAATCTTGAGCTTCATCACAGGTCACTATATCTTCAAGTGCCTCTGAACAAAACTCCGTCCCTAACTCGCAGAAATCAATAGATTCATTGATACCAACATGTGAACTAAATAACTGAGCGAATTCGTATAACCAATCATCCACCTCTACATTCTCTACTACTTTCTTGCATTCAGTAGTGCCATTTTTTTCTTCCAAAATACATTCTAGAGTTTTTTCTTTTTCTTCTTTTTCATCTAACAAACGTGGTTCTTGTTCGGGACTAACTTCGATGATATTTAGTTTCAGAGTTCCAATTGAATAGGCTTTATCAACAGTAGATTCGGCGAATCTGAGTTCTTCTGTGGAGGTTATAGTAACGAAATCACCGTCATCATCTCTGTACTTAATCAAAACTGAATTTGACATTGGAAATTTCTTCTTCACTAAATCTCTTAATACTCTGAAGCTGCAATTTATTGGCATTTGTGCTAACCTTATGTCATGATCGTAAGCAAGCTTCAACTGTCTCAACGCAGTAACATGTTCGTTTGAGGAATCGGGCTCAGGCTTGAGAGGTGAAATCTGTTCAGGCTTGGGCTTGGGCTTGAGAGGTGAAATCCGTTCAGGCTTGGGCTTGAGAGGTGAAATTTGTTCAGGCTTGGGCTTGTGTGGTGAAACCTGTTCAGGCTTGGGCTTGTGAGGTGAAATCTGTTCGGGCTTCCGGGATCCTGGGCGAGGCTCGAATGCGGCGTTTGGTGACGATGGAGAATTCGGTTGCGAATCAGAATTCGGGGTTCCAACTTTATCTTTTTTTCTTCTACCACCGGATTTCCTCATTGTTCAAGTTTTCTGTTATCGCTTACACATGCATGCACGTAAAAATTGAGATGCATTTGATTTATAAATAACAAAAGCAAGGAAATGAATATCAAAATCAAAATTAATGTTGGAAATGGAGGTGATTCCAATGAAGGAGAAGAATGCAAGTGAGAGAGAAACTTACCATTGGATGTAGAGATCCTTGTTTTCACATGCTATTTATGGTTGTCATGTGCAGAAATTTGCAATCGATAGGATCATTTCTATTGATTACTAGTACTAATAATCTCAACTTTTTTAGGCAACTTTGCGCAATGAAATAGTAATCTTTTTTTGTTAATTTGATATTTTTATTTTTAACTTATTTGTGTTTTCTTATTAAAAAAATTATGGAAAGAAAATTTTGAGAAGGACCATCCTCATCCTCAAATAAAGTATATGATGTAACTGTTGTTATATTTAGTTATAAATATTAATTCTTCTATGTCTAGAAACATGGTTGAGCTCGAAAAAGAAAAGAGAAACAAACTAATATGATTAAATGATTTAGTATTAATTCAATGATAAAATATTCATTAAAATTAATTAATAATACACTATATAATAGTTATGATCAATTAACAAATTTTAATTATCTTGTAACAGAGTTAACTAATTAATAACTAGTTATTGAATTGTGAATGAAAAAAAATACAAGTAACATTCCCCTGTTATCGCACTTTCAGGAAAAGAAAGATGCAACTAATTTCTTGTATATTTCCTCTCTATGCTAAGAGTTTCAAGAAAAAAATGTTATGTTTAACATGCTTTTGATGCTAGGAGAAATAAGGAGAACTCTACACTAAAAAAGATGCTAACAATTCTAAAGTAATTTTTCCATTCATTTTCTTTGATGTCAATTACATTCAATAACAAATCTGTTTATAATATTGGTATCACTATCTAGATCTTTCTAAATAATGATGAGTCACCAATATTAATTTTAATGGGCTAAACAATTTGGGCTTAATTCATTACAGTTGTTTGAAAATCTATTTATCTTTGATGTAAAAAATACAAATATAGTCACAGTTGCTTTAATTTTAAGCATATACATAGTCCAATAAAAGTTGAAAAAATTGCTTTTACACCCACATTAGAGGAATCTCATCCAATTTTCAACTATTTACTATCTCTAAGACTCTAACCATTATTATTTCTATATCTTTAAAAGTATAGAGGAATCTATCTCGTGTCGATTTTGTTTTCATCTTTTTATGAATGAATGTATTCGGTATTGTACTACGTATCTTACTTCACCTTAACTGGATTAGAAGTAACAGATTTCTTTATACAGTCAACAATTCCTTCACAGCCTGCTTCAAGAGTACAGACTGATTCATCATCATCCTCTGCATATGAATGAGGCGACCTGAGGTTTCCATCAGTTTGGCAAGCCCTCATTGTCTTGCAATGTTCAGCTTCGTCATCTCGGATATTTAAAAATACGTCGTACAGATTCTCTAGAGGGGAAATAGAAATAACCAATGTGAGAAATTTTACTTAGTTGAACATTTGAGTGATTAGGTTTCAAGACATACCTATCGTAGGCCTTCTAGTATTTGGAACTCTGGATGTTTGAAATTCATCTGAAAAAAATGATATTGGAAGTGTGAAATTTCGGGTTTTTGCCCCAAGTAAACAAATATAGGTAAAATATAATGAAGAGCTTACCAAATAAATACAAGTCATCTCCTGTATAATAATTCACAGCTACCTCAGGAGCCGGCATTTTTTTCAATTCCTCTATAAAAAATTCACCGACCCATGTTAGTTATTGAATCATGTAGGACAAGAACACAACATAATGAAAACCATGAATGTGAAGGAAAGTGGAACAACTTTTGGAACCTTCGTTGATTAAGTTTATTAATAATTCTCCGTTCTTTTATTTTCTGTTATTGACAAAAGAATGCCAAAACAGAACAAGATGGTTTAAAACAAAACAAAAAAACAATTCTCTACACAGCTTGAATAATATTGGCTTGTCAATTTTAACGTTATGCTCAGCTAACAGCTCACCACAGCTGATTTCATACCAAATAAATCATGACTCAGGAGCATTATTAAGTATAATCGGATGGTTTACTGGACCACACTTAATTATGAAAACATAAACCAAGGCTAAATGTGACATGTACAATTAAAATGTTAAAAATGCAGAGAAGAAAAGAAAGGACATTGAAATTACCTCCTTGTTCCTTGATAAATTTGTCATAAGTTTCAAATGCATGATTCTCTACACATTCAGAAAAGTGATCTGCACTAGCAATAAATCATTAACACAAATCAGAAATTGAAGAACCAAGCAGACAGGTATGAAATGCTACAATGTGTAATACAAGTTAAACACGGTACTTTTGATGATTTAGCAAAACCGAACTAAGTCAGTTTGTTCTTTCTAGCTTTGATTGGGCTGATAAATAAGCTGTATTTTAGTCGTTTGAAGTACATAATGGCTAATGCTTTAACTCAACTGTTTTCTTCATTTTCTTTTCATCAATGATGTACATGCTAAAGAGAATACCATTTGATCTTTTCAGAACTTATCATAAGCATGAGACTTCACATCACTACATTTTCATGATAATCCAACCAACAAATTGAAAGATGTTGCAGGGATTATAACCAAATCAAAATTAAATGCATAATACTTACATGCCATTCTTGGGCTTATTGCATACATTAAAGCTGTCATGAAATAATAAAATATTGCAATATGTTGAGCAAGAAACCGGTCAAACCACCAAGCATTCCCTCCAAGTTCCTGCAACCATAGACCCACGCTTATTCTATGCAATAAACTATGTGAATATTAGAGTTCACATGCATGTGACTTCATACTGCCGAACTTGAGAAATACCATTGTATGATTATTTCCCTATACTACAAATATGAATATAGTTAGTGAAAGAGACACCCTCATTTTCTGTCTGCTATCAGTAAAGTCTTATAATTCAAATTCACAGTATTTTCAACTACAGGCCCTTCAAAAAATCGCATGGATAGAAAACTAACTACTAAGTTTTTACGGAGTGACATATTGTGCACACTAACCAACAAGATATCAGTTGCATAAAGGGAAAAGTTTATCAAAAATCTTACTTCCATAATGAGCAAATGATGCATTTCATTCCAGCTCTCGGCAAAATGCACTTTCAGATAATCCGCCCGTCTCCACCAGCCAAAACTCTCATACATATGGAGAATTGACATAAAGGCTGCCACATATATATAATAAAAGTTAATACTTAACCTGAAAAGTTGCAATCACACTGCACAGTGACTCCCTACATTTACACGTAATAAATACTCCCTCCATTCCTATTTATAAGCAAATTTTGACTTTTTAGGTTCATTGAATAAATGATGTATTTGGACTACATATAGGTTAGATACATCAATTATTCAATGAACCTTAAAAGTTAAAATTTGCTTATATTTAGGAATGGAGAGAATAAATAAAGTATGATATTAAATTAGTATAGTAATTTTCATGTATTGCTAAGGAATTTCAAGATCACTATATTATGAAGTTTAGGAAAACAAACTAACAGCTGGTATGCAGGTCCTTTCTATTTTGATATAAAAATAAAAAAGGGTGCAATCATATGTATCTAAACACAACTCACTATGTGCATAGTAAATGTTCAATATTAACTTTGCAGTTAAGAAATCCACCATAACAAAATATAAAATTTCTGAGAAACGAATAAATTAAACAAGATGTGTTAAAAGCTCCATCATCCACACCAAATGCCTGGCCAAAATTGATGGAAAAAATTCACAAATCACAACGCATGTTCACCAATCAAAACATAAAAAGAGCATATTTCAAAATCAATAGACAAATTGAGAAGGCACAAATTTAATAGAGTAAAGAATGAAGAAACTAGGTTCCTCTCATTGGAAGTGGAATTAGTGTGGTAGAGCCAATTTTGTTAAATACATGCCATAGTGGGCACTATACCACTATAACATAGCGGAATTTGGACAAACAGCTATTGTTCCATAATACACTACTTAGTAAAAAATGTAATCAAATAGCCACTATACCAGCACTATGGCATAGTGGAATTTTAACAATACGCTATTTTTTGCTATCCGCGATTGACAACACTGGGTAGAGCTATGTTTAAGCTCATAAGGGTTGGATTCATTCACCTCCTTGGCCTGTCGGGTTCATTGGAAACTTACAATGATAGGGTTTGTTCATGTTTTCTAGCTCATGCCTTGGTTTCCGTTGGGAGCTATGAGAATTAGACCGAATAACACATCCATCTTCATCTTCTTTGCAAATGGAATGTTACATACACCTATAGAGTCAGGTGCTACAACTAAGAGGTTAATGTTTTTCTATACTACAAAGCCTTCTGTGGCATTTTGGGTTTCCAAAAAACACTAAACCATTATCATTTTACACAAGGATGGGGAAGATATTCATTATGTAGCAAACTCGTCTTCGTTCTCAAACTTCCAATACAACACAGAAAGTAGCAAATCTATTTGAGTTTACACAAATAATATTTCAAAGCCATAAAATAGCACTTACCAAAATAAGGGACCCTAGCAATAGTTTCAAGCACAAAAAACCTTGCATAATTCCTATCATGGTAGAGAGCATCAAGTATCTTAATAACAGAGTCCTGAAATCATGAATTAAAGCTGAAAATGAGCAATAAACAAAAATGAGATCCAAACTAGGAGAAAACGATAACCCGAAAATCAGATAAAAACAATTACCGTGAGAAAGATATTCACCGATTGTTCAACCTTAATAACCCCTTTTTCCCAAGCACTGGAGGAGGATGAAACACTATCATCATTTGAATTACTACCAGTAGCTGAATCTAAAGGAGAGGTTGTTTTAGAAGGGAAAGAATCTTGTATAATAACTTTCTCCTCTTTATCTTGCAATAGAGAAGCACGAATCCTGAACAATGAAATCGATAAGAGATGATAGATGAACATTACGTTAAGAGAGTATAACAAATTTACGAACCTGGAAAATGATGGACGAAGTGAAAGAGGACGGAAGTGGGAGGTGTGTGGTTTGTTGAGATGTGTGGTTGGAAAGAGGGAAGAAGAGAGCATCGCCGCCGCCATTTCGGGTGGTACGTGGTGGTGGAGATGGAGGTGAGGGTTGGTTTGGGATGTTATTTAAGTGGAGATGGGAAAGGGGAGGTTGGTTTTAGTGGTGTCTTCAAGCTGTTTGTCGTTTCGCGGGTTTTATTATAATTCGGCATTTTCGGCTATTCCGGCGACTATAGAGACTATAGTCCGTTGTTACGTATGGGAGGGTATATTCTGTGTGAGTGGTTTGGTAAGGTGCTAGATTTTTAGGAGGAAGATATTTGTATGATGGAAGATTTTATTTGTTTGGGTGATTTCTGGGAGTGGTAAGATATTCATATACGATTTTTATTACCAAATAAAAAAAATTAATATAGAATTATAAAATAAAAGGTTAATATAGAAAATAGGGGTGGCAAATAGAAATGATGTTTGCATCTGTTCCACAAAAGTTTAAAGAAATGCGATGGAGCGAGGTTGAGTGGGTTTTGTTTGAAGGTGTGGGTCTAAAATCTTACATTGTCCTACAAAAATAATGACTAGGGACAGGGACGGATCCAGACATTATATTTTAGTGTGAGATATAAAAGAAATTACATACTAAATCATATTAAAAATTAAAAATAATATTGTTTAATGCAATAAATTACAATGAAAATCGTCTATCATTCATTTCTTGAAAATGAGTTAAAATAACATCATTGTTAATTGTTCCAAGAACATTTCTTTCTATAAAAGTTACAAGACGATCATTTAACTATTGATCACTCATTTTGTTACATAGTTGACTTTTCACAAACTTCATAGCTGAAAAAACACGTTACACGCTTGCAGTTGCTACCGGTAAGACTAAAGCCAATTTCAGAAGCTTATAAATCATATCAAATGTGTTACACTTATTTGTTTCCACAAGTTTTGCACAAAGATCTGGAAGTCCTTTTAAATTTGCAAATTTTGGGTCACATCGAACATTTTTAACATAATTATGAAGTTGATGTCGCAACACCACTTCCGGCACATCGACAAAATCATTTGGATAAAGTTCAGTCATCCTTAATAATTTTTTTCACATCAAAAGCTACAAATGACGATAAAGGACTCAAACATGAAACACATTCTAAAAGTTCAATATTCTCTTCATCAAATCTAGCATTGAGCTCGTGCAACTGCAAATCTAAAACACTAAACAAACAATCATGCTTATAATGATGCAAATTAGAAACACTAGAAGTTGTAGTATGTCACCTAGGTTTCTTCCCTTGCACATATCATACATCCATATCTGGCACATCAATATCATGCTTATTACAAATTTCCATAACCTTAGATATAAGTTCTTCCCATCCACCATTCCTCATTTCTTGTAATTTTTGTTTGGTAGCATTGACAAGTGACAAAGCATTCAAAATATCTTGATCACGCTTTTGTAACTCTACACTCAAATCATTTGTAAATCCTAAAATCTCAACCATCATATATAACATGAAGATAAAATCAAAGGATTGAAGTACATCTAACAAAAGAATAGTTTCGCCATAGTTTTCAAATGACGTATCGTTTCCAACTTCTTCAAGTACCCCAATAATGGCACCATATAAAGCCATCAAACTAGTGAGATTCCTAAAGTGGGAACCCCAACGAGTATCACCTGCTCTAGCAATAGATGATTCTTGATTTAATTCACTACCAGTCTCTATTTGTCCCTCTTCAATCAATTTAGCAAACTGAGTTACTTGTTTGTCCCGAAGCAATTCTTGTTTCTTGTTAGAAGATCGTATGAAATTAATAAGCATATTGACCTTACCGAAAAAACCACTAACATCTTTGTGAGTCTTAGAACATGCAACAAGTGTCAATTGAAGTTGATGAGCAAAACAATGCACATAATAAGCAGATGGATTCTCATTTTAGATTAAAGTTCTCAAACCACCAAACTTACCTCTCATATTGCTAGCTCTGTCATACCCTTGCCCCTTAATGTTAGATATACTCAAGCCATTAAAAGTGACTTAGCACTTGTTTCTTTAACACTTACAATGCCAAGAAACTTTTCTTTTACCAAACCTTCATTATTAACATAACGAATAACAATTGTCATTTGTTCTTTACCAGCAACATCACCAGATTCATCAATCAAAACACAAAACACATCATCCACAATATCACATATAATTTGTTGAGTTATTTCACATGCACAAGAAGCAGCAAGATCCTTTTGAATCTTAGGGGCGGTCATAAGGTTATTTTTTGGAGCACAATCTATTACACTAGCTATATATGGGCTAATTTCCTTTAAAGTGTCCACCAACTCAAGAAACGACCCCTTAAATAAAGAGTTAAAGGACTCATCACTCACTCTAAATGGCATGTCACACCTCAAAAGAAACTCAATGGCTATAAGCGATGTGTTTACACGAACACGATATTCGACATTCATTTGCTTAGTTTGATTAACAAACGCGGCCTTAATACTTTGATTTGGGTTCATGAGAGCATAACCCATATGCACACAATCAACATGACTATTGGAAGAAGTAGCATGATTAGTCAATCTTTGAGCATTCTTCCAATCACCAAAATGGTCTCCCACAAAGTGATCCCCCTCATACTTAGATACAGTTTTAAACAAAAAAAACATGGCAAACAATATGCTAGGTCCTTAAATTTACTATAATCAATCCAGTCATACAAATCAAAGCAATTTTTGCAAAATCGACGTTTTTGTTTACCTTGAACAGACCAAGGGTAAACGAAATTGTGAGGAGGTTGATGACGACCTATTTTTAAATAAGTTTTTTGTACCTCATTTTGGATGTCAGGATGATAGCTTGAAATCGGAGGCCTAATTCCTGGATTTGTTTCCAACAATTCATAATCAATAACTTTGATACTCTTATTTTGATGTTGAGTTTCCGTTGCTTCTAAATTAGCTGAAGAAGAAATGATTGTCTCTAGAAAGTACCGGAAAAAATTTCTTCATCCTATAAAGAGAACAATGAAACCAATTTATTACAAATAAAATAATTTATGAGAAAATAAGAAAATTTATATATTTAATAAATTGGGGTTTTAGGGTTCAACTAAAAAAGGAGAAAAGATTGAGAGAAATTTGAAATACTCATTTTACCTTTGATTTTGAATAACCCACTTTGAGAGAAATCAAGCCAAGTGAAAAATAAGAGTAAAAAAATGAGGGATGGTGGGTTTGATTTGAGAAGATGGTGGGGTTAGAAGAATTTGGGGTTTTGTCGTTAATGTGTGTGTGTGTGTGTGTGTGTGTGTGTGTGAGAGAGAGAGAGAGAGAGAGAGAGAGAGATAGGAAAGTGAAAAAGAAATATTGAAAGTGAGAAAGAGAAGTGGTGGGACATGTTGTGGTATTTTTTTATTAATTAATAATAATAAAATTTAATACTACTAAAAAAAATTGAAAAATGTGGTGTGGCTATAGCCACACTTAGCCTAAGTATGGGTCCGCCCCTAACTAAGGGCAAGACGTACCCATGAATATTGTATTTTTTTAAACTTAAAAATGGTAAATTTTCATGTTAATGTCCATGTTCACAAAAGGCTGTAAAAAAACAGAATGGGACGGGCATTTTAAAGAGTGCGGGCCTAAAATCTTGGATTGTCCGGCAAATAAATGCAGACAAAGTGAACATACTTGACTGGTCGAGTCCATTTTGTCGCCCTTAGATAAAATTGTACCTGTTTTAGTCAAATTTGGTCAGAACACCAAAGGTGCTAGTCCTCCCTTGTAGGATCAATGGAATGTTACACCATCTATTTTGTTTCGTAAGTTTTGGGATTTTAGAGCAGTTTTATGAAATTAAGTCTCAAGAAAAAATTGTTTTGCTAATCCCTCAGTTGGGAGCCCCTTATATAGCTATCCTCCTTGAAAGGAGCCATCAATGGTTGTCTCTCCCCCTTTCATCGTGTGCCGGTCTTTTACTCTGTAATCATCTCCTCATTAGTCCATCTTAAAGGTTTAGTAACAGTTAGCATTGATGCGCCATAACCGTTACATCTCTTCAACTAACGACTACACAAATGCCCGAAATATGCTCTTAACGTGAAGTAGTGCTCGACTTTATGAAAGGCGAGTCGGGTATGATGAATGATCTGAGAATGTCATGCTGCGAAACTATCCGAGTTGTGGTAAATACTATTCTCTAGCTATATGGTCCACCATGTAAATATTTAGGCATGAACATAAGCTCCCTGAGTTTTATTCCTACTTCTATAGGCATAGTGCTCGGTCAAGTGCGAGTTTGTACGTATTTTAAGGATAACCGGGCTATATACTCAGTTTTTGCATAGATTCTTACGTGGCACAAAGTAGCATATGAAGAGTCATGTATTTTAGCCTTCCTAGTGTCATGATTACTTTAAAACCTCATGAATAGCTGGTCCCTAGCTCTTCTCGAACGTTGCATTTTTCATATTTAAAAACAAAAATTCTCCTCCTTATTCTTACGCTCATTTTCCTTAAGCATACCTCCAGCTCCTTGGTTCTTCACTCGTTCAAGCATCTGACTCTTACCTTTTACTTTTCTCCCTTTAATTTTATTAGTCATGGTAATTATTAGGGAATGTGATGATAAGGGAAGAATTGTTCACATAAGCGATGAAGATAGGAGAAAACTTTTAGAAGAATATACCTGTTCACTAAATGCTCCTCTAAGTATAGAAGAACATAGGAAAATTATGAATAAGTTTTATGACGAGGTTCTTTCTTCCGAAAGTGATTTTGACTCTGATTCTTCGGGTTCAGTGGAACTTCTAATGGAAACTGCTGCGCCATTCGACTCTGAAGTCATGAGCCATAAGAACAGTATTGCAGACGACTTGGACATCACAATAATTTGGTTTTTACGCAAAATATCCTCAACGAATTTCGAAGATGATGTTATCTTGAAAGCATGTGTCCCTCAAGAACGGATAGTTATGGATCCTTCAAAGATTGATTTTGTGTTGAATTAGGAGACTCTGAAGTCTGCTAAGAAAATCCGAAGTTTTCTAGGATTGACAAGTTAATACCGGAAGTTTATTGAAGTTTTTTCTAAGTTAGCATTGCCTTTAAATCGGCTAACTCGAAAGAGTCAAGCTTATGTGTGGGATGTTACATGTGAAAAGAGTTTTGTGGAATTAAAGAAGAAGTTGATGACTGCTCCAGTGTTGATTTTGCCTAATCCGAGTGAGTCTTTTGTGGTATATTGTGATGCGTTGAAGATGGGACTTGGAGGAGTGTTGATGCAGAATGGGCAAGTAGTTTCTTATGCTTCTATACAACTAAGAGTTCATGAAAGGAATTATCCTACACATGATTTATAGTTGGCAGTAGTGGTATTTGTGTTGAAGATCCAGAGACATTATCTCTCTGGTTCAAAATTCGAGGTGTTTAGTGATCATAAGAGTTTGAAATATCTCTTTGATTAGAAGGAATTGAATATGAGTCAGAGAAGGTGGTTTGAATTGTTGAAAGATTTTGATTTTGATTTGAGTTACCATCTTGGTAAGGCGAATGCGATTGTAGATGCTCTGAGTAGGAAGTCATTGCATATGTCGATGCTTATGGTGAAAGAACTCAAGATGATTGAACAGTTCAAAGACATGAGTTTATTGTGTGACGCTACTTCCGATAGTATGAATTTGGGAATGTTGAAATTAACCAGTGATATTGTGGAGAGGATCCGAGTAGGACAACAATCTGATTTGAAGTTGGTTGATCAGTTGACTTTGACTAACCGAGGTAATAGAGGTGAGTTCTGGATTGACGAGAATGGTGTAATGAGGTTCTGAGATAGAGTGTGTGTTCCAGATGTTCAAGAAATTAAGCAGAGTATTTTAGAGGAAGGACGTCGTAGTAGGATGAGTATTCATCCTGGTGATACAAAGATGTATCAAGATTTGCAGAAATTGTTTTGGTGGTCGGGTATGAAAAGAGATATTGCTGAATTTGTGTATTTATGGATTTGCGAAAGGAAATTATTCAATTTGGGTGATTGTGGATAGATTGACTAAGTCAGCTCATTTCTCGTCGATGAAGATTAATCATTCTATGCAGAAGTTAGTTGAGATGTATATTGAGTAAATTGTGAAGTTACATGGAATACCATCGAGTATTGTATCAGATAGAAATTTGTGCTTTACATTGAGGTTTTGGAAGAGTTTACAAGATGCTTTGGGTACTAAGTTGAGGATGAGTTCTGCATATCATCCATATACAAACAGTCAAATAGAAAAGACTATCCAATCTTTAGAGGATTTGTTAAGGGCATATGTGTTGGACCACCGGGGAGCTTGGGACATTCATTTGCCATTGATCGAGTTTACCTACAATAACAATTTTCATGCGAGTATTGACATGGCACCGTATGACGCGTTGTATGGTAGGTGTTGTTGAACTCCTTTGTGTTGGCACGAATCGAGCGAGAGTGTTGTACTCGAACCTGAGATAATACAAGAGATGACCAAGAAGATTAAGATGATACAAGAGAGAATGAAGGCGTTGCAGAGTTACCAGGATAAGATCAAGAAGTCACTCGAGTTCCAAGAGGGAGATCATGTGGTCTTGAGAGTTACTATGGTGATTGGTTTCGGGCGAGCTTTGATGTCTAAAAAGCTCACTCCGTATTTTATGGGTCTGTATCAGATTTTGCAAAGGATCATAGAGGTAACATATCGGATTGCGTTACCATCATCGCTTGCGAATTTGCATGATGTGTTTCGGGTGTCGCAATTGAGGAAGTATGTGTGTGATTTGTCACATGTGATTTAGATGGATGATGTACATGTAAGAGATAACCTGATCGTTGAAGCTTTACCCGTGAGGGTTGATGCCTGAGAAATGAAGCATTTACGGGGGAAAAAGATTATCTTGGTAAAGGTATTGTGGGGTGGACCAACTGGTGAAAGTTGGACTTGGGAGCGTGAAGATCAGATGAAGGAGTCGTATCCAAATCTGTTTGCTTCATGTACATTTTCGAGGACGAAAATTCCTTAAGTGGGGGAGAGTTGTAACGCCTCGATTTTGTGATTTAATTATGTAAATTGTTGTTGTTGATTATTTGGTGTTTGTTGAATTGTTGTTGTGTTGGTTGATGAGACTAATTGAATTATTTTAGTAAATATTAAAATAAGGATAATTATCTTATATTATTCGAATTATTATTATTTAATTAAAATAAAAGAGTTAGAAGTCTTAAGGGTATGTTGGACAATTGAGGAGACTAAGTTGAGGGTAAAGATGAAAAATAGTATTAGGGGTATGTGTTATATTGATAGTGAGAAGGGGGAAACAATCATTCGTAACATTTTAGAGAAAGAGGAGAAAAGCTATGAAGAACAAGGAGAAAAGTCTATGACTTGAAGGATTTCCGGTGCATCCAAGAAGAAATCGTAAGAAAGCGACATTTTAAGGTATGTGGAGTATCGCTTTTCAATGTTCTTGACGTTTGGTTTAGATGTTGTGGGAATTGGGGATTTTATGGAAAACCTAGGGTTTAAAGAGTGAATTTTGATGAACTATGATGAATCATGATTTTATGTTGTTGTATTTTAATGTATGTTTGATAGTAGTATGTATTAAAGGGGAAATATGTGATTAATTGTGGAAAAGACTGTTTTTGGAGGTTATTTCCGTAGCAAGAGATAGGTTGTTATCGCAGGTTTTTCTGCTGAAATCGCAGTTCCCGCTTAGCACGGTTGATCCCGCTTAGCGCGCCTTTAAGAATTTTCGACCCCAAGAGTCAATGAGTTGCGCACTTAGCGCGGGGGTGGGTGTGCTTAGTACGACCTGGAAGTACAAAAATGATTATTTTAATTCTGAAAAATTATTCTTTAGAGTGTAGGTACGAAGTAATGATGTTATGATGTGTTGTACTTGTTGTTAGGTGTTGTTTTGATGTTATATGGACGAACCCCAGAGAATTTTATGATGTGTTATCCTAGTAATGAGCCCCAGAGATACGTGAGAAATCTTCCCCCTCTTGACTGAAATCTTTTCCTAGAGCATAGTAATTAATCTATTATTATTATTATTATTATTATTATTATTGATGAGCCTTTGTTTTGTTACATTCTAGACACATTTGAGTAAATTTATAAAAAAAAAAGAATAATTCATATTATATATGAACGCAATAATCCAATTTGGACATTAATTGGCATCACATGGTTGAAGTTGGGAATATAGATGAAGCCTCGTGAATGAAAAAGACAGAAAACACTTGGCATTCACGAAGGGATTACATAAGGATGGATCAATCACATATATTATTCCGCGTTAAAAGGTAGCAATCAATATTGCCCACGTAATTTTCGTAAAATACTATACATCTATTGTCCACCCAAATTTTGGTTATAAGGACTAATTTATTATTCATAAAATATCTTCATCGACCAAGTGGTTGAAAAATAAAAGTTCTGCATTATTACTTATTACTACATTTGTATTATTTGATGGATGATAGCTGATGCAATTCTGTACAATAAAATATTCATCCTATTTAAATTTCTATTAGTATCCATTTAGTCAATTCAACTTAGATCAGAAAAGCTTCACGGACAAAATTTTGGTTAAGAGTAGATGAACTTAGAAGCAAATTGCTTTTGAGTTGGCCTAGTCCAGTTGGCTATTTCTTAATAATAATTAGGTTGTGATCATGGCAAACTTTGATTAAACATTGAAAATTAATTAAAATTACAGTCACAATCATAATTAAAAAATGAGTTTTATTTATTTATTTTTAAATGAGAATAATGTTTTAAAAAAATGTTGATTTTTTCTATAAAATAAATATCTATCTGTAGTATTTTGACAATACCAAATACTTATTTTTTAAATAGTTTAGTCATTAAAATTTTATCTTTTAAAGATTAATGATATTCTGAATTCGAACATAGGTTTCTATAATCAATTAAACTAATTCAATTATACATTTTTCTCAAATTTTATATTTTGGATTTTTTTTTAATAACGTATTTTTTTAAATTAAATACCAAAATAACATATTTTGAATTTTTTTCTCAATCTAACCATGTTTCATAGTGTATACGTCATATCGCCTGATACAAATGAATAAAATAAAAAATAAGTCGTCATTTATTTGACGTGTACATTTTTTTTTTAAAATTTCATTGGCCTCATGCGCCAATTCAATTGTAGAATGCTTTAATTTTTTTTAAAGTACACTCATGCGCCAAATGGATTGGTGCATGAGTTTTTTTTTTAAAATTTATTCTCATGCGCCAAATGAATTGTTGCATGAGTTTTTTTTCTTCTTAATTGCTCTCATGCGCCAATTCAATTGGTGCATGAATTTTTTTTATATATTTTTCTTAAAACTAAAATTGAGTTATGCGCCGCCATATTAAATAAAGAATTTGTATTATATTTGTCTATAAATATGAGCATATGTGCTGATTTGTTATTCATAACATGTTCCACTATCCTCAACATCACAAATATCCTCACCATATTTGCATTCCTAAATCAGCGTTTATCATCATCGGAAGAACCATTTCCAATATTTTCACTTATGAAAATAGATGCTCTGTTTTTTCCCAGCAACAAAGCCTTCGATGAAGGTGCTAATCTGGAGCACGCAGAACTTGGAACATTTTCATAGAGAATTGTACCGCTGGCTAGAAGGAGAAATTGGTGAAAAAGAAAAGATCAGGAAAATTGAGAGGCGGGTTGTGGAGTCAGATTCAAATGGAGTTACTCGTACTTGGAGAAAAATGTTGAATGATGTTGGTGTCTTTATGATGATGTTCCAACCAAATGAGATTGTCTTGATGATTGTAATATCATAGATAAGTTGAAGCACTTAGTTGTTTTATTTAGGTATGTTGTTGTTATTTTCCGATTTGAGAATGGTGGAGACTTCTGGTATATTGAGATGTTGATGTTTGGTTGTAATTGCGTAGTTATGTTTTGTTATTAGTTGGATTTGTGTGTTATGTTAGTGAGTTGTTTATGTTTAACGCAATTATTGTTTTTTTTAAATATTGTTATGAATGTAATGTTGTGAATGAAATGAATGTTGCTTTTGATATAAAGAGATACAATTACATTTAATTAAATTATGTCGTTGTGTTTGGTCTAACATTGGGACATTTTGTACAATTGTGCCCGAGCTGACGACATGAACTACATAGTCTCACCATTTTGTTCGCCGTATCCATTTTCGTTCGAATACGCGTGCTATTAGAGCGACCCTTTTTCTTTCTTCACATATTTTCTTTGTGCCAGACTATTTCCCCGTCATATGCAGGTCAGTAGTCCTCATTTGCAACCACCGGAAAACTATTGTTGTAGACATTACATAAATTTTTGACTTGGTAAACATCAGACAATAAGTTGGATGGGTCTCTGTGAGCCTTTGAACAAAGCTTCCTCCTTAATGAACGCCATTGAACTATCACTGAACATCTGACCAGGATGTAAGACCGAACTCCATCTTGAACATCTGACGTCAAAAAGTGTCACAAGCCTAAAATATGTTGCCTAAAATAGAAGATCAAAAATAAAAAATAGGAGAACTAAAATTCCAAATTCTAAAATAAAAAGATGAAGACTAAAAAAAATAAAAAAATTAGGACCAAAATTACAATTAAATCTGATATTTAATTTAAAAAAATATATCATCCTAACAAAACAAAACAAAAAGTTACTAACGTTACCAAAATGGTTGTCGTGTCCTGTCCTGTCATGACAACCATCAATCATCGTCAAATTACCATAAAATTTTTGCTGCAAATATTTTAAACTCACAAGAAACAGCGACCACCACATTCACATCCAGATCCCAAAAACTGATAGTTAATATCCAATTGAACCTTAAATATCCCAAAATATTTCATTTCATCATCTACCACAACATTACTAGCAAAATTGTGACTGACACATTCAAATTTCGAAGTTATGGAAGAAGAAACAGAGAATGTTTTTGTCGCAATGAACAAACAGAATTCTGGATTATATCATGAAGGAGCAGAATTGAAAAAACTCAGATCATATCTACGATGGCTTTACGTGGACCAATCGAATCTATGTAAAGCTGGTTTATCTTGGTCTTTGTTTTTTACACTGGCTTACGTTGTACCGATTCTATCGCACTTTCTTCTTGATTGTTCCACAACCTGCGACGCTGATCATACTCGACCGTACCATGTTCCTGTTCAGATTGCTTTGTCTGCTTTTGCTACCTTGTCTTTTGTTAGCCTCTCGAAATGGGACCGTAGATATGGGTTTAGTAGGTTTCTTTTTCTTGATAAAGTTAGTGATGAGAGTCTCAAGATTCAACGTGGGTATGCTCAACAGATGAAGGTTTGTGTTTTTTTGTTGTCTGTGTAGGAACAGATTAGATGAAGAACGAGTTTTGTCATGCATGCTATGTGTTTGTGTTTATTCTTGTCTTTCTGTTTGGTGAATAGTTATAGGAAATGTTGGAAACATTGCCACAAATGGGATGTTTTTGTGCCAAGTGGAAAAGGAAAGAAAAATAATAGACTTTGGAATTTGTGGTTAATTTGATTATTCTGCTTAAGAGAAAAAGTGGGTTTGGTATTATAGTTTAATTTGGTGGTAGTTGAATCGGGATGGGACAGTTTAGATTTCAATTTTCGTGTTAAGAATTGTAAAATAGATTTGTTTCTATTATGCTGCAGAGAACAATGAAGCTCATCTTGCTTTGGGGACTTCCCTGTTTCATAGCTGAATGTGCCTACAAGATATGGTGGTACATTTCAGGATCATCCCAAATACCATATTATGGTGAAATATATGTGAGTAGCATCATTATGTGCACATTGGAGCTATGTTCTTGGCTTTATAGAACATCAATTTTCTTCTTGGTATGTGTCCTCTTTCGACTCATTGGCTACCTGCAAATACAAAGACTAGATGAGTTTGCTCCTGTTTTTCATAGAGAGACTGAGGTAGGATCGATCTTGTTGGAACACCTAAGAATACGAAGGAATCTACGGGTCATTAGCCATCGTTTTCGAGCTTTCATTTTGTCTTCTCTCCTTTTGGTGACAGCAAGCCAACTCATTTTTCTTCTGATGGTTATAAAACCACATGCTGATGTTGATATCCTCAAGAGTGGAGAGCTTGGGGTAATGCTTCTTTCCTTCATTTAGTGGATTAAATTGATTGATATTGTTCAATTTAAGGAACTTAATTAGTATTTCGTAAATTTGGAAAATTAAACTTTCCGAACCTTACAATTTCAAGTACTAAAATGCTGATTTACTTCCCTAATAAGTCGTGTACTTTCAATGTTGCAGTTAGTCTCCATCACCTTGGTTAGTGGACTTTACATACTCTTAAGATGCGCGACCAAGATCACACATAAAGCACAATCCATCACAGGACTTGCCGCTAAGTGGCATATATGTGCCACCATAAACTCCTTTGACAACATTGACGGTGAGACACCAATGGAAGGGGCAAATTCACCACAAGCTATGCCTGCCATTATTAATTGGGGATCGTCGGACGAAGATGAGTTGGGAGATGAAGAGGATGATTTGAATAACACCAAATTAATGCCGATTCAGACACATACTATCTCATTCAATAAAAGACAGGCTTTAGGTATATGGATTTTCTTACTTGTATTTTGTTTTCACCAAAATTTGCTTCATCCTGAGTTACTTGCTTTTTAATGCAGTGACATATATGGAGAACAATAGAGCAGGGATCACTGTTTATGGATTCATGCTCGACAGAACTTGGCTTCACTCAATTTTTGGTATTCAATTGGCCCTCAGCCTTTGGCTACTTAACAAGACGGTTGGTATTTAGAGACGGAAATGGAACTGCAACGATCCTCCTTGTTCTACCTTGTGCAATGTGGAGTGCATCTTTTGAATCGTCATCTTTTCGTTTGAACTTCATAGTGAAGTTGTGACATACAAAAATGTAAAGGATGTGTGTTTGTTGCTACGCATAGTGTTGAGAGTATTGTAAATGTGTCTGCATTGCTTACTACCCGGTCCTCAGCGGGGAATATCCATATCAAATGACACGGAGGCACGTCAAAGTGAAGAACCGGCAACAACAAGCGTTTGCTGCTACGTATAGGGCTGAAATCTCTACAAACAAGAAGTTTCCGATCTGTCAGTCTAGTGCTTTTCAAATGTTACAAAAATTACAAAAATAAGTTAGTTATCCTTGCATTTGTATGCCAGTTTGTTAAACTATTATGGTAAATATAAATGTTTTCGTGTAAAATATAAGTGACAAAAGTGATAAATAGAACTCTATTATACTCTTTTTATATTCGGTACGTTATTGGTTGAAATTTACGAATGATCAGTGATTTGATATGATCAAATTGGGCCTTTCATAGACATAGAGAATAATCACTGATCCAATAGGATCTACTAAATTTTAGTAAATAAGAAAAAACAACACATAGTGTTGGAAAAAATGTAGAGGTTATGTTTTATTGCCATATGATCCAATAAAAGGGATGAAAGATTGAACACAACAAATTTATTAAAAAAATATTTCCAGATGGAGCCAATATAAAGCATCTTAATTATTTAGAAAATATAAGATCCTTAACAAGGAGAATTTGTTGCAGAGAACAGAACAAAACTCACAAATCCTGACAGTTACATATTCCTTCTCTTGCCTTTCTAAAATGCAAACCGGAAGAAAGCGTGTTTGGCGTTCAACAAGCTTTGTAACTAAGTGTTTGGCGTTCAACAAGCTTTGTAACTAAGTGTTTGGCGTTCAACAAGCTTTGTAACTAAGTGTTTGGCGTTCAACAAGCTTTGTAACTATCGATTACTTTTTGTTAAGCCATGTTCTAGCAGAAACTCTAAAACCATATGGATTAATATCTTAAGCCAACATCTAATATCAGGAGCACAAAGAGAGGTCAAAGATCCTTGTGTCCTAGATTCTGTACCATAAGAGACCATTCTTGTAACGATGGCGGTAAGTTTTCGCACGCACGCACACATACACATCTATCTTACAATTGTCCGAACTCTGATAAACTACTGTGTTCTTGTGCATTAATTTAGCTATTTGCTTTAGAACCGTTTTCACTATTCTAACAGTCATATTAAGCATATTTTACTTATCAGCATGTTGGCCTTCAAGTTGCATAGTAAATAATTGGTAAATAAGTTATTCTAGAGAATTTAGTAAGTGTTCATTCATAAACCGTTATCTAGAGCATGCTAAAATAAGCCGATATTTCAAGTTTATATCAAATCATGTTTGACAAATCTTTTGACTCTTGGTTAGCAGAATTCCCACGTCCCGAAATTTGGCAATTGGGAAGCTGACAATATTCCATATAGTGCATGTTTTGAGAGTGCACGCAGAGAAAAGGCAGGAGCAATAACGAATCCGAACAATCCAATGGAAAATTCAGAGACCTACAACGAAAACATTAATGCTGACGAAGCAAAATCCTCTCATACTTACTCTCACAAAGCAAATTCAAGCTCAATGGAGAAAGGAAGCCATGAAGTACTGAGAAACAATTCTATACGCCATTCGCACGGCCGAAGCAGGGGAAGTAAAGGTAGCTTTACATCCGAGTTTGACACCGAAAATCGTCGTATCGATCACTCTGCCTTAAGCAAAGCTTCACAATCACTTCACAAAAGGAGTGTGTCCAAAGGAGTTAGTAGTAACATTGGTAGCTTCTCTTCAAATCATAGTAGACACAGAAATGGAAGACACTCTTTTAATGATCACGACGATAAAACAACAACAGTACCTGAATTCGGTAATTGGGATGTAACAGACCCGAAATCTGGAGAAGGTTATACTGTAATGTTCAATAAAGTAAAAGAAGAAAGACAAATCATGTCTGGCCACAAGATTCCGCCGCAAAACCATGGTTCAAATATGAAGAATCAATATGATGGATCTTCTTTCAGTTTATCTAAGGTATATGATGCTTACTATTGCATGTTTATTGCTTTGTCCATAAATTTTGTATATATGTGAAGCGTGTATTTCAAGTTTCACTGCTAATTTCATGAATGTGTTCATAATTTTGTGCAGTATTGTTGCTGTTTGTTTACGAACGAAAGCAAATGAACACGGATTCACTGTTTACTCGGGCTCACAAGAGACTTGAATCTAGAGTGTTATGAATAAATTTATAATCTTATAACAGCATGAATTAAGTCTCCCATGTATCAATGGATGTTTTGATTTTTTAACATTATGTTAAAATGGCTTAGTTTCATTTTGCAAATGCATGTTTGTTTTGGTACTTCCTTATTTACTAAAAGGTAAGAAAATATGCAAACTTTCTAGCTACTCTTTAAAAATCAGAAGAAAAAAAACAAAATGATCTTAGGATTATAGGATAGTTATTTCTCTATCCAGAATCCTCAAAGTCAAAGGCATGAGATTTTTTTGTTTTGATGGTTCTTCCACACTTTCTCAATCACCTTCTCGAAAATCTCCTTCTTCGATCTTCTAATAACCACCGGGAGGACCAAGTACTTGACATGACTATGGACTACCCATATCCCCAGCCTAGCACAGATAACATCCTTAAGCTCCTCCTTCACGTTACTAAAGGAAATTTTTTATTTCTCCAATGGATAAGGTCAGTCAAGATCTTCCTCAAAGGAAAAGGAAGTGAAGGCTACACCACAGGAGATTCTAAATGTTCCGAGAAAGGAGACAAAAACTTTCAGAAATGGAAACTTGAGAACAACCAAGTAATATCATGGTTGCTCAATACCATGACAATTGAAATTGGTGAAAATTTCATGTTCTATGACACTGCAAAAGAAATATGGGATGCAGTGAAGGAAACATACTCAAATATTGACAATACATATGTCATATTTGAGATAAAAAGCATTTTATATGACCTTCGACGGGGAGAATCGTCTGTTACCGAGTATTTTAACATACTTAACAAACACTGGCACCAACTCGACATATACGAAGAGGTTACATGGTTGTACAGAAGATCAAAAGAAGTATAAGAAATAGGTGGAAAAAGATAGGATTTACAAATTCATATTGGGACTAAATAAGAATTTAGATGAAGTTCGCGGAAGGATTCTTGGAACCAAACCACTTCTCAAAATTCGAGAAGCCTTTTCAGAAGTTAGAAGGAAAGAAAGCAGGAGGAAAATCATGTTGGGACAGCGAACTCAGTTTCGTACAAAGAGAGCTTTGCAATGGCAGCAAGAGTGAATTAGCCTCGGCCACCACAAAAGAAAACTCGCCCCTGGTGTGATCACTGCAAGAGACCAGGCCACACAAAGGAAACATGTTGGATCATACATGGAAAACCTTCAAAGGAAAAATTGTTCAAATACAAAGAGGGCAGAGGTAACACATCATGTAACAATCAAGAAAGTGATGCATACTCAAACTCATCTCTTTTTGGCAAAGAACAAATGGAGGCTCTTCAAATAATCTTTCAGCAAACCATGTTAATGCAGAAAAAGGTGGTATTACTGTAGTGGCTCAAAGAGATAATTACTTACATGCTCTAAACACTAGTAAGGAAAAAACAAAATCATGGATTGTTGACTCAGGGGCTTCATATCACATGACTGGAGATTTACTTTATTTAATAGTTATTCTCCATGTCCCTATAACTATAATGTTCAAATAGATGATGGTACACTTTCAAAGGTCATGGGTAAAGGATCAATTATCATTTCACCAAATATTACACTTCATTCTGTTTTGTATGTGCCTAAACTGGATTGTAACTTGTTGTATATTAGCAAGATTACAAGAGATTTGAAATATGTTACTAAATTCTTCTGTAACTTGTGTGAATTTTATATTTTGGAGTCGGGGAAGACGATTGACAATGCTGAAGAGTGTGTTGGACTCTACCTCCTTCAAGTGGAAAAATCAGAAGAAAATCTCAAGAATAATTATCATGTTACAGTTGCAGTTTCAAATGATAATAATCCTATAATGATGTGACACTATAGATTAAGCCACCCAAATTTCATATACTTGGAAAAGATGTATCTCTCTTTATTCAATAAAAACAAGAAACATTTTCAGTGTGAAATTTGTCAATTGTTTAAACATACCTGAAACCATTACTCACCCCAATCCTATAAACCCTCCAAACCTTTTTCAATAATTCATAGTGATGTATGTAACACCCCGATTTCTAGATTATTTATTTAATTAATTGGGCATGGATATATGAATATTATGATTCACCGTAAAGTATTTGAGTTCGGTGATAATTTGATGACGATTATGTGATGATTTTGAAGAATTCCTGGTTTATGGGATGTCTAAGTGCGTCGAGGAATTATCGAGTATACTTGGATAATTGGAATAATTGTTTGGAATTATATTATGGTTTAAATGTGTTTTTTATCCCTATAAATATCTCAATTTTGATTTTTAGTCCATATAAAAAACGTCGGATTTTAGTCTCTATAAATTTACTTTTGCACGCAATTTTAGTCCCTCTACAAGGACTAAATCTGCATGAAAAGGTAATTTTATAGGGACTAAAACTCGACGTTTTTTTACAGGGACTAAAAAACAAAATTGAGATATTTATAGGAACTAAAAACATATTTAACCCTTATATTATTTATGAAAATAGAATAATATGTGATTGGGAGACCACAAGGGTATTGTGGTAATGTGTGAGAGGATAAGTGGGAGTATATTGAAAAAACAATATTTTAGTCACAAGGGTTAAACAAGGGAAGGGAGTTTTTCTCAATTCATGTTGTACATTCGTATGTTGGAGAGGAGGTTGGGAGAGAGAAGACAAGGATACTAGGGCATGGGGGAAAATGAAAGATCAGAAGAGGATTGGATAAACGCGAAGAAGAATTCGAATAACCGACAATAATCAAAGGTAAGGGGTTTGTAATTATCATTATTATGATTGAATTAAGTGATAGAATATTGGTAGTTATTTTCTCTGGTTCTGAATTGATGAACGATAATCAAAGAGTCTTGGACGAGTTTATTGAAAATAGGTGAAAACCAGAAACCTTAATCGTATCGGAGAATGTAATTGATGACTAATTATGTTGTAAATTGAGTATCGGGAGTGAATCGGTGAAGCATAAATTGGAGACGAGGATGGAACCCCTTCACAGGGTGGGTGGCGAGGGCCACACTGTACCTAAGGCATTAGGTGACGCCTGCTACCATGAGAACATGAAAGAATGTGGCGCAAGCCACCATGACTATATGTGGCGCAAGCCACTTATTTTAAGTGGAACCAGCCACTAAAACATTAAGTGGCGCCAACCACTTGTTTTAAGTGGCACCAACCACTAAAACATTAAGAGGCGCCAACCACTAGAATAAGTGGCACCAACCACTAAATTATAGATGACACAAGCCACAAGGACATGTGGTGCCAACCACATTATTTTATAAGTGGCATCTGCCACTTTGAAATAGAGAGAAAGAGTGGCGAGTGTCGAATAGGTGTGGCACTCGCCATATCAGTCAGGAATCAACATTCTTCCTATTTTTATCCATTTTTATTTTTTGTCAGGTTGTTTTATAAGTGTCCAGAGATATTGGAAAAAGAGCAGGATGATTCACATTATGAGAAATAATGAGAATTATGCAATAAGGTGTATAAGCACAAAATTAAGTATATGTGTGTAATATTGTATGAAGAGTGGTGAGTGAATAATTGATGAATATCTGTTATAATAACATGTTGTTGTGTGTTGAATGTGATTATGTGTGATATATGTGTATGATGTATGTAAACAGAACATGATGAATGATGATGTCTTGAAGTGATTTATTTAAGTGTTTTTATGATGAATGATTATTTGTTGATTATGATGTACATGTATGCGATATGTGAAGAGAACATGGTGATTTTTATGAATGATGATGCGTCTTGACTAGTTCTGGTCGTGTTTTATGTGTTACGCATCATGCATTCGTATCATTTATTAGGACGAGATGTCTAGTGATGTTTTGCAGGATGAAAATCCAATGACGGTCTATAGGACATTCAGGTCCAATGATGACCTTAATCCCATTGTGCGGATTAAGTGAAAATTATGATGTGCTCTGGTTCCAAGCAGGAACCGGTCCTATTGGTGGGGATCTTTGAAGATAACAATGACTCATTCATCAGTGATATTCTGGTACCGCATGCATTGATTCTAACGATGTTGCATCTCATTTAAATGTGGCATTACATGATGTTTGTCTTAAGTGAAGTATCTTGTTGATGTTTTGGAATTATGAAGTTTTAACATGAAGTATTTGAAGTCGTGGTTGCTAATTATATTGAAGTAAATGGTGTTATCTTATGGATGTTTTGATTGTGTATTATACTATGTCTATTCCTTATATATTTTATAATAATTATGATTACTCACCCTTTCTGCTTGGAAATGTTGCCTCAAATGTGGATAACTTGCAGGTGAATTCAAGATTAGATAAGGAAGTTTAGAAGTTTCTCCGAAGTGTGCTTATTCATTTCCATCGAAATGAAGGGAGTCTTGTTCTTATACGTAACACCGAGGTTGGGTTCGTTCGGTTATGAAAGTTTTATGATTTGATGATTTAAAAATTTCATGACCTTTTTATAATTTGGTTTTAGTTGGATTTATGAGATGATTACCATGACGTATGTTTAGTTACTTGAATGTTTTGAAACTACTTTTCATGACAATTGTGTTTATTTTATAAAAGAGATAGTTTAATACACTATTTGACTATAATTTTGTTGCAACCCGTGTTATAGAGCAGGACAATATTTGTAAGATGTTTATGAAGTTGGGACACCCATGTTTGTACATTGATGATTTGCTAATTATTAAAAATGTATTGTGAATATTCACGGGGTTTAGTGGGGTGTTACATTAGTGGTATCAGAGCAGGTCGGTATGTCCAACCAAGTTATCTATGTTGTTTATTCCTTAATATGTGACATGTGTGTGAAACACTGTTGGTACTTGTTTGTTTTCTAATTGCTTGTCTCCATGTGTTAGTTTGAAATAAGTGGGGGAAAGGTTTGCTTCCCTGGAATGTTTCTGGTGTGGGAAGTTGGTTCAGTATGTTGTTGACTGCAAAATTTTAAGTGTTGTTGGATCAGTATTATTCCAGAAAGAGAGCTAAGATTAATGAATCCTTATCTGAAGGTTAAGTTTGAGAGGCCCTTGAGGCAGAACGAGCTGATATGGTTGATAGTTGCTTCTAGGATAATGAAAAGCATGTGACGACTAGTGTCATGTCAATAATGTATAATTTGTGATGTTCCTTGAAGATAATTGTGACTTGCCTCCAGAGTGGAGATATGTGTTAGAGATAGTAGATGAATGGTGTTTTATCTTCTAAGCAAGTAGGAGGATCCTGAGAAGATGAAGCTAAGATGATTGTAATGTTTTTCCACACTTCTTGTTAATCATGAAGCTGTTAGAGATGAGTTACCTTTAGTGTAGATGTGAATGTTGTTGGTTGTATGTGTGTTCACGTGAGGAAGTTTGAGCAAGGTTATGGATGTTTTTGGAAATCCTTAAGAATTCATAAGTTTCGTTCAGGGTATCCGAATTGAGTTCCGTTCGAAGTGTCAGGAAGCTAACCTAGTGAAATTTGTTTTAAAGATGGTTCAAATTCTTGAGATCAAATTAATTATCAAGTGGTGATATTGTATGAGAGGTAGAGCTCATGTTCAT
This sequence comes from Lathyrus aphaca, assembly GCA_963966055.1. Classification (NCBI taxonomy): domain Eukaryota; kingdom Viridiplantae; phylum Streptophyta; class Magnoliopsida; order Fabales; family Fabaceae; genus Lathyrus; species Lathyrus aphaca. The sequence goes on from OZ014519.1 coordinate 74,084,492, forward strand.
CAATTTCTATTTTCATTTTCGTAATTATGGAATAACCTTCAGTAAAAGGGAAATAACTTTTCACTCATAACTCTGATTGAAGCGATTCTAGACTTTTTGGAGAGATTACGAAATTCTCTATAATTTACATATAAAATTTTGTCTGCGGTATTGATCTCACCTGATCAGAAAGGCCTTCCAGTGACTTGATATAATGATCAGAGAATGGGAGGAGAAAGGGGGGTGTACCTGCAAGGGACTCCAATGCTTAAGTGAGAAGAGGTACATTGAAGTATGCTTAATTAGAATGAATCATAATACCTGACCCTTTACTGAAAAAGGGTATTTATAATGTGCCCCCAGCGCTGGGCCAAGGTCCCTCTATGGGCTTAGACCAGCTAGGCCCAAGGAGGAACTGCCAAGGAACGCGTGAGAAGCGTGAAGACCTAGCTAAAAGGTCTGGTCCTTGGTCCAACTGCCCCTATCTTTCAGGAGATAATAAAGGGCAGTTGGGTGACGTGGTAAGTGAGTTGGCAGACGTGTTCTTTGCCTGTCCTTAGTGTGTGCCCGTCGCATAAGCAGCTGGTTTGACCAAGAGGTGCCCTGCTCGAGTATATGGGCTCATGCTCGACATGTTGGGCCGTGACCCTACACATTCTTGAGGCCCAGTCCAGAACAGGAGACCCCAAGTCGAGTCTCTGAGACGGAGTGATGACTTGTAATACAGTCGGGCATAGGCGTCGCGGACAAAGTAGCGGGCATATGGTCGGGTCAACATGATGTTTACAAAGTTGACTGTTTTTTAAGGGAGTCGAGGACGCCTTACGGGGTCGAGGACGTTTCGTAGAGTCGGGGAAGCGTATAGTTGCCCGACGTTGTTCCAAATTCTTTATGGATTGACGTGTTTCAGCATTAATGGTGCGTCGCTTTGTTTAGTGTGCAAACGGCGGCGTAGGCAGTAGGCAATGATGACCTAACGCGTCAATCCACGCGCCTGTGACTATAAAAGGGGGTTGAGTGATTTCATTTGAACTTTTTCACTCAGACGTTCACCGGAAGCTCTGAAGAAATTTCTCATCTCCACCCGTCTCACCACCTGAACGACCGCTTCTGCCCGAGCGTCGTCGTCTCTTTTTGACTTTCACTATGTCAGGTACTGTTTTTGCCTTTTAATCCTCTATTTTCCATGTTTTTATGCGTTTAATAGCCATGAGTGCATGTTTTATCCGTATAGAATGGGTAGATTTAACTTAGAAACGGTTAAATAGGTTGTAAATGTGAAAAATAGAGTTAGGGTTGAACTGTCTCGGGCAGAAATTTCATGTGTAAATGAATGTACCGGGCAAAAATTTCATAAGCATGTATGAAATTTTTGCCCGGGGCAAAAGAACATTCATGTGCATATGACTACTGCGAGCATGTGTGGAATTTCCCAACTGGGCCTGGTGGCAGTGGGTCGCCCCTACGCCCTTTCACTTGACATGCGGTGGAAGGGTGGATTTGATACGATGTCGAATTCACTCTTTCTGTCTGCGTTTTAGGTGCAACCGGGCGTCTTCGACCGAGAGGAGAAGAAACTGAACCGCGGCCCGTGGATGCGGATATCGCGCGCTTATCTGTCGAGGAAGGAAATGCCAGGGGTGGCATCGAGCACGTCTCCTCATCCGGGCAAAATGAACTCTCTTGGGTTGCGGACGAACCCTTGGATGAGGAATCTTACTTTTGCGACGAGTCGACCCACGCTTATGCCGTGGTGGAAAATCGAAGTCGTGAGGATCCTGAAAACTGGCAGTGTCGGGCTCCCAAAGAGGCGGACCGGATATGTCACCGTTTCCCGGGGAAGCAATTCGCCATGTACGAGTTCGTTTTCCGAGAGGCGGGGGTTAGGTTGCCCTTCAACTCCTTCCAGATGTCTATCTTCAAATGGCTTCGGCTGGTACCGTCACAGTTACACCCTAATGCCATTGCTTTCATGCGGGCGTATGAGCTGGTCTGCCGCTTCCTCGGTATTGGGTGTACTCGGGCCCTCTTCTTCCACATTTTCCATCTCCAGCGGTCTGGTCTTCGGGGGCGTCATAGCTGGGTCTCCTTCAAGCAGCCGGTGAGACTGTTCAAGACGTACGTGGATTCTGCCCGTCACTTCAAAGGGCGATGGTGTGTTGTGAGGCCGATCACCCGTGCCGCTCTGCATTCTCTTTATTACTACAAGCGAGATACGGACGGGGAAGAGAAGCTCATGTCAAAGATACCGTTGAGGTGGCAGCCAGACCACATAGACCTCTCCACCAGCCATTACCGGGTCAAGTTCTCGAGCCTAGGTGTCGAGGATAGGCTCGCTTACAAGAGACTGGTGGAGTACGTGCAAAGTTTCAACCTGGCAGTCTGGGTTGACCGAAAGGGCGTACCCTATCTTGATGAGGCCGGGATGCCGCTCTACGAGCCTCGTCTGATTAATACCAAGGCTTTGCTTGAGTGTAATACCGAGGACCAAGACATGGAATTATTGAGTAGGTGTTTCTTTAATTCTTATGCTGTTTTGTTTTATGTTTTCGCCCGTTGATGTTTGTGTCTCCGTTTTGTAGGTGCTATGCCCTCTGCTCGCGACCGGGTTCTTAAGCTTGCTAACTAGGCAGGTGCTCCGGACAGGGTCCCAAAAAAGAAGAAGAAGAGTGCTCCTCATGTCCAGGAGGTAGCTGGTAACTCAGGGGCTGGGACCTCGAACACAGCGAATCCAGTGCCCTCTTCCCCTCCGCGTGCCTCTATGATCGACATCCCGGATAGTCCGCCTCCATCAACCTCCCCTCTCCACAAGCGGAAGCGCCCGGATGGGACACTCTCCAGGTCAACTTTAGCGGGGAGCGAAAGTCCAGGTGGCCCCGGAAGTTATTTACTGCCCCCCTGCTACATAGATAAGGATGTTTTCAAGACTGAGGACGCCATAGCTGTGCCAGCGCCCGAGGCGAAGGCTATTCTGAACCGGGAGGCTGGTGTCCAGCGCAAAGAATTGGCTAAGGATCTGGCCGCTGTCATCAGGTTGATGGAAATGGCCATGGTTCTGACCGACACCTCTGTGTCCACGGCCTCTCTAGAGGACGCCCTTCTGCAGGTCCGGTCTGAAAAAGACAAGCTGTCCAAGGACCTGTCGGATTATAAGGAGGAGCATCAGCTACAGGAGGGGCTGAAGAAAGAGTTGGATGAGGCCAAAGAGGAGCGAGACATGCTGAAGGAGGCAAAGGCGAGTCTGGAGGAGCAAGCCGCTGAGCATCAGAAGGTGGCTGAGGAGAATGCTGGACTGCGTGCTCGTCTTGCTCTGCTCGAGGACAATGTTCGTCCTTTGGCTGACGAGAGTGAAGAGGAGCTCGCTCTCGGTTCCCGGGGTGAGCTGGTAGGACACATTCGCTCGCTCAACCAAGACCTTGTAGCTGTATTCAAGGAGGGTTTTGACAATGTTGTCGAGCAGTTGAGGATATTAAATCCTGAGTTGGTGACGGAGGGGTCGGCCCATAATTATTGCGTCCGAGATGGGGAGATCGTGTGTCCTTTCGAGGCCGAAGAGGAGCTGGGAGAGGACGAAGAGGAGGAAGTGTAACTCCGGGCGGAGTCTTAGAATTTTATTTTGTTTATTTGTATGGCCTGTGTGCCTAACTTGTATGGCCTGCGTGCCCAGCTTGTACGAATATTGGCCTTCGGGCATACTTGTCTTTTTCTTTTGGCCGTCAATGAATGAATATTTTGTTTTTAACTGTTCACCTTGCTCGATTTTTATTTAGTTCGTATCTTGCATTTTTATGAATTGTTTTATGCTTGACCATGTTTGTCTCGTCGGTTTAGGGAACCGACGAGGTAGCAGGCGTTGTGCCCGTCTAAGATCGAAGTCGAGTTTGTGATCTGGAACTCTGGCCCCGGGGCTTGGGCTTTCCCATCGCGAGCTGGGTGCCCTGCCGATCTTGGTACTGCGACGTTGGGGCTCGATCTAGGTCCCCCACTGTCGGGGAGGGTTGTGTTCGCTGGAGGGGGCGTGTTCGTCCCTGGGTCGCGTGGTTCCTTCCTGTAGTTTTGGAGGTGAAGAGCATGGTCGTACCTCCCATGTCTCCCTGTGACATATTCAACTGTAATATTGTCTAAGTTTCTCTGCGTTCCATGGTCGAGTGAGTTCTTCACCTTGTAGGTTTTCTAGATAGTAGGCCCCGTTGCTCGTCTTGTCGCGGACGCGGTAGGGGCCTTCCTAGTTGGCAGCCAGTTTACCCTCTCTTGGGTTTTTTTGGTTTCTTCTGAGGACCAGGCTGCCCATTTTTTTGGTTGCTTCGTCGAGTCTGCATTTCAGCCCGCGCAGGATTATCCTGTTGGCCGTTTCTGCTTGCCCGTTGGTTTGGGGGTGCTCGACAGATGTGAAATGTTGTTTAGTACCTAAGCCAGCCACGAAGTCTTGGAATCCTCCGTCCGTGAATTGCGTCCCGTTGTCCGTGATGAGGACCTGGGGCACGCCGAACCGAGCGAGGATATTTCGTTTAAAGAATCGAAGAATGTTCTGTGCTGTTATTTTAGCCAGCGCCTCTGCTTCGATCCATTTGGTAAAATAATCTACCCCTACGATGAGGTATTTATTCTGGTACGATCCGGTTACGAAAGGCCAGAGGATGTCCATGCCCCACCACGCGAAGGGCCAAGGAGAGGAGAGTGTTTTTAGTTCGTTCGGGGGTGCGAGGTGCATGTCGGCGTGCCGTTGGCACTTGTCGCATTTTTTTACGTGTTCCTTGGAGTCGTGTTGCATGGTCGGCCAATAATAGCCTGCTCGAAGAGCCTTTTGTGCAAGTGATCGTCCACCGGGATGTTGTGCGTTGATTCCTCGGTGCATTTCCCCCAATATGTCGGGAACTTTCTCTTCCTCGACGCATTTGAGTAATGGGATGGAAAATCCCCTACGGTAGAGTTTTCCTTCGAGGAGAACGTACGAGCACGCCCTACATTTGGTGACGGCCGCCTCTTTAGGGTCGGCGGGGAGTTCGCCCTTCGTGAGGTAATTATAGATGGGTGTCATCCAACAATGAGTATCCCCGATCACGTTGACCTCAAGTGGAGGAGGTGGCCTTTCGATACTAGGTCGACGAAGGATTTCTTGGATTACTGATTTGTTTCTGCCCTTCTTTCTCGTGCTAGCTAGCTTTGACAAAATGTCAGCCCATGTGTTGTGCTCGCGAGGCACGTGTTGAACTTCCCACTTCTCGAATTTTTCGAGTCTTTCTTTGACCAATGCCAGGTACTGATAGGGTTGTCGTTCTTGGTCTGGTATTCTCCCTGTACTTGTGATGCCACGAGCTAGGATTCTGTTGATATTTTTACTTCCTTTGCTCCTAGGTCTTCGGCCAATCTCAGACCAGCGATGAAAGCCTCATATTCGACTTGGTTGTTTGATGTCGGGAAATCCAGTGCTAGCGAGACCTCAATCAGGATCCCGTCCTTATTTTGGAGGATGATTCCGGCTCCGCTGCCCGTCGTACTGGAGGCGCCGTCGACGAAGATCGTCCATTTATGGGCGCCGTCCGTCGGTGTCGGGCTGTGGGTCATTTCCACGACAAAGTCGGCCAGTGCTTGAGCCTTTAGGGTCTTCCTGTTCTCATATTGTATATCGAATTCGGAAAGTTCCAGCAACCATTTTAACATTCTGCCGGCCATATCTGGTCGCCCGAGGAGTTGTTTTATTGGTTGATCGGTTCTCACCTTGACTGTGTGAGCGAGGAAGTAATGACGTAATCTCTTTGCTGTGTTTATGAGGGCCAAGGCGACCTTTTCGATTTGTTGGTATCTGAGCTCGGGGCCTTGGAGCGCTTTGCTCGTGAAATAGATGGGTTTTTGCCCCTCGTCTGTCTCACTAATTAGAACGACACTGACGACCTCGGCTGCCACGGACAGGTACAGGTATAAGGTCTCTCCTTCCAATGGTCGTGATAGGACCGGGGGTTCGGAGAGGGCCTTCTTCAAATGGAGTAGCGCCCATTCACATTCGTCGGTCCATTCGAAGCTGGCCTCTTTACGGAGGAGTCTGAAGAAAGGTAACGCGTGCTGGGCAGATTTGGCGATGAAACGGGAGAGTGAGGCGAGCACCCCGTTGAGGGATTGGATGGATTTTTTGGATGTCGGGGTCGGAAATTCCGAAAACGCTCGACATTTGTCGGGGTTGGCCTCGATTCCCCTCTCGGTGAGGTAGAAACCTAGGAATTTTCCTGCTCGTATGCCGAACGTGCATTTTTCAGGGTTGAACCTCATTTTGCACTGTCTTGCCTGCTCGAAGACTTTGTAGAGGTGTCGGGCGTGGTCGGTCTCCTCGTGTGATTTAACGATCATGTCGTCCATGTATACCTCGAGCATGTCCCCTATTTCTCCCCTGAACACCTTGTTCATCATGCGCTGGTATGTGGCCTCGGCGTTTTTGAGTCCGAAGGGCATTACGTTGTAGTAGTAATTGTCGGTCGGGGTCATGAACGCCGTGTATCTCTTGTCCGTGTCCGACATAGGGATTTGATTGTATCCGCTGTATGCGTCCATGAAGGACAAGAGTCTGAAACCTGCAGAGTTGTCAACGAGTTTATCTATGTTAGGGAGAGGGAAAGCATCTTTGGGACAAACCCTATTAAGATCGGTATAATCAACACACATGCGCCATTTTCCATTATATTTCTTAACGAGGACTACATTAGAGAGCCAGGTTGTGTACTGGGCTTCAGAAATAAAATTTGCCTCAAAAAGGTCTTTTACAGCTCGCTCGGCAGCCTCCGCTTTCTCGGGGGACTGCTTGCGCCTACGCTGTGCTACGGGCTTGACTGCTCGGTCCAAAGCTAATTGGTGACATGCGACCTAAGGGTCTAGACTGGGCATTTCTGTGGCGTTCCATGCGAAGAGATCGGAGTTCTCCCTGAGGCATATCGCGAGTTGCTTCCTCGTTTCTTCGGGCAATCCTTTGCCTATTTTTACTGCTCTGTCAGGGTTGTCGCCCAGAGGGACGAGCTCGAACTCTCCGTCCGGGATCGGGCGGAACGGGTGAGCGGGAGTCTGATCCTCGGTAGGTTTCCATTCTTCAGTTTCGTCCTGGTCGATGCGGCAATCGAGGTCGATGGCATTGATTCCCTGGATGGGAGGATCCTCGGCCCTGGGCTTTTTGTTGCTCTTTGTATTGACTGTGGCCTGTTCTTTTACTGCAGCATCGTAACACCTTCAGGCAGCTTCGATGTCGCCGTGGATGGTGACCACGCGGCCTAGTTTGGTGTAGTATTTCATCTTCAGATGGACGGTAGACGAGACCGCGGTCAGCTCGGCTAAGGTCGGGCGGCCGAGAATGCAGTTGTAAAGAGAGGGACACTCTACGACCAGGAACTGGATCTTGATTTCTCTGGCCGTCTCCTGCTCTCCGAAGGTGACGAGGAGCTCGACGTAGCCCCATGGCTTTGTCGTGGCCCCGTTGAATCCTTGGAGGTCGGATCTGACGTAGGGAGATAGGTTGGTCTTGTCTAATTTCAGAGTCTTGAAAAGGTGGACGTACATGATGTCCACCGAGCTGCCTTGATCGACCAGAATGCGTCTGACGTCGAACTGAGCCATCTTGGCTCTAATCAACAATGGGATGCCCGAATTTGGGGAACCGCCCGAAAGCTCTTCCAAAAAGAAAGATATTGGGTTGGATTTTCCCCGGTACTTCGTCAGAGTTGCCTTTTGCTCGGGTGCGGTCAGAAGGAGCTCTTCGAACTTGCGTTTTACTGAAAGGGCGACGGCCTCGCCGTTCATCCCTCCGCCCGATATGACGAGGGCAGTCGGAAAGTCTTCCCAGGGGCTGAGTGCAGCGATCCGCCCTTTGGGCAGTGTCTCAGGGAAGCTGAAATCCTCTGGTCGTGATACGCAAAGGGCCACTTGATAAGGAGACTCGTCGGGGGGAATGTCCTCCCGAGGTCTCTTCTTTTCTGGCTCTTCGTGTTTGGAGGTTTTGTTCCTCCTAGTGTATTGCTTAAGATGCCCTTCTTGGATTAAGATCTCTATTGCGTCTTTCAAGTGAACGCACTCTTCAGTCACATGCCCGTGGCTTCTGTGGAACCTGCAGTACTTGGACTTATCGGTGTGAGGCTTGGGGGCAGACGGTTTTGGGAACCTTACCCAGCCCTGTTTGAACTCGGAGTTGATGCATTCAGCGAGGATGCACTCGCGGGGAGCTGTCAGTAATGTATACTCGCTGTATCGGCCCGCGGGGCCCCTTCCTTCCCGGGGCTCGTGGGGTTTCTCTTCCCTTCGTCTGTCTCCGTTACGACGGGGAATGTTCAGATCTTCGCGCTTGGGGTGATCAGCGTCCCCGGTACTACGGCTGCTGCGAGCATTGTGGGCTACCTGCTTCTCCTTGTATCTGATGTAGGCCTGGGCTTTATGCAGGAGGTCATTTAGAGTGCGGGGAGGTTCTATCCCAACGGCTCGGCTAAGCTCGCTCCCGGGTAAGAGTCCCCTCTCGAGGAGATATTTCTTCATGTGTTCCGTGGTATCCACCTCGACAGCCTCTTGGTTGAATCGTTCGATGTACGAGCGCAAAGTCTCATTTTTCTTCTGCATTATGGCTTCGAGAGTCGCCTCTGTCTCGGGGTGGCGTCGGGAGGCTGTGAAATGCCTCGTGAACATGGATCTCATAACTCTCCAGGACGTGATGGACTCTGGGGCCAAGCTTTTATACCACGCCATGGCCCCTTTCCTGAGGGTTGTTGAGAACAGTCTGCACTTTAGATGCCCGGTGATGTCGTTGCGGTAGTCGAGCATTGCATTGACGTTGTCGACGTGATCGTCGGGGTCGGTAGTCCCATCGTATATGGCCAGATTTGGAGGTTTCTCCATGCCTTTGGGGAGTGGAGCTTCCATTATTGCCCGTGATAGGGGGCAATGCAGGTCTTCTTCGTTGCTCCTTAGTGGAGAGAGCTCGTTGTGGTCAGGACTTCGATCGCGCCTTGATGAGGCTCCCGATCGGCCGGAGTCACGGCGGGCACGCGCCCTACTCATGTTGGGCTCTGGGGAGCGACGTCCCCGTTTCTTTGTTGCTTCTGGACGTTGTTGCGTCCTCCTCTCTTGCTGAGGTCGGACCTCCTGTCGATCAGCCTCTAGGGCCATGATTCTCTCATGCTGTTGGTAGAGCATGGAGCTGGCCTGGTTGAGGGCATTCACCATAGCAATCATGGTGGCGTCTCCCTCGACGGGAACGGGGATGGGCTGAAACGCCTCTGTCCCCTGGTTTTGAACTTGAGGTGGGTCCCCATTGTTCTGGGGCTCAGGAGATGGGGTGGCTGGACGGCCATCTCGGGCGTCTGCTTCATGATACTGCAAGTTGTCCTCCATCGTGTAGTCGACGAGGGGACGGTTGCGCTCATTGAGCTGTTCTCCGGACATGCTGGAAGGACGGTGTTTGAGCTTTGATCTTCTGTTGTGGAAGAAGGGGAAGCTAGTTCCCACAGACGGCACCACTGATCTCACCTGATCAGAAGGGCCTTCCAGTGACTTGATATAATGATCAGAGAGTGGGAGGAGAAAAGGGGATGTACCTGCAAGGCACTCCAATGCTTAAGTGAGAAGAGGTACAGTGAAGTATGGTTAGTTAGAATGAATCGGAATACCTGACCCTTTACTGAAAAAAGGTATTTATAATGTGCCCCCAGCGCTGGGCCAAGGTCCCTCTATGGTCTTAGACCAGCTAGGCCCAAGGAGGAACTGCCAAGGAACGCGTGAAGACCTAGCTAAAAGGTATGGTCCTTGGTCCAACTGCCCCTATCTTTCAGGAGATAATAAAGGGCAGTTGGGTGACGCGGTAAGTGAGCTGGCATACGTGTTCTTTGCCCGTCCTTAGTGTGTGCCCGTCGCATAAGCAGCTGGTTTGACCAAGAGGTGCCCTGCTCGAGTATATGGGCTCATGCTCGACATGTTGGGCCGTGGCCCTACACATTCTTGAGGCTCAGTCCAGAACAAGTATATTTTTGAAGAGAGAGAGAGAGAGAGAGAGAGAGAGAGAGAGAGTCACGTTTGAATATTTGGCTTTGGTGCTGATTTTGGTGGAAGTTTGTATACGGGATTTCTTGACCATCCTCCATTGCAATGACGATAACATTTTACTCGTAACTCGAATTTAAGCGATTTTTGAATTTCTGGAATCTATAAAAATTCACTTCATTTTGGAATTTTATTTTGTGTATGAGAGGTCTGTATTGAAAGAGATGAATGTGTTTGAAGTTAAACGATTCTTGCTGGAAATGGATAAGGTGAGGTCGGTGTAAGATGCTCGGCAATAATAAGGAGGTGATAGTGTCAGAGAAATGCATTGAGATGCAACTTATGTTGAATGAGAATGATTGGAGTGTTGGTAGCTCTTATGATGGTGATGTTAAAAGAAAAACAAATGTAATGGAGATTGGAATCATACTTGTGAAGACAATTGTATAAGTTTATGTCAGAGAGAATTAATGAAGTTTCTATAGCAACTGGATATGAAGATGGTATTATTGAGATTGCAATTTGGAATGAGATTCAAATGTGAAAATATATGGATCCTCGATGTAGAGAGGTTTAAAAAAAACTAAAGAATTATGGATGTTGTTAAAGCCTTTTATGTGGATAGAGACTTTAAATGGAATATAATGATTTGTGATGTGTTTGGTATATTAGCATATCCTGAGCAGAAGATACTTAATATTGATGTGATTCTAAACGAGTATATGAGAGATTTGACTTGCAAGTTTGGCAGTATGTGAAGTAAATAGGTGTCATATCGGGAGAAGAGTCGTTCCCATTGATTTAAGAAAGTCGGAGGCTAGATGTGAAGCTTGTGGGGTTGATAGATGATCAGAGTGCGCAGCTGAAGCGTGATATGTATTATGTGAATACGACTTATTGGAGTCAAGAATCAAGCATCAGAAGCTTGCGGGAATGATGCAAACCATTGGACATTCAAGAATGAAAGTGATATGTGAACAGTTTTTGTGTTACTACCATGCCAGTAGAAGTATTGCATTAATTTGAGTAATCGCAACTTTATGGAAATAAGGTGGTGAAATAGAATTGTCGGTATTACGGGTTATATTGATGATCTTATGAAGGTGTTAATGGTGGTGGTTGTAACACCCCGAATTTTCCTCGTCATTTTTAATAAATAAAATACGACAATATCATAGCAAAACGTCATTTTCAATTCAAGGTGCTACTTTCAACCAACATAAAACATGCTCTTAAAATTTGATACATAACATGAACGGAAAACTATTCAAATTAAGCAGCAGAAAAACCAAACTTTAGCGATATCATTGAAATAGGAAATAGTTTGAAAACTTATAAAACAACATCAACTTGTTCCAAAATATAACAAATGAACTAAAGCAATAAAACGACGTTCCTGACTCCCATGTTACGTATTAGAACGAACGCCACGACTACTCCTGAGTATCTGCATGTTACCAACATAGGGGTAACATTCAAACATAAGGGTGAGATTCTTAAATCAATTAAAAGAGGAAAATGATATAAATATAAGGCATATATCACATAAGTACAACAACAACATACTATCTCTCCCGGGATTTTCATCCTAGTACAAACGCGAAAGTGGCGCGGAAAAGGTAGAGTCGCCAGCCATACATTTTTATCCCGAAAGAATGGGAAAGGTAATGTTGCACAAACCTGAGGAAGAAGGAAAGGACAAGGCCTTGCGAACCAAACATCTGGGTTCGGGAGTCGGTTACGAACTAGGAAGGTATTAGCACCCCAATCCGTCCGCCGTACCCGACGGGATCCACGCTTGCTTGTTTGTTTCAAAGGGTGAGAAAAATATAACTGACGCTGAACAAATGAACTGCTAACTGGAATGGGAATGATAAATGAGAAGGGAACTGGAAAAGAGAACAAAAAGAAAGAATGGGGAAAATGTAGGAAAAATAAAGAATGTGCTCTAACGGGCCCTACCTCGCTGCCTACGTACCTCATCGAGAAAATGAGGATCAGAGTCGGCGTAGTTCGCCTAACTAAGGTGGGAACTATTTGTTTGTGTTTTTTATGCACTGGAACTGCTTATGTCTATGCTCAGGTGTTGCAGGCTCGTCTGGTACGAGTGCGTTTACCGTCTTGCATGCGAGACAAGTCGTCGCAAGTTCGCGTTATGAGTGAATGAGATGAGAAAAGAAGTTCCCGTAGGATAGTCGCTTGTTATTTGTTTTTGTCTTTTATGAGAAGTGTTTTGAATTTGTTTGTTTTATGAAACAATCCCTTGATGAGACTTGTACATCATGATAGACGAGCTTACACCACTCCAAGATGGAATGAGTGCAAGTGCATCATGGAATAAGGCTATACACAAGGAATCCTTTCATTTATTTGTTAAGTGTTTTTGGATTTTGTTTGAAGATGAGAAGAGAAAGACTCAAGTTGCAAAAGGACAAAATCTAAGGGACTAAGACACAAACCTAAGTTTATTTATTTATTAAAATGGTGGTCCTATGGTTAATGAGGTATTCTAATCCTAAGAAAGAAAAGGAAAAGAAGAAAAGAGAGAATTAGAACTCAACTTACTTCCTAAGGAAGTTAAGTTGGTTCTAAGGAATGGGAAAACCTATAAGCAAGAACCAAGTGCTAAGGAAAACACAATTATAATGCATAAGAGATAGGAATGAAGTGAGACTTACCTCAATATTCCCCCTACAAAACAAAAGTTAGCATGACAATGCATATTGAAAGTAAAATCAAAGCATAAAAGCGATTAAGCACCATAACGTCCTAGAATGGAACTAGGGTTCAAAATAAGACCTAAGTCTAACGGTGAAGGTACCTGAAGATTACATGACTTCTAAAGTCAGTAGCTACATGCTATAGGTCCCTAAGTATGCTAGGATACCTCACAAATTCAAACTATGCCAAACTATGTACAAAAAGTTCACCTAAGTTCATCTAAATGCAAATTAGGGTTTATGGATGAAGTATGAATGCGTATGGCTTACAAGCTTGGATTAATACATGAAATGAGAATAAAAGTCAGTAGTGAATGCTTATGAATGTGGATGAATGAATACACCATCATAGATGCAATGGATTAGGCATATGGAGCAATGAGAATAAGATATGAGAAGAAATGAGCAAACATCGCATAAGATCACAAATGATGAAAGTTAAGGAAGAATGGCATGTGAATATGCATGAAATGGTTATGGGTAAGTATCATACAATGTATGAAATTAAATTAGAATGCATTAATAGGAATTTATGATTCCTACATAATTCATGTTAACAATTAGAGGAGAAGAGAAACTAGTTTAGGTTAAAGTTAGTTCAATTAAAGATGCACTTTGAAACACTAAAACAAACCAAATGAGTATGGTTCAAAAAGTGACCTATAACTGGAATTAAGGACTTAAAAGTGACCTATAATTAACTCCTAAAAATTACCCAAAAGTACTCCAAGCAAATGGCATGAATGCCTTGCTAAATCCTAGGATATGGAGCAAATAAGAACATAACTCAACCTATGATCTAGGTGACATGGAAAAATAGCAAAAGGGCTTTAAAAATTATGAAATTAAATCCCTGGAATGATAAAGTCATTATATTACATGGTACAAAAGGATTCCACAAAATTATGCACCAAAGTGCCAAAACAATTACTTAACGATTGGTATAGCAAGGCATGATCGCCGAAAAACACCTCCACAAAGTGGATCAAAAAGGGCATCTAAAATTATGAAAAAAATTCCTAATGAGAATCATAATGTCACAAATTACAATGATTAATCACACAAAAAAAATAGGTTTCACACCTATGGGGAAAAATTGTTTCCGGTCCCTTATGCCAAAACCTTCCTTTTTGGGACAACTTATGATCTAAAATCCAAATTAATTATTAAAACCACCCAAATATGGAAAAAAATAATATGAAAAATTAATTAAGAGGATGAGAATCACTCATGAATTTTTCCATAATTTTATCTCACCTAAAACTATTTTTAATAATTGCGACGAAACGGACAAAAAAGTGGATTTTAAGGGGAAGTGAAAGGAATCGATCCTAATGGTTCGTAACTTAATCCCTAAGCTCCTAAATCGATACATATCATCAAAAATCACAAATAAATCCAGTGCCTCAGGTGGTAGGGCTCAATATGCACCTTAAGCTACATGGTCCTAAGCCGCATACAACTATAATGATGCTTAAAAGTGGAGAATCGAGGTTACTTACTTGATCGAAGTGCCGATTCTTCCCTTAAAAGAAATCCGAAAACTCCGTGCAAGGTCTTGAAATCTCCTATGAGCAAAATAAATGCTCATCTTCCATAATCACTTTTGTGATGCCTCACCATAATCGAAATCGATTTAAATCGATCAAAAACACTTATGAACCATTTAATCCAAAATTAGTCTTAGACAAATAATTAAAATTATCAACAAAAATCTAATTAGAAATTACAATAAAAAATGGATTAAGATATAAATCCACAAAAAAAAGATTAACAAGAAAATTAATTAAACATCTATATATAAATTTCTAAAAAAAAGACAAGCACACAAGGGGTGAGAAAAGGAATCATGTGGCTGTCAATAGCCAAAACATTGGCCCAAAGCCCATCTTCCTTTTATATTGGCGCAGAAGGGTGTATGTTGAAATATATGGTGCAGAAATAAACAAAGATCAAAGGCCCAAACTCCTCCAAACTCGGATCCAGGGGTGTGTGAGTAATTCGAGGGTGTTGATAAGGCTTTTATGGTGCTGGAGGCCCAAACCGAATGAGAACCACAAAGGGAGTATGAGTAGCAAAGTCAGGGGTGTAACTAGTGGATCCATGGCCGGAAAAAAATGCTAAGCCCAATCCAAGGTTTATGAAACCCTAAAATCATAATTCTTCACAAGAACGAAACATTGACCTCCATCTTCTTCATAAAGAGGCGCCGCCGGAAACACCGTAACCTCGACCACCCTGTACCTGTTGTCACGGCTCCTTCTCCATGCGTTTTTCTCCTTTTCTCGGAGTCACCGTTTCACAACACCCACCGTTCTCCTTCTTTATAGCCTCAAAACAACGCCGATTAGGAATTTTATCATCCCCTTCTCTTTTATGCTTTTGACAATGTCTTATCATGAATTCTTCGGCGACATTCCTTTCCTCCATGCCAACAACATGACCTATCCGAAATGGTAGCCTTTCGTCGTGTCTTGGCTCTGAACCGACGACGGCGGAGTCATCTCAACCTCGATGCAAATCGCTGCAAACTACAGTCCCAACACAAGCGAAATAACGATGAACCACCATGGAACCCTTTGTGACGCGATCAACGAAGCCACAACTTTTAGATTCAAATTCTTGATCTCGCTCTCATTGAATCTGTGCAACGACAATGACCAGATAGTGATGCGGATTGCGATTTGTTCTTGTGCGATTTTATGCGGTTGATGTTGATTCAGCTCGTTGTTGACGAAGTCGCAAATTCTTGCGGAGTTGTGCGTTGTAGTTGTAATTTGATCACTAATACAACGTTTCTTGAATCATCTTACCGCTAGTATTACCTTCAATTCGTGATTGTAAATTGCAGTTCTCGAACCTACGGGTTTCTGTTGTTGATTACGGTTGTGCTGATTTTTGTAGGGAAGGCCGAAGTTGAAGTCGAAGATTGCAGGATGTTGATCCAAAGAAGATAAAGATCGAATACTTGCAGGAAAAAAAGTTTTTTTGGAGGATGAAGCCTCAGGCTTGATGAGGATGATGGATGATGATGCGTAGGTAATCATGGTGATTCTCCATCGCGATTGCACCGTGAAGATGAAGGCGACAACACGAGTCTTTAGGTACGAACACGTGATCCAATCTCACTTACATTTTACTACCGATTTCTTGATCTCCTTTGAACTTTGCCTTCATTCTTCTGAAACTTTGTTTTGAATTTACGGTCATTGCGGAAGTGCGATGCGAATCGCGTTGAGGTGATGCATCGTTTATGCAGAATTCTTGGTTAATATTTTTTGGTTTGATTTCTTGTGGATTCAGTATGGCTGATTGATTTTTGCAGAGGATTGATGAGATTGATAAATTTGCAGGTTTGAGAGGTTGAAGGATGCAGAAGAAAAATGGTGGAAGACGAAGATTGTTTGCAGAAGAGTTTCTTTGAAGATCATGAAGGGATTGCCGAATGCAGATTGGATGGAAGATTCAAGTTGGTTCTGTGAGAGTTAAAGAAGATAATTAGAGAGGGTTTTTTTGAAGAGATTTAGATGTGGAAGTGTGTTGAAGATGGATATTGCAGATTGAAGAAGTTCTGAGGGTTGGGAAGAATTCAGGAAAAAAATTCAGATTCCCCCAAGGTTCAGCTTGAAGGTGGCTTTTTATGAGTTTCTCTGTCAAAATTTTTCTCTGCTGAATTTTGATAGAAAATCTATATCAGCATCCCCTCTTCCTTCTGTCATGGATCTGCTATATTGTAACTGTTATCCCCATTCTGTAACTGATTTTTTTGGTTGTTAGTGATTTTTGTTGTGAATTTGATTTTTCAGTTTTTTGTAATGAATTTTTTGAATTCTGAATTTGTAACTGATTTTATGGAGTTAGTTGCAGAATTTTTGTGTAATCTCATTATCAACTTACCTCAGTTTTTTCTTTTATTTTTTAGTTATTTCCATTATATTTTGTAAAAAATATTTGCACCAGTTTCAATGATACCACTACATTATGATACCGATTTTTCCGCCATGATTTGCTATGTACGACACAACTCTTGGTTCAAGTTATCACTAATGGACAATTAGCTTCAAGCAAATAATACCACCAATGTTGTAATAAGACAAATCATAACCATTAAAACACCTATCAATTAAGAAAAGTGTTTTTAGATGACTTTATGGATATTTGGATTAGCATGTATGCTGAAAATTAGAAGGAGATATTTGGTAAAAATTGGCATGAAAGGTCCATGGATTTAATTAGATTAAAAAATATAAATAATGTGGTTTTAAAGGACTTAAAAAGATAATAATAAAAGGATGGTTTGATAAAAAAAAACATTGACTTGATATGGATTAACAATGGAATTGGTTAATGGACTTAAAAATGGTTTAAAAAATGGAATAGGATTCGAAAAGAATATGGGTTGGAAATAAAAAGGTATTAGAAATGGATTTTATGGGCACATGGACTTGAACTTAAGGTGGGCTTAATGATATAGTCTTAGGGTACCAAAAAGAAATGGTTAATGATGTTCAAAAGTAGGAAGGTGGAATGATAAAATGGATCATGAATTAAGTTGAATCGAAAAATGAACTGGAAATGGATATTGCGGACCTTCGAATGAACTTGAATTTGAATTCCAGTCTCCCTTGTGATAACGATGAACCGAGAAAACTCAACGAAACCAGCATGTATCCGAATAACATCTCAATCCAGATAATCTTTGAAATCGGCCGTAATGAAATCCTTTGGTTCTTGCACAGAGATGATGAGATCGAGCCCACAAAAATCGCATTTGAGGCTAAATTGGATCAATCTTTGAGAAATAAGGCAAATCATTAATCAATCTCGAATTATACCAAAACCAAATTCCCACAGACTTCTGAACTACTCCTTAAAACTAACTTACCGTGACTTAATCTATGAACCGCAACACCTTACACAAAACATTAGTGGAAAGGTGAACTAGATCCCGATGATTATCATCCGTCATTGAATAAGGAATAAACCCTAACGAGTCTTGGTAAAGGAAAACCTCGTGGTTGGATGAACCTTGATAGAAAGATGCTCATAATGCCATTAGCCCATACCTTCGTCTTAATTCGGGTACCATAGCCAGATAAATTACCTTCAAATAAATAACTCAAATTGTGAGAAAGTGCTTTGATCCCATGCCTTCGAAGCTCAATGCAAATGTGAGATCGCGACTGCCATGACCTAATGGAATATGCAGATGAAATGCAAAGCGGTAAGCCAATTAAGGTAAAAAAAATGAGGGCAAATTTTGAGGTATTACACATACACATCCACGTCATACACATCAACAACATATACATCCATATCATACACATCAACAACAATGCATGAAAATGAGACTCAACCATAGACTCAATGCATGTGGTACCAAAAATCAATACCTATTTCTTGATCCAATTCCCGTCGGAACTCTCGATCCCTTTTCTATGGTCCAATGTAACCCCTCTTTCATGATTACACCCTCAACCCTTATTTCATGGTCCAATGTAACACCTCTTTCATGATTACACCCTACACCGTGATGGAACACAATCACCTCACCAACGATAACAACATGCAACAACAACGACAATATGCAACAATAACAACAACATTTCATGCATATTCTTTCTCATACTAACAATTTTCAATCACCAGCACATATGCAACTAAACATACATCATACATTCAAATGTTTCACACAACAACATTCAACATCGACAAAATGCACATACAACCTCTCTAAACCTGCTTATACCGCATCAACAACACACTAACCTTCCTAAAACATAAAACACAATTTTTCATGAATTTTAATAAATTAAAAACACATTTTCTCCCTTCCAGGTGTCGCTAAGTGACCCCTTAGCTCGCTAAGCACGTAAGCTAATGCCTTGAAAAGGCGAAAGTTTCCAACGACTTTCTAAGAGAGCAATCCCTCGCTAAGCGAGCAAGGCGAATTTGACAGAAAAACTCTGCGATTTATGCACTTCTCCCCTGCAACTCTCACCCTCAAACAATGTATAAAACTAGTCCAAATCACTATTTTCCACCGGAAAACTCACATCTAACACTACCAACATAAATATACAATTCAGACATCAGAACTTCCTCAATTTCTTATAAAATCAGTCATTCATGCATAAATTAAAGAAACCGAAAAAATCAAAATATGAATACAACATGAATTCAGATTATGGATTTTCGCATGAATTTAATGATGGGGATGATGTGTTTGTGTCTAGAATACTCCAAGGAATGTGATAAAACCTTTGAAACCCTTGGAAATTTGTTGAAATGGTGAAACCGAAAAGTCAATTTTCTTGAATATTTTTTGAATGTGAAAGTGTTTCTTGCCTCTGAATTTTTGTTTTCTTGTTGTTTATTATTGTGTACTTATAGGGAAGTAATTTAGGTCAGAATGAATGGGCTTTTGGCAATGGGGGAAGTTACTTGATTGTGAAGAAATATCCTTACCAATTTTGTCAAAAATTCCAATATATCCATGCTATTTTGGTATTGCCTAATTTTGAATGATTTCCAATCACCTTAAATGCAAAATATTTGATCCAAAAATGAGTATGAGATCAAATATTTGATTTTCATATTTGATTTCTATTAAAATTGAATTTTAATAATTAAAATCCAAAATAATATAAAATAAATGATAAAAATCATAATAATTGATCATTGGGTCGTGCATGACCTCATCTTCATGTTTGGGTTGCAATATTATGGGTCCATTTGACAAAATCTTGATTTTAGACCTTTTTTGCTTCATATACCCCTTGAAAATTTCCCAACTTTGACAAGGTATAACTTCCTCAATTTTAATGCCATGGAGGTGTTCTAGGAATTTTTAGAAAGCTTATAGTGTACTCTAATCAACCCTTTTGGTCCCATGTCCATATCATTTACCATTTTCAAATTATGAGCTTTGTAAAAAGTTGACTTTCAAAAAGACCTATAATGTTTTGGCTCATACCTTCCAAATGAAGCCTTTTTGGGATTGACTTGTGATACACAAAGTTGTAGAGAATTGAATTTAATTTAAAATGATCTTTGTATGGGAAATTTTTGATGAAGTATGTGAAAGTTATGTCTGGTCAAAGTTCAGTTGACTTTTCCTATGAAAACCCTAATTTATCAACTTCTGATTCTTGATGATTCTGAGGTTTCCTTGATGAATCATGTCAACAATTGATCAAATGATGAATTTCACCTCATAATCTTGATGTTGACCAAAAATCTTGAAGTTTGACTTTGAGTTGACCACAATTGACCTCAGTTGACTTTCTGGCCAAGTTAACTGATTTTTAGGTATCTGAGCATCTGACTGGCCAAACTTATTGGGAAAACTTTGAAACTTGTCATGAGGATTATTTAAGGTATATGGGATGTTATTAAGTCCACTTGAGGCTTTGGAAGTACACTTTTCTTGGGGAAACTCAAAACCCTAGTTCTAAGATCCATTGTTCAGGAGGAGACTTTGTCGGGTGAAACCTTCAATCCTTTTGACCAATTGAGAATCTTGAAACTATTAAGAAACCTCTTGAGACACATGGTCTTGAATGTGAGAGGGAAAATTTTGGGGTACAAAAATCTCATTCGACATTATTGTCATGGGCGGAGAATTCGGGCATGGAGAATATGGAGTAGGGCTGGAAGTCCCAGAACCGCCGACCACATGCTCGGTGGCCACTTGTTGGACGCGAACCTTGCTTTTTTATTTGATTGTTTGGTCGGGCACCCAACCTGGTTGGCCAATTTCAGTGCTCATTCCCTGAGTCTAGGCATGTCACCTGCAAAATGAACAAGTCAGCAAGGTAGGGTAAAAACAAAAAGAAAGAGATGGTCGAGAATAAGCTACCTAAAAGTCGGACGGCTTCCTTATTTGACTTACACTCGAGTACGACCCTAATGTTAATTAGTCGAGGCTCTAAGACAGGAAATCCATCGTCACCCAGTAACGGATTGTCTAGTCGATTTACGCACATTGCAGGGATGAAACTCCAGACATAGGCCACCAGCTTTTTGTAGGCCAACTTGTCCTCGGTGTAACAGCCCAGGCCCCTCGCAAGGAAATCCCGGCACTGCCACCTCACGATCTTCTCTACTCCCCTCACTAGTAGAGTTTTTGCCTTCCGTGGGAATCGAACCCTGTACCCTAGGGTTCAAGTATATGCTCAATCCATTCCCACTACCAATTGAGCTAGTAGCTCAAGTGGTAGTGGGAATGGATTGAGCATGTACTTGAACCCCAGGGTACAGGGTTCGATTCCCACGGAAGGCAAAAACTCTACTAGTGAGGGGAGTAGAGAAGATCGTGAGGTGGCAGTGTCGGGATTGCCTTGCGAGGGGCCCGGGATGTTACAAAAAAAGGCGCCTTTTTTTGTAATAGCCCGGGCCCCTCGCAAGGCAATCCCGACACTGCCACCTCACGATCTTCTCTACTCCCCTCAATAGTAGAGTTTTTGCCTTTTGTGGGAATCGAACCCTGTACCCTGGGGATCAAATACATGTTCATTTCATTCCCACTACCACTTGAGCTACTAGCTCAATTGGTAGTGGGAATGGAATGAACATATACTTGAACCCCAGGGTACAGGGTTCGATTCCCATGGAAGGAAAAAACTCTACTAGTGAGGGGAGTAGAGAAGATCGTGAGGTGGTAGTGTCGGGATTGCCTTGCGAGGGGCCCGGGCTGTTACACTCGGCCCCCAGATTCTCGGGTTTTACCCTATAATAACTGGTCGACAGATTGAAATGATCTGGCCTCCACTCAAGGGGGATCTTTGACACCAGGCGTTCCCCGTCGTTAGCCTTCCGTTGTAAAAAATATATGTTGTCGAGGGCCTTTTGGGTGATGGGTTTCACCGTGTACCACCTGTCTTTGAAGTTTCTGACATAATCGTGGTAGGTTTTGAATAGCCTCGAAGGCTGTTTGAAAGAGACCCAGTTGTGTCGTCCTTCTATGCCCGACCATTGCAAGTGGAAGACACGAAAGAAGAGAGGCAGAGTACAACCAATTTCAAGATACTGGCATACTAGTTCAAACGCCCGAATGAACGATATGACGTTGGATGAAGTTGCGAGGGCGCCAGCTTAAGCCACCTGAAAACCCACATCTGAAATTCATTGAAGGGGAGTCGCATCCCCGCTTCTCGGAAGGCTGCTCGGGAAGGGGAGCGTAACACTGTGAATTTATGGGCTCGTCGGGACCCACATCCTCGACTATCGTATGGGCATTAGAGTGGTCGTCCATAAAGCAAGAATCTGCCTCCATTGATTCGTCAGCAACCCACGAGAGGTCTCCACTCTCGGACAAAGATGGTGCGCTCCCTTCCACAGGACGTCCTTGGTCCATATTACCTGAAAAGCATAAGGAACAAGTGAATTCGACGTCGCATCAAATTCACCCTTCCACCACAGTTCAAGTGAAAGGGCGAGGAGGCCAATACCCGACATACCTATACTAAATTACCCAAGACATTCAAAGAATGCCCGTGAAACCCAAGGAACCTATGAAGGTTTCGCCCGGGACATTCAAATAATTCATGGGACATTCAGAGAATTCATGAAGATTCTGCCTGGGACATTCAAAAGATGCCTACGACATTCAAATGGAACCCCCACATTTGCCCGACATGTTCATACCATGCCCGAGACCTTTACTTAAATTTCCTATTTCTGCCCGACATATTCATATTACGCCGGGGATATTCATCCAAAAACCCTAAAAATTGCCTAAAGAACATACATTCTACCTACTTCGACGAGTAATTCACTATTATAACTAACTAATCAAGTTTAAAATTGCTGGAAAAAGGGGTTCAACGTGTTACCTGACATGGTTCTGGTGATGTGTTGACGACGACGAACGGCGGCGACGGTGGTGGTTGTGCTAGCAAAGAGAGAAGATGAGTATCCGGTAAAATGTCAGAGGAGAGAAAAGGGAAAAAATGAAATGATCCCCTCATCCTTTTTATAGGCATTACGTGAAAGGGCGTGCCCTAGGCAATCATCACCTAGATAACCTAGGGAGCCTAACATTTAATGCGCGAGAAACAAAGCGACACGCATTAAAATCAGTGGACACGTCAGCCTGAAGAATTCCAAAGGACGACGAGCATGAGCTATGTATTCGACACCAAAAGAGGTCGTGCACCATGAAGTTCTCCCCAACAAAAACAAATACTCATATATCCTTCGACCCTAACTTAAGCGAATCTCAACTTCCTTCATTCACATCCTTTGAGTTGCATCGACAACTCAACAAGACGAGACTCCTGGCTTCCGCGATAAGGCAATCCAGGATTGTCAGATACATTCCACTCCTCGCCTTGTAAGAGCTCGTAACTGTCCCCAACACTAAGAGTTATGCCCGACAAGTTCTTCTTAAGTCCTCACTCTGTCCCAAAGTTTCGACTTGGGGGGCTTTTGTTCTAGACCGAGCCTCTAAGACTGTGTCGGGCAGAGGCTCAATCAGTCGGGCAAAGGCCCAACCCAACGAGCAAAAGGCTCAAACCATCGGGCACACCCACGACCCACTAGCTGGCAGTAGGGGAGAATATGTTTCCCCCATGTATGACACGTCACCCAACTGTCCACTATTATCTCCTAAAATATAGGGGCAGTTGGACCAAGGGCAAGACCACGTGCTAGGTCTTACACGCTCATACGCGTTCTTTGGCAGTTCTTCCTTGGGCCTAGCTGATCCAACCCATGAAAGAATCTTGGCCCAGCGTTGGGGGCACACTATAAATACCCTCTTTCATTAGAGGGTCAGGTATTCTGAACCTATTATTCTATTCTACTTATGTACCCATACTCACTTAAGCATCAGAGTGCCTTGTAGGTACACCCCCCACCTTCTCTCAATCAACCGTCACGTTTGTTGCTCAGCACCTGGAAGGCCCTTCTGATCAAGTAAGATCGGTCCTCTAGATGAAGAGGTATATGTCACATAACCTTATAGGTTTGTGATACATGAGGAAGCAAGAAAGGTATACAGATTGCACACAACACTCTTTAGCCTCAAGCAAGCACTTAGGGCATGAAACAAGAAGATCAACTCATACTTGGTCGAATTGGGATTCATCTAATGAAAAAATAAGTATGATATCTATGTTTAGGTTATAGCACAAGATATAACAATCATCTACTTATATGTCGGTGACTTGTTAGTAACTATAAATAGCTTGGAGAACTTGTCAAAGTTCAAAGAGCTGATGAAGAAGGAATTTGAAATGTCAAATTTGGGAAAGTTATCATACTTCTTAGGCATGGAATTTCAAATTTCCGAATCTCTAAGGTATGTGTGTAACAATCAACATGATATAGGGTTCTCATTCGGATTAATTTGCAGACACATTAGTGAACCAAAGGTGTCACACATGAAGGTTGCAAGAAGAATCATGAGATGCTTAAAAGTAGGGGTGGCAAACGGGCATGCCCGCCCCGTTTAGGCCCGCCCCGCAAAAGCCCGCAAAAAAAAAGGGGCGGGGCTGGGCGGTCAAAGTTGAGGATGCGGGCCTAAACCTAAGTCCTCCCCGTAAAAAAGTGAGGGCGGGGCGGGGAAAGCCCGCAGGCATTGCACTTTTTAAGCCTAAAAATGCAAAAATTTAAGTAAATGTGCATGCCCGCAAAAGCCCGCGAAGAAAACAGGGCAGGGTGGGGCAGACACTTTAGAGGGTGAGAGCCTAAACCCTTGGCCCGCCCCGCACTAAAGTGCGGATAAAATGGGCATGCCCAACGGGCCGGGCCCGTTTTTCCACCCTACTTAAAAGGATCGAAAAACTATGGAATTCTATTTCCACGAGATTCTGAAAGCAAAAAAACTGATATTACTTGCTATTTAGATGCTGATTGGTATTAAGATTAGGAAGATTGAAGAAGCACAAATGGCTACTTCTTTTAAGTATTTGGTGCCTCAATCTCATGGTGCTCGAGAAAGCAACTTGTGGTGGGATTATCATCATGTGAGACTGAATATATAGATGGATCCTATGATGTTTGTCAAGCAATTTGGATCAGATTTGTGCTAGAAGAGATGAAAGTCAAAGTGAATAAACATCTGGTGCTGCAGATCGACAAAAAGTCATCCATTAATCTTACAAAGAGTCTAGTTCTACATGGTAGGAGTCAACACATTAAGGCTAGGTTTCATTTCCTAAGTGAAAGGTAAACCAGGGTGAACATGAAGTAATGCATTGCTCAAGTGAAACATAATTGGTCGACATTTTCATCAAAGGGTTGAAGATCAACAAATACCTAACTTTGAAAAAGAAATTAGGAATAGTTAAAATCGACTATGAATAGTTTGTGTTCGACAACTTGGATTATAAGGGGGTATGTTACGATATAATCCAAGTTGTAGCTCAAGCCCAAATTAGGGTTATGGTTTGTTACGTTAGTTACTTAATTGTATATAAATAGATACTTTGTAATTCAGTTAACAATCACATTCAATAATAACAATCCTTATTTTTTATTCTATTTTTTTCTCTCCTCACTAAAAGTGCCTCACACACTAACAAATGATTCTTGATGCAGTGATGCTAATTTCCTATATGACATGATGCGAACTTGCAAATTTAATACTCCAACACTCAAATTAGTATTAGTTATAGATTCCAAAATAAATAAAATCAAATTATAATATCAAAAAGTAATTTGAGTCTTGCGTACACACTAAAAAAACGGATAAATAAACATAACATTGCATATCACAAAATTTATTACACAAATAATTTAAATTAAAATAAAAACTAATAAAAAATATCTGTTTATATTATTAAAATATGTGTTTATTAGAAAAACACACGAGAGTGTCCGTTGAGACCTTAGTAAATATAAAAGTTACCAAATTGATAGTGTTTTTTTTACTTTTTTTAAAAAGAAAATTGTAAAAAAAAAAAAAAAAAAAAAACTTAAATTTAATTTAATACTGTATTGTATTTGATAATTTGGGATGGCATGGTTCATGCGTGACAGTCGGTGCGATGGGAACGTTTTCCTTGTAACGGTCTAGCCAAGGCAGTGGGCGCTGAAATGCAAAAATTCGAAATAAGCAAATCAGAGAAGAAAGAACTCACTACAAACATGTCCACCTAAAACTCCACCGAATAAAATATCTAACGGACTCAAATTAAACTTAAAAAACCTCAAATCCTTCATCACCTAACTAAGGGATCCCACTCCAAAACAAAATTAAACATAAGCCGTTAATCACATCAAGATCCACGCGTCAAAATCGAGAAGAAAAGTACCACTCCGTTATTAAAACCCAAATACCGAAATGAAAAGAACCAAAGAGAAAAGTATCTCTCTCCCATTTGAATTCTAAAACAACGTAATCTGAATTTCCGATAACAGATTGGGAAAATTTGAGAGCGTTTTCGAAGATGAAAACGGAAAATCGTTCGAAAGAAGAAACTGCAACTTATCAAGAATGGTTCAATTTGGCAGATTCAGGTAACTATGGTTCACTCTTTCGTTTCACTCATGCATACACTTTCTAATTCGATTTGTTTAGTTTCGTTTCGTTTCATTCAATTTTGTATATGTTAGATGGAGATGGACGCATCAGTGGAAACGAAGCTACGAAGTTCTTCGCACTCTCCAACTTATCTCGTTCACAACTCAAGCAACTCTGGGCTCTTTCTGATACCAAACGTCAAGGATTTTTAGGTTTCACAGAGTTCGTTACTGCGATGCAGGTTTCTACATTTTCAACCTATGCATCAATTCGATTTTGATTCTGTTTAGATAATGAAGATTTTGATTTGATTTAATTTTATCGTGAACAGTTGGTTTCGCTTGCACAAGCTGGATATGAACTTAATTCGGATTTACTAAAGATTCAATGTAAGTGTTATTTCATCGTGAAGATTGAATTTCTAATTTCAATTTCTAATTGAGGATCGTGTTTAGAATATTGATGCTGTATGAATGTGTTAACATTTCAATAAAACTGATTAGTTCGTTTTTATTGATTGTAGTGGATAAGGAAAATGTTAAACCACCTGTGATTGAAGGATTAGATACTTTAGTGGAAGTAAGTAGTGTTTTTCTATCACTTTTGTGCTTAATTACTAAGATTTTGATCATATTATTTCTAATGATTTTCTCTTTCCAGCAAACCAAGAGTTTGTTGACGATAACTCCCCAGCCTGAAGTGAATGGTTAGATATGTAACTTATTCTTTTTATAATTTTTATGATGAAATGATACTTTTGTTAATATTTGAGATTTGATTTGATTATTAATTTTTAATTGATATTTATAATATGCAGTGAGTGCTCAGCCTCAACCATTTTTAGCTAACTCATGGTTCCCTTCAAAATCAAGATCTTCAAAGAAAGTAAGTCTAGTTATACATTCTCAGATTTAGAAAACTTAATTGATTTTGATGAAATTCATAATTATGTGTATTCCATCTTGTTCAATTAGTTGTTGGCGCGGACTATACATTATTTCAATAGAAGATGGATCTCTATTTCTTTTTAATTTTTATTTAGAGATTATTACATAATTGAGAGATCCTTGAAGCACGTCAACACATTATGCTCACTTTCATAATTACCTGAAGGAGTTGAAATAATATATATAGTTCACACTCATTGATTACATAAATTCAAATGGAAAGTAGACCACATCCACCTTACTTTTTCCTCGGTAAATACTATTATTATTGATTTTTTTTGTTTTGTTTCAAAGACGGTTGGTAAGTGTTGTCAATTCGGTACACACTTCTATTAGGAATGTAGTATTTCGTCTCATGTCGCTCTGTTCCTCATCCATGTCCATTCATTACTTTAATGAGATGAATCATGTGTGAATCAATTTTTGAACCAATGTACATATGGTGATTCAACATTAAAACCATTTAGAATGTGCTTTTGTGATTGATTATATCAAATACTAAGATCTACTTCATATATTCTTAATATTAATTTGTTGTATATATATTCTAAACACAATAGTTTGCCTTTTTGTAGTTACCTCCCAATGCAGTTACATCAATAGTTGATGGCTTGAAGAAATTGTATATTGAAAGACTAAAGCCCTTGGAAGCCGCTTATAGATACAATGATTTTGCATCTCCGTTGTTGGTAAGTAGCATTTGCACCCAATTTATAAGTCAAGCATGTCAAATTTTGCCAATTTCATGCGTGAGCATGTCACATGCTTTACTTAACACTTCTTATCCATGTAAATATGATGATGTTAACTGTAAGAGTGTATTGATTTCTTCCTTTCAGACTAACAGTGATTTTGATGCTAAACCCATGGTCATGCTTCTTGGTCAATACTCTACGGGGAAAACAACATTTATAAAACATTTGTTAAAATGTGATTATCCAGGTTGGTTGGAATGTGGTTAATCCAGCTGCTACATCATTGTATTTAATTCATTGAAAAAAAAATTGATGACCGAGGGACATAACTAGTTAAACTAATTTACTGATCCTATATGTTCTCTTTTAACCCGCTCTTTGGACAGGAGCACACATTGGACCAGAGCCTACAACAGATAGATTTGTTGCTGTCATGGTATGGAAAGTTTTTGTTCTTGTATTGCCTGTGGAAATCAATTGTTTTTTGTTCTTGTTATTGTTAGAATACTTATCTTCTATTGTTTGTGTTGTTTTGTTTGTGTTATTAGAGCTTCCTTCAAAATTAACAATCTTTTGTTGTTCATAGTCCGGCCCTGATGAGAGGAGTATTCCTGGAAACACTATAGCTGTTGATGCTGACATGCCTTTTGGTGGCCTGACAACTTTTGGAGGTTCATTTTTATCGAAGTTCCAATGTTCTCAAATGCCACATCCTGTGAGTTTTATTTGTGTTCCAAGTCAAATGACTTTGTCAATATTTGTACTTGAAATTGAGTTAATTTTTTTCTTTTAGCTGCTGGATGAAATCACAATTGTGGACACTCCTGGTGTTCTATCTGGAGAGAAACAAAGGACACAAAGAAGCTATGATTTCACTGGTGTTGTATCTTGGTTTGCTGCCAAATGCGATGTCATTCTTCTTCTATTTGACCCGCATAAACTTGACATCAGTGATGAGTTTAAACGAGTAATTTCTTCATTACGTGGCAATGAGGACAAGATTCGTGTGGTTTTGAATAAGTCAGACCAAGTTGATACTCAACAAGTAAGACACATCAAACAAGATTGAATCAATTAATTTAACTTACACATCATTTTATTCAATGGTGTGCTATTTTTCATTTAATTCACGTGTAACTGTAACATTTTAGCTTATGAGAGTTTATGGAGCGTTGATGTGGTCGCTAGGGAAGATTCTGACTACTCCGGAAGTTTCACGTGTATACATCGGGTAGGTTTGTTAATTTTCAAATGTCTAATGAACCACTTTTTTCCTAACAAATTAGAAGTTGGCCATTATTTTACCATCTTGTGATTTGAAAATTCAAATAATGATGGCACATAGTTGGATTTTGTTTATTTGGAGTTTTAGTTTTTAATCTAATTGTTTATTTTAAAAAATTATTCCTGAAATTTTTACTTTTGATGAGATTCACGTTACATAATTACATTATTTCTCCGATTAATGTGACATTCTTTGGCTCTAAGTATATTCTATTATATTATTGATTTGATTTCTGCAGGTCGTTCAATGATAAGCCTACAGCCGAAGGATTTGTTGGTCCACTGGATCCACTGGGAAAAAGTCTCTTTGAGAAGGAACAGAAAGATTTGTTGGCAGATTTGCTCGATATCCCAAAGAAGACATGCGATCGTCGGGTAGGTTGCTAATTTCATATTATTTAGGTGACTTGGTGCAAATTGAATTGTATTTAGATAACAAAGCAAATAGAATTGTATTTAGTTAACAACAAAATGAATTATATATTATATATATTTAACATTTCAAAGATTTGTTGTCATTTAACTGGTGCAGATCAATGAATTTGTGAAACGAGCTAGATCGGCCAAAATTCATGCATACATAATTAGCCATCTTAAAAAAGAGATGCCAGCAATAATGGGCAAAGCCAAGGCTCAACAAAAACTTATTGACAATCTCGAAAATGAATTTGCAAAGGTTTCTCCTCCACCTTCACTTTTTATCTACTTTGTTTGTTGCTTAATTTCTCAGGTACTTTTCATTTGTGTTTTTACAAAACAGGTTCAAAGGGAGTACCATCTACCAGCTGGTGACTTTCCCAGTGTTGAACACTTCAAAGAAGTTTTGAGTAGTTATAGCATCGACAAATTTGAGAAACTAAAGCCAAAAATGATCCAGGGCATAGATGACATGCTTGGATATGAAATACCAGAGCTTTTAAAGAAATTCAGAAATCCTTACAATTAAAATGAAAAATGTTTTTATCTATCGTCATATATGTTTGATAATTGTAAGACTTTGATATTTGAATTAATCATTAAATAATTGTAGATGATTCATTTTCATTGATTAATATTCAAATCATTTTAGTTTGCTATATCCTTTGGAGAAAGGGAAAGTTACTATGCTCTGTGTGGGACAACCACTTGGTGAAAGTGGAGTTGATATAAATATATGAAATTTAAATTTTGAAGAAAGTGAGAAATGACATGCTTTTAAAGGTTTTTTTTTTTACTTCAATAATGTACTTTTACAGTAAAAGAAATCAAAGTAATAAATTATTTTATAATTTTAAACGTAATTCTAGTTTCTGGCTAACAAAGTAAAGGAGGTACAAGAGAAACTGTAAAATAAACTTCTCTATTAAATAATGAAAACAGTAAACTATATAGAGTATCACCAATTTTTTTTTCTTTTTTAAGAATACGTTTTTAAATTTTATTGAACATACATAAATATAAATAAAGTGGCATGGTAGAAATTGAGAAGCCTTAGTAATCGTTTGCATGTATGAATTGTAGAAATCGAGATACCTTAGTAATAATTTACATGTATGAATTTAAAATTGAGAAATTTATTAGTTATTTTTAATTTATTACTTATGTATTGTTTTGCCAATCGCTAATATTGTTTTATAAACAAATGTAATTTTGAATCTTTATTTTGGTAGAAATATCCGCAATTTTTTGTATCTAATAAATAAACGTTTTTGATTTTGATAATTTATGAAGTTTTTCAAATGGCATCAATGTTTGTTAAAAATATTTTTGGTAACATGGGGTGTAATCGGATACTGCACTTCTGGAAAAAAAAGGAAAATTTTGTGGGTGTGTCAGCTGTAATCGATTATAGATTTTATGGAAGGTTTTACCCTATACCCCTATATCTATACTTTTACCCCTACAAATTTTTTAAAATGCCTATTATAATCTTATTATATTTTTTTATTTTTTTATTTTATTTATTTTATTTTTTTACCATTTATGTCAGACCGTCAGATTCTTGAAAAAGTGATCCAAAAAAACACGATCCGGAAGACTTAAAGAATGAGTTTCGGTACGTTAATTTTCATACCGGAAGACTTTGGGAAAGTCTTCCGGTTTTGTTATTTTTGTTTACGGAAGACTTAATAAAAGTGTTCCGTACCGGAACACTTTTGTTAAGTCTTCCGGTAGCCCTGTGTATGTGTACCGAAACACTTCATGTAAGTGTTCCGGTTTGTTCCAAATACACTACCGGAAGACTTAGGTGAAGTGTTCCGATTTGTTTTTTTTTTTCTTTTATTTTTTATTTTTTAATTTTCTTTATAATTCCTTAATATACAATTAAGGAAGGAAAAATTATTTGACATTAACAATATAATAAATATTTATTACAAATTAAAATATTTGACATTAACAACTAAATATATAATAAAGGAAAAATTATTTGACATTAACAACATAATAAATATTTATTACAAATTAAAATATTTGACATTAACAACTAAATACACAATAAAGGAAAAATTATTTGACATTAACAACATAACAAATATTTATTACAAATTAAAATTTATAGTATTTAAATGTTGATTTATTGAATATATGTTTTTGATGTAAATACTGAAATATGAATATTATATATTAATTATTCAAATACAATAAAAATAAATATTATATATTAATTATTTAAAAGAAAATTATAAAAAAAATCATTTTTATAAATATTAAACATTGAATAAAAGTATAAAATAAATAAAAATATTATGAGAAACAAAGTTATTTAATGTCATTTATACCATTGAATCATTATTATAAGATAAATAAAATTTATTACTCTTTATAATATATATATTTTTTAATACCATTCATTACTTAGAACTTAATTACATTTAATTTTTTTCTCCCTAACAAATAATTAAAAGTATATTATTTATAAAAGAGAAATTATTTTAATTTAAAATGATGGTTAATGTACGTTTAAACTTTAAATTACTATTTAATTCAATGAACCTATACAAGCAATTAAATTTTTTAAACGAAAAAAAAATAATTCAAAATTATTTTTTAACATATGATAAAATATTTTTTAAATAAAATAATCATATTATTCTATTTTAAAACAATAATATATATATATATATATATATATATATATATATATATATATATATATATATATATATATATATATATATATATATATATATATATATATATATATATATATAAATAGTGTAGAATACCAAAAAATAAATAATAAATAAATAAAATAGTGTATAGAGTTTTTAATATGAGTTGATATGAGAATCACACCCGTCGAAATTTTAAAATGTATATAGGCTGATGATAACCAATTTATATAATTAAATAAATAATCAAACAAAATATTTTTGGTACAAAATAAGCATACAATTTAAATGAATTAAATGAACTTTAATATAAATACTAATAGAATGAAACATAAGTAATGCATGAATAAATAGTATCAAAATTGTATGATATTTTATTAATCATACAATCTTTTTGTCATTTATAAAAGGAGAAAACCTAGATACAATTCTTTATGTGTGATTTATACACTTGTCATATTTTAAGTATAAAGCAGACATAAAAAATTGTATCTAGATTTTCTCCTTTTATAAATGACAAATAGATTTCATGATTAATAAAAAATATCATACAATTTTGATACTATTTATTCACACATTACTTATGTTTCATTCTATTAGTATTTATATTAAAGTTCATTTAATTCATTTAAATTGTATGCTTATTTTGTACCAAAAACATTTTGTTTGATTATTTATTTAATTATATAAATTGGTTATCTTCGGCCTATATACATTTTAAAAATTCGACATGTGTAATTCTTATATCAACTCATATTAAAAACTCTATACACTATTTTATTTATTTATTATTTATTTTTTGGTATTCTACACTATTATATATATATATATATATATATATATATATATATATATATATATATATATATATATATATATATATATATATATATATATAATTCTTTTAAAATAGAATAATATGATTATTTTATTTAAAAAATATTTTATCATATGTTAAAAATAATTTTGAATTATTTTTTTTCGTTTAAAAAATTTAATTGCTTGTATAGGTTCATTGAATTAAAAAGTAATTTAAAGTTTAAATGTACATTAACCATCATTTTAAATTAAACTAATTTCTCTTTTATAAATAATATACTTTTAATTAAAAAAAATATATATTATAAAGAGTAATAAATTTTATTTATCTTATAATAATGATTCAATGGTATAAATGACATTAAATAACTTTGTTTCTCATAATATTTTTATTTATTTTATACTTTTATTCAATGTTTAATATTTATAAAAATAATTTTTTTATAATTTTCTTTTAAATAATTAATATATAATATTTATTTTTATTGTATTTGAATAATTAATATATAATATTCATATTTCAGTATTTACATCAAAAACACATATTCAATAAATCAACATTTAAATGCTATAAATTTTAATTTGTAATAAATATTTGTTATGTTGTTAATGTCAAATAATTTTTCCTTTATTGTATATTTAGTTGTTAATGTCAAATATTTTAATTTGTAATAAGTATTTATTATGTTGTTAACATCAAATAATTTTTCCTTCCTTAATTGTATATTAAGTAATTATAAAGAAAATTAAAAAAAAAAAAAAAAAACAAACCGGAACACTTCACGTAAGTCTTCCGGTAGTGTATTTGGAACAAACCGGAACTCTTACATGAAGTGTTCCGGTACACATACACAGGGCTACCGGAAGACTTAATAAAAGTGTTCCGGTACAGAACACTTTTATTAAGTCTTCCGGTGAACAAAAATAACAAAACCGGAAGATTTTCCCAAAGTCTTCCGGTATGAAAATTAACGTACCGGAACTCATTCTTTAAGTCTTCCGGATCGTGTTTTTTTGGATCACTTTTTCAAGAATCTGACGGTCTGACATAAATGATAAAAAAATAAAAAAATAAAATATAATAAGGTTATAATAGGCATTTTGAAAAATTTGTAGGGGTAAAAGTATAGATGTAGGGGTATAGGGTAAAGCCTTCGGTTTTGTGTAATTGGTTATAGGTCAGAGTTTTTTTAGTTATGTAATTATGTGAATCGTGTCTTAATCCCTTTTATAATACTTGTATAAATGTCTCGAAGACATCTTCATCTTTGTTGATGAAGTATTCTCACCCTCAATTCTCTCTCTCCCTCTCTCTCTCACACACACACAATTTTCTCTCTCCCTCTCCATATCCACAAACACCTAGTGTTCAACATGAATTTTGTCTCCAATAAAAAAATTTCATGCATATGTACTCATTCTTGATACGAAGAACTACGACAAATGGTGCAAACAAATGAAAGTGTTGTTCGGGTACCAAGATGTTCTTGAAGTGATAAAGAACGGGGTGAATCCTCGTGTTGAAGGTGCAACAGATGCACAACGACAAACAACACATAAGGAGGAAAAGAAGAAATATTTCAAGGCACTGTTTTTGATCCATCAATATGTGGATGGTGACAATTTTGAGAATGTTAGTGATTGCGAATCGTCAAAGCAAGCGTGAGAAATCTTAGAGAAAGCATACGCAGGGGTTGATAAGGGGAAATTGGTGAGATTACAAACTCACAAGCGCCAACTTGAATTGATTCAAATGAAAGAAAAAGAGATAATAAACGATTTCACAACAAGAATCACTCGGTTGGTGAATCAAGTGATGGCATGCAAAGAAACAATCATGAAGCAATATGTTATCGCGAAAATCTTGCGTCCTTTAACACCAAGATTTGACAACATGGTTGTAGCGATTGAGGAATCGAAGGATCTTGCGACAATGAGCAAATAGGAGCTACAAAGCTCTCTTGAGTCTCATGAGTAAGGGATAAAGGAAATAAATTATGATAAGGCAAAAATGGAGATCGTATTGCAAGCCCGCTTCAACGAGAAAGAGAAAATACCGAAGGGAAAATGACCCATGAAGAGTAAAGGAAAATTGCATAACTTTGGTGGAAAAGAGTCCAGAAACTTCAAGAATTCGACTTGTCAAAGGGGTGTGAGAAGTTACAGTAACTTCCAGATATTTTATATATATTATTTTTATTGATTCCTTTTTAATCAACAATATATCTTATGAGTGTTTTAAATTCTAATTATCTATTGTTATTGTCATATTTTAATTATCTGTTCTATAAAATAAATTAGTTAATAAATTAATAATATTATTGTTCTGGACTGGGCCGGACGCCATGCATGTCGGACACGGCCCAATCCGTCGAGCACGGGCCCAATGCCCAATGCATAAAGATGTGGGGGATCACTTCCCCCACGTGTTCCACACCTTCCATCAACTACCCCCACAATAATCTCCTAGTCTTACGGGGCAGTTGGACTAGGGGAAAAACCATACACTAGGTCTTATCTGCTCCTACGCAAACCCTAACAATTCTTCCTTGGGCCTAGATGATCCGACCTATGATAAAAACCTTGGCTCAGCGCTGAAGACACACTATAAATACCATATTTCACTAGAGGGTCGGGTATTCCATTCTTTACTACTTTATGTACTTGCTCACTCCATGGCTCTTTCTAACTTTGGCATCGGAGTACCTTGCAGGTATAACCCCCCATTTTCTCCACCGTAGAAGCCGCTCACCACTGGAAGGTTCCTCCTGATCAGGTCAGATTAGTGGCGCCGTCTGTGGAAAATTAAAAGTTCTCCCCGTCTTTTGAAACAAAGGACCAAAACTCCACCCTTTCTCTTTCAACCAACCAACATAACTAGCAAACACGGTGACAACCATGTCCAAGGCCTCGTCGACCACGCCATGACAACCACCGCGTCGTCCTTGTGTCTGACTCAAGGGACAGACAATCTGCCACACCGTCCCCGGAACCAGCTGCCAATGGCGCCCCCGGCCTCACGTCGCGACCATATTCGAGCCTATCCTGATACCAATCGAAGGAGATTCGACGATAATATCCATGGCCAATGCGCTCAACCAGAAAAACCTCTTGTTGTTTCAACAACACGAGAGAATCACTGTGCTCGAAACAGAGCGTTGTACCACGTCTCCTATGCGGAGACCCTGTCGATCACGCATCACTTCTCCTTGTGGTCGCAAACGCATACCTCAACTAGAGAGGTCCCAACTGGAAGCCACCAAGAAACGTGGTCGCTCCCCTCCTCGGTGGGAACGATGCTCCCTAAAGCCCAAGAAGAACAAAACCAGTGGATGCCCTGAGCAATCTACCAGCCAACCAAGGGTATCTCCCCTCCGCGACCAAATCCCTAGGGACGAAGACTACTCACCCCTGAGGAGCGACGGGGAAGATCCTCGCTTCCCACTTTCCCGGGCCATCATGGAGACCTAGCTCCCCGCAGGCATGGAGAATCCCCCTAACCTTTATACATACAATTGGACTACTGACCCCAGTGATCACGTCAACAACATCAATGCCATGTGTAACACGGTGGGAGAACTGACTTTAAGTTATGTTGCGGATAGCAAGAGTCGCCACCGACTTTTATTTTATCCAAAAAAGGAAAGGATATAAAAGAACAGGAAAGACCTTAAGAGATGTTTTTTTTTGGGTCCGGGGGGTAGGTTATGTAAAGGGAAGGTGTTAGCACCCTTTACATCCATGGTTATCCATGGGCTCTTAGTTACTTAGCTCACTTATGAATTGTTTTTGAAAGTGTAGTGTGTGAATAGAAAAATTTTCATAATAGTTGATAATGATCCATGTACGGATGCGTAAAAACTTGTTTTTGAAAATTTGTTTGAAATTGTGAAAAGTTTGAAAAGTTTTTGAAGTGAGCAAGTACATAAGAGGAACCTACCCTAAAGTTTAAGTCTTTCTTGTTCTTTATCCTTTCATTGGTAAGACTATCCCTACTATTAAGAAGTAGGTAGTCATTACCTTGGATGTATGGGACATGTGAGGGACATCTGGTTATGAAGGCAACTGTGGGGTGTAATAAGCATATAGGAGGGACTATCATCATTATTCGAAGGGACTTGATCTTTAAAGGCAACCATGAGGGACTTGATGATTTTTCTTTTAAAGGGACTTGCTTTATACACCCCACTTGACCTTATGAGTAGGCAACATTGAGGGATAGCCTTAGAAAGTGAGACGGCGATTAAAAATCGACTTACGTGTGTGAGTGTTCAATATTATTTATCTTTAATTTAAATTAGCTAAATTTATTTTAAAATAAAATACATGTTTTTGCACTCCCTAAATTACTAACCATAGCAACAATTAAATATTATAAAATTTACATCCTGGAGCATTTACAAAATTATATAATAAGCAAATAAGAATAAAGAGCAAAAAATAAATAATTAGCAAAATATAAATAAATAAGCAAATATAAAAATAAATAAATAGGGGTTAGTGATAAATATAATTAAAAAATAAGGTTAGTAAAAATAAAATAGCTAAATTTAATGAAATAATCATAATTAGAAGAATAATCAAGGTTAGAGAAATAATAATAAAAATATGAGATAATAATAATAACCAAAATAAATAATAATATGGTTAGCAACAATAATTAAAATATAAATAAATAGAAAAATATTATAATGACATGATTAAAATAATAAACACAAAATTTAATATATAAGCGTTTACTTAGGAACATGAATAATTAAATTTTTAAACATAATATAATTATAAATTTTAATTATTACAAATTTAATTATTTCTAAACATTTATTAACAATTATTATTAAAACAATATTTATCTACATATTATAAGGAGAAAATAAATTTTAAATATTATATTCACAAAATTAATCATATTTATAAAACTTAATTTTATTAGTTATTATATTTACAAATTATTTTAAACATATACAAAATATAATTATTGTAAGTTAAATTGTTTCTAAACATATATTAAAAGAAAAATAATTTGGATCATAAATATATTTACAAATAAGTTATAATTATTTCTAAATAAACATGTACAATAATAATTATATCACAAATTAGAAAATAAACAATTAGGTTTAAATAGGTATTTAGAAAATAAATTAGGGTTTTGTTAGAAAAATATTTTTAGGGTTTAATTTATAATATACATATATTTATAATTTAATCACAAGATAAAGAAAATAATTTAAGAACATTTATATATTTTAGAATTTGGAAAAAAAAATTAAACATGCTTCATTGTCATTTTATTATTTAGAAAACATATATACATAAAATCATATTTAATTTAATATTATAATACTTAAAACAAATAAAAGAAGAAAAAGTGTGAAAACTTACCTGACTGGGGTTTGAACCCAGGTCAGCCTGTTTTCCAGCAAGAAGAACAACCACCAGGCCACTGTGTACGCAGGCAATAAGTGAGAGTGTGAAATTTGTTTTGTGCTTCATCTAGAAAATCCAGAAAAATAATGAAAACAAAAGGCCTGGGGTGCGAATCGAACCCAGGACCTTTTGATTACAAGCATGCATGCGCTACCGCCTGGCTGGGAGAGCCCTTCTGGTTACAAAACAATTACAAACAATAATATATTATGAATACGATTTAAATGAAAAAATGTTAAAAAACTTGGCTGGAGGCAGGATTCGATCCCCTCCCCTTTTGTCAAACACGCACAAGCCTTTCCACTGGGACAGCACACCTGTTGTGATAACAAAATAACAAACACAACATAAAATATTTTAACATAATTTGAATTTGTCCTGAGCGCGCCATCAGCATCATCTTCTTCCTCATACCTGCACTTTTTCCTGCGAAATCACTTACAACTTTTCCTGCGAATTTCTCAATGTTCCAAACCTACGAAAATGAAACTCAAGCAAAACAATATCGATTCATTAAATTGGTTAATGTTTTATGATCCTTGTGAATCATAGAACATTCCTATGTGTCCAGAATTCATTTAAACTTATTGAATCATCAAACCCTAATTTCAAGAGTCAAACCCTAACAATGGCCGAATCTGTTCTAGGCAAGGAAGCTTCAATCCATTGGTCCAGAAACAATCTATACAATGTCACAAACAAGATTATGTAAACAAATTTCAATAAAACACAATCAATCAATGGAATCGAAAAAATTTTATTCAAGGTAAAAGTGAGTTCGGGTTGGCCAATATGGTGCACATGGGATGCATATGAGTGATGCTTTAGCTTCAATGATGATCAAAGAACACGTCTATGTCTTTATTTTACCTTGAAACCTCTTGGATTGAAGAATCCGAATATCAATTTTTGATGAATTTTTGAGGTTTTGAAACTTACCCTTGGCTGCTGGAATCCGTGAATTTGGAACAGGCTCATGTTAAGTACTTATATGTGAGTGAATTAGGTTAATAATATTGATTAGTTGTATGAAAACTTTGATCCAAAAAGATTGAAATTGATCATGGTTTAAAACTCAAATATTTGCTCATGAAAGCTTGCTATTTTTGGATAAATCACATGATTTCTTTCTCTTTCAACTTCAATCAATATTGATGAGATTCTAGAAGCTCAATCTTCATCCAAAAATATATTTTCATATTTTATATTTATTTAAAATGATTTTTTATGAATTAAATCAAAATAAATAAAAATAAAATAATACAAAATTATGATTTTTAATCAATTGGGTCGTGCATGATGATATGATATGGATTGGATCACAATTTAGCAAGCCCATTTGGAAAGAATTGGTTCTAGACCCCCATTTTCAATATAAACCATCACAAAATTACCCAACTTTTCAAGGGCATATATCCCTCAATTTTAAGGGTATGAGGGTGTTCTTGGACATTTTGGAAAGCTTGAAGAGTCCTCTAAACAACACCATTGGTTTCAGGTCCATATCACTTACCAATCTCAAGTTATGCTCTTTTGAAGTTGTTGACTTTTTGTTGACTTTTGAAATGACCTATAATGTCTTAGCTCATATCTTCCAAATGAAGCATTTTTGGGCTTAATTTGCAAGATCAAAGTTGTAGAGGATTCAATTTCCTTCAAAATGAGCTTTGGATGGAGACTTGGTGATGAAGTATGTGAAAGTTATGGCTGGTCAAAGTTCAGTTGACTTTTACTGAGGAAACCCTAATTTAGAAACTCCTGATTATTGATGATCTGGAATCTCCTTGATGAATCATGATCAACCCTTGATCAAATGATGAATTTTACTTCATATACTTGATGTTGGCAAAAAATCATGAAGTTTGACTTTGGTTTGACCACAGTTGGCCTCAGTTTGACTTTTTAACTGCATTGACTGATTTTGACTTATCTGATCATCTGACTGAGCAAACTTTTGAGAAAAGTCTTGAAACTTGTCATGGGGGTTCTTATATACATATAAGATGTTATGAAGCTCACTTGAGGTATTGGAAGTCCATTTAGCCTGATTAAAGTCAAAACCCTAGTTTTGGATGCACTGCTTAGGAGGTGCATTGTTTGAGGGAATTGTCAACTCCTTTGACCAATTGTGAACTTTGTGAACCTTTTGAACCATCATAAAATGTCTTGTGAACCTCATGGGGGGTATTTTGAACCTTGTGAACCTCATAAAGTGACTTGTAGACTTCATGAACCTCATGAAAGGTTTTGTAAGCATTGTGAAACTTGTGAACCTTGTGAACCTTCAAGAAGTAACTTGTAGACTTCATGAACCTCATGAAAGGTTATATAAGCATTATGGAACTTGTGAACCTTGTGAACCTTCAAGAAGTAACTTGTGGACTTCATGAACCTCATGAAAGGTTATATAAGCATTATGGAACTTGTGAACCTTGTGAACCTTCAAGAAGTAACTTGTGGACTTCATGAACCTCATGAAAGGTCTTGTAAATGTTGAGAAGCTTGTGAACCTTGTGAACCTTCATAAAGTAACTTGTAGACTTCATGAACCTCATGAAAGGTTATATAAGCATTGAGAAACTTGTGAACCTTGTGAACCTTCTTAGCACACAAAGTCTTGTATTGTGAGGGCAAATTTTGGGGTGCAACAGCTGCCCCTATTCAATTTTCTGAAACCTGAGGGGTTAGATTGGTATATTTGCCAGTCGTGACCTGGAAGGTTGAAGGGGATTGAACACAAAAGCCCAAAAATTTGCACTCACCAGTGCATAGAGTGATATTGATGGTTGGTTGTATATGCTTGAGTGGGCTTAAAGATGCCACTAGGGGAAAGTTCTTCAGGTATATTTCTTGGAAGATAAAGCAGTCCAAAATATGGAGGTATAATGAAAGCTGTCAGGAGTCTGGAGCATTCCTGAGGTATTGATGGTATGCTTTCAGGAGACTGGAGTAATCCTGATGTAACAGCATGTCTTCAGGGAGGATAAAGCAATATTGATATATGAGAAGCTATCAGGAGGCTGGAGCAGTCCTGAGGTAACAATATAATTTCAAGAGGATAGAGAAATCTTGAGAGATTGATGATATGCTTTCAGGAGACTGGAGTAATCCTGATGTAACAACATGTCTTCAGGAGGATAGAGCAATCAATAGTGATAACCCTAAAGCAGTCTTGAAGTAATAATATGATTTCAGGAGGATAGAGCAATCAATAATGATAACTCTAAAGCAGTCTTGAAGCAATGAGAAGTTGTCAGGAGGATAAAGCAATCCTGAGGTAATAGAAAACTGTCAAGAGACTGGAGTAATCCTGAGGAAATAATATGATATGCTTTCAGGAGACTGGAGTGATCCTGATGTAACAGCATGCCTTTAGGAGGATAGAGCAATCCTGATGATCATAAGTTTGTTTGTTGGATAATTACCCTGAAAACAAGGTAACATTCTGTATAATAATATTAGTTTATGCTTTATGTATGCATGTATAATATGATGCACCTAAGTAAATGTATTATGTATTTATGGATATGTATGTTATGGTATGATGTAAATGATGTATGTATGAAATGATGTTGCCTGAAGCGTCTGGATATCTTCGTATAACAACTGCTGGCCAGGGAAAATAAATCCCGATTCATTGTTGAAGGATATGAGGAACTTATTCCCATCTTGTTTGATAATATATTATACATAACCTCCCGTATGCTGGGGATAGCAAGGTATAGATAACCTCCCGTCTGCTAGGGATAGTAAAGTATACATAACCTTTGTCTTCGTTTGATAGTAGGGTAGATATCACCTCCCGTCTTCGTTCGTCGTACCCTTATTGGAAAGTAGATTCCCTAATATCCGTATGAGGATAAAAGAGATGGATATAAATTCCAGGGGAGATAAGACTTTGTGAAGATGGATTCGTCCTGCTGGGGGTTTGTAACTGTCTTGTAAAGATGAACCGGCGAAGCTTCGTTGAAATCCTTCTCTCGTTCGTCCTTAGTAAATACTATTACTGCATTTTCATGCATTTCTGGTAAACATCAATCATATTAAGCATACCTGCATTTCTGGTAAACATCAATCATATTCAAAAGCATACATACATTCAAACACAACCAATGGACGTTTCACTTATGTAAATAGGGTAAAAGTAAATCTGGATTCAAAAGATGGAATTTATTTATATCAAAAAGTGACCCATACATAGGTAAGTTTGTACAAGGAGACATAAACCCTAGTAAGAGGATTTTGTCATAAAGTTTTTTTTTTTAAAACAAAGAGAATCAGCTATGTGGGAAACAATCCTATTGAGTTTCAATTCTATTATTGCCATTATCTTCAAGTATCTCATCTTCTGTTGTTCAGACGGAAACAATTGGATTGAGCTTTATCTGTTCAAGCTTGAGTAAGTAGTACAACTGGTTGCAGTTTTATGGGTGATCTAAACGAGACATAGTCATACGCTTTAATCCCTAACTTTTTCCTGGATTGCCCTTTCAGGTTTTCAATCCACCGGGATACCCTTTTTTGCCCAAGCCGCCTTTTCAGGTTTTCGACTTGCCGGGTGTACATTTTTTTTATATATATCCCTAATTTTTGCCCAAACCCTTTTGGTTTGCCGGGATGCCCTTACTTTTGCCTAGGCCTGTCAACCTAGCGGGTCTCTTTTCATGCGTAGTATTTTTTAACTATGTCTGCGTTTACGGGCTGTGGGAAATCTTCACCATCCATTGTAGTGAGTATCATGGCACCTCCTGAGAACACTGTCTTGACTACAAATGGTCCTTCATATGTTGGAGTCCACTTGCCCCTAGGATCACCCTGTGGTAATATAATACGCTTGATTACCAAGTCACCAGCCTGATATACCTTTGGCTTAACCTTCTTGTTAAAAGCTTTGATCATTCGTTTCTGGTACATCTGGCCATGACAAACTGCTGCTAACCTCTTCTCATCAATCAAATTTAACTGGTCAAGTCGGGTCTGAATCCACTCATCTTCATCCAAGCCTGCATCCTTCATAATTCTTAAGGAGGGAATCTGAACTTCAATGGGCAGAACTGCTTCCATACCATAGACTAAGGAGAATGGGGTTGCCCCTGTTGAAGTACGTATTGTAGTACGATAACCATGAAGAGCAAATGGTAACATCTCATGCCAATCTTTGTAAGTAACAGTCATCTTCTGTACGATCTTTTTAATGTTCTTATTAGCAGCTTCAACTGCCCCATTCATCTTCGGACGATACGGAGAAGAGTTGTGATGCTTAATCTTGAACTGCGTGCAGAGATCAGTAATCATAGTGTTGTTCAGATTAGAGCCATTGTCAGTGATAA
This sequence comes from Lathyrus aphaca, assembly GCA_963966055.1. NCBI lineage: Eukaryota > Viridiplantae > Streptophyta > Magnoliopsida > Fabales > Fabaceae > Lathyrus > Lathyrus aphaca. The sequence continues at coordinate 74,128,258 of OZ014519.1, forward strand.
TCCTTTCAGGGATGCCATACCTACATATGAGATTGTTCTTAATGAATCGAGCCACAACATTCTTGGTAACAGATGCGAATGAAGCTGCCTCTACCCACTTCGTGAAATAATCAATAGCAACCAGGATGAAACGATGCCCATTGGAAGCAGTAGGCTTGATCTCACCAATCATATCAATGCCCCACATGGCAAAGGGCCAAGGAGCAGTCAACACATTCAATGGTGATGGAGGTATATGAACTTTATCAGCATAAATTTGACATTTGTGACATGTTCTGGAGTGTTGATAGCAATCAGTTTCCATGGTAGACCAATAGTAACCTGCTCTCAATATCTTCTTTGCCATAGTATGACCACTAGAATGAGTGCCAAAGATCCCATCATGCATATCTTCCATAATCTCAATTGCTTCCTTCTTATCCACACAACGAAGCAAAGTTGAATCATGATTGCGCTTGTACAGAATCCCATTACTCAAGAAGAACTTAGCAGAAAACCTTCTCAGAAACTTCCTATCTTTGACAGATGCCCCTTCAGGGAACTCCTGAGCTTCAAGATATCTTTTCACTTCATAGAACCACGGCTTCTCCTCTGCCCCTTCAGTGTCAATCTCATTGCAGTATGCAGGCTTCTCAAATCTATCAATGGTAATCTTGGGAGCTTCATCATCCCAGCTGATCTCAAACATAGATGCCATGGTGGCTAATGCATCTGCCAACTGATTCTCTCTTCGTGGAATATGCCCAAAGGTAATCTCTTTGAAATGTGGGATTAAAGACAACACACGCTCTCTGTACGGAATGAGGTTATCATGCTTGGTATCCCAATCTCCTTTAATCTGAGTTATTACCAGGGCTGAATCTCCATACACATCAAGGAACTGAATCTTCATATCAATAGCAGCTTTAATACCCAGGATACATGCCTCATATTCAGCCATGTTATTGGTACAATGGAAACAAAGTCTAGCAGTAATCGGGGTATGACAACCTTCAGGGGAACTAATCACAACACCAACACCATTACCAAGTGCATTAGAGGCACCATCAAAAACCATAGTCCATCGGGATCTTTGTTCAGGTCCGTCATATTGTCCAGGTTCTTTGGTAATAATCATAATGTCTTCATCAGGGAACTCAAAATTCATTGACTGGTAATCATCCACTGCTTGATGAGCCAAATGATCAGCAATAACACTTCCCTTGATGGCCTTCTGAGTAGTATACTGTATGTCATATTCTGTCAAGATCATTTGCCATCTTGCAATTCTTCCGGAGAGAGCAGGTTTCTCAAATATGTACTTGATTGGATCCATCTTTGAAATCAACAAGGTAGTATGGGTCAACATATACTGTCTTAGTCGGCGAGCAGCCCATGCCAAAGCGCAACAAGTTTTCTCGAGCAGTGAGTATCTTGTTTCACAGTCGGTAAACTTTTTGCTAAGGTAGTATATTGCCTGCTCTTTTCGACCAGACTCGTCATGTTGCCCCAACACACACCCCATTGAGTTGTCTAACACTGTTAAGTACATAATCAAGGGTCTTCCATCAACTGGTGGCATCAAAATTGGTGGTTCTAGCAGATATCTCTTGATTTCATCAAAGGCTGTCTGGCACTCATCATTCCATTCCATCACCTGATCTTTCTTCAACAACTTGAAAATTGGCTCACAGATGGTAGTTAATTGGGAGATAAATCTTGCAATGTAGTTCAATCGTCCCAAGAAACCTCTAACCTCCTTCTCAGTACGGGGAGAAGGCATCTCTCGTATAGCTTTTACTTTTGCAGGATCCACTTCAATACCTTTTCCACTGACAATGAAACCCAGGAGTTTACCCGACCTAACTCCAAAAGTACACTTGTTTGGGTTCAATCTCAACTTGTATTTCTTCAACCTCTCAAACAACTTGTGTAGATGATCAAGATGTTGCTCTTCATTCTGAGACCTAGCTATCATATCATCCACATACACCTCTATCTCATGATGAATCATATCATGAAACAAAGCTACCATAACACGCTGATATGTTGCCCCTGCATTCTTCAAACCAAATGGCATTACCTTATAGCAAAAGGTGCCCCACTGTGTCACAAATGTTGTCTTCTCCATATCTTCAGGTGCCATCTTGATTTGATTGTAACCAGAGAAACCATCCATAAAAGAGAATACCTTATGCTGAGCAGTGTTGTCTACCAGAATATCAATATGAGGAAGTGGAAAGTCATCTTTGGGGCTAGCCTTGTTCAAATCTCTGTAGTCCACACACATACGTACCTTACCATCTTTCTTAGGAACTGGTACCACATTTGCAACCCACTGAGGATAAGAAGTCACTGCTAAGAACCCTGCATTGAACTGTTTCATTACCTCTGCCTTGATCTTTTCTGACATTTCAGGATGCATACGACGAACCTTCTGCTTCTTTGGACGACAATCCTCTTTTACTGGTAAACGGTGAACCACAATGTCTGTATCCAACCCTGGCATATCTTCATAAGACCAAGCAAAGATCTCCACATAGTCACGTAACATCTGAATCAACCTGCTCTTGACACTGTCCTCTAAATCAGCCCCTATCTTGACCTCTTTTCTGTTTTCTTCAGTTCCCAGATTCACAACTTCGACTGGCTCTTCATGTGGCTGTATAGCTTTCTCTTCTTGTTGTAACAACCTAGCAAGCTCTACAGGTATTTCACAATCGTCCTCATTTCCGTCTTCAGTTTGATAGATCGGATTCTCGAAATTATAATTGGCAATAGTAGAACTGTTATCGACAGGATCCAGAGTGGATGAGGATCTGCATTTTAGTGATGTGGGTGTGTGTAAGAACACATAGCTGATAAAACAAAAATAAAAGAAAAGAAAGACAAGGAACACAATATTTACGAAAACGAAACGTCCACTGATTTTATTGAATGAAGTATGCAAATGAAATGACAGCCCGTAACAAGCACACCATTGTGCCCCGGGTAAGGCACATGGCTTGAAAGTTTTATTGTTCAAGAAATTACAAATTTAAAATATAACAACACGGTAATAGTATTTACTCCTGACTAAAGGAGATAGGGATAACATCTTCGGCTTTCTAATTATTGAGTCCAACACCCACAGTAGGAAAAATCCAGGCATCCAAGTTGTAGTCTTCCTCTTGATCTTCCACAACATTAATCTGGTCCTTCACAACCCCTTGATTAGTGATACGGGCAGCACGAGCACGACGAACAGCCTTCTGGGATTCTGCAGTGAAACCCAAACCAAACTTGTCAGACTTGTATGGAATATCAGGAAGCTGACCCCAAATAGTACAACCACCTTCATCCACCACAGCTCTAGCATCATTGAGGGAGGCCATTGCCATTGTTGGAGGCTTTCTGGTGACCACAGGAACTTTCTTCACAACAGGAGGAGCTACATAATCATTAACAACCCAGGGAACCACTTCAAACGTCTGACACGGAGTCTCGATGTATTCATCTTCCATTTCCAGATACTTGAAGGTGTTTACATGGCTGACAAAGTATTCTTCTTCTCCATAGACAGTAACAACCTTTCCATCCACCGGATATCTCAACTTTTGGTGCAATGTAGAGGTTACAGCACCTGCCCCATGGATCCAGGGACGACCAAGCAGACAAGAGTACGAAGGGCGAATATCCATCACAAAAAATGTAGCAGTAAACACCTGGGAGCCAACTTTGATTGGAAGATCAATTTACCCATGCACTACTCTTCTAGAACCATCAAAAGCCTTCACCACAATATTGCTGGGCTTCAACACAGCATCTTCAGGACTCAGCTTGTTCAGGACTTCCTTAGGCAACACATTCAAAGAGGAACCATTGTCTATCAGCACATGTGACAGGGTAGTGCCCCTGCATTCAATTGAAATATGCAAGGCCCTGTTATGATCCCTCTTGGCAGGGGTCAAATCAGCGTCAGAAAATCCTAACCCATTGTCATAGGTCAGGTGGGCAACACAGTTCTCAAATTGGTCGACAGAAATTGCACTGGGTACATGAGCAGTCTTCAGAAACTTGATCAAGGACTTTGCATGAGCCTCAGAACATAATAACAAAGACAACATAGAAATCTTCGAGGGAGTATGCCCCAACTGATCAACAATGTCATAATCACTCTTGCGAATGATTTTCAATACTTCCTCCATTTGATTAGAGAGATCATCAGCAGCTGGCACATCAGTAGATACAGGCTCAATAGCAGGACCCTTGCCCCGAGCATTAGTGGTGGAGGTAGCAGCAGGAGTAACTGCATTCTTGGAAGTATCTGGAGGAGAGAAGACTCTTCCACTACGAGTGATCTTACTAGATCCAGCAATATTGTCAACATCAACAGGCACATCAGCTACAGGCTCTTGCTTAACACCATGGATGTAAACATCAGACCCATAGTGCCAAGGTACAGCTTTGTCAGACGTATATGGGATAGGACCAGGAGTAGTAATAACCACAGGAGCTACTCTGGCTTCAGCAACAACTTTCATAGGACCTTCAGCAGTAATCTTGATTGGGCCCTGATGAGTGATTTTAATGGGACCCTTTGAAGTGATTCTTAGTGGTACTTTGTCAACCATGTCAACCTCTTCAATCTTCCTACCTTGAGTCAGATGATCCACCATACTTTCTACAGACAATGGTCTTCTTTCAAACACTATAGTATACTTATCCATGAGACGTTGAATTCCATCTCTCAATATGAAGCAACTATCCGGCTTATAGGTACAATACAAACAATCTTCACGACAACCTGGAAAGATCCCAACTTGTACTAACCTCTTTTTGATAACAGACAGTGGTGTGGTCAACTCCATAACTGAATAAACATGTAGATCTTCATCAATGGCATTGACAGTCTTCTCGTGGTTTGGCATTGGAGCAGTAATCACATTGGGAGTACCCGGAGGATCAAACTCAATTTCTCCAGCATCAATCATATCTTGAATTTTATTCTTCAAGATCCAACAATTATTAGTATCATGTCCCTGACAGTTTGAATGATATGCACATCGTGCATTGGGATTGTACCTGGGAGAGGTAACATTGGGATTCTGAGGAGCCTCTTTCAAAGTAATGAGTTCAGCCTTCAACAAATGTTGCAATGCCTGAGCCATTGACATGTTGATCTTCGTGAACTGCCTTCTAGCCCTCTGTTGGTTACCCTGTGGCTGCTCTGTTGTTGCAGGAGTTGGATTTGAAATATGAACTGCACTAACAGACTGATGCCTTCTGTTACGATCAGGCTGACCATAAACAGCATTGGATTCTTTCTTCCCAGTGGGAGGCTTCTTTGCAGCACCTGATGAGGAAGCACCCACTTGGATCTTACCATTCTTTATACCATTCTCTACTCGCTCTCCTGTCATGATCAACTCAGTGAAGCCAGATGATGAGCTTCCAATGAGATGACTGTAAAACGGACCATTCAGTGTACACATGAACATATCAACCAGCTCCCTATCAGTCAAAGGGGGTTGAACTCTTCCAGCTAAATCTCTCCACTTCTGAGCATACTCTTTAAAACTTTCTTTGGCACCCATAGACATGCTCTGAAGCTGCATGCGAGTGGGGGCTAAGTCAGCATTGTATTGATACTGCTTATAGAAAGCTTCAGCAAGATCATTCCAGTCTCTGATGTTGACACTCTCCAACTGATAGTACCACTCCAGCTGAGCTCCTGATAAACTCTCTTGAAAGAAATGGATCCACAACTTCTTATCAGTAGTGTGGGGTTGAATTCTTCTAACATAAGACCTCAGATGCAGTTTGGGACAAGAGACCCCATCATAGACAACAAATGTAGGAACTTTGAACCCAATGGGTATGACTACCCCAGATATCAAACTCAAATCCTCAAAATCCAGCCCGGATGATTTCTGCAACTCCATAGCATCCATCCTATCCACCAGCATCTTGAATTTGTCTTCATTAGGCTCATGGTAGTAGTTAGCCTCAAAATCAGAGTCCCCCATTGTATGGTGGAGACTGCCTACCTCTTGCTCAGATTCTTCAAATTCATAGTCTTCAGCTGGTTCTTTGGTCTTGGCAAGACCTTTGAACCTTCTTCCCATGTTGATCAACCCAGCAGACCTTCTAGCCTTCTTAGTCTTCTTGGCCAGCAGTGCCTTCAATTCATCTTGCCCCTTGGACAGGTTCAAGATCAGCTCTTGGAACTGTGCATTTTGTGCCTGAAGATCCTTAACTGTTTGTTCAAGAGCCATTGCTGAAATAAACAGCGAGAAGATGAGAAACCTGTGCACAATATAAACCTGTGATGCAATGAAATGATATGGGAACGCATATGCAATGTTTTCAAGGACCGCAGGATTTAAATTTGCTTAAACAAACAAGAAGGTAAACTTTTATTAGTAATAACTTTGTTTTGCCTTTTAGGCTTACAAAAATGAAAATGAGATAAGTACAAAAAAAAGAAGGGGGTTTTAAGTCTCCCATGGACGTTTCCTCTTTGTATTGAGGTATGAGTTGAGGTTTCGTTCCTCGTGAAGTTGCTTTGTTAGCTCTAAGATTCTTGCTTGGCTTGCTTTGTAATGAGCCTCGAAAGTATCCCTTTGCTCCTTCAGTTGGATCCATGATCTCTGCAAGTCTTCCATATCAGTAGGCATGTCTGGGTGAAGGATGGTATAAGCTGTGTCTCCTTCAGCAACAGGTTCCATGGTAACTGGTAGGACGGCAGGATATGGCATTATAAGTGTCTGAGCACGAGATCGTACCCATCTGAGATAAGCCTCCATAGGAATAGTGTACTTAGGCTCCAGTGTCTTGCTGTCAACTCTGTTTACCTTTCCCCAAGCTCGTATGAATCTCTGACGGTAACCCTGAAGATCGTTGTCGTAATCAAACGCAATGCCCTGAATCAACATGTCATGTGGACCATCACTTCGGGCGTAACCAAACTGTCGTAAAGCTAAAGAGGGGTTGTAGGTGATGCCTCCTCTTATGCCTAGTAGTGGCACATTAGGAAACTCCCCACAACGGTCAATGATGGTGACATTTTCCATAGATCTGGAGCACCAATGGATGTCTGAGTGAGAAAGTGACATGATCCTCTTGGACCATCTGAACCCTTGCTCATTCTTCATTACTGAGCGAGGAAGGTGAGAAATAAACCACCTAGAAAGTAAAGGTATGCAACACATCAAAGTCCCTCTTGCCCTTGTAGTACGGGTATGAAGAGAATGTAGGATATCTCCAAGCAATGTAGGCACCGGATTGTGACTCAGGAAAATGTTGATGGCATGAACATCTATGAACTGATCTGGATTGGGGAACAATACTAAGCCATATATCAGCAAGGCTAAGACCTCCTCAAAAGCATCATAGCTCATGGCCTTCAAGAACATTTGAGCCTTATCCATTAGCACCTTGGCAAGAATACCCTTGACTCCGCTTCTCGTCTCTAGAACGATGTCAGATTTCTTCAGATGTAGAGCTGCAGCAATAACCTCTGGTTTGAGCTCCTTCTCCAAGCCTGTGAAGGGTCTTTGATCAAGAACAGGTATACCCAGAAGTTTAGAGAACTCCTCCATGGTAGGAACTAGCTGGTAGTCGGGGAATGTGAAGCAATGGTGCTTAGGATCAAAGAACTGGAACAGAACACTCATCATGTCTTCATTGAACCCTGAAGTGACTAGATCCAACAGGTGACCATGTCTCTTGATGAACTGGGAATGATCAGACACTTGAGCAACCAACTCTTTAAGCTTAGCAGGTATGCCCACAAAGTTGATCCTGATGGTGTTTCTACGAGCAGAAGCCATGACCTGCAACAAAGAACAAAGATAAATCCTTTGGTCCTTGAAATGGTTAGTGAAAATGCTATGCTTATGATGCATGATGATGTCATGATGTTATGCTCAATCACAAACATGTGGCACACACAAACAAGTCACACCATAGCCCTAGGTTTAAAGGCTTGCATGAGGTTCAAAGGTAAGTACCCTCCCCTGAAGTTAGATGGTTCATCCTGTCCTACAAAAGTAACCGGGTTCTAAGGGATCTCAATATCATTGATCCTTCACAAGGGTGGTTGATCAGAAGGCAACTTACTTGCCAACCAAAACCATCCAAGTTTAAGATCTCAATGAGCGTAGTATCGAGTGTCAACCAACTTCAGTCTGCACCAAAGCCGGTTACCTCACTACTTTCTAAAGGCCAAGATGGGATAACTAGGGTTCTAAAAGTTAGTTAGTGCATTGACAACATATGGCAGCCTCATATTATCCTCAACTTGACTTAAGGAACATAAGCACCAACCAAGAAGTCGCACTAACTATGGCCACCAGATCAACCGTATCGATATACGTCGTACAGTTTCCTTGGTCTATTGCCATTTACCTAAGGTACACTAGATCCGGGTTAGGACCTTTCACACATAAGAGCACCCCAACAATATAATAATAAAGCAAACAAATCAAACAATATTAAAGTGATCTTAATTCCTAAGGGTACCCCTCTTAAATTATAATCCCCAGCAGAGTCGCCAGTTCTGTAACACGGTGGGAGAACTGACTTTAAGTTATGTTGCGGATAGCAAGAGTCGCCACCGACTTTTATTTTATCCAAAAAAGGAAAGGATATAAAAGAACAGGAAAGACCTTAAGAGATGTTTTTTTTTGGGTCCGGGGGGTAGGTTATGTAAAGGGAAGGTGTTAGCACCCTTTACATCCATGGTTATCCATGGGCTCTTAGTTACTTAGCTCACTTATGAATTGTTTTTGAAAGTGTAGTGTGTGAATAGAAAAATTTTCATAATAGTTGATAAAGATCCATGTACGGATGCGTAAAAACTTGTTTTTGAAAATTTGTTTGAAATTGTGAAAAGTTTGAAAAGTTTTTGAAGTGAGCAAGTACATAAGAGCAACCTACCCTAAAGTTTAAGTCTTTCTTGTTCTTTATCCTTTCATTGTTAAGACTATCCCTACTATTAAGAAGTAGGTAGTCATTACCTTGGATGTATGGGACATGTGAGGGACACCTGGTTATGAAGGCAACTGTGGGGTGTAATAAGCATATAGGAGGGACTATCATCATTATTCGAAGGGACTTGATCTTTAAAGGCAACCATGAGGGACTTGATGATTTTTATTTTAAAGGGACTTGCTTTATACACCCCACTTGACCTTATGAGTAGGCAACATTGAGGGATAGCCTTAGAAAGTGAGACGGCGATTAAAAATCGACTTACGTGTGTGAGTGTTCAATATTATTTATCTTTAATTTAAATGAGCTAAATTTATTTTAAAATAAAATACATGTTTTTGCACTCCCTAAATTACTAACCATAGCAACAATTAAATATTATAAAATTTACATCCGGGAGCATTTACAAAATTATATAATAAGCAAATAAGAATAAAGAGCAAAAAATAAATAATTAGCAAAATATAAATAAATAAGCAAATATAAAAATAAATAAATAGGGGTTAGTGATAAATATAATTAAAAAATAAGGTTAGTAAAAATAAAATAGCTAAATTTAATGAAATAATCATAATTAGAAGAATAATCAAGGTTAGAGAAATAATAATAAAAATATGAGATAATAATAATAACCAAAATAAATAATAATATGGTTAGCAACAATAATTAAAATATAAATAAATAGAAAAATATTATAATGACATGATTAAAATAATAAACACAAAATTTAATATATAAGCGTTTACTTAGGAACATGAATAATTAAATTTTTAAACATAATATAATTATAAATTTTAATTATTACAAATTTAATTATTTCTAAACATTTATTAACAATTATTATTAAAACAATATTTATCTACATATTATAAGGAGAAAATAAATTTTAAATATTATATTCACAAAATTAATCATATTTATAAAACTTAATTTTATTAGTTATTATATTTACAAATTATTTTAAACATATACAAAATATAATTATTGTAAGTTAAATTGTTTCTAAACATATATTAAAAGAAAAATAATTTGGATCATAAATATATTTACAAATAAGTTATAATTATTTCTAAATAAACATGTACAATAATAATTATATCACAAATTAGAAAATAAACAATTAGGTTTAAATAGGTATTTAGAAAATAAATTAGGGTTTTGTTAGAAAAATATTTTTAGGGTTTAATTTATAATATACATATATTTATAATTTAATCACAAGATAAAGAAAATAATTTAAGAACATTTATATATTTTAGAATTTGGAAAAAAAAATTAAACATGCTTCATTGTCATTTTATTATTTAGAAAACATATATACATAAAATCATATTTAATTTAATATTATAATACTTAAAACAAATAAAAGAAGAAAAAGTGTGAAAACTTACCTGACTGGGGTTTGAACCCAGGTCAGCCTGTTTTCCAGCAAGAAGAACAACCACCAGGCCACTGTGTACGCAGGCAATAAGTGAGAGTGTGAAATTTGTTTTGTGCTTCATCTAGAAAATCCAGAAATATAATGAAAACAAAAGGCCTGGGGTGCGAATCGAACCCAGGACCTTTTGATTACAAGCATGCATGCGCTACCGCCTGGCTGGGAGAGCCCTTCTGGTTACAAAACAATTACAAACAATAATATATTATGAATACGATTTAAATGAAAAAATGTTAAAAAACTTGGCTGGAGGCAGGATTCGATCCCCTCCCCTTTTGTCAAACACGCACAAGCCTTTCCACTGGGACAGCACACCTGTTGTGATAACAAAATAACAAACACAACATAAAATATTTTAACATAATTTGAATTTGTCCTGAGCGCGCCATCAACATCATCTTCTTCCTCATACCTGCACTTTTTCCTGCGAAATCACTTACAACTTTTCCTGCGAATTTCTCAATGTTCCAAACCTACGAAAATGAAACTCAAGCAAAACAATATCGATTCATTAAATTGGTTAATGTTTTATGATCCTTGTGAATCATAGAACATTCCTATGTGTCCAGAATTCATTTAAACTTATTGAATCATCAAACCCTAATTTCAAGAGTCAAACCCTAACAATGGCCGAATCTGTTCTAGGCAAGGAAGCTTCAATCCATTGGTCCAGAAACAATCTATACAATGTCACAAACAAGATTATGTAAACAAATTTCAATAAAACACAATCAATCAATGGAATCGAAAAAATTTTATTCAAGGTAAAAGTGAGTTCGGGTTGGCCAATATGGTGCACATGGGATGCATATGAGTGATGCTTTAGCTTCAATGATGATCAAAGAACACGTCTATGTCTTTATTTTACCTTGAAACCTCTTGGATTGAAGAATCCGAATATCAATTTTTGATGAATTTTTGAGGTTTTGAAACTTACCCTTGGCTGCTGGAATCCGTGAATTTGGAACAGGCTCATGTTAAGTACTTATATGTGAGTGAATTAGGTTAATAATATTGATTAGTTGTATGAAAACTTTGATCCAAAAAGATTGAAATTGATCATGGTTTAAAACTCAAATATTTGCTCATGAAAGCTTGCTATTTTTGGATAAATCACATGATTTCTTTCTCTTTCAACTTCAATCAATATTGATGAGATTCTAGAAGCTCAATCTTCATCCAAAAATATATTTTCATATTTTATATTTATTTAAAATGATTTTTTATGAATTAAATCAAAATAAATAAAAATAAAATAATACAAAATTATGATTTTTAATCAATTGGGTCGTGCATGATGATATGATATGGATTGGATCACAATTTAGCAAGCCCATTTGGAAAGAATTGGTTCTAGACCCCCATTTTCAATATAAACCATCACAAAATTACCCAACTTTGCAAGGGCATATCTCCCTCAATTTTAAGGGTATGAGGGTGTTCTTGGACATTTTGGAAAGCTTTAAGAGTCCTCTAAACAACCCCATTGGTTTCAGGTCCATATCACTTACCAATCTCAAGTTATGCTCTTTTGAAGTTGTTGACTTTTTGTTGACTTTTGAAATGACCTATAATGTCTTAGCTCATATCTTCCAAATGAAGCATTTTTGGGATTAACTTGCAAGATCAAAGTTGTAGAGGATTCAATTTCCTTCAAAATGAGCTTTGTATGGAGACTTGGTGATGAAGTATGTGAAAGTTATGGCTGGTCAAAGTTCAGTTGACTTTTACTGAGGAAACCCTAATTTAGAAACTCCTGATTATTGATGATCTAGAATCTCCTTGATGAATCATGATCAACCCTTGATCAAATGATGAATTTTACTTCATATACTTGATGTTGGCAAAAAATCATGAAGTTTGACTTTGGTTTGACCACAGTTGGCCTCAGTTTGACTTTTTAACTGCATTGACTGATTTTGACTTATCTGATCATCTGACTGAGCAAACTTTTGAGAAAAGTCTTGAAACTTGTCATGGGGGTTCTTATATACATATAAGATATTATGAAGCTCACTTGAGGTATTGGAAGTCCATTTAGCCTGATTAAAGTCAAAACCCTAGTTTTGGATGCACTGCTTAGGAGGTGCATTGTTTGAGGGAATTGTCAACTCCTTTGACCAATTGTGAACTTTGTGAACCTTTTGAACCATCATAAAATGTCTTGTGAACCTCATGGGAGGTATTGTGAACCTTGTGAACCTCATAAAGTGACTTGTAGACTTCATGAACCTCATGAAAGGTTTTGTAAGCATTGTGAAACTTGTGAACCTTGTGAACCTTCAAGAAGTAACTTGTAGACTTCATGAACCTCATGAAAGGTTATATAAGCATTATGGAACTTGTGAACCTTGTGAACCTTCAAGAAGTAACTTGTGGACTTCATGAACCTCATGAAAGGTTATATAAGCATTATGGAACTTGTGAACCTTGTGAACCTTCAAGAAGTAACTTGTGGACTTCATGAACCTCATGAAAGGTCTTGTAAATGTTGAGAAGCTTGTGAACCTTGTGAACCTTCATAAAGTAACTTGTAGACTTCATGAACCTCATGAAAGGTGTAAACACCCCAAATTTGCCCTCACCCATTCACACCATGGCTTGTGATTATTTCATATGCATAAACACAATCATATCATCTCATATTGCATTTTTGAATCACTGCATAGTTTCTAAGTCATCTGCACCTAGGGTCTGTGATCTGAGCAATCCAAGAGCTTCTTGAGCCACTCCAAAGGCCACCAATCACTTCAAAGGGATCCATGTATGTTCTTATATCATATTACATCCTCTAAAAGTCAAGAATGCAAAAGAATCACAAGAACTGGGTTTGGTATGGATGCAGAGCCAAGTTTGACTGCACAGTTGACCTAAAATTAGGGTTTTGGTTTCAGAGGCCATAACTCCAAATTTTTTGGTCATTCTTGTTTCCATTGGTCTCTATATGGTATAGGGAGTATGCATATCAAGTTTCATGAAGAAATTCCATGGGGAAGTCATCTGATCAAGAGTTGACTTTTCAGACAAGTCAGTGCAAAATCAGGGCATCTGAGGCCCCCAATGACCCAACCAAGGGGTGATCTTCATCATTTTGAGTGTATATGATCTTTATTTGATCATGGAATAAGGTTGGAGTTCACAAAAATCAAGAATTTGAAGTTTTTTGCAAAGTTGACTTTTTTGGGCATAGTTGACTTTTCAAGGATATGTCATTTTAGGTCATTTTTCAAGCCTTGATTTTTGATCCAAGAAGGCTTCAAATGGAAAAACCTTGGTCATGGAAGTTGTAGATCACATTTTTTCCTTTTCAAAAAGTACAAGAACATGATCTAATTCTTCATGGATCAAAAGTTATGGTTTGACAAAGTTGGCCAAAATCACTTATTTTCAAGACATGCCTCAAATGACAAATTTGCAAAACCATGAACCAAGGCCATTTGTAACTTCTAGTTCACTTCAAACCAATGTACAAACATCACATGAGTTCTAAAAATCAGAATTGGACCAAAGTTTCTCATGATCATGGTTTGTATAACAAGACTTTTTCATGTGAACCAAAAAGCACCAACTTGCAAAACTCATGATTGCACTTCCTACCACTTGCTACATTGGATGCTGAACTTGGCTAGCCTTTCCCCTCACCCTTGCTGCGCATCCCCATGCTTTGTACTAGCCTAGAACCAAGCCATGCTTTCCTTACACAAAGAGTGGACTTTTGGCAAAAGTGAACTTACCAATCAATAAAGGCCAGGTCAAATCATCTGACCTATAGGATTATTTTATACTATCCTTTAGCAAGCAAAACAGATCAAGAGGCCAAGCAAAAACAGAACACAACACACCATACACAAACACACCTCATTTTGCAAAACTCTTCGAATCTGTCTCCACAGGCCTCAAACACTAAAACCAATTCCACAAACCAACTCACCTTGCTTCATTGAGTAGAAACCAACAAGATTCAAGCCTGAAACCAGCATGAACTGAGCTTCACCATTTCTCATCCTCAAAACCAGAACTCTTCGAATCCCTTTATCCAACCATCAAACACACCATTTTTCTTCACCAACAAGTCAAGCACATCAAAAGGAGTCAAAACCACCCTTCACATTGATCTGAAGCTGCCTATACACAGAGCTCATTTTCTGCTATATCAGATTGGAACCTCTCAAAATAGCTTGCTTAAGCTCATTCCAAGCCTGCCATTAGCATCAGGAGGATCAATGGAGTAAGTTGGCACCAAGAAGCAGTCCAGAAAGTCCAGAAATTGAAGCTTCCATCTCAGGTATGAACATGAACATTTTCTTTCAAAGCTTGCATTTTAAGTTATAATCTGTTTGCTTATGCTGTGCTGGTCATGGGGTTGCTTTCAGAATCAAAAATAAGTGAGAAATGGGTTTGTATGATCCTTCTGAAATTTTGCCCGTGGATTTTGTTTCTTTCGATTCGTTTGGTTCATGGTGTTTAAATGATGTTTGAGCATAGATTCGTGTCCTAGGATGTTAGAGGATCACTTAGGTGTGTTTAATTTGTGGAATAGATGCCTGAATCATGTTTTAGGGTTTTTGGGGTGCCGGAGAAGATGACCGGAGCTTCTCTCCGGTCACCTGAATGTGGTTAGCCCTAATCTCAGGTCATTAAGTGTGTTTGAATTTTGGGCGTTGGATTGGTTGACTCAGTGGACTTCCCGCGCGCATGAAGGGCCCAGATCCTCTTGCTTTGCCCTAATCCACTTTTTTAGATTAATTAATTCATAATTAGGTTAATTAACTCAGATGCAATCCTGGCCACTAGATCTGGCGCCAGTCAACGTATTCAAACCCATATTCAATCCCTGCCTTCCATTCGTTTGACTTTCCATTTATTTTGATTTAATTTCATTTCTTTTCATTTTATTTGCATAATTTATTAAAAATAGTAAAAAATGTCTAAAAATTATGAAATTTTTTATCCTGAGTTTCATTAATTTTTATGACACAAAAATATTTTTATTTTTATTTTTAGAATTAAAAAAGTATTTTTAAATATTTAAAAGATTATTTTTAATTGATTAATGAAAATTAATTTATTAAAAATACTTTTAGGTATTTAAAAATTACCAAAAAATTCATGAAATGTTCTAAGACATTTAGAAACATTGTCCAACCTTCAAACCAAATTTATTTTTTGATCTTGATGCATTTTGAGAATTTTTCATTGAATTAAAATCATTTTTGTGCATTATTTTGATCCAAAGTTCAAAAAATCATTTCTGCCTATCCATGAAGAGTTGGACATTGATTCTTCTTGCATTGCATTTTGTTTAGCATGTAGTTTTTGAGTTTAAATGGCCATAATTTGATCTCTCATTTCCAATTTGTTTGGCATTTCTTTTGTTTGGAAACCCTAAAAACCCTAGAATCTTGTAAAAATCATAACTTGAGATTGGTTAAGAGTTGAGACTTCTCCTTTGGGCATTGGTTTAGTATAGGATTAGGGATCCTTTGTGTGGCATTTTCAATTTTTTTATCTTAGGGTTTGCTTCTGATTTTGGTTTTTATTTGATGTTTGATTCATAAACCCTAATTTGGGTTCCCATATGCACCCATCTTGTATTCTCTTGCATAACATGACTTGCCATGACATTTCAAGCATCCATTTGATCCATTTGACATCATAAGACATATTGAAAGCATGTTTGATCATTGCATCATGTATTTGCCATGTTGTATGCCATGTGCACTTCATAACTTTTCATGTATGTTCATGGTTCCTAAGTTGCTTCTCTTGCATTCATGAACTTGTATGATCATTTCCATGTGCTGCCTCATGTTTGTAGCACCTCATAGCATCATTAGCATCATGTAATTGCTTCTGGTTTTGTTTCTCATTATGTCATCCCATCCCATTTTGCATTGCATTGCATTTCTCTCCTAACTTTTCAGGTGGTAAGTAACTTTGAGAAGTGAATTTGCCTTCACTTCTCATAACTTTCTTCTCATCACTCTCTTGCATCCATGCTGCATTTTTATATGTGTTTGGGTTTGAGCTTGCTCATTCTTCTTCTTCCCACTTTTTTTCTTCAAGTGACTTGACTTCTTGAATGAAGCAAGTTACTTTGCTTCCTTTGCTCTTCTCATCTGCTTCCTGGTGGTTTCTTTGAAGATTTCTCTTGTCAAACTTCACAAACCTTAGGAACAACCAAGCATGACAATAATTAGGGTTTTGATTATTCTCCCCATTTAGATTTTACCTTTGTGTCTCCTTCAGTCCTCTCTTCTCATCTCACAACCAGGGACTAAACCCTAAAGGCTTTAAGGCTTTGTGATTAAGCTTATGCCTGCATCCTTCTCTTAGGATGGAGTGTATAACTTTAATCCTAAGTGTTAAACCCTTAATGTGTTTAAATCTCTTAATCAATTCACTTAATAAGTATCAAGACATCACACTTGTAACTTGGGCCTTGCATTAGGGTTCTAATTCTTCCTTAATTGGTTAAGAAGGACTAACCCTAGTGTTAATGGACAAGTCCCCCTCAAGTTGTCTTACAAATCATAAAATCCACTTCATCATCATATCATTAACTAAAATCCATCTAATAAAGGCTTTGTTTTGTCATGAGGTTAATCCCTAATCATGGATTAAGTTGAGGAGCTTTCCTCAGCTTAAACATTCTCATCTATTATCCTTCTATTAGGATGGTGTAATGAGTCTGTTTAATCCCTGATTATGGCTTAATCTCATTACTCAACACTAAACAAAAACAACAAAAACATCTAAATAATCACAAGTAGGTTAATGATCTTAATCCTATATCAAAGGTGATTAAGTGTGAGAAGCTGACTTCACACTTAAGGTATTCTCATTACCCCTAATCAGAGGGATGATGTGATGAGTTTACTAACCCATTGGTTTAGACTTAAGCTCATTAACTTATGACAAACTTTCAAAAGCAATAAAAGACTGAAAACTCAAAAACAAACAATAATCGTCTCCTTCGGGATTCTTTTCTCATCTCATTCACTCACAAACGAGAGCTCGCTTCTTCCGTCTAATGCAAGACAGTTTGCACCTGAGCCAGACAGGTCATACACTTGAGCATAGACAAGTAAGCATTTCACAAGTCAATTTACCTTTCAGTCTCTTTGGGTAGAACTACGGTGTTCTGACTTCCTCATTACACGAGAGGATACGTAGGCATAACTTAATAGTTATCGAACAAAAGTCTCTGTATATTCCCCCTCTTTCTAGCCTCATTCTTTTAGCCTCATGATCTTGAGCATTTCACTCCTGTTCTCACACTGACACTTTCATACTTCACATCACTTATACACTTTACACTGACACCTGTACATTCTTTTCCAGCTTTTTATACACAAATCGCACTGACACTACCCCTTTAAAACACAAACCTTTTAAGCGTGGATCCCGTCGAGTACGGCGGACAATCTGGGTGCTAATACCTTCCCAGGTTGTAACCAACCCCCTTTCTCAGTCTCTCTGGTTCGCAACCATCTTATCCATATCTTTTTCTAGGTCTATGCAGCATTACCTTTCCTCCGGGATAAAAATGCCTAGCTGGCGACTCTATTCATCTCCAGTGAGTTCACGGCTGTGTGTTCTCATTGTCCCTCTCGCCGACCGTTCGCGTCTGTACCCTATCTGACTTAGCTTCATTTAGTGGGAGCGACAGCTTGGCGACTCTGCTGGGGACCCTTATACTGCAACCAGGGCTTCTGGTTCTTTTTGTGGGTTCCTCCTAGCGTTTGTTTGATTTGTGTTTACTGGGGTGTTATGTGCTTATTTGTGTTTGTATACTTGTATTTATTTTGTACAGTTTTGTTTATTGCTTTTTTATAGCTTTATGCATATATTATCATATTGTCATACTGTGCTGCTGGCTGGATCTGTTGTTTGCTTTGGTGGGTGGGTGTTCCATTGAGAGTTAAGGTCCTATACCTGGGACCTGAGTGACACCTAGGCTAGAGTGAATCATATTCTTTCCCATTCCATCTCGGTCTGGTGCGGGGATATGAAACACGATTCAGATATGGGTTTCTTCTTGAGAACTCTGTGTTGCAGATTTCCTGCAATGCTAGGGCTATCTGGGAAGCCTGCTAAGTCTGGATGACCTTTTAGTATTGACCTTCAGAAACTGAGGTGAATTAGAGGAGGAACTTTTATGGTTATTGTAAACGTTGTACCTCCGGGTTGGAAGTGTTTACACTTCTCATAACTGATCCAAGTCCGAGGATCCTTGTTTTAGAACTCCACCTGTGAGGGGGTTGGGCTGTTTACAGGTTTGCAGGTACCTTGACCTCAGAATACCCTGTTACTTTGATTTGATTAAGAATACTCCATGTTGGAACAGTTCTTGTGATTCTAAACCCTGGACATGTGGCTCTTTATTTGAGTCCCCCACCTTGGTTACTGGATTTATAGACCTCCATCTGGTATTCTTGAATATGTCTTGGACTTATATCAGAGCTCTTGATCAGATCCAGCTCAGTCACAAACCCTTGCATATCATTTGCATACATACTCATTGCATCATATTGACATTTGCTTATTTGTGTTTCAGGGTATCCATCTTCATTTAGTTCTGGTTTTGACCCCATCTTCAGTATTGACCTATCTTCATCAGCACCTGCTTCAGCTATCAGCTATCTACTTCAGTTATCTGCACCAGCCAATCAGTGGCTCATTCTTCAGTGTTATCATCAGCACCTGTCTCTACTCAGTCTTCAGCATCATGGCTCCTAAAAAGAGCAACATCACCTACCACTTCTTCCAGCCAGAGCTATCTAACATCAGGAGGATTCAGACCCTGATCACTCCAGATCACATACCATTGTTCAGGGAACACTATGGAGATATACTGGATATGGTTATGGATCTGGACCCTTCACAAAGAAGCCTGATCCACACTTGCATTCAGTTTTATGATCCCCCACTGAGATGTTTCACTTTCCAAGACTTTCAGTTAGGCCCTTTATTGGAAGAATACTCATCGTTGGTTGGTCTGCCTATCAGGGGTGGAATCCCTTTCAACCCTGAGATGGTCTTTCCTGGCAATGGAGAAGTAGCAAAGGCTCTGCATCTGGAGCCTGTTCTGATTGAGCAGCATATGACTTCCAAAGCTGGAATCCCTGGTTTTCATCTGGACTTTTTGATCTCTCAAGCTACCCTGAAAGCTTCTTTAGGAGAGTGGAAAGCTGTCTGTGCTTTACTGGCCTTGAGTATATATGGAATTGTGTTGTTTGCAGATGAGCCTCGATTCATTAGCAAGAATGCAATCCATCTGTTCATCTTGAAGAACCCAGCGCCCACTTTATTGGGGGATCTCTACTACTCAGTGCATCAGAGAAATGAAAAGCAGAGGGGAAGATTAGTGAGATGTTGTGCTCCATTGTTCCATACTTGGCTTCTCAGGCATCTACCCAGGACAGATGCATTTTTGAATCCTCATCAGCAGAAAAACTGGGCTAAGAGACTCACTGCTCTAACTTCAGCCGATATCAGATGGTGCACTCAAAGCACCAAGGGCAGGGATATCATCACCAGCTGTGGGCATTTTCCCAATGTGCCCCTAATAGGAGTTAAGGGTAGCATTAATTACAACCCTCTGCTGTTCAAAAGGCAACTGGGCTATGCATTGGTCCACACTCCTAAGGCACAGGACTTGGTGGAAACTCTTTATTGTGAGAACAAGATTAATCTGGCTACTGTTAGGCAGGCATCCTGGGCTTGGGATCATGTTCAAACAAAGGGAGTAACCATTTTGGGGAAGTGCAACAGTGTGGCATCAGCACAATATTATGAGTGGTCCTATGCCAGGGCCCAATTCTCTGGAATGCCCTTTACTATAGAAGATATGCCTGAGTCATCTTCAGCACCACCCCCTGCCACTATCAGTTTGGAGGAGTTTGAGAGCTTGAAGGAAAGAAATGAGAAGTTAACTCAGGCTTTGCAGAAGACCCTCCGGGAGAGGAGTGAGGGTAGGATGGAGATTGAGAGGTTGGAGAAGTTGAGAACGGAGCATTTGGTTAAGATTGAGAAGTCTGGGGATTATATCAAAAAGTCTAAAGCTGGAGAACAAATTCTGAAGAATGCTTGCAAAGAAGCCCAGTTCCAGAGAGCAAGGACAGACTTGTATCTGAAGGAGAGTCAGGCCCGGTGGGTCAGGATCACCGAGGCTCGTACTCTAGAAGACAAGAGAGTTCAAGACAAGATGGAGCAACTGGAAGCTAGTGCAAAAGTGCAGCAAGAAGCCCTGGCAGCAGCCCAGAGGGAGATATCAGAGCTGAAGATCAAAGCTGGAGTGAAGAGGTCGAAAGACCAAA
The DNA here is from genome assembly GCA_963966055.1 of Lathyrus aphaca. Classification (NCBI taxonomy): domain Eukaryota; kingdom Viridiplantae; phylum Streptophyta; class Magnoliopsida; order Fabales; family Fabaceae; genus Lathyrus; species Lathyrus aphaca. The sequence continues at coordinate 74,148,973 of OZ014519.1, forward strand.
GTCAGCACAAGAAGCTAACATCAGCTGTTACGACCCGGAATCTCCTCATCAGGAATCTCACGGAGCGTCCGGCTGATCCTGTGACCGAAGCACTTTTCAAGGAAGTTCGTGAGGATGAGTTTGGTCTTGGTGTTTGACCATTTGTTTGTTGTTGCTTTCATTCCATGTACTTTTATTTTCCTGTAATGTATTTTGACCCCTCAGAGGGCTTGTATTTGTAAACAAACTATGTACCATTTTGCTTTTTTGTAATATATGTATTAGTTTGTTCCATCCGGGTTTACTTCAAAAGCGACATCAACAACATCTTCAAGGGTCTGGAAGGGTCAAAACTGAATGCCAAACCGGATACCTTGAAAGCAAATAAGCATACTGCATTGCATGCTAACCCTTTGTTTGTTTTGTAGGTTTTTGTTTTATTGCCACTAACTCTGTTGTGATGTTCAGGAACTATTGCTCGGCGCCGAGTATTTCCCCTCAACCGTCCGCACCGTTATCCGACCCGTAACAATCTTCCGGGCATTCAAATGGATCAGATGCAGCAAGACCTTACTGAGGTCAGAAATCAAATGGCAAACAAAAGGCTAGAAATGAGGAACCAAATGACTCAGTTTATGGAAGTGATGAACAACATGGCTCAGAGCCAGGAAAGGTTGAGGGCCATGGTGGAAAGGAAAAATCAAGAAGATCCACATATAGGGACTGCCGGCACCAGCAACAATGAAAGGGTCCAACCCCATGTTAACCCCCCTGTATTTGGACCACACCTCCATCCTGAGGTCAACATCCCTGCAAATGTTCAAGGGACTGCCACTGCAGCCAGGGTACTTCAAGAAGACCCCCAAGAGGACTAGTTTACAGTAATGGGTGCTGGGGAAGAAGCTTATGATAGAAGGTTGGATGAGATAGCTGAGAAGTTGAGATCCTTAGAGTCTCAAAACTCTTTGGGTTTCGATGTCATGGACATGGGCTTGGTAGACGGGGTCAGGATTCCCCATAAGTTTAAGCCTCCTTGTTTTGAAAAATACAACGGGACTTCATGCCCCCGGACTCATTTGCAATCATTTCTGGGAAGGCTGAAGGCCTATACTATGGATGAGAAGCTCTGGATGTTCTATTTCGAAGACAGCTTAACTGGAGCGTCAAGAGAATGGTACTCTCACTTGACAAGGGCAACTATTAGATGCTGGAAGGACCTGGCTGAGGCCTTCATCAGACAGTATCAGTATAACTTAGACATGGCACCCAACAGGACCCTCCTAATGGGAATGTCACAGTCGTCAAGGGAAAGTTTCCGAGAATATGCCCAGAGATGGAGGCAACTGGCTGCTGCTGTTCAGCCACCTATGTCTGAAAGGGAAATGGCAGATATGTTTATGAATACCCTTCAGGGAACTTATATTGACAGGCTGGCTGCTTTCTCTTCCACTAGCTTTGCAGATGTTGTCATAGCTGGGGAGAGAATTGAGAGTTTGTTAAAAATGGGAAAGATATCTGACAATGGTGCAAGCTCGTCCAGTAGTACAAGAAAGCCTTTTGCAGGCCCGAGAAGAACTGGCGAGACCAATGCCATCCACACCAACAGGGGCAGGCCCCAATATGTTCACAGATCAGTGGCAGCAGTCACCATTCCCGCTCCAGCTCATCCTCAACCAGTTTATCAACCTCCGCAACAAAACTATCAACCACAACCTCAGTACCATCAACAGAGTCAGTATCCTCCGAGAAATTACAACAACAATAACAGCAACAACAACAGTCAACAAAGGCCATTCCAACAGAGGCCATCTCAAGCTAACGGGGTAATCGATCCGATCCCTATGCCATATGCTACATTGCTGCCACAACTCCTGAAACTCAACCTAGTTGAGCTAAGGACGTTGGCACCTCCAGATCCCAACAGTCTACCCAGGAATTATGATTCCAACGCCAGATGTGCCTTCCATTCAAATGCACCTGGCCACAGTACAGAAAAGTGCAGAGCCTTGCACATGAAGGTACAAGACCTGGTAGACTCGAAAGCTCTGAATTTCGCACCACCACCCAATGTCAATAAGAACCCCATGCCAAACCACGGTGGTCCCAGGATTAACGCTATTGAAGAAGACAAGCCGTCTTATTTAATAACCAGTGTGGGCCAGATCCGGACACCGTTGGTAGAAATTAAGGCTCAGCTCCTCGAATGTCAAATGTTCCCGGGGTGTGAGTTGGGGTGTGCTTACTACAATATCTCAGTCAATGGGTGCGATAACTTGAGGAATGGCATAGACGGTCTCATTCAGAGTGGCCAACTTCAGATCACCACATCATTTCCTACAAATCCAGCAATCTCATCAGCAACAACTCCAGAACCTCCTACAACTGCAACAACCATTGTTCCTGACAATTCTTCGGCTTCATCAACAAGTACTTCATCTATCTTCTCAACTAGTCAGTTATCAACAAATTTTTCTTCTACAACTCCAGCACCACTCCATTTTGAAACTCCTACAACAACAACATCCATCCTTCCACCAATGTCTCCTACAACGCCAGCAACAAATCATGAAGATGTCTCCACTGTCACAATATTTTATGATCCTGAAAACAACTCTGTCTACAACTCAGAAGGTGCTGCTCCCATCAGGGCACCAGTCACAATTTATTATGATCCGCAAACTATCACAATTCCTTCCACAGTTGCAGCCAGTCCAGTCACTATCACGGTGCCTGGACCAGTACCTTATGAAAGCAGCAATGCCATCCCCTGGCATTACGGCTCTGACCTGTACTGTGATGGACAAAGAATCACTTTTGAATCATCAACCCCTGCACCACAAATTGACAATGTGGGAGGAGGCGGAGGCTTCACTCGAAGCGGACGTCTTTTCGCTCCACAAATTCAGAGACCCACTGCCGAAGCAGAAGCTGCTGCTAAAGCAAAAGGAAAGAGCTTGGTGCAGGATGAGCAAGTTGTTAAGGAACCTGTGAAAACACCCTTCGATCAAGAGGTTGATGAGTTCATGCGAATCATCAAGAAGAGTGATTATAAAATAGTGGATCAGCTTCATCAGACACCTTCCAAGATCTCTATCCTTTCATTGCTTATGTGCTCCGAGGCTCATCGGAACGCACTATTAAAAGTCTTGCACGCAGCTTATGTGCCAGAAGAGATCACCGTCAATCAATTGGAAGCTGTGGTTGGAAATGTTAATGCTAACAATGGACTAGGGTTTACCAACACTGATTTGACGACGGAAGGCCGCAATCACAACAAGGCTTTGCATATTACCATGGAGTGTAAAGGTGCAGTTCTTTCCCATGTGCTGGTAGACACGGGGTCATCCCTCAATGTCTTACCTAAAAAGGCCTTGGTGAAGCTAGAATATGACGGATTGGCGTTGAGACCCAGCAACCTGGTGGTGAGAGCCTTTGATGGTTCTAAGAGATCGGTTCTGGGAGAGATTGAGTTGCCCATAACGATTGGCCCACAGACCTTTAAAACGACCTTCTACGTGATGGATATACAGCCTGCCTACAGCTGTCTATTGGGTAGGCCATGGATTCACGCCGCTGGCGCCGTGACCTCTACCCTTCACCAGAAGTTAAAATATGAGTGGGAGGGTCAAATCGTTACAATCTGTGGAGAGGAGGATATTTTTGTCAGCCACCTGGCTACCTATAAGTATATTGAGATGGATGGGGAGATCCATGAAACAATGAGCCAAGGTTTTGAAGCCTTGAATGTCAATGAAACATCTGTTGTGCCTGGTACTTCAATATCATCATACCAACAAGCCCAGAAGGTTGTTGAAGGAGGAAACGCCCAAGGCTGGGGCAAACTGTTATCGGTGGAGAAGAAAGAGGACAGATTTGGGTTGGGTTACAAACCAACTCAACAAGATCAAGCAGCGGCTGCGAAAGAGCCCAACTTTGTGAGTGGGGGGATGCTCACCCCTGATGCTGTCAACTGTCTGGAAGACGAGCTGGAAGAAGAACGCAACCTGGAAAGCTGGATTCGTCCAAAGATCCCGGGGAGCAGTATCTCAAACTGGTCTTCCCAGGAAATTATAAGAGTTACTCATGCAGAGTAATTATTATTTCCTGTATTTTTATAGCATGCATCAAAGTCTTGCATCTTGCCCAAGATGACAAGACTCATTTTGTAATCGGGCCATCTGTACTTTTTGTGCAACAAGATTAATCAATGAAATATCAGACATCTTTTTGCAAATGAGTCTTTTTCTTTACCGCTCACTGTTTTTCTATTTTTCTTTTTGCACAAAAAATAATAAATGGCAGTATTTTCAAAATGATGACTTTATTTCACTTTTCTAAAACAAGGTTAAAATCAAATCACTAAAATGAACAAACTGAACCCTTGCAGAGAGTGCCCTCCAGACAGCACCGACAACAGCACGGCTATGACTTCGTATGACTTTGACAATCCAATCAATCAAGCTGATGAAGGGGTTGACGAAGAATATGAGCTTCCTGAAGAGCTAGCCAGGTTGTTAAGACAAGAGGAAAAGTTTATTACTCCTCACCAGGAGGAGGTTGAAGTGATTAATCTTGGTACAGAGGAAGACGTGAAAGAGGTTAAAATCGGGGCCTGCCTGCAAGACTCAGTGAAGAGACAACTGATTGATCTGCTTCGAGAATATGTGGACGTGTTTGCTTGGTCGTATCAAGATATGCCAGGGTTGGATACCGATATTGTTGTGCACAAGCTGCCTTTGAGAGAAGAATGCCCGCCAGTTAAACAGAAACTACGCCGTACTCGTCCAGATATGGCTATGAAAATCAAGGAGGAGGTACAAAAGCAGTGGGACGCCGGGTTCCTTGTTGTGACTAGCTATCCACCGTGGGTTGCTAATATAGTACCTGTGCCTAAGAAAGACGGCAAAGTAAGGGTGTGTGTTGACTACCGGGATCTGAACAGAGCCAGCCCAAAAGATGACTTCCCATTACCTCACATTGATGTATTGGTCGATAACACGGCTCAGTTCTCGGTATTCTCCTTCATGGACGGATTTTCAGGATACAATCAGATCAAGATGTCACCTGAAGACATGGAGAAGACAACCTTCATCACGCCCTGGGGCACGTTCTGCTACAAAGTGATGCCATTTGGGCTCAAGAATGCCGGTGCGACATATCAACGGGCTATGGTGACATTATTCCACGATATGATCCATAAAGAAATAGAATGTTATGTGGATGACATGATTGCCAAGTCCCTTACTGAAGAAGATCACCTGGTAAATCTGCTGAAGCTATTCAAGCGTCTGAGGAAGTATCAACTGAAGTTGAACCCCAACAAATGCACATTCGGAGTGCGATCTGGTAAGTTGCTGGGTTTTATTGTAAGCGAGAAAGGGATTGAAGTTGACCCTGATAAAGTCAAAGCCATCCAAGAGATGCCTGCACCGAAGACTGAGAAAGAAGTTCGAGGGTTCTTAGGTCGATTGAACTACATTTCACGGTTCATATCTCTCCTTACGGCAACCTGTGAACCCTTGTTCAAATTATTGAGAAAAGAACAAACGGTCAGGTGGAATGAAGACTGCCAGAAGGCATTTGACAAGATCAAAGAATACTTGCAAGAACCTCCAATCCTTATGCCCCCAGTGGAAGGAAGACCTCTGATAATGTACTTGACAGTATTAGAAGAGTCGATGGGGTGTGTGTTGGGCCAGCATGACGAGTCTGGTCGAAAAGAGTATGCAATATACTACCTAAGCAAAAAGTTTACCGACTGTGAACAATGTTATTCACTGCTCGAGAAAACTTGCTGTGCTTTAGCGTGGGCTGCTCGCCGACTGAGACAGTATATGTTGACCCACACTACTTTATTGATATCAAAAATGGACCCAGTCAAGTACATTTTCGAGAAGCCAGCACTTACCGGACGGGTTGCAAGATGGCAGATGATTCTCACAGAATACGACATCCAGTACACCTCTCAGAAAGCCATCAAGGGCAGTGTACTATCTGAATATCTTGCTGAGCAACCCATTGATGATTACCAGCCTATGAGATTTGACTTCCCTGATGAAGACATCATGTTCGTAAAAGCGAAAGATCATGAAGAGCCTATTCACACTGAAGGGCCTGACCCAGAAGAAGAATGGACTATGATGTTTGATGGGGCTGTTAACATGAATGGTCGTGGTGTTGGTGCAGTACTCATTACACCTAAAGGAGTTCACATGCCTTTCTCGGCAAAGCTCACTTTCAACTGCACTAACAACGAAGCTGAATACGAAGCTTGCATTATGGGTCTTGAGGAAGCCATCGACCTCAGGATCAAGACATTGACCGTATTTGGAGATTCAGCTCTGGTAGTTAATCAAACCAATGGAAAATGGTACACCCACCAGGATCATCTGATACCTTACAGGGATTATACAAGGAGGTTATTGACTTTCTTTACAACAGTCAAGCTTGAGTATATCCCTCGGGACGAGAATCAGTTTGCGGATGCCCTGGCTACCATTTCATCCATGATCAAAGTTCAAGCTGCTAACTTTGTACCTCAGATTTCAGTATCCAGACTCGACAGACCAGCATATGTGTTCGCAGCAGATGTTGTTAAAGATGATAAGCCTTGGTTCCATGACATTAAATGCTTCTTGGAGGATCAAACATACCCACCTGGGGCATCTTCCAATGATAAGAAGACTTTGAGAAGGCTTGCTGGAAGTTTCTTTCTGAACACTGATGGGTCTTTATACAAGAGGAACTTTGATATGGTACTCCTCAGGTGTGTTGATAAGACAGAAGCGGGTTTGTTGATGCATGAAGTGCACGAAGGATCTTTTGGTACCCATGCCCGAGGGCATGCCATGGCTAAGAAGTTGCTAAGATCGGGTTATTACTGGATCACAATGGATGCCGACTGTTGTGCCTACGCCAGAAAATGCCACAAATGCCAGATCTATGCGGATAAAGTGCATGTGCCTCCCAATCCTTTGAACATCATGTCTTCACCCTGGCCCTTTGCTATGTGGGGCATTGACATGATTGGTAAGATTGAGCCAACTGCTTCAAACGGCCACAGATTCATCTTGGTCGCCATTGATTATTTTACTAAGTGGGTCGAAGCAGCTTCATACGCCAATGTTACAAGACAAGTGGTGGCCAGATTTCTGAAGAGAGATATCATCTGTCGATATGGAGTGCCCGAGCGAATCATTACTGATAATGGTTCCAATCTAAAAAACAAAATGATGGCAGAGCTGTGCCGGGACTTCAAAATACAACATCACAATTCTTCTCCTTACAGGCCAAAGATGAATGGCGCCGTTGAGGCAGCAAATAAAAATATCAAGAAGATTGTGCAGAAGATGGTAGTCACTTATAAAGACTGGCATGAAATGCTACTGTTTGCTTTGCATGGGTACCGCACGTCAATCAGAACATCCACTGGGGCAACACCGTATCAACTTGTGTATGGTATGGAAGCAGTCCTACCTGTTGAAGTTGAATTACCCTCCCTACGGGTACTAATGGATGTTAAGCTGAACGAAGCAGAATGGGTCCGGTCCCGATATGAACAACTGAGTCTGATTGAAGAGACAAGATTGGATGCAATTTGTCATGGGCAGTTATATCAGAAAAGAATGAAGAAAGCCTTCGATCAGAAAGTCAGGCACCGAGAGTACCAAGTAGGAGATCTTGTGCTGAAGAGAATCCTCCCTCCTCATACAGACCACAGGGGCAAATAGACTCCGAACTATGAAGGACCATTCGTGGTAAAGAAAGTTTTCTCTGGTGGAGCACTGATGCTCAGCACCATGGATGGTGAAGATTTCCCGTCCCCTGCGAATTCAGATGCAGTTAAAAAATACTTCGCATAAAAATGACCCGCTGGACACAAAAACAGAATGTAAGTCCAGGCAAAAATAGGGCATCCCGGCGAGTCAAAGACAGAATAAAAGACTCGGGCAAAAATAAGGGAAAATGAATAAAAATGTACACCCGCTGAGTTGAAAAGCCGCATTGGACAGCTCAGGCAAAAATGGGTATCCCGATGGATTGAAAACCCGAAAGGGCGATCCATGCAAAATAAGGGAATAAGCGAACAACTGCATTTTGAATTCGTCTGTATCACCTACAACTTGGTAAGCTTCGAGAGGATCAAGCTTCAATCAGAATCAACATTCTTCAAAAAGCAAGATGAGAAGAACGTCAAAAGTCATACGGGTCATAGTGAAGAGGAAGCTCCTTGAAGTGTCATCAACACTGCCAACATTTTGTTTCTCAATTTGTAACAATCTCCTCATTTCAGGGGATTTGTTTCTTTGACTGTATCTCGCCAATTCAGGGCATATGAATTAATAAAACCAGATTTTCAGTCATGTCTCGCTTTGTACGTTCTATTTGCAAAAAAATGTCTGATGTCTAAAAAAAACTGATTGCATAAGAATACAGATGTTTATCTTCAAATAAAAAACATGCTTGCAGGAAATATGCTTACTCTCAGAAGTATCTTAACTCCTATGACGGAATCCGGTAAGGGATACCTCGGGATTATCTTGTGCGTTTCTCTATCTTTTTCAGGATTGCAGGTATCCAGAATGCAACTTGGGGCATGTAAGTTTCATCCCAACAAGCTGGCAAATCAACACTCAATTTTAGCACCCGAAGTGCTCTCTCCCCCAGCTGAGTTGCTTCCCATGACTTCTCCCAGTTGAGTTGGCCACTTATTACTTATCCCCATCAGAATGGGCAGATATCGCAGGAGATGCCCATATCCCCGGCTGAGTCAAGGATCCTCTTCAACAGAATCCCTAGGGAGGTCTCTCAATGATCTCTCTTTCTCCCCAGCCGAGTTGCCTTTTTATCCTCAGCCGGAGCACAAAAGTCAGGGAACCATCTCCCCACAGAGTTCCAACCTCTATCCAGAAGAGCAGTGCATGAAGATCACAACAGAGTGAAGAAAGCTTCTACCAACCCCAGCTGGGTCTCTCATTTATTGGAATAGGCCTCTCAGTGACCCGAGTCCCCAAGCAGATACATCTCATCAGATCTACCGATGATCTCATCCCCAGTTGGGATGTCTACTTCAACAGATCGATCGGAGATCTTCGCGGCAACGGGACCCGGATCCCGGTTTGGTACCTTTGCACAATCATGACATTTGCATCATATTCACCCACAAAGCGTAGCATTCCGTATAGTACGGAGAATTACGGCAAAAATCCAACACATAGCATAATCATAAGCCATGTTTTGAATCAGCACTTGTGACTAGTAACCATTCATCAGAATGCAGAATACTTTCCCCCAGAGTCCCCACCAGAGTCCCAGCAAAAGCAGCTGCCTCACAAATCACAAACACCAGTATATACTCATTTTGGACACCCGTCCGTGTCATCACTTCCCCAGTAAAGTCACCTAAACACTCCTTACAAACAAGATCACCCGTATTACAGATACTTCCCGACACCCGTCCGTGTCAAATCACCGGCAGAAGGCCAAAGACATCCTCTTTGCACTCACATGCACCTATATATAATCCTTTGACACCCGTCCGTGTCATATCCCCAGCACAGTCACCTACACTTTGTATACCGGATACTTGTTAATATTATTATACTTTTCTCTCTTGACACACGTCCGTGTCACTCTCCCCAGCAGATAAACACTCATCTATGCAATACTCATACTCATTACTCATGTTCTACTTGTACAGATACTCGTCTGTATCTCATATACACCGTTTATATCCCCACAGATTCAACATTGGTCCATGTTCTCTGTTAACCAGATGGTATTCGTCCATGTCATCATCTCAGAATATGCGTCAAGCGTTTGTTTCTACATGATACTCGTCCGTATCATAATCTTAAGGATTCTCGTCCGCATCTTTAATCCATACACTGTGTCAAACACTTATGTCTTCTTGAATATAGACACTCGTTCGTGTCTACTATTCCCCAGAAGAGTCCCTTCAGATGCAACACTCGTCCGTGTTCTTTGTTAACTAGTTGATACCCGTCTGTATCATCATCTCTGAGCACGTGTCAGTATTTATTTCTACATGATACTCGTCCGTATCATAGTTTTAAGGATGCTCGTTCGCATCTTTAATCTATACACATCCAAACACTTATACCTCTTGCTTCTCGGATATAAACACTCGTCCGTGTTTACTATTCCCCAGTAGATCGCCAACAAGGCAATTTTTCTTTTTATCTGACATTCGTCCTATGTCATGATAAACCCTGAGAGCAGCCGTACCCTGCTGAGTGGTCGTCCCCCACTTCTTGATGGTCGTCCTCCATCATGCTCATCCGATGGCCGTCCCCATCGTTGATTTTTAGCAGCCGTCCCCTGCTAGGTGGTCGTCCTCCACCTCTTGATGATCGTCCTTCATCATTTTATCCAATGGCCGTCCCCATTGTTGATTTTGGTTATCTGGCATTCGTCCTATGTCATGATGAACCCTGAGAGCAGCCGTCCCCTGCTAGGTGGTCGTCCTCCACCTCTTGATGGTCGTCCTCCATCATGCTCATCCGATGGCCGTCCCCATCGTTGATATTTTCGGCAGCCGTACCCTGCCAGGTGGTCGTTCTCCACCTTTGATGGCCGTCCCCATCATATTTCTTTTATTCCCCAACAGAGCAGCCGTCCCCTGCTAGGTGATCGTCCTTCACCTTTGATGGCCGTACCCCATCATCTATTTATTTCATTTATTCTTTAACCCGATGGCCGTCCCCGTCGCGGTCCCTTTTCCTTTTCTTTTAACCCGATGGCCGTCCCCATCGTCGGTTACCTTGCTTTATGAACTTGATGGCCGTCCCCGTCATGTTTCATCAATCCCTAGAGAATTCTACAGCTTTATCTTGATGGCCGTCCCCATCATAATTTGATTTTCCACAGCTAGTCGGTCGTCCTCGTCTTGGCTTTACCTTTTATCCCCAGCATATCGGCCGTCCCCGTCATTGCTTTGTTTCCCGCACTTTACAATATACTTTTTCCCCTTTACAATCTATATCCCTTTTCTTCTTCATTTTGTGAGTGCAAATTTTGGACTGTCTTTGATATTCAACCACAAGTTATCTTGTTTGCCTGTTAAGCCGTCGCTTACATCCTGCACAGCTAACTCATGTTTGAATAGGGGCAGCTGTAAACACCCCAAATTTGCCCTCACCCATTCACACCATGGCTTGTGATTATTTCATATGCATAAACACAATCATATCATCTCATATTGCATTTTTGAATCACTGCATAGTTTCTAAGTCATCTGCACCTAGGGTCTGTGATCTGAGCAATCCAAGAGCTTATTGAGCCACTCCAAAGGCCACCAATCACTTCAAAGGGATCCATGTGTGTTCTTATATCATATTACATCCTCTCAAAGTCAAGAATGCAAAAGAATCACAAGAACTGGGTTTGGTATGGATGCAGAGCCAAGTTTGACTGCACAGTTGACCTAAAATTAGGGTTTTGGTTTCAGAGGCCATAACTCCAAATTTTTTGGTCATTCTTGTTTCCATTGGTCTCTATATGGTATAGGGAGTATGCATATCAAGTTTCATGAAGAAATTCCATGGGGAAGTCATCTGATCAAGAGTTGACTTTTCAGACAAGTCAGTGCAAAATCAGGGCATCTGAGGCCCCCAATGACCCAACCAAGGGGTGATCTTCATCATTTTGAGTGTATATGATCTTTATTTGATCATGGAAGAAGGTTGGAGTTCACAAAAATCAAGAATTTGAAGTTTTTTGCAAAGTTGACTTTTTTGGGCATAGTTGACTTTTCAAGGATATGTCATTTTAGGTCATTTTTCAAGCCTTGATTTTTGATCCAAGAAGGCTTCAAATGGAAAAACCTTGGTCATGGAAGTTGTAGATCACATTTTTTCCTTTTCAAAAAGTACAAGAACATGATCTAATTCTTCATGGATCAAAAGTTATGGTTTGACAAAGTTGGCCAAAATCACTTATTTTCAAGACATGCCTCAAATGACAAATTTGCAAAACCATGAACCAAGGCCATTTGTAACTTCTAGTTCACTTCAAACCAATGTACAAACATCACATGAGTTCTAAAAATCAGAATTGGACCAAAGTTTCTCATGATCATGGTTTGTATAACAAGACTTTTTCATGTGAACCAAAAAGCACCAACTTGCAAAACTCATGATTGCACTTCCTACCACTTGCTACATTGGATGCTGAACTTGGCTAGCCTTTCCCCTCACCCTTGCTGCGCATCCCCATGCTTTGTACTAGCCTAGAACCAAGCCATGCTTTCCTTACACAAAGAGTGGACTTTTGGCAAAAGTGAACTTACCAATCAATAAAGGCCAGGTCAAATCATCTGACCTATAGGATTATTTTATACTATCCTTTAGCAAGCAAAACAGATCAAGAGGCCAAGCAAAAACAGAACACAACACACCATACACAAACACACCTCATTTTGCAAAACTCTTCGAATCTGTCTCCACAGGCCTCAAACACTAAAACCAATTCCACAAACCAACTCACCTTGCTTCATTGAGTAGAAACCAACAAGATTCAAGCCTGAAACCAGCATGAACTGAGCTTCACCATTTCTCATCCTCAAAACCAGAACTCTTCGAATCCCTTTATCCAACCATCAAACACACCATTTTTCTTCACCAACAAGTCAAGCACATCAAAAGGAGTCAAAACCACCCTTCACATTGATCTGAAGCTGCCTATACACAGAGCTCATTTTCTGCTATATCAGATTGGAACCTCTCAAAATAGCTTGCTTAAGCTCATTCCAAGCCTGCCATTAGCATCAGGAGGATCAATGGAGTAAGTTGGCACCAAGAAGCAGTCCAGAAAGCCCAGAAATTGAAGCTTCCATCTCAGGTATGAACATGAACATTTTCTTTCAAAGCTTGCATTTTAAGTTATAATCTGTTTGCTTATGTTGTGCTGGTCATGGGGTTGCTTTCAGAATCAAAAATAAGTGAGAAATGGGTTTGTATGATCCTTCTGAAATTTTGCCCGTGGATTTTGTTTCTTTCGATTCGTTTGGTTCATGGTGTTTAAATGATGTTTGAGCATAGATTCGTGTCCTAGGATGTTAGAGGATCACTTAGGTGTGTTTAATTTGTGGAATAGATGCCTGTATCATGTTTTAGGGTTTTTGGGGTGCCGGAGAAGATGACCGGAGCTTCTCTCCGGTCACCTGAATGTGGTTAGCCCTAATCTCAGGTCATTAAGTGTGTTTGAATTTTGGGCGTTGGATTGGTTGACTCAGTGGACTTCCCGCGCGCATGAAGGGCCCAGATCCTCTTGCTTTGCCCTAATCCACTTTTTTAGATTAATTAATTCATAATTAGGTTAATTAACTCAGATGCAATCCTGGCCACTAGATCTGGCGCCAGTCAACGTATTCAAACCCAGATTCAATCCCTGCCTTCCATTCGTTTGACTTTCCATTTATTTTGATTTAATTTCATTTCTTTTCATTTTATTTGCATAATTTATTAAAAATAGTAAAAAATGTCTAAAAATTATGAAATTTTTTATCCTGAGTTTCATTAATTTTTATGACACAAAAATATTTTTATTTTTATTTTTAGAATTAAAAAAGTATTTTTAAATATTTAAAAGATTATTTTTAATTGATTAATGAAAATTAATTTATTAAAAATACTTTTAGGTATTTAAAAATTACCAAAAAATTCATGAAATGTTCTAAGACATTTAGAAACATTGTCCAACCTTCAAACCAAATTTATTTTTTGATCTTGATGCATTTTGAGAATTTTTCATTGAATTAAAATCATTTTTGTGCATTATTTTGATCCAAAGTTCAAAAAATCATTTCTGCCTATCCATGAAGAGTTGGACATTGATTCTTCTTGCATTGCATTTTGTTTAGCATGTAGTTTTTGAGTTTAAATGGCCATAATTTGATCTCTCATTTCCAATTTGTTTGGCATTTCTTTTGTTTGGAAACCCTAAAAACCCTAGAATCTTGTAAAAATCATAACTTGAGATTGGTTAAGAGTTGAGACTTCTCCTTTGGGCATTGGTTTAGTATAGGATTAGGGATCCTTTGTGTGGCATTTTCAATTTTTTTATCTTAGGGTTTGCTTCTGATTTTGGTTTTTATTTGATGTTTGATTCATAAACCCTAATTTGGGTTCCCATATGCACCCATCTTGTATTCTCTTGCATAACATGACTTGCAATGACATTTCAAGCATCCATTTGATCCATTTGACATCATAAGACATATTGAAAGCATGTTTGATCATTGCATCATGTATTTGCCATGTTGTATGCCATGTGCACTTCATAACTTTTCATGTATGTTCATGGTTCCTAAGTTGCTTCTCTTGCATTCATGAACTTGTATGATCATTTCCATGTGCTGCCTCATGTTTGTAGCACCTCATAGCATCATTAGCATCATGTAATTGCTTCTGGTTTTGTTTCTCATTATGTCATCCCATCCCATTTTGCATTGCATTGCATTTCTCTCCTAACTTTTCAGGTGGTAAGTAACTTTGAGAAGTGAATTTGCCTTCACTTCTCATAACTTTCTTCTCATCACTCTCTTGCATCCATGCTGCATTTTTATATGTGTTTGGGTTTGAGCTTGCTCATTCTTCTTCTTCCCACTTTTTTTCTTCAAGTGACTTGACTTCTTGAATGAAGCAAGTTACTTTGCTTCCTTTGCTCTTCTCATCTGCTTCCTGGTGGTTTCTTTGAAGATTTCTCTTGTCAAACTTCACAAACCTTAGGAACAACCAAGCATGACAATAATTAGGGTTTTGATTAGTCTCCCCATTTAGATTTTACCTTTGTGTCTCCTTCAGTCCTCTCTTCTCATCTCACAACCAGGGACTAAACCCTAAAGGCTTTAAGGCTTTGTGATTAAGCTTATGCCTGCATCCTTCTCTTAGGATGGAGTGTATAACTTTAATCCTAAGTGTTAAACCCTTAATGTGTTTAAATCTCTTAATCAATTCACTTAATAAGTATCAAGACATCACACTTGTAACTTGGGCCTTGCATTAGGGTTCTAATTCTTCCTTAATTGGTTAAGAAGGACTAACCCTAGTGTTAATGGACAAGTCCCCCTCAAGTTGTCTTACAAATCATAAAATCCACTTCATCATCATATCATTAACTAAAATCCATCTAATAAAGGCTTTGTTTTGTCATGAGGTTAATCCCTAATCATGGATTAAGTTGAGGAGCTTTCCTCAGCTTAAACATTCTCATCTATTATCCTTCTATTAGGATGGTGTAATGAGTCTGTTTAATCCCTGATTATGGCTTAATCTCATTACTCAACACTAAACAAAAACAACAAAAACATCTAAATAATCACAAGTAGGTTAATGATCTTAATCCTATATCAAAGGTGATTAAGTGTGAGAAGCTGACTTCACACTTAAGGTATTCTCATTACCCCTAATCAGAGGGATGATGTGATGAGTTTACTAACCCATTGGTTTAGACTTAAGCTCATTAACTTATGACAAACTTTCAAAAGCAATAAAAGACTGAAAACTCAAAAACAAACAATAATCGTCTCCTTCGGGATTCTTTTCTCATCTCATTCACTCACAAACGAGAGCTCGCTTCTTACGTCTAATGCAAGACAGTTTGCACCTGAGCCAGACAGGTCATACACTTGAGCATAGACAAGTAAGCATTTCACAAGTCAATTTACCTTTCAGTCTCTTTGGGTCGAACTACGGTGTTCTGACTTCCTCATTGCACGAGAGGATACGTAGGCATAACTTAACAGTTATCGAACAAAAGTCTCTGTATATTCCCCCTCTTTCTAGCCTCATTCTTTTAGCCTCATGATCTTGAGCATTTCACTCCTGTTCTCACACTGACACTTTCATACTTCACATCACTTATACACTTTACACTGACACCTGTACATTCTTTTCCAGCTTTTTATACACAAATCGCACTGACACTACCCCTTTAAAACACAAACCTTTTAAGCGTGGATCCCGTCGAGTACGGCGGACAATCTGGGTGCTAATACCTTCCCAGGTTGTAACCAACCCCCTTTCTCAGTCTCTCTGGTTCGCAACCATCTTATCCATATCTTTTTCTAGGTCTATGCAGCATTACCTTTCCTCCGGGATAAAAATGCCTAGCTGGCGACTCTATTCATCTCCAGTGAGTTCACGACTGTGTGTTCTCATTGTCCCTCTCGCCGACCGTTCGCGTCTGTACCCTATCTGACTTAGCTTCATTTAGTGGGAGCGACAAAAGGTTATATAAGCATTGAGAAACTAGTGAACCTTGTGAACCTTCTTAGCACACAAAGTCTTGTATTGTGAGGGCAAATTTTGGGGTGCAACACCATGCTCGACTATCGCAACGATGTCGGGGGAAATATTAAGTTCAGATGGTTCTCCACGATGCTAATAAAGGGGGCCATGATGTGGTACAGAAGCTTGGCTCTTGAATCCATTAATTCCTGGAGAAGCTTGAGATCAACATTCACTAGGAACTTCACAGCCTCTCGATGTCACCCTAAGACAGAGGCTACACTTGAAGCCATCGTTCAGGAATAGAATGAAACATTTCACTCGTACATCGAGAGATTCAACCAGGAGGCTATCGAGATAGATACGATCGACTATATGAAGAAATACCTACTCGAGAAGGGACTTCTCCCCGGCAGCGAACTCAACAGGGCATTTTGGATCGAGCTTCCCCACTCTTTGGACGAGCTTTTGCACAAGGCTTAGGCGTATATTAGGTACGAAGAGAAGCAAGTCACCCACAACTTCAGGAGCAATCACAACCAAGAGGAGACCAAAAGTCTCAAACATGACGACTATACCGCTCCTCGCCACACCGAAGAGAGACCAAAAAATGACAAACCTCACGGGATCACGAAGGCAGAGGCCCAGTTGGGAGCTTCTTCAAATACACATTACTTATCGCTCCCCGTGAGTGTATCCTCGCCGAATGTGTCAATTCAGAATTCAAGCAGGGAAGGGGGAAGGTTTCCAAAACCAACGGCACCCAAACCCCACGCTGACAAATCCAAATACTGTCACTTTCACGGAAGCCAAGGGCACGTGATAGAAGATTGCGTCCACCTGAAGGACACAATCGAGATATTGATCAAAGAGGGCCACCTCAAGCATACACCAAGAGGAGCGATCCCCCCAGCACGAGTACCAGGGCTCAAAGAGAAATCAATTCCATTTGATGTCTCTCCCTTCCTCGTGGCCCTTTGCGTGTCTCGTCCTGAAGACTTCCCCCTCCCTGAGGCCCACACAAAAGTCTATATGGCTGCTCTCAACCCCTAGGAAAACTTTCCAATAACCCTGGTAATCTTGCGAGGCAGGATGAACAACGAGAACGCCACAATTTCAGTGAAAAGGAAATTTGACGAACTCCTACTGACCACGCCCGGCCAGTTGGCAACCCTGACCAAATCTCGAGGGAAGTCTAACCCCATCTCATTCTACCTCGAGGAACTCTCTGAAGGTTCTCCCAAATCGAGCATCTATCTGCTGATAAGGGAAAAAATGGCGCGCTTCGATGTCTGTCGCATCCTGGTCGACCAAGGAAGCTCTGTCGACATCATGTATGCCCACTTGTTCAAAACCCTCAAGCTCGACAAAAAGAACCTGTCCCTCGTACGTTAGATCCGACTCTAGGGATTTAGCGGGGCTACCATGAAGCCACGGTAATATGTAGAGCTCCCCGTCTTATTTGGAGAGAACAAGACTGTCGACGATATCAAAATCCAGTTCTTGGTGACAGAATTCCCTTCCTTGTACAACTGCATTCTTGGTCGACCAACTCTAGCCGAGCTGACCTCCGTGCGCTCGACAGTCCACTTGAAGATGAAATACTACACCAAGCTAGGCCACATTGTCACATTGAAGAAAACATCGAGGAAGTTAGAAGATGTTTCACGCAGTAGTCAGAGGACAGGCTGTGATCAACACGACTACCAAAGGAAACAATAAACCTCGGGTCAAAGAGCGGAAGCCATCTCCGCGAATAAATTCCATTAACCTCGACAGTCACCCTGGTGAAGACGATGCTAGAGACGAGACCGACTAGGCCCTAGCCAACAAGAAGACACTAGCTCATCCAGTGCGATCAATCCTCGACGGAGATTTTGAGTTTCTCCCTCTCGACGATGACCCCAACAAAAGCGTGAAGATTGACACCGATTTCCCGTCGACGACAAGGGAACAAATCACGACATGCCCCAGAGAAAATGCAAACTTATTCACATGGAGCGCTGCCAAGATGCCCGGACTCGACCCCGAGGTCGCCTGCCACCAGCTAGCCATAGATCCGACCATTAAGTTTGTAGCACAACGTAGGCGCAAGAAGTCTCTCGAGAAAGGAGATTGCCGAGCAGGCTGTAAAAGACCTCTTAGAGGAAAATTTTATTTATGAAGCCCATTATATAACCTGACTCTCTAATGTAGTTCTTGTTAAGAAAAATAATGGAAATGGCGAATGTGCGTTGATTATACCAATCTCAATAGGGCATGTTCCAAAGATGCTTTCCCTTTTCCTAACATTGATAAACTCATAGACAATTCTGCAGGTTTCAAACTTTTGTCCTTCATGGACACGTACATCGGATATAATCAGATCCTCATGTCGGAGACAGACAAGTGACACACGGCCTTCATGACCGTGTTGGTCAATTACTTCTATAACCTAATTCCCTTCGGGTTGAAGAATGTTGGAGCTACATGCCAACGTATGATGAACAAAGCCTTTCAAACATAGATCAAGGACATGCTCGAGGTCTACATGGACGACATGATTGTAAAATCCCACGAGGAACCCGATCATGCCTTCCACCTCAAAAAGATCTTCGAGCAGGCGAGAAAATGCAAAAT
The DNA here is from genome assembly GCA_963966055.1 of Lathyrus aphaca. Classification (NCBI taxonomy): domain Eukaryota; kingdom Viridiplantae; phylum Streptophyta; class Magnoliopsida; order Fabales; family Fabaceae; genus Lathyrus; species Lathyrus aphaca. The sequence goes on from OZ014519.1 coordinate 74,167,821, forward strand.
GAGGTTCAATCCCGAAAAGTGCACCTTTGGTGTGCGAGCAGGGAATTCCTCGGCTTATACCTCTCAGAATGAGGGATCAAGACTAACCTCGACAAATGTCGGGCATATTCCGAGTTCTCGACCCCGAAGTCGAAAAATCCATCCAATCCCTTAACGGGATGCTCGCCTCACCATCTTGCTTCGTTTCCAGATCCGCACAACACGTATTTCCTTTCTTGAAGCTACTATGGAAAGAGGTCGCATTTGAATGGACCGAGGAATGCAAACTATAACACCCCCACTTTTTCCAATTTATAAAATAATAGTTTACTACAGTAAAATCAGAGTTCCAAAGTGGAATGCCACGTTTTCAACAACAATAACTAATTATGAAATCCCTTGTTTTAAAAGTAGTGAAAAATATATGATTCATTACAATTTATGATCGAAACAACATCAACAATAATTCCTAAAAAAAATATCCTTGGTTTATAAAATGGATACGTAGCAAAAGTAAATAAAACAATTAAAATTCCCATCCCGTGTTATGTATCAGAGCATCCTAAGACTCGAACAAGCATCATGACTCCATACACTCTCAAGTACCTGGATTATCTGTACTTCTGATGGGCTAAAGACGCAATATGTTATGTGTCTAGCAGTATCTTAACTGCAAGCGCACAGCCTATCGAAGTAATATAAAAGATTGTCGATCCCACAGGGACTTTATGATCACTTAGTGCTAGAGGGTTTACTAGTTTAGCTAAGGTGTATGGTTGTCACGATTTTGGTTTTTTAAGGATTAAAGACGAAATTAAATTTAAGTTTAATGAAATAATAAGAAGACGGTCGGTATGTAATTATGTTAACTTAGGCGGGTCAATCTAGCCTAGGCTTATAAGGATGGTTCACTTAATTTATTCTGTAGAGGTTATCAGTTTAAATATCTTTAACTCACACTCTCGTGGTCTTATCTCAGATCTTACTCCTAAAGTCCTATGCCTGCTCTCGCTAGCCCATAAGTGTTTAGAAATAAGTTTTGGAAACTTAATAAGTCTAATTCATTTTAAAGCGCTCTCGCTGTATTTAAATTAAATGTCTAACTTTAGCTATCTGGTTAAAATCTCACACTCTCGTGGTCTCGACCTAACCTATTACACTTTCCTTACTCTCGTAACAAAAAGATTAATGTTTATAATAAAAAGTCACAGCCAGAATTTTAAGTTCTTAATTGTTTTAAGCCTAGATTCGATTTTACCGATTTAGTGTATTTTAATTACATACCGCCCTAAATTGTTTAGTTACTCATATTTGTTGTACCAGCCAGATGCAGAAACAGAGGAACACAAAATAAAATATGCATTATAAAGTAATAAAAATAAATTCTTAACATAAATAATTAAATTAATTTAAATGCGAAATAATTAAAAACCTGAATAATAAAAATAATGTAAGACTCCTTCTTCCACAGTCTGGAAAGCTCGGAGTGCGAACCGGAATCGAAAATAAAATACAACGAAATGCTGAAGGCTTGAAAGAAATTAAATAATAACAATTTCCTGATGTTGGAAATTGTTATTTGATTTGGTTGGGATATGGAAATTAAAACAAGAACATAAACAATTGCTGGAAAAAATAATGAAATAGGGTGCAATGGAAATACGGCAGAGCTTCCGCAAGAAAAATTAAAAATAAAACTCTGTAGTTTCTACTTTGAAATAAAGCTATTTATAGAAAATATAATTTGGGCTTGGCAGTTGGAATCCATACGTGGGCTTCGGTGTTGAAGAGAGAATCCAGGAAAAACTTGTGTTACTGGGTCTGCGGAAGAATAGGAAACGTTATTGACTTCACGTAGCACGTTCATGACCAATTCATTCCAAGTAAACCTAATTTCCCTTTGTCACGTTCGTGACAAGGGTGTCACGGGCGTTATCTTCATATTTAGCGCGTCACGGTCGTGACTGGCCCAATTAGCGTGTCACGATCGTGACAGCATGGTGACGGTCGTGACTGTTGCAAATTATGCAGCATTATGCAAAATTCATCTCTTCTTCTTCTTTTCATGCTTGTATTTGCTCATTTCACTTTTGGCTTATGATTTAACTCTATAATTGTTATACCTGCAAAATGACAAAGAAAACTCGAAGAATCGGGTGTTAATACGATAAATGTGCGATAAAACGGCATTGAAACATAGTAATAAAACGATACTTTTTCTCGTTATCAAACTTCCCCAAACTTAAACCTTTGCTTGTCCTCAAGCAAATAGTCGGTTGAAAAATGATCGGACAGGTTTCCATCGACGCATACACATAACAAACCATACGAGGAATCGTTTTGCTAGATAAACCGGTACTAGAATAAAACACTAACGATACACTAATGACACAAGCAACAAGCTAAGTCGTCGACTTCCCGTTAAACGAAACATTCGGTAATTGCGTTGCGATTCTACCTAGAGTCTTTCGATCTTATTTCACCCGGTTTCATTCTAGCGCAATCACATTAAGCCCTTTGCCTTAGCACGCACGTAGTGGAGTAGCCGGTTAGTGACTTTGATCCTTTATAAGCACGGGGTCTGGTACACGAATGTGGCAACCCTATATATTATCCGATTTGGAGGTTGTGGGGGATCGAGTCGTAGCACGCCCTACCAAGTTCAGAACCAGGTACCTCTGAACCAACCCGCAATGGACTCCTTCTCATACTTCTCGTTTCTTATATGCGACCGTGTACTTTGGTGTAATTTCTTTTTATTGGCATCGAGATATGAAGGATCATTATAGATTTAGGCATCAAACACTTATGTTCATCGGCTCCCCACGTGGTTTGTGTTCAGACGGTGTTGACTGCTAGTATAAACTACTAGGGGTTACTTTAGAACTGAAACTTAAGGTGTAGTCGTAAAAATTATCGGAACGAAATGCTTAAGTAGGAAGTCTAAGGTGTCAAGATTGTGTCGCTCCCGACAAATGAAACAGGTTCATATGAAGGTACAGACGCGAACGGTCGGCGAGAGGGACAATGAGAACACACAGCCGTGAACTCACTGGAGATGAAAAGAGTCGCCAGCTAGGCATTTTTATCCCGGAGGAAAGGTAATGCTGCATAAACCTAGAAAAAGATGGATAAGACGGTTGCGAACCAGAGAGACTGAGAAAGGGGGTCGGTTACAACCTGGGAAGGTATTAGCACCCAGATTGTCCGCCGTACTCGACGGGATCCACGCTTAAAAGATTTGTGTTTTAAAGGGGTAGTGTCAGTGAAATTTGTGTACAGAAGAGCTGGAAAAGGATGTACAGGTGTCAGTGTAGGAAGTGTGAAGTGTATAAATGTACAGTGTCAGTGTAAGGAAAAGAGTGAAATGCTCATGGTAATGAGGCTTACAGAATGATGCTGGAAGGAGGGGGAATATACAGAGACTTTTGTTCGATAACTGTTAAGTTATGCCTACGTATCCTCTCGTGCAATGAGGAAGTCAGAACACCGTAGTTCGACCCAAAGAGACTGAAAGGTGAATTGACTGATGAACTGCTTGCTTGCCTATGCTCAAGTGTATGACCCGTCTGGCTCGGGTGCTAACTGTCTTGCATTAGACGGAAGAAGCAAGTTCTCGATTATGAGTGAGTGAGATGAGAAAAGAATCCCGGAGGAGACGATTATTGTTTGTTTTTGAGTTTTCAGTCTTTTATTGCTTTTGAAAGTTTGTCGTAGGATAATGAGCTTAAGCCTAAACCAATGGGTTAGTAAACTCATCACATCTTCCCTCTGATTAGGGGTAATGAGAATACCTTAAGTGTGAAGTCAGATTCTCACACTTAATCACCTTTGATGTAGGATTAAGATCATTAACCTACTTGTGATTATTTAGATGTTTTTTGTGTTTTTGTTTAGTGTTGAGTAATGAGGTTAAGCCATAATCATGGATTTAACAGACTCATTACACCATCCTAATAGAAGGATAATAGATGAGAATGTTTAAGTTGAGGAAAACTCCTCAACTTAATCCATGATTAGGGATTAAACCCATGACAAAACAAGCCTTTTATTAAGTGGATTTTAGATTAATGATGTGATGATGAAGTGATTTTTATGGTTTGTGAGACAACTTGAGGGGGACTTGTCCATTAACACTAGGGTTAGTCCTTCTTAACCACTTAAGGAAGAATTAAAACCCTAATGCAAGGCCCAAGTTACAAGTGTGATGTCTTGATATTTATTAAGTGAATTGATTAAGAGATTTAAACACCTTAAGGGTATAATACTTAGGATTAAAGTTATACACTCCATCCTAAGAGAAGGATGCAGGCATAAGCTTAATCACAAAGTCTTAAAGCCTTTAGGGTTTAGTCCCTGATTATGAGATGAGAAGAGAAGACTCATAGAGAGACACAAAGGTAAAAACTATGAGGGGAACTAATCAAAACCCTAATTCATTGTCATGCTTGGATGATCCTAAGGCTTGTGAGGTTTTCAAGAACAATCTTCAGAAGAACCACCAGGAAGCAGATGAACAGGATCAAGAGAAGCAAAGTGACTTGCTTCATTCAAGAAGTCAAGTCACTTGAAGAAAGAAAGTGGGAGGGAGAAGAATGAGCAAGCTCAATCTCAAACACATATAGAAATGCAGCAATGGATGCAAGAGAGATGGAAAGAAAAGTTATGAGAAGTGAAGGCAAATCCACTTCCCAAGTTTACTTACCACCTGCAATGTTAGAAAGAAAATGCAATGCAATGCAAGATGAGATGAAATGATATGATGCAAAGCAAGACCAGAAGCATGGTGATGATGATTATGATGTTATGAGGTGCTGCAAACATGAGACAAGGCAATGGGGATGTTCATACAAGATTATGAATGCAAATGATGCAAGTTAAGGAGCATGAACAAACATGAAATGTTATGAAGCATACAAGACAAATGACATGGCAAATATGGGATGCAATGATCAAAGATGCTTCCTATATGTCTTAAGATGTCAAATGAATCATAAACATGCACAAAATGTAAGGACAAGTCATGTTATGCAAGGGAATGCAAGGAGGATGCAAGAGAGAGCCCAAATTAGGGTTCATGGATCAAACATCAAACAAAAATCCAAAAACAGAAACAAACCTCATGATAAAAAATGGAAAATGGCACCCAAAGAAACCCTAGGCCTATGATGAACCACTGCCCAAAGGGGAACTCTCAACTCTCAACCAAACTCAAGATATGAATTTTCTAAGTTATTAGGGTTTTTTAGGGTTCTTAACAAAACAAATGCCAAACAATTTGAAAATGCAAGAACAATTCATGGCCTTTTCATCCTAGGAACTACATGCCAAATAGAAGACAATGCAAGAAGAATCAATGACTCAACCTTCTCCAATAGGCAGAAATGAATTTTTGAATTCATGATCAAAATAATGCACAAAATGAGATTTAATTCAATGAAAAATTCTTAAAATGCATCAAGATCAAAAAAGAAATTTGGTTTGAAGGTTGGACAATGTTTCTAAATGTCTTAGAACATTTCATGAATTTTTTTGTAATTTTTAAATACCTAAAAGTATTTTTTAATTAATTAATTCTCATTAATCAATTAAAAATAATCTTTTAAATATTTAAAAATGCTTTTTTAATGATAAAAAATAAAATAAAAATATTTTTGGGTCTTAAAAATTAATAAAACCTTAAAGAAAAAGTTTCATAATTTTTAAGAATTTTTTACTATTTTAAAATAATTATGCAATTTAAATGAAAGAAAAATGAATAAAAATCAAATAAAAAGAAAAGTCAGAGGGATGGAGGGCCAAGATGCGCCCAGGATTTGAAAATGTTGACTGGCGCGTGATCCTGTGGTTGGGATTGACTCTGAGATAATTAGTTTAATTATGAATTAATTAACTAAATGAAAAAGATTAGGGCTAATCAAACGCATCTGGGCCATTGATCACGCGCGGGAATGGACCAAGTCAACCCATCCAACGCTCACCATTCAAACGCTCATTAATTACAGGGATTTGCCCTAATGACTTTCAGGTGGCCGGAGAGGACCTCCGGTCGTCTTCTCCGGCCAGCACCTCACCTGAGAAACCTCCAAATCACTCAAATCGTAACTAAAATGAAAACTAAACACATAGAAATGGACCCCATGATCTCCTGAATCAAAACCCTAACCCCAAACAAATTTATTCTTCATCAATCGCATGAATCGAAGGCAAACATTTTTAGGGCAAACCAGTTTCAGAGTCAAATTAAATGCTCAAATCACAACCATTTTCAAAACCAATGGTACCAGGATGATCAGCAAGACATGAAGAACAAGTTTGTAACAAGCAAAATCATTTCTGGAAAAATAAATTTCAAGCTACCTGAGATTTGAAGCTTTCCACTTGAGGACTTTCTGGCCTTCTCTTTATGTGCAATCTACTCCTTAGAACCCCTTGATGATGTTTGAATGCTCAAAATGAGTTTGTGCTGGCTGGATAATGAGTTTCGAAAGGAACTGCTTCAAGCTCAGTCAACAATGGCTATGGTGATTCTGACTGATTCAGGCCATGGTGAGTGGTTGCTTGTGGTCCAGATGATGAATGGAGAAGGTTTGCAAGGTTTGTTTGGCTGTTTGTGGGCTAGGGAGGGAGATTCGAATGAATCTGCAGAAATGAAGTGAGAGATGGCAGTGAGGTGTTCTGGATGTTTTGGGCTTGTGCTTTGGGTGGTTTCTACTCAGTGATTCATGGTGAGTTGAATGGAGGAAAAGGTTTGAGTGTTTGCAGGCTGTATAGAGAAAATCGAAGCAAGTTGCAAGATGGTGAGTTTTTGTGAATGTCATGAATGTTATGGTTTCAGCCTTGCCTTATGCTATGCTTTGCTTGCAAATTGTCCATATGACTCTCTCTCATTGGTCAGTTGATTTGACATGTGCTTTATGGATAGGTGAGGCAACTTTTGCAATTTGTCAACTCTTGTGTAAGAGAAAGTATGGTGAGGTGCTAGCTTGGTACAAGGCATGGGCTATGCGCAGCAAGATGAGGGGGAAATGTCAGCTTGGTCCAGCATTCAAGGCAGCAAGTGGTGAAGGCTTGATCATGAGTTTTGCAACTTGGTTACTTTATGGATTTTCATGAAAAATGCCTTGTTACATGAACCAAACCATAGGCAAACTTGATCCAATTCTGAATTTTGTAACTTAGAGAATGCTTATGTGCTGGTTTGAAATGAATTAGAAGTCACATAATGCATTGGTTCATGACTTTGCAAAATTTCACACTTGGTGCATATCTTGAAAATAAGTGATTTTTGCCAACTTTGCATTGCCATAACTTTTGATCCAAGAAGAGTTTGATCATGTTCTTGTACTTTTTGAAAAGGTAAGGATGAGATCTACAACTTTCATGACCAAAGTTTTTTCATTTGAAGCCTTTTGGGATCATGAATCAAGGCTTGAAAAATGACCTAAAATGATGCATTCTTGAAAAGTCAACTATGCCCAAAAAGTCAACATTTGCAAAAACCCTAAATTCTTGATTTCTATGAACTTCAATCTTCTTCCATGATCAAATAAAGACCATATACACTCAAAATGATGAAGATCAACCATTGGTTGGGTCATTGGGGGCCTCAGATGCCCTGATTTTGCACTGACTTGTCCAGAAAGTCAACCCTTGATCAGATGACTTCCCCATGGAATTTCTTCATGAAAATTGATATGCATACTCCCTATACCATATAGAGATCAATGGAAACAAGAATGACCAAAAAATTTAGGGTTATGGCCTCTGAAACCAAAACCCTAATTTTCAGTCAACTGTGCAGTCAAACCTGGCTCTGCATCCACTCAAACCCTAGCTCTTGTGATTCCACTGCATTTTTGACATTGAGGAGATGAAATATGATATAAGGACACACATGGACCCCTTTGGGTTGATTGGTTGCCTTTGGAATGGCTCAAGATGCTTTGGGATTGCTCAGATCACAAACCCTAGGTGCAGATGACTTTGAATCTATGCAGTGAATCAAAAATGTACTATGAGATGATATGATGGTGTCTATGCATATGAGATGATCATAAGCCATGGTGTGAATGGGTGAGGGCAAATTTGGGGTGTTTACAGCTGCCCCTATTCAAACATGAGTTAGCTGTGCAGGTTGTAAGCGACGGCTTAACAGGCCAAACAAGATAACTTGTGGTTGAATACCAAAGACAGTCCAAAATTTGCACTCACAGAATGAAGAAGAAAAGGGATATAGATTGTAAAAGAAAATAAAGTATATTGTAAAGTGTAGGCGACGGAGGACGACCGTCGAGCAGAGGAAGACTGCTGGGTAAAGTGGTATGTGAAGCAAAGCGATGACGGGGACGGCCGACATGCTGGTAAAGTGTAGGAAATAAAGCGATGACGGGGACGGCCGACATGCTGGGGATAAAAAGTAAAGCTAAGACGGGGACGGCCGACTAGCTGGGGAAAAACAAGTAAAGCTAAGACGGGGACGGCCGACTAGCTGGGGAAAGACAAGTAAAGCTAAGACGGGGACGGCCGACTAGCTGGGGAAAATAAAATCATGATGGGGACGGCCATCACGATAAAACTGTAAAATTTCTGAGGATTAATGAAACATGATGGGGACGGCCATCAAGTTCATAAAGGTCAAGTAGCCAACGATGGGGACGGCCATCGGGTTAAAAAGGAAAAGGGACCACGACGGGGACGGCCATCGGGTTAAAGAATGAATGAAATAAACAGATGATGGGGTACGGCCATCAAAGGTGAAGGACGATCACCTAGCAGGGGACGGCTGCTCTGTTGGGGAATAAAAGAAAAAATGATGGGGACGGCCATCAAAGGTGGAGGACGACCACCTGGCAGGGTACGGCTGCCGAAAATATCAACGATGGGGACGGCCATCGGATAAAAGGTCAATGATGGGGACGGCCATCGGACGAGCAAGATGGAGGATGACCATCAAGAAGTGGAGGACGACCACTCAGCAGGGGACGGCTGCTCTCGGGGTTTGTCATGACATAGGACGAATGCCAGATAACCAAAATCAACAATGGGGACGGCCATTGGATAAAGTGATGAAGGACGATCATCAAAAGGTGGAGGACGACCACCTAGCAGGGGACGGCTGCTAAAATCAACGATGGGGACGGCCATCGGATGAGCATGATGGAGGACGACCATCATGAAGTGGAGGACGACCACTCAGCAGGGTACGGCTGCTCTCAGGGGTATCATAACACAGGACGAGTGTTAGATAAAAAGAAAATTTGTTGGTGATCTACTGGGGATAATGTAAACACGGACGAGCGTTTACATCCAAGAAAACAAAAGGTATAAGCGTTTGGTATTGTGTATAGATTAAAGATGCGGACGAGCATCCTTAAGACTATGATACGGACGAGTATCATGTAGAAACAAACTGACACATGTTCGGAGATGATGATACGGACGAGTATCAACTGGTTAACAAAGAACACGGACGAGTGTTGCATCTGAAGGGATCCTTCTGGGGAATAGTAGACACAGATGAGTATCTATATTCAAGGAGACACAAGTGTTCGACACGGTGTATGGATTAAAGATGCGGACGAGCATCCTTAAGACTATGATACGGACGAGTATCACGTAGAAACAAACACTAGACGCAATGTTCTGAGATGATGGTACGGACGAGTGCCAGCTGGTTAACAAAGAACAAGGACTACTGTCGAATCTGCGGGGATATGAGTGATGATGTATACAAGATACGGACGAGTATCTGTATAAGTGTACCAATGGGTAGTGAGTACTGTATTGTATTGATGAGTGCTTTAACTGCTGGGGAGAGTGACACGGACGGGTGTCAAGAGAGAAAAGTATAATATTAACAAGTATATGGGTGATGAAAGTGTAAGCGACTGCGCCGGGGATATGACACGGACGGGTGTCAGGAAAGTGTATATAGATATGTGAGTGCAAAGAGGATGTCTGTGGCTTTCTGCTGGTGGTATGACACGGACGGGTGTCCTGAAGTGTCTGTAATACGGGTGATCTTGTTTGTAAAGGGTGTTCAGGCGACCTGTTTGGGGAAGGATGACACGGACGGGTGCCAAAAGGTGTATATACTGGTGTTTGTGATTTGAAAGGGCAGCTGCTTTTGCCGGGGACTCTGGTGGGGATTTTTTGCTGTATGTTGATGAACTGTCATTATTCACAAGTGTTCAATTCACAACATGACTTACGATTATGCTATGCATTTGATTTTTGCCGTAATGCTCCGTATTAGACGGAATGCTACGCTCTGAGGGGTGAATATGATGCGAATGTTATGATTATGCAAAGAGGCACCGATCCGGGATTCGGATCCCGTTGCTGCGAAGATCTCTGGATGATCTGCTTGAAGTGGACATCCCAGCTGGGGATGAGATCGTTGGTAGATCTAATGATGTATCTGTTTGGGGATATAGGTCACTGATTGACATATCCTTATAATACGGGACCCAGCTGGGGTTTGTAGAAGCTTCTGTACTCTGTTGTGATTTCTTTATGCGTTGCTCTTCTGAATAGAGGCTGGGGATTCTGTGGGGAGATGATTCCCTGCTTTGCATTCTGCTGAGGAAGAAAGGCAACTCGGCTGGGGAATTGTGAGAGGCAACTCAGCTGGGGAAAGCAACAAGAGGCAACTCAGCTGGGGATAAATCATTTCGGATGCTGAGATTGAGTGCATGTTGATTTGGCAACTTCGCTGGGGAAATGGGAGGAAACTCAGCTGGGGAGAGCAACAAGAGGCAACTCAGCTGGGGAAATGGACACCTCCCAGTGCCATGTGGAAGATAGACCGAGTTGATAATGACTCGCCTACTCGCTGAGACATAACCTGCATGCCCCAGGTTGCGTTCTGGATACCTGCAATCCTGCAATAGGTAAGGAAACGTACAAAAGGTCCTGAGGTATCCCTCACTGGATTCCGTCATAGGAGTTAAGTACTTTCGAGAATAATCACATTCCCTGTAAGCATGTGTTTTTATTTTTAGAGAAAGGCATCTGTACTTATGCAATTGTATTTTTAGAGATATCAGACGACTCTTTGCAAAACATAAATGTAAAAACGAAACATGACCGAAAATCTGATTTTATTAATTCATGTGCCCTGAATTGGCAAGATACAGTCAAGGAAACATATCTCCTAAAATGAAGAGACTGTTACAAATTGAGAAACAAAATGCTGGCAGTGTTGGCGACGCTTTGAGGAGCTTCCTCTTCTGCTATGACTCGTATGACAATGACGTTCTTCTCGTCTTGCTTTCTGGAGAGAGTTGATTCTGATTGAAGCTTGATCTTTCGTAGCTTACCAAGTTGCAGGTGATACAGACGAACTCAGAATGCAGTTGTTCGCTTATTCCCTTATTTTGCATGGATCGCCCTTTCGGGTTTTCAATCCATCGGGATACCCATTTTTGCCTGAGCTGTCCAATGCGGCTTTTCAACTCAGTGGGTGTACATTTTTCATTTATTTCCCTTATTTTTGCCCGAGTCTTTTATTCTGTTTTTGACTCGCCGGGATGCCCTATTTTTGCCTGGACTTACATTCTGTTTTTATGTCCAGCGGGTCATTTTATGCAAAGTATTTTTTAACTGCATCTGAATTCACAGGGGACGGGAAATCTTCACCATCCATGGTGCTGAGCATCAGTGCTCCACCAGAGAAAACTTTCTTTACAACGAATGGTCCTTCATAATTTGGAGTCCATTTGCCCCTGTGGTCTGTATGAGGAGGGAGGATTCTTTTCAGCACAAGATCTCCTACTCGGTACTCTCGGTGCCTGACTTTCTGATCGAAGGCCTTCTTCATTCTCTTCTGATATAACTGCCCATGACAGATTGCAGCCAATCTTTTCTCTTCGATCAGACTCAGTTGCTCGAATCGGGACCGTACCCATTCTGCTTCACTCAGTTTAACATCCATCAATACCCGTAGAGAGGGTAATTCAACTTCAACAGGTAGGACTGCTTCCATACCATATACAAGCTGATACGGTGTTGCCCCAGTGGACGTTCTGATTGATGTGCGGTACCCATGCAAAGCAAATGGTAGCATTTCATGCCAGTCTTTGTATGTGATTACCATCTTCTGCACAATCTTCTTGATATTCTTATTCGCTGCCTCAACAGCGCCATTCATCTTTGGCCTGTAAGGAGAAGAATTGTGATGTTGGATCTTGAAGTCCCGGCACAACTCCGCTATCATTTTGTTGTTCAAGTTGGAACCATTATCAGTGATGATTCGCTCGGGCACTCCATACCGACAGATGATATCTCTCTTCAGAAATCTGGCTACCACTTGCCTTGTGACGTTTGCATATGAGGCTGCTTCAACCCACTTGGTGAAATAGTCGATGGCGACCAGGATGAATCTGTGGCCGTTTGAAGCAGTTGGCTCAATCTTGCCAATCATATCAATGCCCCACATGGCAAAGGGCCATGGTGAAGACATGATGTTCAAAGGATTGGGAGGCACATGCACCTTGTCTGCGTAGATCTGGCATTTGTGGCATTTTCTGGCGTAGGCACAACAGTCTGCATCCATTGTGATCCAGTAATAGCCTGATCTTAACAACTTCTTAGCCATGGCATGCCCTCCAGCATGGGTACCAAAAGATCCTTCGTGCACTTCATGCATCAGCAAATCTGCTTCCGTCTTGTCAACACATCTGAGGAGTACCATATCAAAGTTCCTCTTGTATAAAGACCCATCAGTGTTCAGAAAGAAACTTCCAGCAAGCCTTCTCAAAGTCTTCTTATCATTGGAAGATGCCCCAGGTGGGTATGTCTGATCCTCCAAGAAGCACTTAATGTCATGGAACCAAGGCTTATCGTCTTTGACAACTTCTGCTGCAAACACATATGCTGGTCTATCGAGTCTAGACACTGAGATCTGGGGTACAAAGTTGGCCGTTTGAACTTTGATCATGGATGAAATGGTAGCGAGAGCATCTGCAAACTGATTCTCGTCCCGAGGGATATACTCAAGTTTGACCGTTGTGAAGAAAGTCAGTAACCTCCTTGTATAATCCCTGTAAGGTATCAGATGATCTTGGTGGGTGTACCATTTCCCGTTGGTTTGATTGACTACCAAAGCTGAATCTCCGAATACGGTTAATGTCTTGATCCTGAGGTCGATGGCTTCCTCAAGACCCATAATGCAAGCTTCGTATTCAGCTTCGTTGTTAGTGCAGTTGAAAGTGAGTTTTGCCGAGAAAGGCAGGTGAACTCCTTTGGGTGTAATGAGTACTGCACCAACACCACGACCATTCATGTTAACGGCCCCATCAAACATCATAGTCCATTCTTCTCCCGGGTCAGGCCCTTCAGTGTGAATAGGCTCTTCGTGATCTTTTGATTTTATGAACATGATGTCTTCATCAGGGAAGTCAAATCTTATAGGCTGGTAGTCATCAATGGGTTGCTCAGCAAGATATTCAGATAATACACTGCCCTTGATGGCTTTCTGAGATGTGTACTGTATGTCGTATTCTGTGAGAATCATCTGCCATCTTGCAACCCGACCGGTAAGAGCTGGCTTCTCGAAAATGTACTTAACTGGATCCATTTTTGAGATTAATAAGGTAGTGTGGGTCAACATATACTGTCTTAGTCGGCGAGCAGCCCACGCTAAAGCACAACAAGTTTTCTCGAGCAGTGAATAACGCTGTTCACAGTCGGTAAACTTTTTGCTTAGGTAGTATATTGCATACTCTTTTCGACCAGACTCGTCATGCTGGCCCAACACACACCCCATCGACTCTTCTAATACTGTCAAGTACATAATTAGAGGTCTTCCTTCAACTGGCGGCATGAGAATTGGAGGTTCTTGTAAATACTCCTTGATCTTGTCAAAAGCCTTTTGGCAGTCTTCGTTCCACCTGACCGTTTGTTCTTTTCTTAACAGCTTGAACAAGGGTTCACAGGTTGCTGTAAGATGAGATATGAACCTTGAAATGTAGTTCAATCGACCTAAGAACCCTCGAACTTCTTTCTCAGTCCTCGGTGCAGGCATCTCTTGAATAACTTTGACTTTATCTGGGTCAACCTCAATCCCTTTCTCGCTTACAATAAAGCCCAGCAATTTACCGGATCGCACCCCGAATGTGCATTTGTTGGGGTTCAACTTTAGTTGATACTTCCTCAGACGCTTGAACAACTTCAGCAGATTCACCAGGTGATCTTCCTCTGTAAGGGACTTGGCGATCATATCATCCACATAACATTCTATTTCTTTGTGGATCATATCGTGGAATAATGTCACCATAGCCCGTTGGTATGTTGCACCGGCATTCTTGAGTCCGAATGGCATCACTTTGTAGCAAAACGTGCCCCAAGGTGTGATGAATGTTGTCTTCTCCATGTCTTCAGGTGACATCTTGATCTGATTATATCCTGAAAATCCATCCATGAAGGAGAATACCGAGAACTGAGCCGTGTTATCCACCAATACATCAATGTGAGGTAATGGGAAGTCATCTTTCGGGCTGGCTCTGTTCAGATCCCGGTAGTCAACACACATTCTTACTTTGCCATCTTTCTTAGGCACAGGTACTATGTTAGCAACCCACGGCGGGTAGCTAGTCACAGCAAGGAACCCGGCGTCCCATTGCTTTTGTACCTCTTCCTTGATTTTCATAGCCATGTCTGGGCGAGTTCGGCGCAGCTTCTGTTTGACTGGTGGACACTCCTCTCTCAAAGGCAGCTTGTGCACAACTATATCGGTGTCCAACCCTGGCATGTCTTGATACGACCAAGCAAACACATCAACATACTCTTGAAGCAGATCTATCAGTTGTCTCTTCACTGAGTCTTGCAGGCAGGCCCCGATTTTGACTTCTTTCACGTCTTCCTCCGTACTAAGATTAATCACTTCAATCTCCTCCTGGTGAGGAGTAATAACCTTTTCCTCTTGTCTCAACAACCTGGCTAGCTCTTCAGGAAGCTCATACTCTTCATCAACCCCTTCATCAGCTTGATTGATTGGATTGTCAAAGTCATACGATGTCATAGCCGTGCTGTTGTCGGTGCTGTCTGGAAGGCACTCTCTGCAAGGGTTAGGTTGGTTCATTTTAGTGATTGATTTTAATCTTGCTTTAGAAAAAGTGAAATGAAGTTATCATTTTGAAAACACCGCCATTTATTTTTGTACAAAAAGAAAGATGGAAAAACAGTGAGCAGAAAAAGAAAAAGACTTGTTTGCAAAAAGATGTCTGATATTTCATTAATTTAATCTTGTTTGCACAAAAGTACAGATGGCCCTGGTTACAAAATGAGTCTTGTCATCTTGGGCAAGATGCAAGACTTGGATGCATGCTATATAAAAAAATACAGGAAATAATAATTACTCTGCATGAGTAACTCTTATAATTTCCTGGGAAGACCAGTTCGAGACACTGCTCCCCGGGATCTTTGGACGAATCCAATTCTCCAGATTGCGCTCCTCTTCCAGCTCGTCTTCCAGACAGTTGATAGCATCGGGGGTAAGCATCCCTCCACTGACAAAACCTGGCTCTGCAGCAGCCTCTGCTTGATGTTGAGTCGGTCTGTAACCCAACCCAAATTTGTCCTTCTTCTCCTCCACAGCTAAGACCTTGCCCCAGCCTAGGGCAGTTCCTTCTTCAACAACCTTCCGGGCTTGTTGGTAAGACGACATTGGGGTACCGGATACAACAGATGCTTCATTGACATTCAAGGCTTCAAAACCTTGGCTCATTGTTTCATGGATCTCTCCATCCATCTCAATGTACTTGTAAGTAGCCAGATGGCTAACAAATATATCCTCTTCCCCACAGATTGTGACAACTTGACCTTCCCACTCGAATTTTAACTTTTGGTGAAGGGTAGACGTTATTGCGCCGGCGGCGTGAATCCAGGGTCTACCCAACAAACAGCTGTAGGCGGGCTGAATGTCCATCACATAAAAGATAGTTTTAAAGGTCTGTGGGCCAATTGTCACAGGCAGCTCAATCTCTCCCAGAACCGATCTCTTAGAACCATCAAAGGCTCTTACCACCAGGTTGCTGGGTCTCAATGCCAATCCATTATATTCTAACTTCACCAGAGCCTTCTTTGGTAAGACATTCAGGGAAGATCCTGTGTCCACCAGCACATGAGAAAGGACAGCTCCTTTGCATTCCATGGTTATGTGCAAGGCTTTGTTGTGATTGCGGCCATCCGCTGTCAGGTCAGAATTGGTGAACCCTAGCCCATTGCTAGCAGTAACATTTCCAACCACGGTTTCCAATTGGTTGACAGTAATCTCCTCAGGCACGTAAGCTGCGTGCAGGACTTTAAGTAGTGCATTCCGATGGGCTTCGGAGCACATAAGCAGCGAGAGGATAGAGATTTTGGATGGCGTCTGGTGAAGTTGATCCACAATTTTATAATCACTCTTTTTGATGATCCGCATAAACTCATCAACTTCCTGATCAAATGGAGTTTTCAGGGCTTCTTTGGCAGCTGGATCTTCCTGCACCGGGCCTTTACCCTTTGCCTTGGCAGCAGCTTCTGCTTCGGCAGTAGGTCTTTGAACTTGTGAAGCAAAGAGACGTCCGCTTCGAGTGAAGCCTCCGCCTCCCCCCACATTATCTACTTGTGGTGCAGGTGTTGATGTTTCCAGAGTGATTCTTTTTCCTTCGCAATACACGTCAGAGCCATAGTGCCAAGGGATGGCCCTATTGCTTTCATATGGTACTGGTCCAGGCACTGTGACAGTGACTGGGCTGATTGCTGATGCTGAAGGGACTGTTATTGTTTGTGGATCATAAAAGATTGTAACTGGTGCCCTGGCGGGAGCAGCACCTTCTGAATGGTAAGCAGAGTTATTTTCAGGATCATAGAATATGGTAACAGTAGAGACATCTTCATGATTGATTGCTGGCGTTGTAGGAGGTGTTGTTGGAAGGACTGTCGTTGTTGTTGACGGAGATTCGAAATGGAATGAAGCTGAAGTTGTAGCAGGAGAAATTGTTGAAAACTGATCATTTGGAAGGACAGGTGAAGTACTTGTTGATGGTGCTGATGAATTGTCGGGAACAATAGTTGCTGCAGTTGTAGGAGGGTCTGAAACCGTTGTTGATGAAGTTGCCGGATTTGTCGGGAATGATGTAGTGATCTGGAGTAGGCCACTCCGAATAAGGCTGTCAATGCCATTCCTTAAATCTTCACACCCATTCCATGAAATATTGCAATAGGGACACCCTAGTTCACATCCCGGAAATATTTGGTTTTCACGGAGTTGAGCTTTGATTTCCACCAATGGTGTCCTGATTTGATCCACACTGGTTATTAAATAAGACGGTTGGTCTTCTTCAATAGCATTAATTCGGGGACCACCATGGTTTGGAATTGGGTTTTTATTGACATTGGGCGGAGGTGCAAAATTCAGAGCCTTGGAGTCTACCAAGTCTTGTACCTTCATATGCAGAGCTCTGCATTTTTCTGTACTGTGACCAGGTGCGTTCGAGTGAAAAGCACACCTAGCATTGGAGTCATAGTTTCTTGGTAGACTGTTGGGATCCGGAGGTGCCAACGTTCTTAGCTCAACTAGGTTGAGTTTCAGAAGTTGTGGCAGCAAGGCAGCATACGGCATTGGGATCGGGTCGATCACTCTGTTAGCTTGGGATGGCCTCTGCTGGAATGGCCTCTGTTGATTGTTGTTGGAGTTGTTGTTGTTGTAGTTTCTTGGAGGATATTGATTCTGCTGATGATACTGAGGTTGTTGTTGGAAGTTTTGTTGAGGAGGTTGATAGACTGGCTGAGGATGAGCTGGAGCAGGGATAGTGACTGCTGCTATTGACCTTTGAACATATTGGGGCCTACCCCTGTTGGTGTGAATGGCATTGGTCTCGCCAGTTCTTCTCGGGCCTGCAAAAGGCTTTCTTGTACTACTGGACGAGCTTGCACCGTTGTCTGAGATCTTTCCCATTTTCAACAGGCTTTCAATTCTCTCCCCAGCTATGACAACATCTGCGAAGCTGGTGGAAGAGAAAGCAGCTAACCTGTCAATATACGTTCCCTAGAGAGTGTTCATAAACATGTCTGCCATTTCCCTTTCAGACATAGGGGGTTGAACAGCAGCAGCCAATTGCCTCCATCTTTGAGCATATTCTCGGAAACTCTCCCTCGAAGACTGTGACATTCCCATTAAGAGAGTCCTGTTGGGTGCCATGTCTAGATTATACTGATACTGTCGGATGAAGGCCTCTGCCAGGTCCTTCCAGCATCTAACAGTTGCCCTTGTCAAATGGGAATACCACTCCCTCGAAGCTCCAGTCAAGCTATCTTCGAAGTAGAACATCCAAAGTTTCTCATCCATTGTATAGGCCTTCAGCCTTCCCAGAAATGATTGCAAATGAGTCCGGGGGCATGAAGTCCCATTATACTTTTCGAAACAAGGAGGCTTGAACTTATGGGGAATCCTGACCCCTTCTACCAAACCCATGTCCATGACGTCGAACCCCAAAGAATTTTGAGATTCTAAGGACCTCAACTTCTCAGCTATTTCATCCAGCCGCCTATCATAAGTTTCCTCTCCAGCACCCATTACTGTAAATTGGTCCTCCTGAGGATCTTCTTGAAGTACTCTGGCTGCAGTGGCTGTTCCTTGAATGTTTGCAGGAATATTGATCTCAGGATGTAGATGTGGGCCAAACACAGGGGGGTTAACATGTGGTTGCACCCTTTCATTGTTACTTGTGCCAGCAGTCCCCACATAGGGCTCATCTTGATTCCTCCCTTCTACCAAAGTTCTGAGCCTCTCCTGGCTTTGAGCTAGATTGTTCATCACTTCCATGAACTGTGTTATTTGAGTTCTCATCTCCAACCTTTCGTTGGCCATCTGGTTTCTGACCTCCGTAAGGTCTTGCTGCATCTGATCCATCTGGATTCCCGGAAGGTTGTTTCTAGTTGGGTACCTGTGTGGCCTGTTGAGAGGAAATACCCGGCGGCGAGCAATAATTCCTGAATATCACAACAGAGGTTAGCAATAACAAAACAAAAACCTACAAAACAAACAGAGGGTTAGTATGCAATGCAATTATGCTTATTTGTTCTCAAGGTATCCGGTTTGGCCTTCAGTTTTGACCCTTCCAGACCCTTGAAGATGATGCTGTTGAAGTTGCTTTTGATGTGAACCCAGATAGAAACCAACACAAATATATTACAAAGGGTGAAATAATACGACTTGTTCTTTTTTACAACACAAGCCCTCAAAGGGGTCAAAATACATCACAAAAAGCAAAAGTACATGGAAAAGGAACAACAACAAGCAAATGATCAAACTCCAAGACCAAACTCATCCTCACGGACTTCCTTGAGAAGTGCTTCGGTCACAGGATCAGCCGGATGCTCCGTGAGACTTCTAATGAGAAGGTTTCTTGTTGCAACAGCTACAGTCAACTTCTTGTTCTGACTTTGGTCCTTAGACCTCTTCAATCCTGCTTTGATTTTCAGCTCTGATATTTCCTCCTGGGCTGCTGCCAGGGCTTTTTCCATCTGCTCCATCTTGTCCTGAACTCTCTTGTCTTCTAGAGTACGAGCCTCAGTGATCCGGACCCACCTGGCCTGACTCTCTTTCAAATACAAGTCTGTTCTTGCCCTTTGGAACTGGGCTTCTTTACAAGCATTCTTCAGAATCTGCTCACCAGCTTTAGACTTGTTGATATAATCCCCAGACTTCTCAATCTTAGTCAAGTGTTCTACTCTCAACTTCTCCAATCTTTCAATCTCCCTTACACCTTCACTCCTCTCCCGGAGGGTCTTCTGCAAGGCTTGGGTTAGCTTCTCATTTCTTTCCTTCAAGCTCTCAAACTCTTCCAAACTGATAGTGGCAGGGGGTGGTGCTGAAGATGACTCAGGCATATCTTCTATGGTAAATGGCATTCCAGAGAATTGGGCCCTAGCATGGGACCACTCATAATATTGGACTGATGCCACATTATTGCACTTCCCCAGAATGGTGATTCCCTTGGTTTGAACATGATCCCAGGCCCAGGCAGCCTGCCTAACAACAGCCAAACTAATCTTGTTCTCACAGTAGAGGGTCTCAACCAAGTCCTGTACCCTAGGAGTGTGGACCAGTGCATAGCCCAATTGTCTCCTGAACAGCAGAGGGTTGTAGTTGATACTTCCCTTAACTCCTATCAAAGGCACATTGGGAAAGTGCCCACAGCTGGTGATTATATCTCTGCCCTTGGTGCTTTGAGTAAACCATCTGATGTCTGCTGAAGTGAGAGTAGTGAGCCTCTTAGCCCAGTTGCTTTGCTGATGAGGATTTAGAAATGCATCTGTCCTGGGTAGATGCTTAAGAAGCCAAGCATGGAATAATGGAGCACAAATCCTCACCAATCTTCCCCTCTGCTTCTCATTCCTCTGATGTACTGAGTAATAGAGATCACCCAACAAGGTTGGCACTGGGTTCTTCAGGATGAACAAATGGATTGCATTCTTGCCAATGAATCGAGGCTCATCTGCAAACAACACAATTCCATATACACTTAAGGCCAACAGAGCACAAACAGCTTTCCACTCCCCCAAGGAGGCCTTCAAACTAGCTTGAGAAATCAGGAAGTCCAGATGAAATCCAGGGATCCCAGCTTTAGAGGTCATGTGTTGCTCAACCAAAACAGGTTCTAGATGCAAAGCTTTTGCCACCTCTCCATTGCTGGGAAAGACCATTTCAGGGTTGAAAGGGATTCCTCTCTTGATAGGCAAACCAATCAAAGATGAGTATTCTTCTAATAGAGGCCCCAACTGAAAGTCTTGAAAGGTGAAACATCTCAATGGGGGATCATAGAACTGAATGCAAGTGTGGATGAGGCTCCTCTGTGAAGGGTCCAGATCCATAACCATGTCCAGTATATCTCCATAACTCTCCCTGAACAAGGGTATGTGATCTGGAGTGATCAGGGTTTGGATCCTCCTGATGTCTGACAAGTCTGGTTGGAAGAAATGATAGGTGATGTTGCTTTTCTTTGGAGCCATAAGTGCTGAGACTGAGTAGAGTGCTGATGAAGATGCTGAGGAGTGGGCCACCGGCTGGCTAGTGCAAGTAACTGAAGTATATGGCTGACAAACTGAAGCAAGTGCTGGTGGAGACAGGTCAAAGCTGCAGATGGGGTCAAAACCAAAACCAGATGGAGGTGGATACCCTGAAACACAAATAAGCAAATGTTAACATGATGCAATGAGTATGTATGCAAATGATATGCAAGGGTTTGTGACTGAGCTGGATCTGATTAACTGCCTTGGTATAGATCCATGTGTGTTCAAGAATTCCAGATGGAGGTCTATAAATCCAGTAACCCAGGTGGGGGACTCAAATAAAGAGCCACATGTCCAGGGTTTCAGAATCACAAGAACTGTCCAACATGGAGTACACTTAACAAAGTCAAAGTAACAGGGTATTCTGAGGTCAAGGTACCTGCAAACCTGTAAACAGCCCATCCCCCTCACAGGTGGTGATCTAGAACAAGGATCCTCAGACTTGGATCAGTTATGAGAAGTGTAAACACTTCTAACCCGGAGGTACAGTGTTTACAATAACCATAACAATTCCTCCTCTAATTCACCTCAGCTTCTGAAGGTCAATACTAAAAGGTCATCCAGACTTAGCAGGCTTCCCAGATAGCCCTAGCATTGCAGGAAATCTGCAACACAGAGTTCTCAAGAAGAAACCCATATCTGAACCGTGTTTCATATTCCCGCACCAGACCGAAATGGAATGGGAAAGAATATGATTCACTCTAGCCTAGGTGTCACTCAGGTCCCAGGTATAGGACCTTAACTCTCAATGAAATACCCACCCACCAAAGAAAAACCAGATCCAGCCAGCACAGTATGACAGTATGAAAAATATAAAGCTATAAAGAAAGCAATAAATCAACTGTACATAAAGCAATAAACAAAACAGATATACAAGCACAGATGGCACATAACACCCCAGTAAACACAAACCAATCAAGCGCTAGGAGGAACCCACAAACAGAACCAGAAGCCCTGGTTGCAGTATAAGGGTCCCCAGCAGAGTCGCCAAGTTGTCGCTCCCGACAAATGAAACAGGTTCATATGAAGGTACAGACGCGAACGGTCGGCGAGAGGGACAATGAGAACACACAGCCGTGAACTCACTGGAGATGAAAAGAGTCGCCAGCTAGGCATTTTTATCCCGGAGGAAAGGTAATGCTGCATAAACCTAGAAAAAGATGGATAAGACGGTTGCGAACCAGAGAGACTGAGAAAGGGGGTCGGTTACAACCTGGGAAGGTATTAGCACCCAGATTGTCCGCCGTACTCGACGGGATCCACGCTTAAAAGATTTGTGTTTTAAAGGGGTAGTGTCAGTGAAATTTGTGTACAGAAGAGCTGGAAAAGGATGTACAGGTGTCAGTGTAGGAAGTGTGAAGTGTATAAATGTACAGTGTCAGTGTAAGGAAAAGAGTGAAATGCTCATGGTAATGAGGCTTACAGAATGATGCTGGAAGGAGGGGGAATATACAGAGACTTTTGTTCGATAACTGTTAAGTTATGCCTACGTATCCTCTCGTGCAATGAGGAAGTCAGAACACCGTAGTTCGACCCAAAGAGACTGAAAGGTGAATTGACTGATGAACTGCTTGCTTGCCTATGCTCAAGTGTATGACCCGTCTGGCTCGGGTGCTAACTGTCTTGCATTAGACGGAAGAAGCAAGTTCTCGATTATGAGTGAGTGAGATGAGAAAAGAATCCCGGAGGAGACGATTATTGTTTGTTTTTGAGTTTTCAGTCTTTTATTGCTTTTGAAAGTTTGTCGTAGGATAATGAGCTTAAGCCTAAACCAATGGGTTAGTAAACTCATCACATCTTCCCTCTGATTAGGGGTAATGAGAATACCTTAAGTGTGAAGTCAGATTCTCACACTTAATCACCTTTGATGTAGGATTAAGATCATTAACCTACTTGTGATTATTTAGATGTTTTTTGTGTTTTTGTTTAGTGTTGAGTAATGAGGTTAAGCCATAATCATGGATTTAACAGACTCATTACACCATCCTAATAGAAGGATAATAGATGAGAATGTTTAAGTTGAGGAAAACTCCTCAACTTAATCCATGATTAGGGATTAAACCCATGACAAAACAAGCCTTTTATTAAGTGGATTTTAGATTAATGATGTGATGATGAAGTGATTTTTATGGTTTGTGAGACAACTTGAGGGGGACTTGTCCATTAACACTAGGGTTAGTCCTTCTTAACCACTTAAGGAAGAATTAGAACCCTAATGCAAGGCCCAAGTTACAAGTGTGATGTCTTGATATTTATTAAGTGAATTGATTAAGAGATTTAAACACCTTAAGGGTATAATACTTAGGATTAAAGTTATACACTCCATCCTAAGAGAAGGATGCAGGCATA
Organism: Lathyrus aphaca; assembly: GCA_963966055.1. Taxonomy (NCBI): domain Eukaryota; kingdom Viridiplantae; phylum Streptophyta; class Magnoliopsida; order Fabales; family Fabaceae; genus Lathyrus; species Lathyrus aphaca. The sequence continues at coordinate 74,191,209 of OZ014519.1, forward strand.
AGCTTAATCACAAAGTCTTAAAGCCTTTAGGGTTTAGTCCCTGATTATGAGATGAGAAGAGAAGACTCATAGAGAGACACAAAGGTAAAAACTATGAGGGGAACTAATCAAAACCCTAATTCATTGTCATGCTTGGATGATCCTAAGGCTTGTGAGGTTTTCAAGAACAATCTTCAGAAGAACCACCAGGAAGCAGATGAACAGGATCAAGAGAAGCAAAGTGACTTGCTTCATTCAAGAAGTCAAGTCACTTGAAGAAAGAAAGTGGGAGGGAGAAGAATGAGCAAGCTCAATCTCAAACACATATAGAAATGCAGCAATGGATGCAAGAGAGATGGAAAGAAAAGTTATGAGAAGTGAAGGCAAATCCACTTCCCAAGTTTACTTACCACCTGCAATGTTAGAAAGAAAATGCAATGCAATGCAAGATGAGATGAAATGATATGATGCAAAGCAAGACCAGAAGCATGGTGATGATGATTATGATGTTATGAGGTGCTGCAAACATGAGACAAGGCAATGGGGATGTTCATACAAGATTATGAATGCAAATGATGCAAGTTAAGGAGCATGAACAAACATGAAATGTTATGAAGCATACAAGACAAATGACATGGCAAATATGGGATGCAATGATCAAAGATGCTTCCTATATGTCTTAAGATGTCAAATGAATCATAAACATGCACAAAATGTAAGGACAAGTCATGTTATGCAAGGGAATGCAAGGAGGATGCAAGAGAGAGCCCAAATTAGGGTTCATGGATCAAACATCAAACAAAAATCCAAAAACAGAAACAAACCTCATGATAAAAAATGGAAAATGGCACCCAAAGAAACCCTAGGCCTATGATGAACCACTGCCCAAAGGGGAACTCTCAACTCTCAACCAAACTCAAGATATGAATTTTCTAAGTTATTAGGGTTTTTTAGGGTTCTTAACAAAACAAATGCCAAACAATTTGAAAATGCAAGAACAATTCATGGCCTTTTCATCCTAGGAACTACATGCCAAATAGAAGACAATGCAAGAAGAATCAATGACTCAACCTTCTCCAATAGGCAGAAATGAATTTTTGAATTCATGATCAAAATAATGCACAAAATGAGATTTAATTCAATGAAAAATTCTTAAAATGCATCAAGATCAAAAAAGAAATTTGGTTTGAAGGTTGGACAATGTTTCTAAATGTCTTAGAACATTTCATGAATTTTTTTGTAATTTTTAAATACCTAAAAGTATTTTTTAATTAATTAATTCTCATTAATCAATTAAAAATAATCTTTTAAATATTTAAAAATGCTTTTTTAATGATAAAAAATAAAATAAAAATATTTTTGGGTCTTAAAAATTAATAAAACCTTAAAGAAAAAGTTTCATAATTTTTAAGAATTTTTTACTATTTTAAAATAATTATGCAATTTAAATGAAAGAAAAATGAATAAAAATCAAATAAAAAGAAAAGTCAGAGGGATGGAGGGCCAAGATGCGCCCAGGATTTGAAAATGTTGACTGGCGCGTGATCCTGTGGTTGGGATTGACTCTGAGATAATTAGTTTAATTATGAATTAATTAACTAAATGAAAAAGATTAGGGCTAATCAAACGCATCTGGGCCATTGATCACGCGCGGGAATGGACCAAGTCAACCCATCCAACGCTCACCATTCAAACGCTCATTAATTACAGGGATTTGCCCTAATGACTTTCAGGTGGCCGGAGAGGACCTCCGGTCGTCTTCTCCGGCCAGCACCTCACCTGAGAAACCTCCAAATCACTCAAATCGTAACTAAAATGAAAACTAAACACATAGAAATGGACCCCATGATCTCCTGAATCAAAACCCTAACCCCAAACAAATTTATTCTTCATCAATCGCATGAATCGAAGGCAAACATTTTTAGGGCAAACCAGTTTCAGAGTCAAATTAAATGCTCAAATCACAACCATTTTCAAAACCAATGGTACCAGGATGATCAGCAAGACATGAAGAACAAGTTTGTAACAAGCAAAATCATTTCTGGAAAAATAAATTTCAAGCTACCTGAGATTTGAAGCTTTCCACTTGAGGACTTTCTGGCCTTCTCTTTATGTGCAATCTACTCCTTAGAACCCCTTGATGATGTTTGAATGCTCAAAATGAGTTTGTGCTGGCTGGATAATGAGTTTCGAAAGGAACTGCTTCAAGCTCAGTCAACAATGGCTATGGTGATTCTGACTGATTCAGGCCATGGTGAGTGGTTGCTTGTGGTCCAGATGATGAATGGAGAAGGTTTGCAAGGTTTGTTTGGCTGTTTGTGGGCTAGGGAGGGAGATTCGAATGAATCTGCAGAAATGAAGTGAGAGATGGCAGTGAGGTGTTCTGGATGTTTTGGGCTTGTGCTTTGGGTGGTTTCTACTCAGTGATTCATGGTGAGTTGAATGGAGGAAAAGGTTTGAGTGTTTGCAGGCTGTATAGAGAAAATCGAAGCAAGTTGCAAGATGGTGAGTTTTTGTGAATGTCATGAATGTTATGGTTTCAGCCTTGCCTTATGCTATGCTTTGCTTGCAAATTGTCCATATGACTCTCTCTCATTGGTCAGTTGATTTGACATGTGCTTTATGGATAGGTGAGGCAACTTTTGCAATTTGTCAACTCTTGTGTAAGAGAAAGTATGGTGAGGTGCTAGCTTGGTACAAGGCATGGGCTATGCGCAGCAAGATGAGGGGGAAATGTCAGCTTGGTCCAGCATTCAAGGCAGCAAGTGGTGAAGGCTTGATCATGAGTTTTGCAACTTGGTTACTTTATGGATTTTCATGAAAAATGCCTTGTTACATGAACCAAACCATAGGCAAACTTGATCCAATTCTGAATTTTGTAACTTAGAGAATGCTTATGTGCTGGTTTGAAATGAATTAGAAGTCACATAATGCATTGGTTCATGACTTTGCAAAATTTCACACTTGGTGCATATCTTGAAAATAAGTGATTTTTGCCAACTTTGCATTGCCATAACTTTTGATCCAAGAAGAGTTTGATCATGTTCTTGTACTTTTTGAAAAGGGAAGGATGAGATCTACAACTTTCATGACCAAAGTTTTTTCATTTGAAGCCTTTTGGGATCATGAATCAAGGCTTGAAAAATGACCTAAAATGATGCATTCTTGAAAAGTCAACTATGCCCAAAAAGTCAACATTTGCAAAAACCCTAAATTCTTGATTTCTATGAACTTCAATCTTCTTCCATGATCAAATAAAGACCATATACACTCAAAATGATGAAGATCAACCATTGGTTGGGTCATTGGGGGCCTCAGATGCCCTGATTTTGCACTGACTTGTCCAGAAAGTCAACCCTTGATCAGATGACTTCCCCATGGAATTTCTTCATGAAAATTGATATGCATACTCCCTATACCATATAGAGATCAATGGAAACAAGAATGACCAAAAAATTTAGGGTTATGGCCTCTGAAACCAAAACCCTAATTTTCAGTCAACTGTGCAGTCAAACCTGGCTCTGCATCCACTCAAACCCTAGCTCTTGTGATTCCACTGCATTTTTGACATTGAGGAGATGAAATATGATATAAGGACACACATGGACCCCTTTGGGTTGATTGGTTGCCTTTGGAATGGCTCAAGATGCTTTGGGATTGCTCAGATCACAAACCCTAGGTGCAGATGACTTTGAATCTATGCAGTGAATCAAAAATGTACTATGAGATGATATGATGGTGTCTATGCATATGAGATGATCATAAGCCATGGTGTGAATGGGTGAGGGCAAATTTGGGGTGTTTACAGATTGTATTGATCTTGTTGAATCGTTCTCAGCTTCCTAACTATGATTTCATAGGTAAGTTGGGTAATGCGAAGATAAAAATATAAAAAATTTCGGTATGGCTAAATAAACGGGGAAAATTCGAAACTAAAGAAATAGCACAAATATTACTTTGTTTCATTAAAATACGAAAGGAAATACAACGGAATGGAAAGTGCGGAAAGGGAAATGCGGAAAAAGGAAAGGTATCTCTCCCACACTATATCAGACATTGTCCTCAATATTGTGATATAATAGCGGGGAAAATACAATACAAACAACAGAAATGGAAAAACATAAACATAAACATAAACTAAGGCTGCTGACGACCACGGCCTCAGCTTCTGGTGCGGGAGCGTCTCGTCGGAGTCACTTCAGGATCAGAACCGGTGCCGGTGAGAGCAGTAATATCAATTTGCAAAGCCTCTAGCTCGCTAAAAATCTCTCCGAGCTTCTCATCGGTCGTCCTCTGGTTGCTGGCAACAGCTGAAAGTAGTGCATCATGTTGCTCTTTTTGCCTTCGCTCTAGTGCAGCATTCATCTGATTCTGCTGATGAATGGCACGGAGGACGTCTTCAAGTGTGAATTCTGATGCAGGTGGCTGTCTGGTGGAGGACTCAGGAATGTCCTGTACTGGTTCAGCAGCATCCATGGTATCCTGCATCTCGTCCACTGGTGGATCGGCCTGGTCATCAATAATGGGGACGTGGCCGGCAGCATCCGGTAAAGCAAATATCCAGTTGGCTCGGTTGGACGGATCGATGCGGTCACGACACGGCAAGGTGATGTGATGATAAACGGTGCCTTAGATAACAGGGTTGAACCTGCCATCCTCTCTCTGAGAAATCAAGTGGGCGGACCTGCAATAGTTCTTTGTAAGCAACTCTGCGGCTCTGCGAGGCAATTGGATAATCAGGTCACCAAGCTCCAGCTGAATGGCGAGGGTGGTGACAATACCGCCTATGTAGAAGGGGGTTGCGCCTCGTTGCGCTACAGACTGGATATGGGATAAAAGGAATGGGGCAGCATTGATGCGCTCGTCATTTAAGGCATAGTGCAAGAACAAGAGCTCCTTGGAGTTCAGCTTGTGATTGCTCTCGCTTGCGAAAATAGTATTGCAGATGATGCGATGGAAATATCGGATCGCCGGGTTATGGATGTGGGTAGCATTCAGACTCTGAAAGGCAGTAGCACGGGTGTTGGCGATGTCGTGCCACAAGGTGAAAGCGGTTTTGCTGAAGTTGTCCGGCACGCGGAGATGAGCGTTGTCGCCGTGATCGAAACCTAACAGTTCGGCGATCCTTGTTTGTGTGATTTCGAACTCTCGTCCGAGCATTCTGAACTTTGCAATGCCGGTGAGTTGACTTGATGAACCGGGAGGTGTAACATATTGAAACAAACTCAGAAATTCCAATGTGAGGAGTTCGAATGTCGGCTGTGGTTGACTGCACAAGTGCCACAAACCAACATGCCTAAGCAGGAGCTTCACGCCGTTGAGCAATCCCAACTCCCTCAAGCAGTCAATGTCGACATACCGAGTGGGTTGGACGCCACGGTTCTGAAACCTGATAAACTTTTGTCTTTGAGTTTCTCCATGTTCACCATCTCTAAATTGGATTTCTTCCATTGCATGCAAGTACGGGAATGAGAGATGAGAGGTTTTTGAGTTTTGTGAGAAGATGAAAAATGTGAAGAATTTGGTTCTAATTATAGTGAAAGGAGTGAATGTGAGAGGTTTGAAATAAATGGAGAGGTTAATGAAATTGATTTAGGGTAATGGGAGGTTACGGGATAGTGAGGAGATAATGGGGGGTTTCTAATTTTTGTGGAAGTGGAAAAGTGGTTTCTGCGAAGAAGAACGATTCTGTTTCTCATAATTCGTATAACAGGGGTCGTCACGGTCGTGAGGGATGAGTGACGGTCGTGACGCGCTAATTAGCTTGTCATGATCGTGAGAGATGGATGACGACCGTGAGGGTTTAAAAACTTATAATTTTTCTTCACAGAATGCATTATCTCACTCGTTCAATGCAATTTTTCTCTTTTTCTTTATCACTTCTTATTTAATTCCAACACAAACACTATATATAATATTGGATCAATATATATTAGCAGCAAATTTCATCACACAAGAAATCATAAAAATATTAATCAATTTAAATATAACAGTAAGTAATGGAAATCATAGAAATTGATTAAATTGGAAAATGGTAAAACTAGAAGTACTTTGCTTTTGATATAATTGAAGGAAAATTACATTAATAAAAATAAGGTACGAAAATGTTTGCAAAATGTTAAAACTAACTAGAAACAAAAACGAGAAGTAAAATAAGTTAAATCACTACAACATTTTTCAAAGTTGCTTCTTCAAATCTTCAAGTGCGGAGTTTAAATGGTAGAATTGCTCACACGTTATGTCAGTTAAACCTATAACGTCCAATCGCATGCTTTTAATCTCATCCTTAACAGTATTAATATCGGCTTGGTAAACTTCAAGAGTATTCATAATTTTCTTTAAGTTGTCAGCATATTCTACTTGATTTACTTCAGGGGTTTCAATCACTTCATCAGTGTGTTCAATGTCATGGTAACCAGGAGGTGTCTCAGGGTCACTTTCTACATCGGTCATTATATCATCCCTTATCTTGTAAGATTGTGGTGTTTCGGGAGTGGATGGATAGCCAGGAGGGGTAAGCTCATAAAGCCAATTATCTTTATTGTGAACACTGACTCTAGCATGGTTTGGTAATGTGAACAGGGTCACTACTTCATTCCTGATTAGGTACTCGTAAGGTGGTTGTCCTAAATTTCTT